>OW203751.1:17500-716047 GCA_934045075.1 Yponomeuta sedellus
ATCTGCGCCGGAGTGGAGCGGCTGGAGGCTCCTCCTCCCTCCGCTCCACCCCCGCAGTCCACCATACGCACCAATGCGCCGCCCTCCCCCCCCGCCCCACTGCCCCTGCAATGGGACAAGAAGAGGGCGGCGCATCGATGCGAGGCCCATCACGTCGCTCACCAGCGCTTCTCTGCCGAGGCAGAGAAGGTGGAGAGCGACCGCGTGGGCCCTCTCCGTGTCAGAGGCGGAGGAGCGGGATACCCTCCGCCCCGGCCATCCGGTCCGACTGGTACGAGGCGCCCGAAAGCGCCCCCCCCAGCCGGACTTCCTTCTCTTGGTCGCCTGGGCCCCACTCCACAGTGTGAAGCAGGGACCAGGCGACGACACCACGTACCACTCCGAAGAGCGGTACCTCCGGTCCGACTGGTACGAGGCGCCCGAAAGCGCCCCCCCCAGCCGGACCTCCTCCTCTTGGTCGCCTGGGCCCCACTCCACAGTGTGAAGCAGGGACCAGGCGACGACACCACGTACCACTCCGAAGAGCGGTACCTCCGGTCCGACTGGTACGAGGCGCCCGAAAGCGCCCCCCCCAGCCGGACCTCCTCCTCTTAGTCACCTGGGCCCCACTCCACAGTGTGAAGCAGGGACCAGGCGACGCCACCGGATTCCAGATTTTTCGCCGCTGGCCAGCAAGATCCCATAAAGAGAAGTTACTGACCAGCGCCCAGGGTGCACCGGCCCTTGCCACTTACCCTTCCTACTGGTTCAAGATGAATCAGCAGGAACGGAAGCGGAAGGGCACACGGGAAGGTAATCTGGCATCGCACCCCAACCTAACCTAACCTAACCTAACCTAACCTAACCTAACCTAACCTAACCTAACCTAACCTAACCTAACCTAACCTAACCTAACCTAACCTAACCTAACCTAACCTAACCTAACCTAACCTAACCTAACCTAACCTAACCTAACCTAACCTAACCTAACCTAACCTAACCTAACCTAACCTAACCTAACCTAACCTAACCTAACCTAACCTAACCTAACCTAACCTAACCTAACCTAACCTAACCTAACCTAACCTAACCTAACCTAACCTAACCTAACCTAACCTAACCTAACCTAACCTAACCTAACCTAACCTAACCTAACCTAACCTAACCTAACCCAGTTCCATTCTGTGCGCAGTCTGAAACACGTGCTTTTTCTTAGCACTCCACATTTAAAAATTATAAAAAGTGGGAAAAAGTGGTCCGATTTTTACAAGTGAGGTGTCGCTGAATGCGTAAAAGTGTTGCCTACATCCCAGTGTTAGTGCCATAAACCGGAAATCAACACAACGACCGGATAAGGGTGAAAAACCGCCCTTTTTTGAGGTTAGGTTTCAAAAAATCAACCGCACACGCACACGGTTCGCGACCCCCTTTGGCTTTTTCCGGATCCAGTTGGGCAACCAACGCCCCCATCTTCTGGACCATCCAGAATCACCCGCAGATCACGCTTTTCAGAGATATTACTGAAAAACCAAAAGCACGTGGGCCTGAAAACCTGGAAGGAGTGAAGACAGGCTGACGAAACTTGGCAGAGATCATCTCCTGCCGGAACGCCGACGGACGCCACAGGTTACCTGATTTTAGCTTTTATTATTATTAAACTAGAACACTTCAAAATTCAAAAATTAAGCAGTGAATAACTTTTGACCTAACATACTTTTTGGAAAACTTCAACTGCTACTTTTTGCGCGCTCCAGCGAGGAACAAATATTTGGACTTTTTAAAGAATTAGATCTTATAGTGTTTGGACCAGAAATTAATTAGTAAAAAATTGTTTTTAATAAAAAAAATCAGTCAAAAATTGTCAATTTTCAAATTTAATTTTAACAGTAATTTTAAGCTAGATTTAAGCTAATTTATAGGTATTTTTTGGAATTTTTTAGTTTAGGGGTTCGGGAGATATTTAATTTTAAGTCATTTTCCTATTTTAATTAGAAATAAATAGTTTTAAAAATAATTTGACGCTGGGATTGTGTCTAAAAGACCAATCCCACATATATTAAGCCCAAACTCGGGTCCTAAATCTCTTAAATCGCGAAAGTTAGCCCAGATCCGCCATTTTGTTTGGATAGGTTAACATTTTCAAAATTGAATATCTCCGGACCGGGGAACACTAGAAACCCAGGGTTTCGACCAAGACTAGTCGGAAATCGCGGTCCATTGACTCAGCTCAGTTTCAGGCGTTTTTCAGGACTGAAAATTTTTGGGCCTGAAGCCGCTCTCGGGGCATAAGGGAGGTCAGGCCGAGCTGTCCGCCGAAAACCCCGACGTTTTCTGACGTCGGGTTGAGGAGTTACGGGCGTTTCAAATTGTAATCTGACAGTTCGGCGGCCATCTTAGCTGTCAACCCCCGACTTCAATCCGCCATAACTTTGGAACCGAGAGGCGTAGAGATACGCGGTCTTCACTGACTTGTTCAGGGGCTTCTTACGCACTGTATCCCCACTTTTCAGGCGGATTGGAGTCGGAGATTTTCAGGGTCCTGAAATCGGTTTCAGAGGAAGGCTTGGGTTGGGCAGGGGGGGAAGGTCGAAATCCGGGCGCGCTGCGGCTTCTGGAAGCGGAGATATCGCCAGTCAAAGTTTAACTTTGACAGTTCGGCGGCCATTTTGTTTTTCTTCTAACGCCTATATCTCCGCAACGGAACGTCGTAGGGCGCCGGGGTTTTCTCCTCGGCCACCGGCTGATCCTGTCCTGTCCGACTCACCAGCTTTCAGGCATTTTCAGGAGCCTGAAAATTTTCGGCCTGAAAACCAAACCGGCGGACGGGGCTCATCGCGCCCAACAAGACGAGCCCAAACACGGGATAATTCGGCCCAGCGGTCGCGGAGGAATAGCCGGGTAACCATTTTCTGGCAGCCATTTTGGATTTTAACCGAGAACTTTGCACGGCGATTTCTCCGGGGTCCGTTGGGTTAGAGACACCGTGTTTGGGGTCGTTGGAAAGGGCTCGGGGAGAGCCGTCCGCTGGTGGCCTCAGAGCGCCTCTACATAGAGTCACCTGGGTAAAAGTAGAGTTTTTTCCTTTTTGACTATAATTCGTCCTCACATACAATATTTTGACTCTGTTGGAGGACTCCGAATCATAATTGTCACAACGGCTCTACGTAGAGCGAAAAATTTTAATTTTGCTTTAAATTTTAATAATTATTCAATTTTTAATTTTTTAATTTTATTCAATTTTGTTAATTCTATAATTTGTCAATTTCTGTAATTTTATAATTTATTTAATTCTATAATTTATTCAATTCATTTTTAAATTCTCTTCAATTTGGAAATTTTTAATTTTAGTGACAATTATTTAAATTTTATCACAAGTGACCTGCCCTTATTGGCACCCTAGCTTTAAGTTACTATTATTGCCCTTTTGCACTAGGTTAAGATTTACAATTTTACACGGCCTTTTTGCCCTAGGTTTAAGAAAAAGACAATTGACATATACATTTTTTGTATATATAAGTTGACAGTGGACTCGGTCTTTTTTGCCGGCCAGGTAGTTACTATTCGACTCGCCCTCTTCGCTCGGCTGGACACGAGGATATTTGGGTAACGCCAAACCGGCCTCCTAGATAGAAAGCGTTATGGACACCAGGCCGCGCAAGACCGCGACCACGGCGGAGGCCAAGAGCCGGCCAACCGGGACGGGTGCGGGTGCCCTGCTGCGGGTGCCCACAAGGGGGCTCCGCGGAACCCCGCCGAAAAAGGCATCTTCTATTAAGGCCCCGATCGAGGGTGCCGGGACCGCGGGGCCCGCTTTGGTCAGCGCCGCGCCACCAACCAAATCACCTCTGGGCGATACTGTCGTCCCTGGCGGCATCGAACCGGCCTCCCGTTCGCCCCAGACCGGCAGGCCATCGTTGGGAGGGTCAGTGACCGGAACACTGGCCAATCTCCCAAGGATGGCCAACGACGTAATGCTGGCGGCGAAAGAGAGGCTGGAGTCCTCAGGCAACCTTAAACGGGAAACCCGTGAGTTTGTCGTGGGCTCGCTCGGCGAGCTGTACCAGATGGTACTCAGGCTGAGCGAGTCCAGGCAGACTCTTAGCCTGAGGATGGAGGCCGCCAGGGCGGAGTTCGCCGCGGACGCGACCCGAAGGGAGGAGGCTCACGCGGCCCGCCTGGAAAAGCTGGCCGCCGGCGCGGTGCTGCCCACAATAGCAAAGGACCTGGGCGAGATTAAGAGAGAGGTTTTGGCGGCACGAGACCTGATCTCGTTTGACGTCTTGGGAGAGCTGCGGGACAAGGAGGCACCGCCTGCTCCGGGGGCGGTTGCGTCCCTTACCAAGGGGATGCAGGCGCTCACGGAGCGGTGCGATAGCCTCAGCAAGGAGCTGAGCGGCGTGGCCGGGGCACCCAACATCAAAGCGGGCGTGGAGTGGGCGGAGGAATTGAAGGGGGAGCTCCGCGGGCTTCGCGAGCGGCTAGACAGACAACAGCCTGCGCCGCTCGCGGGGCCCGTCCCGTTTCCCCCCGCCGGCCCGACCCGCCAGAACAGCTTCCCCGCCACGGCCGCAGTCCCGCGGCCCTCCCAGCGAGATCGGGTCTCCCCCAAAACATATGCCGAAGCGGCCTCCTTACCGCGCCACCCGATGGTGGTGGAGTCGACCGATCCCAACAAGACCGCCGAAGCTACAATAGCAGATATCAAGGCGAAGGTCGACGTCATCACCCTCGGGATTGGAGTCAACGCGGTCAGGAGGCTGCGGAACCAGAAAGTGTTGCTCTCTTGCGACACCGGCGAGGGCAGGGAGGCTTTCAAGAAGGAGCTGGAGGGGGCCGGTGGCCTCTTTACAGTCACCGAGCCCACCGACAAGCGCCCCCTGATTCGCCTCGCCGGGGTCGCGAGAGACACCCCAGACGAGCAGGTGATGGCCGCCATCAAGTCTCAGAATAAGGACTTGATGGCGGGAATCGCCCTCAATAAAGAGGAGGCCCGGGTCCTTAGGCGCACCAATGGCAGAAACGGGGCACTCTGCAACGTCATCTTAGAGGTGACCCCCGAAATCTGGCGGCGTATGGAGGGAGCGAGGATAAGGCTGGGCTACCAGGTCGTGCTGGCGGTGGACCAGTCCCCACTGGTGCAGTGCTACCGCTGCATGGGCTACGGGCATACGGCGCGAATCTGTCGCGCCGAAGCCAGGTGTGGCCAGTGCAGCGGTGAGCACCAAACCAGGGACTGCCCCCCGTCGGCGCGGGCTGAGGGGCCGCGCTGCTGCCACTGCACGAAAGTGTCAGGGGCAGAGTCCTCGCACCCTGCATACGCCGCCGACTGTCCCGAGCGCATGCGTTGGGACAGTATAGCGCGGCAGGCCATAAAGTACTGTTGATGCGGGCACCTTGGCCCCCCCACGGCCTCGGGGTGCACCGGGGGGTGGGGTGGCCGACGATGGCCGGGACGCCGCGGGGCGGCCGCGGGGAGCGCGGCGGGGCACTATACGGCTGTTGCAAGTCAACATAGGCCGTTGCCGCGCCGCGTTCCACGAGGTCGTCCAGGTGGCCATCGAGGGTGGCTACTCGGCCGTACTGATCCAGGAACCTTACACTGGGTCGGTGGGCCGAGTGGACACCCGGTATACTTGTATACAAAAGATGGCTACCGGGGCTAAACCGGTCAAGTCGGCTATCCTCATCATCAACCCGGCCCTCTCTGTCGTCCAGGACGCCACCACCATCACGGAGAACGTCGTGGCGGTGGTGGTGGAATGGGAGCGGCAGAAGATCGGCCTGGTCTCGGTGTACCTCGAGGGAGACCAAGATCTCAGCCCCTATCTCCGCGACATCCAGGCCTTCATGGACCGCATGGGCACCAGCGCGGTCCTTCTCGGCGGGGACATTAACGCCAAAAGCCTTTGGTGGGGCTGCGAGCGCGAGGACCAGAGGGGTACTCTGTTCTCCGAGTTCGCAGCCCAGGTGGATCTGCAGGTCCTCAACGAGGGAGGAGCGCCGACGTTTTACATCTGGCGGGGGGACAAGCTGTTTACCAGCATAGTCGATGTAACCCTCGCCACGTCGGCGCTCTTCCATCGAGTGAGCGACTGGAGGGTCCGTCCGGACCTCATCCCCTCCGCCCCGGACCATCGGGCGATCACGTTCGAGGTGGGGGTGGGGCCCGAGACGGAGCCAGCCAGACCCAGCGGATCCACCAGGCGTTACCACGCCGCGAAGGCCGACTGGGACCTTTTTCGGGCCTCGTTCGTCGACCGTCTAGGAAACTGGACGGTCGACGAAATCGAGGCTATCGAGACGCCCCGCGGTCTTGAGGAGGCCATTGGAAGGTACACTGGGGCGATTCACGGTGCGTGCGAGGATTCGATCCCTCTTCTGGCTCCACCAAAGGCACCCAAACGGGTGATTTGGTGGGGCCCTGAGTTGCAAGCGAAGAAGCGCAACCTCATCACGATGAGGGGTCGAATCCGGCACGCGAATCGCCGCAGAAGGGATAGGGTAGTTGAGGAGTATCTGGTGGCCAAGGAGGACTACAAGGCCGCCATAGAGGCGGCCAAGACCGCCAGCTGGGTGGAATTCTGCACAAAGCAGGAGCATGAGAGCGTGTGGGACGGCATCTATAGGGTGCTAAGATGCGCCGCTCGTCGGAAGGAGGACACCCTCCTCAGCGGCGCGGATGGACGCACCCTGGATGCCGAGGGCTCCACAGCTCTCATAGCTGAAACATTCTACCCAGCTGACGATCTACAGTCCGAGTTAGATACTCATGCCCGCGTCAGGCAGGCAGTTGCCCGCATGGAGGATGAAGCCAGTGCCAAGCCGCGGGAGTTTATTCCCTTTTCCCAGCACGAGCTCTCGGGCGTCTTGAAGGGCATCCACCCTAAAAAGGCGCCCGGGGGGGACGGCCTCACGGCCGACATCTGCAGTGCGGCCATCAGGGCAGGAAATGATGTATTTGTTGCCCTGATGAACGCCTGCCTTTCTCTGGGATACTTCCCCAAGGACTGGAAGGCCGCGGTAGTCAAAATCCTGCCTAAGCCCAGCAGAGATGACTACACGCGGCCTAAGTCATACAGGCCAATTGGGCTCCTGTCAGTCCTGGGGAAGATCTTGGAGAAGATGATGGCCGGGAGGCTGCTCTGGCAGCTCGGGCTGGGCGGAGGACTGAGCCCGCGCCAATATGGCTTCATGCCGCAGCGCAGCACGGAGGACGCTTTGTATGATGCTGTCCAGCTCATAAGAGATCACGTCGGGCAGAAACGCATTGTCGGAGTAGTCTCCCTCGATATCGAGGGGGCCTTCGACAATGCGTGGTGGCCCGGAATAAAACACCAGATCCTGGCCACTGGATGCGACCAGTCTGTCTACCAACTCCTGTGCAGCTACCTGAGCGAAAGACAGGTCACAGTCAGGTACGCTGGAGCACAAGTAGACAGACCTACTTCGAAGGGTTGCATCCAAGGCTCGACGTGCGGTCCCCTGCTGTGGAACCTGCTACTCGACCCTTTGCTCCGGCGCGGCGAGGACCTGAGAGCTCACCTGCAGGCGTTCGCGGACGATATTTTGATTATCGCCGCGGCGCAGACTGCGGGTGAGCTTGAGGGGATCCTCAACGCCGCGCTGGAAGCCGTGTCTGAGTGGGGAGAGGCGGCTAAGATGAGGTTCGCCGCTCGAAAGACCCAAGCTATGGTGGTCACCAAGAAGCGCGATGTAATCCCGCCCAAACTGAGTCTTGGGGGGGAGGACATCGCGTTCTCGGATGAGATCACCGTACTGGGTCTGACGATCGACAAGAACCTCAACTTTCTTAGCCACCTCAACAGGGTCTGCGGCAAAGCTATGGCTAGGTTCCAGATGGTGTCTAGAGCGGCCAGGGCGACTTGGGGCTTAAATGCCGATATCGTCCGGCTGCTCTACACTACCGTCATCGAGCCTACCATCCTCTATGCGGCCAACGTCTGGGCGCCTGTCGCGCAACGTGCGGGCCCCAGGGCCGTGCTCGACAGGGTGACCAGGGCCTTCGCGATCCGCATCGCCAAGGCCCATCGCACCACCTCCCTCACTGCTGCCGTCCTCCTGGCGAGGATCCTCCCCCTCGACCTAAGGGCCGAGGAGGCCCTTCAACTCTACGAGCTGAAGAGGGGGAGGCCCTTCGCCCCGCTCCCGGGCCGGGAAGTCGAGCACCGATGCAGCCCGTTCACGCTGGCACACCCCGCTCTCAGAACTCCGGTGGAGTTTGAGGAGGTGGCCAGCGTGGAGGGGCTCAGTAGGGTGCCCGACGACTGGCCCAGGGCTTACACGGACGGCAGTAAGATCGAGGGCAAGGTGGGGGGAGCGGTCACACTGTGGAAGGGCGGCGCTGAGGTCCGCACCAGGGGGTTCAGGCTGGAGGGATTCGCCTCCGTCTTCCAAGCGGAGATGGTGGCGATCTCTAAGGCTCTCGACCTCGTTGCCGGGGGTCCCGCTCCCATCAGGGCGAGTGTTCTGAGCGACTCCAGATCCGCTCTGGAGTTGCTCAGGAGTACCTCGCCCACACACCCGCTGGCCGTGAAGATTCACGGCCAGCTGGCGCACATCCAACAAAACGGGGGCCTGATCCGGTTCTACTGGATCAAGGCCCACGTCGGGATCCCCGGCAACGAACGCGCGGACGAGTTGGCCAAGAGGGCGGCGTTGTCTCGCAAGGACGCGGCAGCCTACGATCTGTATCCCGTCTCACACGCAAAACTGCAGGTGAGACGGGAGACAGTGGCAAAGTGGCAGGCTCGCTACAGCGAGTCTGCCACAGGCCGCGTCACCTCGCTGTTCTTCCCGGACGTCGCATCGGCCCACAAAGTCCTTGGCAAATTCACAATGTGCAATGCCAAGGCGCAGCTCCTTACGGGGCACGGCGGCTTTCGAGCGTACCTCCACAGGTTTAAGCTCGCGGGGAGTCCGTCATGCATTTGCGATGACGTGACTCCCGAAACGCTGGAGCACCTGCTGGAGGAGTGTCCCCGTTTCGGAGCTGCTAGGGCCGACTGCGAGATACGCTTGGGAAGGGCGGTGGGGTGCGACGCTTTCGCCGCCTTTATGGCTGACTCCGATAGTCGAGAAGCCTTCCTTGCCTTCGCCTTGGGGGTCGTGCGCGCGGCCTCAAGGGCGAATGGGGGCCGGTTTTAGCCCGAGCGACCGAGATGCCCATTTATAAGCCGAGAAAGAGGGTAGGATTCTTATCTGACAATTATTACAGGACCCCGGCGCCTTGCTTGTGACTACTCGATGGAGTAGACAGAGATAAGGCGCCGGGGAACACACCTAATTTTAAATATATTATAAGAAGAAAATTTTATTTTAAACTTATTCTTACTTGATATTTCATTGTAATTTTATGTTATTTAATTTTAATGTATTGATATAATTCTATTGTATTTTTTATTATGTTCTAATGTTTATATCCTATTTGTGTAAACCCCGGCGCCTTGCTTGTGACTACTCGTCGGAGTAGACAGAGATAAGGCGCCGGGGGAAAAATCCGGAATTGTCTATTTTAATATTAATCTTTTATAAAGATGTAAATGGGTTAAAGATATGGAGAAAAAAAAAAAAAAAAAAAGAAAAATATAGTAAGAATGATAACAGCAAGAAACAAATACAAAATACCAATAGAGTAAAAAGGAAAACAAAAAAAAAAAAAAAAAAAAACAAACAAACAAAAGAAAAGAAACAAAAAAAAAAAAAGAAAAGTTAATCTTGACCCATTAGGTTAAACCTAATTATTAACATTAAGTAGGATAATAAAATAACATAAGAATATAAGAGACAAACGTTAGACAAAACGTACATGAAAATTTTAATATACAAAGTTTTTTTTTTTATAAATCCATTGAATAAAAGTTGCCACGTAATCAACGGTGGCAGTATAACCTCACCTCAAAAAAAAAAAAAAAAAACCTAACCTAACCTAACCTAACCTAACCTAACCTAACCTAACCTAACCTAACCTAACCTAACCTAACCTAACCTAACCTAACCTAACCTAACCTGAACAGTGGAGGGTGGCCCACCCCGGCAGAGATCGTACGTTGGAGGCAGGAGGCTCGCGACGATCTCTTCCGCAGGTGGGCCCTCAGGTTGGAGGACCCCTCCGCGAGTCGGAGACTCGTGGAGGCGGTCCGGCCGGTCCTGCGGCCATGGGTGGAGCGGGCGCACGGGGCGCCGACCTATCACCTGACCCAACTCCTCACAGGTCACGGCTGCTTTGCCAAGTACCTGTGGGAGGTGGTGGGGATAGAGTCGGGCCCCGAGTGCCGATACTGCGCGTCCAACGAGGAGGATACGGCGGAGCACACGCTAGCTGTGTGCTCCGCCTGGAGCGCGCAGCGGACCTCCCTCATGGCCGTTGTGGGGGCCGACCTGTCGCTGCCGGCCATTATCCCGCAAATGGCCGGCAGCCAAGAGAGTTGGGCCGCCGTCGCCACGTTCGCTAGCGAGGTGATGGCGGCCAAACGAGAGGAGCTGCGGGAACGGGAGCGGGCAGGGCTCACGCTCCCGCCCCGTCGTCCAAATAGGGGGCGGCGCCGCGCGGGATATGCGCGCGCCCCCGACTAGAGCGGCCGTGGGCGGAGGGTCGGGGGACCCCCCGCCCACCATCACGGCGAGCCGCAAGGCGCCTTCGCGTGTTCCGGGGTGCCTTCCGGCAAAACATAGGGTGCCCGCGCGCCCGCCCACGGCCTCCTCTGAATACAGAGGAGCCCCGGGGGGCGGGCGTGCGGGCAAGTCGACGCTTTCATAGCGCAGGGGGGGTCCGTGCGGCCCCCCCTCACAAGGAGAGTCCTATGGGACGCCCTCTCGCCGGGTCACGGTGACTTAACCTCTGGCATATCCCGTGACCCGGTAGAGTAGAGGAGGAACACCGCGGGGGTTTAGTGGGTAGTCCAGTCCAGTCCGGGCTGGGAGTCCCACACAACGGCGCCTTGTTGTCCCCCGGCAACGGGGCGCCGAAGTGCGTAAAAAAAAAACCTAACCTAACCTAACCTAACCTAACCTAACCTAACCTAACCTAACCTAACCTAACCTAACCTAACCTAACCTAACCTAACCTAACCTAACCTAACCTAACCTAACCTAACCTAACCTAACCTAACCTAACCTAACCTAACCTAACCTAACCTAACCTAACCTAACCTAACCTAACCTAACCTAACCTAACCTAACCTAACCTAACCTAACCTAACCTAACCTAACCTTTTTTTTTTTTTTTTTTTTTTTTTTCGAGGAGAAATCCATTTACGGACTACCCACCATTACTAGGTGGGCGCGTGTGGGACTCGCCCAGCAGAGTGCTGGGAATACCCACTAAAACTCCCCGTCTTCCTTTCATGCCCTTGTTGGGGGTGAACTGGGACCTGAGTAATTCACCAGTCCACCCCCGGGCTGCCCAGCTTATAGGCCAGGCTGGCACCGATGGGGGACTGCCTCGGAAGATAAGGCAATCCCCAAACTGCAGAATGTATGCACACGCCAGTGTTAGACGCGTGCAGTCCCACTTAAGGGCAGAAGAAGGCCAGTAGGATCTACCAGCCCTCTCCCGCCCCTACATCTGCGCCGGATGGGAGCGGCTGGAGGCTCCTCCTCCTCCCGCTCCGTCTCCGCAGCACCCCTCCCCGAGACGCCGGCTGATTCAGCCGGACGTTTCGAGCTCTCCCGCAAAATTCCACCCATGGACTTAACTGCCATCGGCAGCATCCATGGATGTCACCGCAGGGGAGGCCGGCGTGGCCGACGAGCGAAGGGCAGTACCCCACTGTATGGGGCGGCCCTTGACCGGCGAGGGGTTGCATTGCATGCCACCCATGCGGTGCTCCGAGGGAAGGCCTCGGTCCGCGCACACTGCGCATTTGGGTTGCGCAGTGCAGTCCGCCGCGATATGTCCCTCTTGACCGCAGTGATAGCAGAGTCCACTGCGGTCTTTAGCAGAGGGACACAGGACCTGCGGGTGGCCAACACCCATACAGCGGAAACACCGCATTGGGCGCTGCTCAAGGACCTTAATGGAGGCAACGCTCCAGCCTACACATAAGCGACCATCGTCTGCCAGTCTTTTGATGGCTTCGACGGGGCAGGACACGAGAGTGGACCCAACCCCTGTGTAGCCCGCTACTATTTTGCCAACCTTGATGGCATCCGGGGCGCAGTCTGCCTTCTGCGCCACAGCCATGCGGATCTCCTCCTCCGTTACGGAGTCATCGAGCCCTGACAGCCGGACATTGGCCGTCTTGGTAGGCCTTGTGACCTTAGCGGCGTCACCCAGCGCTTCACCGATTCCCGCCGCCAGGGCGTCCGCCTGGGCGGTAGTAGTCTCCTTAGGGAGCTCGATTATTCGGGCCCCCGTAATTCCAGTGCGGAACTTGGCCGGTCCGATGCCGAGCGCTCCCATATTTACCGAGGCCTTCGCCTTGGCGATGGCGTCCTTGTAGGTGACACCCTCCGCCACAGCCTCCGGTTTCAGTGTCAACACCACCGCCAATGTTTTTGGCGCCTTGGGCAGCTTAGGCTTAGGCTTAACAACCTTTGCTGCTTCGGGCGCGGATGATGCCTTCTTTTTAGGCTTCTTCGCCACGGTCACCCACTGCTCGAGTACTACCGGCTGCTCCTCCCGCGACGGGCCCGCAAACTGCACCGAGGCACGGGTTGCCTCACGAGCCGAAGCCGTCGACGTCTGTTCAGCAGCCTTGGCCGCCTTCTTAGGCCTCGCCTCCTTCGGCATGTTTGCCGGTGGGGCGAGAGTCGTCACTGCCACTGGTTGTGAAGAAGCTGCCCCCTTTACCGAAAGAGCAGCCCTCTTCTCCGTACGAGAATCCCCAGCCAGGGGAGGTCGATGTGACTGAGCCGGCAAAAGCCGGCCGTCCACCTCGAGCCCCTCCAACCGGGCCCCCAGAATGCGTCCGAACTGCTCCGTTACATCCCGCTGTAAGCGGTCGAGCATCTCTGTCATCTCACCCCTAGAGAGCCCGTCAGGCTCGCGTGGGACTTCCATTTCCCTCACAGGGGCAACCGGGCTGTTTCGACGGGCACTCACCTCCATGAGCTCCCGTCTCAACTCCGCCACCTCCTTTTGGAGCGCCGACATTTGACTTTTAAGGCGTTTATTGTCACCCTCCAGCCTCGTCACTTCGTCATCCGCCGTCCTAGCGGCCAGCGTGCGGACTGTCTTCATCATCGACAGCGTCGCATCTCTTATCTCCTTGACGAAGGTCCCCTTCAAGTTCTTTGACTTAGTCGAGACCTGAATAAGGCGACCTGCGTCCTCAACCGCCAGCTGAACCAGAGCCCCTGTCGACACCTCAGGGCTTTTCTTGCCCCTGCTGGTCACTTCTCGTTCGCCATCCGTAAGGGTAGCTTCGCTCTCCGAAAGATAGCCTGTGTATCCGCTCTCTTTTAGCTCGCGACGTGCTTGAGCCAGCCCAACACTGTGGGTGTAGCCGCGACCTCCCTTCGTTCGAGATACCTTCGGTGCCGGAGTTTTGGTTAGTTCAGGTTCGGCGTCCGACTCCGATTCCGATTCCCCCGCAATGACTTCACTTTGCAGAGGTCTCTTCTTCGTTTTCCCTCCATTGGTTTTACCAGCCTGGCTGGTTACGCCGTCCCTGGATTGGGGCTCACGCCCCCCGCGCGCCAGTACTGGAGAGACTAGTCCATATCTCTCGCCAAACTCCCTCCAATTTGACCGTCCACTACGGTCAGAAAACCCTTCCGACTCCATCGACCAGTCGAGGGCCCTGCCCACGACTGACTCGGTGGGCGAGTAAATTTTTGACCCGAGTCAAAAACAACACAAACAACACGAAAGACAGAACAAAACTGTACAAACAAAACAAAAACAAAATTGGAGCCAAAAATTCCACTAAAAGTGAAATTTTCGGCAACCAAGTCGCAAGCAAACACAATAATCCGATAAGAACAGCCAAGTCAATATTAAATCCAACATCCAATCGCATATAATCACCAACAAATCAAAACCACCAAACCTCAACCCTCAACCTCAACCTAACCTAACCTAACCTAACCTAACCTAACCTAACCTAACCTAACCTAACCTAACCTAACCTAACCTAACCTAACCTAACCTAACCTAACCTAACCTAACCTAACCTAACCTAACCTAACCTAACCTAACCTAACCTAACCTAACCTAACCTAACCTAACCTTTTTTTTTTTTTTTTTTTTTTTTATCGAGGAGAAATCCATTTACGGACTACCCACCATTACTAGGTGGGCGTGTGTGGGACTCGCCCAGCAGAGTGCTGAGAATACCCACTAAAACTCCCCGTCTTCCATTCATGCCCTTGCTGGGGGATGGCCTGGGACCGAAATCATTCACCAGTCCACCCCCGGGCTGCCCAGCTTGCGAGCCGGGTTGGCACCAATAGGGGACTGCCTCAGAAGATAAGGCAATCCCCTTTACTCCAGGATGAATGCACGCGCCAGTGCGGCTGGCGCGTGCAGACCAACTTAAGGGCAGAAGAGGGCCAGCAGAAAACTACCTCCCTCTCCCGCCCCCACCTCTGCTCCGGATTAGAGCGGCTGGAGGCTCCTCCTCCTTCCGCCCCATCCCCGCAGACCACCATACGCACCAACGCGCCGCCCCCCCCCCGCCCCACTGCCCCTGCAATGGGACAAGAAGAGGGCGGCGCACCGATGCGAGGCCCATCACGTCGCTCACCAGCGCTTCTCTGCCGAGGCAGAGAAGGTGGAGAGCGAGCGCGTGGGCCCTCTCCGTGTCAGAGGCGGAGGACCAGGGGACCCTCCGCCTCCGGCCATCCGGTCCGACTGGTACGAGGCGCCCGAAAGCGCCCCCCCCAGCCGGACCTCCTCCTCTTGGTCGCCTGGGCCCCACTCCACAGTGTGAAGCAGGGACCAGGCGACGACACCACCGACCGCTCCGAAGAGCGGTTCCTCCGGTCCGACTGGTACGAGGCGCCCGAAAGCGCCCCCCCCAGCCGGACCTCCTCCTCTTGGTCGCCTGGGCCCCACTCCACAGTGTGAAGCAGGGACCAGGCGACGACACCACGTACCACTCCGAAGAGCGGTACCTCCGGTCCGACTGGTACGAGGCGCCCGAAAGCGCCCCCTCCAGCCGGACCTCCTCCTCTTGGTCGCCTGGGCCCCACTCCACAGTGTGAAGCAGGGACCAGGCGACGACACCACCGACCGCTCCGAAGAGCGGTTCCTCCGGTCCGACTGGTACGAGGCGCCCGAAAGCGCCCCCCCCAGCCGGACCTCCTCCTCTTGGTCGCCTGGGCCCCACTCCACAGTGTGAAGCAGGGACCAGGCGACGACACCACGTACCACTCCGAAGAGCGGTACCTCCGGTCCGATTGGTACGAGGCGCCCGAAAGCGCCCCCCCCAGCCGGACCTCCTCCTCTTAGTCACCTGGGCCCCACTCCACAGTGTGAAGCAGGGACCAGGCGACGCCACCGGATTCCAGATTTTTCGCCGCTGGCCAGCAAGATCCCATAAAGAGAAGTTACTGACCAGCGCCCAGGGTGCACCGGCCCTTGCCACTTACCCTTCCTACTGGTTCAAGATGAATCAGCAGGAACGGAAGCGGAAGGGCACACGGGAAGGTAATCTGGCATCGCACCCCAAAACCTAACCTAACCTAACCTAACCTAACCTAACCTAACCTAACCTAACCTAACCTAACCTAACCTAACCTAACCTAACCTAACCTAACCTAACCTAACCTAACCTAACCTAACCTAACCTAACCTAACCTAACCTAACCTAACCTAACCTAACCTAACCTAACCTAACCTAACCTAACCTAACCTAACCTAACCTAACCTAACCTAACCTAACCTAACCTAACCTAACCTAACCTAACCTAACCTAACCTAACCTAACCTAACCTTAACCTCTCCGCACTCGAGAGCACGTGCTTTTTCCTATAGTTCCACACAAAAAAATTCAAAAAAGTGGTATAAAGTGGTCCGATTTGGACGAGTGAGGTGTCGTTTTACGTGGAAAAGTGTTACCTACATCGTTAACAGAGAGTTGCAAACCAGAGAACAACACAAAGACCGGTTAAGGCTGAAAAACCTTATTTTTTGGAGGTTATGTTTCGAAAAATCACTCCAAAGAGCACACGAGTCACGACCCCCTCAGGCTGTTGCCGGATTCAGGAGGACATCCAGCGCCCCCACCATCTGGGCGAATCCGGACCACCCGCAGACCACGCGTTTCAGGGATATTGACGAAAAACAAAAACCACGTGTACCTGAAAACACGGAAGGAGAGAAGATAGGAAGGTGAAACTTCGCAGGGGCCTTCTCCTATTGGAACAACTAAGGATACCGCAAGTAACCTAATTTTGGCTCTTATAGTTTTTTAAATATAACAGTCTGAAAATCCTAAATTCAAGAGTGAATAACTCCGAACCCAATAAACTTTTTGAAATTCCTGAACTGCTATTTCGAGCGCGCTTCAGCGAAGAACACATCCGGAAAATTTTAGCTCATTAGGACAAATAGTTTTTAGATTGCAATCAAAATAGAATAAAAATTGTTTTTAAATGTAAATTATATGAAAAAGTGGTATTTTTTAAATTGTTTTAAATTTGTAATTTCATGACTTATTTAAGCCAAATATTGGTTATTTTTTGGTAATTTTAGCATCTTCGGTTCCGGAAATATTTAATTTTAAGACATTTTTCAATTTTAATTAGTAATTAATACTTATAAAATTATTTTGACGACGGGATAGTGTCTAAAAGGCCTATCCCACATCAGCTAAGCCCAAACTCGGGTCCTATATCGTCTCAATCGAGAAAGTTAGCCAATTTCGGCCATTTTGTTTAAATTGGTTAACTTTTTCGACATCGAATATCTTCGGACCGGTTTACACTGCGAAGTTGGGATTTGGACCAGAGTCGGTAGCTAACCGCACACTATCGCCTTAGACCGTTTTCAGGCGTTTTTAGGGCCTGAAAATTTTTGGGCCTGAAACCGTTTTCGGGACATAGGGGAAGCCAGGCCGAGCTGCCCGCCGAAAACCCCGACGTTTTCTGACGTCGGGTTCAGGAGCTACGGGCGATTGAATTTTTAATCTGACAGCTCGGCGGCCATCTTAGCTGTCAAGCTCCGACTTCAGTCCGCCATAACTTTGGAACCGTAAGGCGTAGAGGCACGCAGTTTTCATCATCGTACTCAGGGGATACCCAAGATCTAGATCCCCAAGTTTCAGGCGGATTGGGGTCGGAGTTTTTCAGGGTCCTGAAAGTGGTTTCAGCGGAAGGCTTGGGTTGGGCAGGGGGGAACGGTCGAAATCCGGGCGCGCTGCGGCTTCTGGAAGCGGAGATATCACCAGTCAAAGTGTAACTTTGACAGTTCGGCGGCCATCTTGTTTTACTTTTAACGCCTATATCTCCGCAACGGAACGTCGTGGGGCGCCGGGGTTTTCTCCTTAGCCATCGGCTAGACCTGCCCTGTCCGACCCACTAGCTTTCAGGCGTTTTCAGGAGCCTGAAAATTTTCAGCCTGAAAACCCAACCGGCGGACGGGGCTCTTCGCGCCCAGCAAGACGAGCCCAAGCACGGGATTTTTCGGCCCGGTGGTCGCGGAGGGATCGCCGTTTAAACATTTTTGGGCGGCCATCTTGGATTTTAACCGAAAGGTTTGCACGGCGATTGCTCCGGGGCCCGTGGGGCTAGAGGTACCGTGTTTGGGGTCGTTGGAAAGGGCTCGGGGAGAGCCGTCCGCTGGTGACCCTGGAACGGCTCTACATAGAGTCCACAGGGCAAAAGTAGAGTCTTTACTATTTTTGACCAAAGATTGTTCTCTACACAAATTCTGACACGCCCGGACTCTATAGGGAAAACGTGACTCTACGTAGAGTCAAAAATAATTTAATTTGGATCCAATTCTCAACTAATTCTAGTCTAATTTTATTTCAATTCAATTTATTTCGCAATTTCTTTATTCAATTTTCTTATTATTTTAATTATTTAATTTTGAATTCTTAATTTTTTGAATTTTTATTTTTTAAATTTTAGAATTTATTGAAGATTTTATATTGAATTTTTAACTCTTAATGTAATATTTGCAATTTTTTAAATTTTAATTCCAACTTCTATATCTTTATTTTAAATTTTTTATCGTATCACAAGCGACTTGGCCCCTATTGGCACATTAGTTTTAAGTTGACTTTTTGCCCTATTGCACTAGATTAAGATTTACATTTTTACATTTTTACACGGCCCTTTTGCCTTAGGTTTAAGTAAAGTGACACTTTTAGTGTACACAAATTGACCCGGCCCTATTGTCGCCTTAGACTACAAGTCCTTATCCGCCCCTTCGCTCGGCCGGGCCTAACGGTATCTGGGCAGCGCCAAACCGGCCCTCCTATACAAAAAGAATTATGGACACCAGGCCGCGAAAGTCCGTGACCACGGCGGAGGCCAAGAGCCAGCCAACCAGGACGGGTGCGGGTGCCCTGCTGCGGGTGCCCACAAGGGGGCTCCGCGGAACCCCGCCGAAAAAGGCATCTACCATTAAGGCCCCGATCGAGGGAGCCGGGACCGCGGGGCCCACTTCGGCCAGCGCCGCGCCACCTACCAAATCGCCCCTGGACGAGACTGTCGTCCCTGGCGGCATCTTACCGGCCTCCCGTTCGCCCCAGACCGGCAGGCCATCGTTGGGAGGGTCAGTGACCGGAACGCTGGCCAATCTCCCAAGGATGGCCAACGACGTAATGCTGGCGGCGAAAGAGAGGCTGGAGTCCTCAGGCAACCTAAAACGGGAGACCCGTGAGTTTGTCGTGGGCTCGCTCGGCGAGCTGTACCAGATGGTACTCAGGCTGAGCGAGTCCAGGCAAACTCTCAGCCTGAGGATGGAGGCCGCCAGGGCGGAGTTCGCCGCGGACGCGACCCGAAGAGAGGAGGCTCACGCGGCCCGCCTGGAAAAGCTGGCCGCGGGCGCGGTGCTGCCCGCAATAGCAAAGGACCTGGGCGAGATTAAGAGAGAGGTTTTGGCGGCACGAGACCTGATCTCGTTCGACGTCTTGGGGGAGCTGCGGGACAAGGAGGCACCGCCTGCTCCGGGGGCGGTTTCATCCCTTACCAAGGGGATGCAGGCGCTCACGGAGCGGTGCGAGAGCCTCAGCAAGGAGCTGAGTGGCGTGGCCGGGGCACCCAACACCAAAGCGGGCGTGGAATGGGCGGAGGAGGTGAGAGGGGAGCTCCGCGGGCTTCGCGAGCGGCTCGACAGGCAGCAGCCTGCGCCGCTCGCGGGGCCCGCCCCGGCTCCACACGCCGGCCCGACCCGCCAAAACAATTGCCCCGCCACAGCCGCAGTCCCGCGGCCCTCCCAGCGAGATCGGGTCTCCCCCAAAACATACGCCGAAGCGGCTTCCTCACCGCGCCACCCGATGGTGGTGGAGTCGACCGACCCCAACAAGACCGCCGAAGCTACAATAGCAGACATTAAGGCGAAGGTCGACGTCATCACCCTCGGGATTGGAGTCAACGCGGTTAGGAGGCTGCGTAACCAGAAAGTGTTGCTCTCTTGCGACACCGGCGAGGGCAGGGAGGCTTTCAAGAAGGAGCTGGAGGGGGCCGGTGGCCTCTTTACAGTCACCGAGCCCACCGACAAGCGCCCCCTGATTCGCCTCGCCGGGGTCGCGAGAGACACCCCAGACGAGCAGGTGATGGCCGCCATCAAGTCCCAGAATAGGGACTTGATGGCGGGCATCGCCCTCAATAAAGAGGAGGCCCGGGTCCTTAGGCGCACCAATGGCAGAAACAGGGCACTCTGCAACGTAATTTTAGAGGTGACCCCCGAAATCTGGCGGCGTGTGGAGGGAGCGAGGATAAGGCTGGGCTACCAGGTCGTGCTGGCGGTGGATCAGTCCCCACTGGTGCAGTGCTACCGCTGCATGGGCTACGGGCATACGGCGCGAATCTGTCGCGCCGAAGCCAGGTGTGGCCAGTGCAGCGGTGAGCACCAAACCAGGGACTGCCCCCCGTCGGCGCGGGCTGAGGGGCCGCGCTGCTGCCACTGCACGAAAGTGTCAGGGGCAGATTGCTCGCACCCTGCATACGCCGCCGACTGTCCCGAGCGCATGCGTTGGGACAGTATAGCGCGGCAGGCCATTAAGTACTGTTGATGCGGGCACCTTGGCCCCCCCACGGCCTCGGGGTGCACCGGGGGATGGGGTGGCCGACGATGGCCGGGACGCCGCGGGGCGGCCACGGGGAGCGCGGCGGGGCACTATACGGCTGTTGCAAGTCAACATAGGCCGTTGCCGCGCCGCGTTCCACGAGGTCGTCCAGGTGGCCATCGAGGGTGGCTACTCGGCCGTACTGATCCAGGAACCTTACACTGGGTCGGTGGGCCGAGTGGACACCCGGTATACTTGTATACAAAAGATGGCTACCGGGGCTAAACCGGTCAAGTCGGCTATCCTCATCATCAACCCGGCCCTCTCTGTCGTCCAGGACGCCACCACCATCACGGAGAACGTCGTGGCGGTGGTGGTGGAATGGGAGCGGCAGAAGATCGGCCTGGTCTCGGTGTACCTCGAGGGAGACCAAGACCTCAGCCCCTATCTCCGCGACATCCAGGCCTTCATGGACCGCATGGGCACCAGCGCGGTCCTTCTCGGCGGGGACATTAACGCCAAAAGCCTTTGGTGGGGCTGCGAGCGCGAGGACCAGAGGGGTACTCTGTTCTCCGAGTTCGCAGCCCAGGTGGATCTGCAGGTCCTCAACGAGGGAGGGGCGCCGACGTTTTACATCTGGCGGGGGGACAAGCTGTTTACCAGCATAGTCGACGTAACCCTCGCCACGTCGGCGCTCTTCCATCGAGTGAGCGACTGGAGGGTCCGTCCGGACCTCATCCCCTCCGCCCCGGACCATCGGGCGATCACGTTCGAGGTGGGGGTGGGGCCCGAGACGGAGCCAGCCAGACCCAGCGGATCCACCAGGCGTTACCACGCCGCGAAGGCCGACTGGGACCTTTTTCGGGCCTCGTTCGTCGACCGTCTAGGAGACTGGACGGTCGACGAAATCGAGGCTATCGAGACGCCCCGCGGTCTTGAGGAGGCCATTGGAAGGTACACTGGGGCGATTCACGGTGCGTGCGAGGATTCGATCCCTCTTCTGGCTCCACCAAAGGCACCCAAACGGGTGATTTGGTGGGGCCCTGAGTTGCAGGCGAAGAAGCGCAACCTCATCACGTTGAGGGGTCGAATCCGGCACGCGAATCGCCGCAGAAGGGATAGGGTAGTTGAGGAGTATCTGGTGGCCAAGGAGGACTACAAGGCCGCCATAGAGGCGGCCAAGACCGCCAGCTGGGTGGAATTCTGCACAAAGCAGGAGCATGAGAGCGTGTGGGACGGCATCTATAGGGTGCTAAGATGCGCCGCTCGTCGGAAGGAGGACACCCTCCTCAGCGGCGCGGATGGACGCACCCTGGATGCCGAGGGCTCCACAGCTCTCATAGCTGAAACATTCTACCCAGCTGACGATCTAGAGTCTGAGTTAGATACTCATGCCCGTGTCAGGCAGGCAGTTGCCCGCATGGAGGATGAAGCCAGTGCCAAGCCGCGGGAGTTTATTCCCTTCTCCCAGCACGAGCTCTCGGGCGTCTTGAAGGGCATCCACCCTAAAAAGGCGCCCGGGGGGGACGGCCTCACGGCCGACATCTGCAGTGCGGCCATCGGGGCAAGAAATGATGTATTTGTTGCCCTGATGAACGCCTGCCTTTCTCTGGGATACTTCCCCAAGGATTGGAAGGCCGCGGTAGTCAAAATCCTGCCTAAGCCCAGCAGAGATGACTACACGCGGCCTAAGTCATACAGGCCAATTGGGCTCCTGTCCGTCCTGGGGAAGATCTTGGAGAAGATGGTGGCCGGGAGGCTGCTCTGGCAGCTCGGGCTGGGCGGAGGACTGAGCCCGCGCCAATATGGCTTCATGCCGCAGCGCAGCACGGAGGACGCTTTGTATGATGCTGTCCAGCTCATAAGAGATCACGTCGGGCAGAAACGCATTGTCGGAGTAGTCTCCCTCGATATCGAGGGGGCCTTCGACAATGCGTGGTGGCCCGGAATAAAACACCAGATCCTGGCCACTGGATGCGACCAGTCTGTCTACCAACTCCTGTGCAGCTACCTGAGCGAAAGACAGGTCACAGTCAGGTTTAATCCGTTTTATCGATTTCCACCTAGTCTCTAAAGTCTACCTTAGGGCACCGACATTTTCATACATCACGTATAAACTCATTTTGGTTTTTGCTCCCACCTACTCTTGCCGCACCTCGTTGGACGCGTCTCGTCGCCGGCTTCTTGAATCTGCAAAAAGAATAAATTTAGCTCTTATAGTTTTCTTAAAAAACCGTTAAAACTACGATTTTCCTACTAAAAACACACATTTTCTTAAATAAATCCTTAAATTCCCCCTCAAACCCGTTTTAACTGCCACGGTTCGCACCGGGCAATCGTCCCATTTCTTTGGAGACCTCTCCCAGCCCGCTACGTGGAATATCTTGCGTTTTATCGCCGTTTTATCGATTTCCACCTAGTCTCTAAAGTCTACCTTAGGGCACCGACATTTTCATACATCACGTATAAACTCATTTTGGTTTTTGCTCCCACCTACTCTTGCCGCACCTCGTTGGACGCGTCTCGTCGCCGGCTTCTTGAATCTGCAAAAAGAATAAATTTAGCTCTTATAGTTTTCTTAAAAAAACCGTTAAAACTACGATTTTCCTACTAAAAACACACATTTTCTTAAATAAATCCTTAAATTCCCCCTCAAACCCGTTTTAACTGCCACGGTTCGCACCGGGCAATCGTCCCATTTTTTTGCCCGCCACCCACCCCACCCCCCCACCCCACCGACCCTCCCCGGATTTTTCTAAGTCCCAGACTTTTCCTAGTTGATTAAATTCTTTCTTTTGTATTTGCCGCGCACTTGTTGCCCCTACCCACTCGTGTTGCACCTTTTTAGAAGCGCCGCATTATCAGCACCCCGGACCTGAAAGAAAAACAACATTAAATTTAGTAGTCTCAGCAATATAAAATAAAACACTTGCTTTTTCCCGCAAATTTTAAATTTTTCGAGTTTTCTTGCTACAACTTTCTTAATTTCCGTCAGACTTCACCCGAACCACCACTCTTTGCTTTGTGGGCCTCTTACGCGTCGATTGACACCCCACTTGAGCTGCTACGGTTAAATTCTGTCCCTCCCTCATAGTAATCTTACGTCATAAAACGTTACAAAACTAAAAGTGCATATTTAGTGTTCGTGGTCGTTTCATAAGGATGCTGAGGTCGCCGATAGGGTCGATGTCCCGCTCACGAACCAGCGATGATCTGGACAGCTCAGGTTTGCTTGCCCCGCTCCGATACGGAAGTGAAGACTCCGAAAACAGCACGTCTACTCCACCATCCACCTCACGGGCACTGGAAGCTAATCCCGTACTCCTCCAGGTCCTCGAGCTGCTTAAAGGCATCGAGGATGCTGTCAATGATTGTGGGAATATTAAACGCCCCAACAAAAAGACAATGCTGGAGAATTCCGCGGCCATCCGAAAGCTACTTACTACCTCTCCGGACATCGCTCCTTGCTATCAAAACCCCAATGCACTTACCGTTGACGACGTCCGACGCACAATCCGGGAAGAGATCTCAAAGATCAACATCCCCAGTCCAACCCCGGCTCCGACATTCGCTAGCGTAGTCCGGTCACAACAGACCGCCGCTACTAAACCCAAACTGGCTCCCCCGAAAACTAAACCCGCAATCATCGTCGCCTCCACGAAAGCCGTGCTTAACCCCGAAGAGACTCTGAAAACTTGGAAGAGCTCTATCTCCTTCAAAGACACCAACTTTACACCGGCAGCGGTCAAGTACGTGTCAAATAATAAGATCCGGGTAGAGTTTGACTCCGTCGCTCACCGTGATGTTGCCCTTAAGAAACTTGACAAGCCCGACTGCCCTGTTCGTGCCGAGGTCTCGAAAACCCTGCGCCCTATGGTGATCTTTAAAGGAATCTCAGGGGAAATCCCCGCCGAAGAGCTGGTCGACATTCTAGTCGGTCAAAACGAGACGCTCAAATCCGCCATCCAATCCAAGGACGATTTCTCCTTCCGCTTCAAACGTGCCAACCGCAACAAAGCTTTGTACAACGCCGTTTTTATAACCTCACCCACCGTGTGGAAGGCTGTGACCAAACAGGTGAAGCTGAACCTCGACCACCAGAGGGTTCATGCCGAGGACTATGTGCCCGTTCTGCAGTGTTTCAAATGCCTGCAGTATGGACACACCAAGGCTCGCTGCACTGCAGAGAGCGCCATCTGCTCCCACTGCGCGGCACCTCACCATGACTACCAGACCTGCCCTCTAAAGAAAGACTCCGAAGCCTTACAGTGCTATAATTGCACGCAACATGCGAAGGCTACCGACTCTCGCGCTAATGTTGGCCATAGCGCCACGTCCCTCAATTGTCCTCGAATGACCTCCGCAATAAATAAAATCCGTTCGCGCACCGACTATGGTCCACAGTAGGTTACGGTCGGCAGCAAACCATCCACACAACGTCACACTACAGTGTCTGCAGGTCAACCTTGGCAGGAGCAGGAATGCCCTGCACGAATTTCACCGTCATATAGCTGACGCCGGAGTCGACGTTGCCTTCATTCAGGAACCCTATCTCTCCAACACGGACGTCCTTAAGCCTGTTGACGGCTACTCCACCCATCAGTTCAAAACTGATCGGCCAATCAAGTCGGCTATCCTTGTGCGCAACAAAGCTTTGTGTGCTATTGGCATGGCGGAATACTCTGATTCCAACCTCAGTGTCGTTCTCGTCAGAAACCAAACCGGTCATAAATTTTACCTCATCTCAGTGTACATTGAACCCCGCAGTGACCCGCACAACGTCTACAGGAAACTCGAGCTGTTCCTTACTAGAACAGCCGGGTCCACTCACCTGATCTGCGGGGACTTCAATGGGCACCACAACAGTTGGGGCTCCCCCGACAATAACTCCAGGGGTGATGCTGTGTATGATCTCGCTGTTATCCACAACCTGACAATATGTAACGTCGGCGACACTCCGACATTCAACACCGTCACACACCGGCGACCCTGCAACTCGATAATAGACCTCACTCTTATAAGCGACACAAACAGTATCTCCCTCGCCAATTGGTCGGTCGATACAGATATTTGTGCCTCCTCCGACCATAACTCAATTACGTTCCGGGCACTTCTTGGGAGCTTCAAGCCTACTACCACCCGCAGGCAAACGACTTATCGTTATAACTCCTCACATGTTAAATGGGACAACCTTCGACCCAACTTCGAACATGAAATGGCCAACCATCTGCCGCCTACTCCCAACTTCGACGAGCTCTCACCTCATCAGCTGGACCTGTACACTGCCAATTTTACAACAGCAGTGCAGAGAACCTGTGACCGATTGCTGCCTAAGGCCACTGGCCCTCCTCGTCGCGTCCCCTGGTGGAGCGATGAGCTTGAACAATTAAAACGGGCCTCCATCAAGAGCCATCATGATCTCAGCAGGGCTGCGCGACGCCAGCGCCCCCTCGAGGAACTCCTTGCGAAGCGCGAGCGCGCTAGACGTGCATACTCCGATGCCTTTTGTGCGGCCTCCTCGGAACATTTCCGAGAGTTCTGCAGCCGCCAGAAGAAGGAGGACGTCTGGTCCGTCACCAATCGCCTCATCAAAACCCGGCCAATCACCCAAGCCCCGGCCACCCTAAAATTAGATGATGGCTCTTACACCTCCGATTCGTTGGACACCGCGCAGGCCCTCCTCCACCAATTCTACCCAGATGACTCTCAGGATCTCACTTCCAAGCACTATAGGCTCCGCAATGCAATG
The DNA here is from genome assembly GCA_934045075.1 of Yponomeuta sedellus. NCBI lineage: Eukaryota > Metazoa > Arthropoda > Insecta > Lepidoptera > Yponomeutidae > Yponomeuta > Yponomeuta sedellus. The sequence goes on from OW203751.1 coordinate 43,373, forward strand.
CACAGCGCTATTGGTACCCCGCCCGAACCTTCCTTCGCACTGCATGAGATCCTCGAGGGTCTCAGTGGTATGAATCACAAGAGAGCACCCGGCCTTGACCACCTAACAGCCGACATATGCTTGCGAGTCGCCACCTGGTTTCCTGATGAAGTGATCGGCATCATGAATGCCAGTCTGCGCCTTAATCATTTTCCCGTAATATGGAAGAGAGCCACTGCAAAAATCATACCCAAACCTAGCAAATCCGACTACACCAGCCTGTCCAGCTTTAGGCCGATAGGACTTATAAATGTCTTTGGGAAGCTCCTAGAGCGTCTCATTGTAAATCGCCTCACCTACCATCTTAATTTAAATAACTGCAGCTCCGACAGACAATACGGCTTTAAATGCCAGACCTCCGCCGTCCACGCCATCGCCAACGCACTTCATGCAATCAAGACCGCTAAATCTCGGGGAGAACAAGTCATCGCCGTCTCCCTGGACATTAAAGCGGCATTTGATAGAGCCTGGTGGCCTGCGATTTTTATGCGCCTTCGCGAAGTTAATTGTCCTGGAAATTTGTACCGTCTACTTCTGAGCTATGTGGAGGACCGAGAAGTCCTCATCCGGTTTGCTGATTGCGAGGTCCGCAAATCCACGTCTCGCGGCTGCATCCAGGGCTCCGTCGTCGGTCCCATGCTCTGGAACCTCATCCTTGATGAGCTCCTCGGGGCACCACTGCCAGATGGTTGCAGCCTGCAGGCCTATGCGGACGACGTCCTCCTCATAGCCCACCACAAGTCACACATTCAGCTCGAAATCATTGTCTGCGACGCACTGGAGAAAATCTTTAACTGGGGTGAGGGTGTCAAGCTTGAGTTCGGCCCCTCCAAAACCCAGATCATCGCCTTCACCGACAAAGCTACGAAATGTCATATCCGCGTCAACAATCAGTCCCTTACCTTTGTCAACCATATCTGTTACTTAGGCATCACCATAGACCGTAAACTTCGCTTCATCCAACACGTCAACTCCATTACCGAAAAATGCAAAAAGCTCTTCCATAAACTTACACTCTTCGTTCGTCCCACCTGGGGCGTACACTCTGACAACATTAAAACCATCTATCTTCAGGTCATAGAGCCCATAGTCTGTTACGGTGCTGGAATCTGGTCCGGCGCCTTGAAGTATAAATGTGCCTACAAAAAGCTCCTCCAGCTCCAACGCATCTTCGGCATAAAAATCATCCGAGGCTTCCGCACTGTCAGCACGGCTGCCTCAATCTCGCTTGCCCAATTAACTCCACTACCAGCCAAGGTCGCCGCCGTTGCTGACATTGAGCGAACCAAACTCACGGGAAAGTCTTCGTTACTTCTTGAGGAAATCCCTGTCGAGCGCCTCTGTTCTCCGTCGGAACTTCTACACCCTTCAGCGCGAATAGGCGTTGAGTTTAAGGAAATTTCCTCCACCTCTGACTTCGCGCAGAATACTGCCAATAACACCTGGCAAATATATACAGACGGAAGCAAGCATGAGGACGGAGTCGGCGCTGCTTTCATCACCTACACACCGTCTGGGGAGCAGACTGCGGTGGTAAAGTTAAAACTCCACGACTATTGCTCTGTTTTTCAGGCGGAAATGCTCGCGCTTCAAATGGCATGCGAGCATATAAATAAACACCTACTCTCACCCTGCCTCGTTCTTTCGGACAGCAAATCCGGATTGACCGAACTCGGAAATCCCAACAGCAGCAACCCCTTTGCTGTGCGTATACACCACCTCATTTATCAGGCCCGCTCATCTGGGCTCACCGTCGATTTCGCGTGGATCAAGGCCCACGTCGGCTTTACCGGCAATGAGGCGGCTGACGCTGCAGCGAAGGCGGCCGCATCGCTGCATCGGACGCCTGACTATCTTGCTGTCCCAATCAGCCACATAAAATACCTCAACAAAGTGAAAGCTGCAGAGGCTGCCTCAGCCCTGTACGATGACCCTGGCTCTTGCGCTTACACGCGAACGCTCCTGCCCACTCATGAGGAACTGAGTAACTATTTAGATGTCGTCAAACCCAACTTCCCTATTACTCAGTTCCTCACTAACCACGCCTACCATAAGGCATACCTCAACCGGTTCCATATCGTCGCAGATGACAAATGTCCCTGCGACGATCAAACCTCTCAGACCTGGGACCATCTCCTAAAATCTTGCCCCAGATTCGCTACTAAAAGACTCTCCCACACTATAACATCACAAATAAATAACATCCATCCTTTCAACTTGTCTCAAATCATCAGTAAAGAATCAACGCTTAACTCCTTCCATAACTTCATTACATACATAGTCCAAAATCTAAAACAGTTCAACAATACATGTCGCAACACACTCTCATAAGCCACCCAATTTAAACATTCAGTGCGCTCGCGGTGTAACCCATTAGCACTGCGAGCACAAATGAAGCCTCAATTTATTAAAAAAAAAAAAAAAAAAAAAAAAACCTAACCTAACCTAACCTAACCTAACCTAACCTAACCTAACCTAACCTAACCTAACCTAACCTAACCTAACCTAACCTAACCTAACCTAACCTAACCTAACCTAACCTAACCTAACCTAACCTAACCTAACCTAACCTAACCTAACCTAACCTAACCTAACCTAACCTAACCTAACCTAACCTAACCTAACCTAACCTAACCTAACCTAACCTAACCTAACCTAACCTAACCTAACCTAACCTAACCTAACCTAACCTAACCTAACCTAACCTAACCTAACCTAACCTAACCTAACCTAACCTAACCTAACCTAACCTAACCTAACCTAACCTTTTTTTTTTTTTTTTTTTTTTTTTTTTTTTCGTCAGGAAATGCTGTTACGCATACCCGCGGGCCCGGGGTAGGCCGGCGGGTTATGTGGGACTCGAGGCTACGCCCCCATACCCACTAAAACCTGACGTTGTCCTTCAGCCACGACTTCCGACGGGGTCGCGAGTCCATTCGCATACGCTCGAGACCCCGCCGACGCCGACGTCCGCCAAGGGCGGACCCGCCTTTGGGGGGATGTAAAGAGTCCCCCCGGTCAGCCAATCGATGCGCCGGACAAACAACGCATCGACCCACGGGAGAGCCTATCCCTGATGAACGCCGGACACCCCCGCGTCCGACGCTCTAGGCTCTCCGAGCGGAGACGGAGATCGGGCTAGGTTAGCCCTGCCCCGTGTCCGCGCCCTCCGGAGCGGGAATGAGACGGAATCGTGTTCCCTCAACCGCTCCTCGGCCTCCCTCTGTGACATAACATCGTCGCAGAAGGAGACCATCGCCTCCCAGGACCTCTCGTCGCCGACCATCTTGGTCAAGATTGCTGACAAGGAGAGGTCCGTCCCCACTACCGCGGTCAGGGATGCCCGCTGCTCTGCGGCCCCCGGGCACTCCTCCAACACATGTTTGGCGGTCTCCTCCGTGTGCCCACACTGGTAGCAGGCTGTGGTGGCTTCCTTCCTCGCGACGTTACACAGGTATCTCCCGAAGCATCCATGCCCCGAGAGTACCTGTGTCAGTCGGAAGGTAAGCACACCGTGCTCGCGCAAAAGCCAGCCACACAGCATGGGCCCTACCGCTTCCAGGAGCCGGGTCGCACCGGCCCCCCTACTTGCGGGGCTCGCCAATAGGCGTTCGCCCCACTCCTCCACGGCTAGGCGCCAGGCGTGTTGACGCCATCGCACGACCTCTCCTGGCGCCGGACGGAGGTCCTCGCCGCGGGCACGTGCTCTACGCCAATACACCTTGGACAGGACCCTCGCGTCCAGGTCCCACGGCAGCGTTCCGGCGAGGACACACGCCACCTCGTGCGACAGCGTGCGGTAACCGCGGCACACCCTCACGGCCATCATGCGCTGTGCGCGGTGGAGCAGCGCCGTTTCCACGGGCCTCAGGCGGTCGGCCCAGATCGGGGCAGCGTAGAGGGCCATGGAACGAACCACCGATGTATAGAGTCGGCGGCTCGTTCGACCTCCGCCTCCCACATTCGGGAGCAGGCGGCTCAGCGCGCCCGCCGTGCCCGTTAGTTTGGGCAACAGCCGGCGAAAATGTTCCTCGAATCTCCATCTGCTGTCGAGCACGACGCCTAAATACTTCAGCGTCGGCTTGACAGCGATGGAGGTTCCCCCCACGACTATGTTTGAGCCGGGGGGAGGGGCCCCACGCGGGCCATGAAAACATATGGCCTCGCTTTTGTGGAGCGCCACCTCCAGGCCCAATCTGCGGATCCTGGCCACGACCGCCGCCACTCCCGCCGTGGCCAGGATGGACGCCTCCCTGAACGTCCCACCCCGGGCAGTGACCAGCGTGTCATCAGCGTAACAAACGACGCCGACGCCGCGAAGATTAGCCCCCCGGAGTACCCAGTCGTACCCCATGTTCCACAGCGTCGGTCCCAGGCAAGAGCCCTGGGGAACGCCACGCGTGACCGGGGTACAGCCCTCTCCATCCGTCGTCGGGTACACTATCTCTCTATCGGAGAGATAGTGCCCGACAAGGCGACGGAGGTACTGTGGCACCTTGTGGTGCTCCAGTGCCACCAAGATCGTGGGCCAGGGAAGGCTGTTAAAAGCGTTGGCGATGTCTAAAGACACCGCCAACAAGCAGTCCCCCCCGACCCACGCTTCCTCCACTAGACGGTGGACGTACTCGATGGCGTCCACCGTCGAGTGCCCTCTTCTGAAACCGAATTGGGTATCGGCTAGGTTCGGCCCCTCCGTCTCAAGGTGACTGACGAGGCGGGCAACGACGATCCGCTCCAAGAGCTTACCCGCCTCGTCCAGCAGCACTATCGGCCGATACCCAGAGGGTTCGTCCGCAGGGCGTCCTTCCTTCCGTAGAAGGACGAGTTGGCCCCTCTTCCATCTCCCGGGGAACCTGCCTTCCCTGAAGCAGGCGTCGAAGAGGGACACCAGACGGGGGCCCAGGAATTCGAGGGCAAGGGCCCACGCGCGACCGTGGATGCCGTCAGGCCCGGGTGCCGTGTTTTTGGCCCTCATCCTGAGGACCGCCGCCTCCAGCTCCCCCTCCGACACCTCGGGGATTTCCTCTGCCGCTGCGGGTTCTTCCTGCCTTGGCGCCACTAAGATTGGGGGCACGAACTCGGGTCCCGGAGCGCACGGGAATAGCCCGTCGACCACTCGCCGGAGTACGTCAAGTTTGAGCGAGCTCGTGACCGGGGGGGCCCACGGACGGAGTTTTTGCCGCACCATCTTATACGGCCGTCCCCATGGGTCCACGTCCAGGGAGGCCAACAGCTCCCGCCAGGCCACTTCCTTCGAGTCGGAGATAGCGGCCCTGAGAGCTCTGGACGCCTCTCTATACTCGGCGTAGAGGGCGTCCGCTTGCCCCGGCTCCGCGAGGCGCCTCCGGCGACAACGCTGGTATAGCCTGCGTCGGGCGACGCACCGCATGCGCAACTCGGCGATTTCCTCCGACCACCAATAAACCTGGCGTCGGGATTTGGGTGCGCGCACTCGGGGCATGGCCGAGTCGCACACGCGAGTCATCGCCCGGGTCAGCTCGTCGGCCTGCTGCTCGATGCTGGCCGATTCAGCTAGAGGTGGGCTCCAGGTCTCCACGATGGCCGCCTCTCGAAGCATCTCCGCATCCAGCTTTTTGAGAACCTAACCTAACCTAACCTAACCTAACCTAACCTAACCTAACCTAACCTAACCTAACCTAACCTAACCTAACCTAACCTAACCTAACCTAACCTAACCTAACCTAACCTAACCTAACCTAACCTAACCTAACCTAACCTAACCTAACCTAACCTAACCTAACCTAACCTAACCTTTTTTTTTTTTTTTTTTTTTTTTTTTTTTTTTTTTTTTTTTTTTTTTTTTTCGAGGAGAAATCCATTTACGGACTACCCACCATTACTAGGTGGGCGCGTGTGGGACTCGCCCAGCAGAGTGCTGGGAATACCCACTAAAACTCCCCGTCTTCCTTTCATGCCCTTGTTGGGGGTGAACTGGGACCTGAGTAATTCACCAGTCCACCCCCGGGCTGCCCAGCTTATAGGCCAGGCTGGCACCGATGGGGGACTACCTCGGAAGATAAGGCAATCCCCAAACTGCAGAATGTATGCACACGCCAAAGTTAGACGCGTGCAGTCCCACTTAAGGGCAGAAGAAGGCCAGTAGGATCTACCAGCCCTCTCCCGCCCCTACATCTGCGCCGGATAGGAGCGGCTGGAGGCTCCTCCTCCTCCCGCACCGTCTCCGCAGCACCCCTCCCCGAGACGCCGGCTGATTCAGCCGGACGTTTCGAGCTCTCCCGCAAAAATTCCACCCATGGACTTAACTGCCATCGGCAGCATCCATGGATGTCTCCACAGGAGAGGCCGGTAAGGCCGACGAACGAAGGGCACTATTCCACTGAATGGGACGGCCCTTGACCGGCGAGGGGTTGCATTGCATGCCACCCATGCGGTGCTCCGAGGGAAGTCCTCGATCCGCACACACTGCGCATTTGAGTTGCGCAGTGCAGGCCGCCGCAATATGTCCCTCTTGACCGCAATGGTAGCAGAGTCCACTACGATCTTTTGCCGAGGGACATAGGACCTGAGGATGACCGACACCCATGCATCGGTAGCACCGCATTGGGCGCTGCTCCAGAACCTTTATAGAGACAACGCTCCAGCCAACACACAAACGACCGTCGTCAGCCAACCTTTTGATGGCTTCTACGGGGCAGGACACAAGAGTGGACCCCACCCCGGTGTAGCCCGCTGTTATTTTACCGACTTTTATGGCCTCTGGGGAGCAGTCTGCTTTCTGCGCCACAGCCATACGGACATCTTCCTCCGTTACGGAGTCGTCAAGCCCTGACAGCCGGACATTGGCCGTCTTCGTAGGTCTTGTTACTTTGACGGCGTCGCCCAGCGCCTCGCCAATTTGAGCCGCCAGAGTATCCGCCTGGGCAGCGGTGGTCTCCTTAGGAAGCTCGATAATTCGAGATCCCGTAATTCCGGTACGGAATTTGGCCGGTCCTATACCCAGTGCTCCCATATTAACGGACGCCTTCGCCTTAGCGATGGCGTCCTTATAGGTGACGCCCTCCGCCACTGCCTCCGGCTTTAGGGCTAACACCACCGCCAGTGTTTTGGGCGCCCTTGGCAGTTTAGGCTTGACAGCCTTAGCCGCTTCGGGCGCAGTTGTTGCCTTCTTCTTAGGCTTCTTCTTCGCCACGGTTACCCATTCCTCCAGTACTACCGGCTGTTCGTCTCGCGACGGACCCGCGAACTGCTCCGAGGCGCGTGCAGCCTCATGAGTCGGGGCCCTCGGCATCGATTCAACAGCCTTGGCCATCTTCTTCGGCCTCGCTTCCTTCGGCATATTTGCCGGCGGGGCGAGGGTCGTTGGTGCTGCAGTTTGCGAAAGAGCTGCCCTCTTCACCGATTGAGCAGCCCTCTTCTCCATCCGTAAATCTCCAGCTAGGGGAGGTCGATGCGACTGAGCCGGCAACAGCCGGCCGTCCACCTCAAGCCCCTCCAACCGGGCCCCCAAGATACGTCCAAACTTCTCCGTCACATCCCGCTGTAAGCGGTCTAGCATTTCGGTTAGCTCTCCCCTGGAGAGCCCATCAGGTTCTCGTGGGGCTTCCATCTCCCTCAAAGAGGCGACCGGACTGTTTCGGCGGGCACTCACCTCCGTGAGCTCCCGTCTCAACTCAGCCACCTCCTTTTGTATCTCCGATAATTGGTTTTTCAGGCGTTTATTATCGCCCTCCAACCGCCTGACTTCATCATCCGCTGTCCTAGCGGCCAACGTACGAACCGTCTTCATCATCGACAGAGCCGCCTCTCGTATTTCTTTGACGAAGGTCCCCTTTAGATTCTTCGACTTCGTCGAGACATGAATAAGGCGACCCGCGTCCTCTACCGCTAACTGAATAAGTGCCTCCGTCGACTTTCCAGGGCTTGACCTGCCTTTGCCATTCCCCTCGCGTTCTCCATCCGTAATGGTGGCCTCGCTCTCCGAGAGGGAATCGTTGATCCCGTATTCTCTCAGCTCGCGACGTGCTTGGGCCAGCCCAACACTATGAGTGTAGCCGCGTCCACTCTTCGTCCGTGAGACCTTCGGTGCTACAGATTTGGTCAGGTCAAGTTCGACATCCACCTCCGAGTCCGATCCCCCTGCCATGTTTTCACATTGCAAGGGTCTCTTCTTCGTTTTCCCCCCTTTAGGCTTGCCATCCTGACTGGCTAAACAGTCCCTAGACACAGGACCCATGCGCGCCAGTATTGGAGAGGGTAGACCGGATCTCCGAACATTTCCCCTCCGATTCGACCGTCCACTCCAGTCGGAAAACCCCTCCGTTTCCATCGACCAGTCGAGGGCCCTGCCCACGACTGACTCGGTGGGCGAGTAAATTTTTGACCCGAGTCAAAAACAACACAAACAACACGAAAGACAGAACAAAACTGTACAAACAAAACGAAGAACAAAGTTGGAGCCAAAAATTCCACTAAAAGTGAAATCTTTGGCAACCAAGTCGCAAGCAAACACAAGAATCCGGTAAGAACAGCCAAGTCAATATATATTTCACCATCCAATCGCAAATAATCACCAACAAACAGAACTTTTTCAACCAACCTAACCTAACCTAACCTAACCTAACCTAACCTAACCTAACCTAACCTAACCTAACCTAACCTAACCTAACCTTTTTTTTTTTTTTTTTTTTTTTTTTTTTTTTCTTTTCGGAGGGGAAATCTCTGACAGATACCCGGCGTCCCGGGGAAAACGCCGGGTTATGTGGGGCTTGCACCCACTAAAACCCCTCCGGTGTTCCGTCTCTCGCCATTCACACCGAGCTACGTGATTCGCAAAGACACCTCCGCAACTCGGCTGGCGACCCCGTCCCCACCTTTTGCGTTTCCGCATAGGGTAGCGGTGGAGGAGCCATAGGCGCTCCGCTACCCCCATTCTCTTCATCATAGCATCCATCATATCTTGTTTGTTGTGCTGGTCGCACCAGTTACGATCGTGGGTCGCACGTGTGGTGGCGCCCGCTCCACGTCGATCTAGCACGTACCTAGCACCACTCTTCCATCACCTTGTATTTCTGCTCGGCACACCATTCCGATCGCGGGGCAAGCGCGTGGTGACGCCCGGCCCGCGGTCTGGCATGTATAACGAGCCATTCATTCATCTTCTGTCACTGATCGTACCGTACTAGACGCGGGTCGCAGGTCAGTGACGAGCGCTCCGCGCCAGCCGGAAGGCACGATCTGAGCGCCATCCCTCTCCTCGTCTTATGTGACGGTCGCACCAGTTACGATCGTGGGTCGCACGTGTGGTGGCGCCCGCTCCACGTCGATCTAGCACGATCCGAGCACCACTCATCCATCACCTGGTATATCTGCTCGGCACACCATTCGGATCGCGGGGCAAGCGCGTGGTAACGCCCGGCCCGCGGTCCGGCATGTATAACGAGCCATTCATTCTTCTTCTGTCGCTGATCGTACCGTACTAGACGCGGGTCGCAGGTCAGTGACGAGCTCTCCGCGCCAGCCAGCAGGCACGACCTGAGCGCCATCCCTCTCCTCGTCTTATGTGCCGGTCATGCTACCCAGATCACAACTCCAGATTCAGCACGACCTCTGCACCGTTCATCCATCACATTTACTCACGCACTCCTCGCGTGCGCGGGCGGCGCGGCTGGTGCCCGCCGCCCCATAAATTAATCCTCATTCATGAAATCACTTTCATCCCTCTATCTTGCCGACCGCCGTGTCAGGGACACTAGACACGGCGCCGACCGACACTTCGTCATTCAGGCGCAAGACCTACCCCGGGTCTTGCACCCTCTGACCGACACCCGCTCTGCGCCTTCTGCGCTCCCGCCTTCCGCGCCGTGCCTCGGGGTCACGCTCGCGCTGCCTCTCAGCCTCCTCTTTAGCAGTCATGACTGCCTCAGCGAAGGCCTGGACGGCCCGCCAAGCTACCTCGCTGTCGACCATCGAGCGCACGACGGCCGGCAGCGACAGGTCCACCCCTATCACGACAGTCAGCGCCGCCCTCTCGTCCGCCCACGCCGGGCACTCCACCAACGTGTGATGTGCCGTGTCCTCGTCGTGACCGCAGTGGTGGCACTCGGGTGTGGGTTCCGCTCCCGCCACCCTCCACAGATATCTCCCGAAGCAACCGTGCCCCGAGAGGAGCTGCGTAAGGTGGAAGGAGAGGACTCCGTGCCTCCTCGTCAGCCAACGCTCGAGAACCGGCCTCACCGCGGCGATAGTGTCGTGGCCCGCCGTAGGCTCCTCGAGTGCGCGCAGCCATCTGATGAGCAGACGTCTGCGAGCTCGCATGCGCCAACGCAGCATCTCCTCCCTCGACGGGGGCTCCCCCGCGGCCCGGCACTCGGCGACGCGGTCGTACACCAGCGTGAGCACACGTGCATCCATCTCCCAGGGCAGGCAAGCGGCCAGCACACACGCCGCCTCGTAAGAGACGGTGCGGTAGCCGTGCACCATTCGCAGGCAAATAGCCCTCTGCGGACGGTGCAGCAGGGCCCTGTTCGCCCGCCCCAGGGAGTCCTCCCACACGGGTGCTCCGTACAGCGCCATCGACCGCACCACCAGCGCGTAAAGCCGCCGGCAAGCCGCATTCGGCCCACCGACGTTCGGCAGCAGGCGGCCGAGGGCACTGCACGCGGCCATGAGTCGCGGCGCGAGCCGTCGGAAGTGCTCGCAAAACGTCAGACGAGAGTCCAGAACGATGCCGAGGTAGCGCATGGCCGACCCGACATCGATCCCCACCAACGCCGCGTGACATGGGTTTCGCCGCCCACTCGTCCCGCGCCGGATACCGGATCTCCCTCTCGGAGAGGTAAGCTCCGATGATGCGGCGCATGTGCTCCGGGAAGCCGTGGTACCGGAGCGCCTCCTCAATGCAGGCCCAGGGGAGGGTGTTAAACGCGTTCGCTATGTCGAGCGAAACAGCGAGTAACATATCGCGTCCCGCCAGCGCCTCCTCCGCCATCCCCTTCACTCTGCGGATCGCGTCGACGGTGGACCGGAAGTGCCGGAATCCAAATTGGGCCTCGGAAAGGTCCGGCCCCACCGTCTCCATGTGCCGCACGAGTCGGGCCACCAGGATGCGCTCGAACAGCTTCCCCACCTCATCCAAGAGAACGAGCGGGCGGTAGCCTGATGGCAAGTCCGCCGGTCGGCCCTCCTTCCTCAGCAGGACAAGTTTACCCACCTTCCACGGCCGGGGAAACTGGCCCCGCACGAGGCACGCGGTGAGCAAGGCCCTGAACCTCTCCTCCAGAGGGTCCAGGGCGATGATCAACGCGCGCCCCGGGATCCCGTCCAAGCCCGGGGCCTTTCTGCGGCCGCGAAGGCGCTGCATAGCGGCACCGAGCTCTGCCGCCGTCACTTCCGGCGCTTCGGTTTCGGCCGTCCCATCCGGTAGTCCCATCGGGGGAGGCGTAAGTCCATTCGCGGGTGGAAATAGGCCGGCGACCACAGTGTCCACCGTCTCCGGCCTCATGCTCCGGGTGAGCGGCGGCGCAAACGGGCGGAGCTTGTCTCGCACCATTCGGTACGGACGGCCCCACGGGTCTGCGTCAAGGGAGGCCAGCATTTCTGCAAATCCGGCGTCCTTTGCCGCCGCAATGGCTGTCGACAGAGCAGTCTTGCTCTCCCTGTATGCCGCAAGCAGGCGGTCCTCCTCCTCGGGATCGCGGAGTCGCCGCCGGCGGCTGCGGGCGTGTGCACGCCTAGCGCGCACGCAGGCGAGCCGCAGTTCCGCGATCTCCGATGACCACCAGTGCACGCGGCGAAAGGGGGCACCAGGCCGAAGACGGGGCATCGCGACGTCACAGGCTCGCGTTAGCGCCCCACGAAGCCACTCAACCTCGGCCGAAACGTCTATATCCTCGGGGCTGGCGGCGGAGCCCTTGACCCAGGCCTCAACCTCGGCAGCCTCGTGCAGCAGCTCCCTGTCCAGCTGTTTGACAGCCCAGCGCGGGGGCTCTCCCGGCAGAGGGTGCCACAGGTCGGTCGGAGCCGTAGAGAGGGCCGTCACATCGAACCGAATGTATCGGTGGTCCGACAGAGTTTCTACCTCCTCCAAGACTTCCCAACCCGTGACGCGGCGCGCAAGGGAGTGTGTCGCAAACGTGACGTCCACGACCGATCCTCCCTCGTGTCGTACACAAGTGTGCACCCCTCCCCTGTTCAGTGCCGTGTATCCTCCCGCAACGGCCCAGTCCTCCGCCTCCCTGCCTCGCGCGTTTGTCACCGTGGACTCCCACATCGGTGACTTGGCGTTGAGGTCCCCAGCGACGAGTACGTGGCGAGGACGGCGCCCGGCCACCAACACTTCGAGCTGGCGGAGGTATCGCTCGAACTGCGCAAGTGAGCCGTTCGGAGAGAAGTACACGGCGACGATCATCGTCCCATCGACCTCCCCCGCGACCCACCCGCGCCCCTTCGACAGCCGCTCCAACGGTGGTGCCCCAGCGCCCGTCCTCACGACCAATGCGACAGTGCCGTCGTCGTCACCCGCCCAGCCGGCGTGCGCCGGAACCCGGTAAGGCTCAGCGACAACCGCCACGTGTATCTGCCACTGCGCAAGGCTCTGGATCAGCAAGTCCTGTGCTCTCGCGCAATGGTTCAGATTGGCCTGCAGGAATCTGCACGTGGCCATTTACGCGGCAGTGTCCATGTCAGCCTCCTCAGTAGCCGCCCCTGCACCGGGGGTCGGCTGGCGCTGTGGCTGGGGAGGGGCCTGTGGGCCCAGACTCGCCGCCGGCGCTCTCCTCGGTGCAGGGCAGGCTTTGCTGCCGCACGTGTGCTCAGAAGGCCTACCCGCCGCCGCGCACAGGGTGCAGCGCGGCGTGGCGTGGCAGGCGCCGGCCTTGTGGCCGGGCTCACCGCAGCGATAACACAGATCACTGCGGTCCTCCGTCGAAGGGCATAGCGCACGCGTGTGGCCAGGCTCCAAGCACCTGTAGCAGCGCAGTGGGCGCGCCGTCAGCAGCTCTACTCGGGCCATGCCCCATCCGACTGAGAGGCGGCCCGCCGCGAGGACCTTCTTCGCCGCAGACACGGGGCAGCGCACCCAAGCTGCGCAAGCGCCGGTCGCGCCAGGGCGCACCTCACCGCACTTTACCGCCCCCCGTTCACATTCACCCGAGCGAGCCACCGCAGCGGTCACCTCGTCCGCTGTGACGGAATCGTCGAGGCCGAACACCCGCAGTTCTGCGGACTTGATCGGCCTCGAAACTCTCGCAGTCTGCGAGCCGAGAACCTCCTCCAGTTTTCGGGCCAGCGCGTCCGCCTTGGTAGCACTCGCGGCACCCGCCCCCGCCACCTCCAGCACCCGCGCCCCGGTGACCGATCGCTTGAACCGCAGCGAGGTGATTTCAAGCGAAGCGATGTCAATTTTTGACCTCGCTTCCGAAATCACCTGCGCATACGTCATGCCCGCTTCCATCGCCTCCGGCTGCAGCGTAATAACTACTGCAGCAGAACGCGGCAGACGCAGCTTGCGCGCGGCCAGCTGGCCCGGCGTGGGTGGCGTCCCCGCGGTCCCACGAGCCACCGCCGTCACCGGTCCCGCGAGCGGGACGGACGCAGAGGCGGGCCCCGACAGCTCGCCGTCGGGTACCCGACGCGCCGCCATCGTCCTACGACGCCGGCGACGGCGGGCGGGTGTCTCGTGCACCACCCAGTCCGCGGGCGAGGCGGCAGTCGGCGTGTCGTCGATCACCTCGACGTCGACGTCGTCCGTCTCATCATCCACACAAGCGGCGGGTGGCGAGCGGGCGGTCGCCGCGTCCTCCCTCACACTCGTCGCCGTCGCGGGCAAGTCGCCGTGCGCGCCTACCGCACGCCCGCTGGCAGAAGCGGGCGAGCAGCTAACACGTCCGCCAGCCACCGCACCCGCATATGTGCCGCGTGTAGCAACACGTGCCGCCGCCACCCGAGCAGCAGCCGCCGACACCGTAGCGCGCACGCCGGCGCCGGGGGCCGGCGCGGCACGCACCACGGCGGCTGGCGACCCGCGCACCGCGGCGGGCGTTGACCCGCGCACGGCGGCGAGCGGCGGCCCGCGTACCGCGGCCGCCGGCGGACCACGCACAGAGACGGCCGGCGGCCCACGCACCGTTACGGCCGGCGGCACACGCACCGTGACGGCCAGCGGCCCACGCACCGTAGCGGCCGGCGGCCCACGCACCGTAGTGGCCGGCGGCCCACGCATCGCGACCGCCGGCGGCACACGCACCGCGACGGCCGGCGGCCCACGCGCCGTGGCGGCCGGCGGCCCACGCGCCGTCGCGGCCGGCGACCCGTGGGTCACACGTGCCGCAGCAGTCGCCGGTGCTCGCACCGATCCGGCAACGGCCGGCGGCCGTACACGCCCGGAGTCAGCCGCCGGCGGCACACGCGCCGCGGCGGCAGCCGGCGAGGCACGAACAGCAGCAGCAGCGGCAGGCAAAGCGCGAACAGCGGCAGCGGCAGCCTGCACGGGTGCCACAACAGGGGCACGGCTCGCCTTCTCCAGCTCGTCGACCCTAGCGCGGAGGCGGGCGTTCTCCTCGGAGACACGGCGGGACTCGGCGGTAGCCGTGCGGACACTCAGTTCCGCAACAGCGTCCCCGATCGCCGCCGTAGCCTTCTTCAGGCCACCAAGCAGCTCGCCCTTTATATTTTTGGACTTGCGGCCCACTTCAGCTATGTATAGAATAGCCGAGTTTATCTGGGCCACAAGTTCCCCCACCGGTACGACGCCCCCCGCGAACGCCGCTGACGTCGAGGCACGCGGCGATGTCGACCGACGATAGTACTGAGCCGTAAGGCTCGCCACCTCTGCCTGCGCGCAGAGCTTCTGCTCTTCGCGGGCGGCCTCCTTCGCCTCACCAGCCGTTCTACGGGCGCCGCCGCGCTTCGCCGTTCTGCCACGGGCCCTTGCGGCGACACCGCCGCGCGTCCCTACGCGGGACACCTTTGGGAGCAAAGCCGTCTCCTCCTCGCCATCTGGCTCAGAGTCCCACGACCCATCCGACTCAGTGGAGCGGCCTCGCTTCCTCGCTGCCACCACCCACAACTTACCGCGAGTTGGTTTTTTTCCCTCGTGGGTAGTTCGAGCGCCGCCGCCAGACGCCTCGCCGTCTCCCGCCATAGCGGCGCCGGCAGCCGACAGATCGGCGCCAGGCGCCGCGGCCGCATCCATCGTAGCTTATAACGTGCACTACGCACGCACACGCCAAACACAGATGCACACGTATGCAGGCACTTCACACTTTTATTTACTAATAAATAAACAAAAGCAATTGCTGCGGGTACTTATTTGCAAAGTAGCGAACAGCGCACACATCTACTCGCAATCAACCTAACCTAACCTAACCTAACCTAACCTAACCTAACCTATACATAACCTAACCTAACCTAACCTAACCTTTTTTTTTTTTTTTTTTTTTTTTTTTTTTTTTTTTTTTTTTTTTTTTTTTTTTTTCGGAGGGGAAATCTCTGACAGATACCCGGCGTCTCGGGGAAAACGCCGAGTTATGTGGGGCTCGCACCCACTAAAACCCCTCCGGTGTTCCGTCTCTCGCCATTCACACCGAGCTACGTGATTCGCAAAGACACCTCCGCAACTCGGCTGGCGACCCCGTCCCCACCTTTTGCGTTTCCGCATAGAGTAGCGGTGGAGGAGCCATAGGCGCTCCGCTACCCCCATTCTCTTCATCATAGCATCCATCATATCTTGTTTGTTGTGCTGGTCGCACCAGTTACGATCGTGGGTCGCACGTGTGGTGGCGCCCGCTCCACGTCGATCTAGCACGTACCTAGCACCACTCTTCCATCACCTTGTGTTTCTGCTCGGCACACCATTCCGATCGCGGGGCAAGCGCGTGGTGACGCCCGGCCTGCGGTCTGGCATGTATAACGAGCCATTCATTCATCTTCTGTCACTGATCGTACCGTACTAGACGCGGGTCGCAGGTCAGTGACGAGCGCTCCGCGCCAGCCGGAAGGCACGATCTGAGCGCCATCCCTCTCCTCGTCTTATGTGACGGTCGCACCAGTTACGATCGTGGGTCGCACGTGTGGTGGCGCCCGCTCCACGTCGATCTAGCACGATCCGAGCACCACTCATCCATCACCTGGTATATCTGCTCGGCACACCATTCGGATCGCGGGGCAAGCGCGTGGTAACGCCCGGCCCGCGGTCCGGCATGTATAACGAGCCATTCATTCTTCTTCTGTCGCTGATCGTACCGTACTAGACGCGGGTCGCAGGTCAGTGACGAGCGCTCCGCGCCAGCCAGCAGGCACGACCTGAGCGCCATCCCTCTCCTCGTCTTATGTGCCGGTCATGCTACCCAGATCACAACTCCAGATTCAGCACGACCTCTGCACCGTTCATCCATCACATTTACTCACGCACTCCTCGCGTGCGCGGGCGGCGCGGCTGGTGCCCGCCGCCCCATAAATTAATCCTCATTCATGAAATCACTTTCATCCCTCTATCTTGCCGACCGCCGTGTCAGGGACACTAGACACGGCGCCGACCGACACTTCGTCATTCAGGTGCAAGACCTACCCCGGGTCTTGCACCCTCTGACCGACACCCGCTCTGCGCCTTCTGCGCTCCCGCCTTCCGCGCCGTGCCTCGGGGTCACGCTCGCGCTGCCTCTCAGCCTCCTCTTTAGCAGTCATGACTGCCTCAGCGAAGTCCTGGACGGCCCGCCAAGCTACCTCGCTGTCGACCATCGAGCGCACGACGGCCGGCAGCGACAGGTCCACCCCTATCACGACAGTCAGCGCCGCCCTCTCGTCCGCCCACGCCGGGCACTCCACCAACGTGTGATGTGCCGTGTCCTCGTCGTGACCGCAGTGGTGGCACTCGGGTGTGGGTTCCGCTCCCGCCACCCTCCACAGATATCTCCCGAAGCAACCGTGCCCCGAGAGGAGCTGCGTAAGGTGGAAGGAGAGGACTCCGTGCCTCCTCGTCAGCCAACGCTCGAGAACCGGCCTCACCGCGGCGATAGTGTCGTGGCCCGCCGTAGGCTCCTCGAGTGCGCGCAGCCATCTGATGAGCAGACGTCTGCGAGCTCGCATGCGCCAACGCAGCATCTCCTCCCTCGACGGGGGCTCCCCCGCGGCCCGGCACTCGGCGACGCGGTCGTACACCAGCGTGAGCACACGTGCATCCATCTCCCAGGGCAGGCAAGCAGCCAGCACACACGCCGCCTCGTAAGAGACGGTGCGGTAGCCGTGCACCATTCGCAGGCAAATAGCCCTCTGCGGACGGTGCAGCAGGGCCCTGTTCGCCCGCCCCAGGGAGTCCTCCCACACGGGTGCTCCGTACAGCGCCATCGACCGCACCACCAGCGCGTAAAGCCGCCGGCAAGCCGCATTCGGCCCACCGACGTTCGGCAGCAGGCGGCCGAGGGCACTGCACGCGGCCATGAGTCGCGGCGCGAGCCGTCGGAAGTGCTCGCAAAACGTCAGACGCGAGTCCAGAACGATGCCGAGGTAGCGCATGGCCGACCCGACATCGATCCCCACCCCATCCACCGTCACTCGAGCCCCATTCGGCGGCCCCCTCCGCGGCCCATGAATGCACAGGGCCTCGCATTTGTGGAGCGCCACCTCCAGCCCCAGTCCTCGGATGCGCTGAAGCACCTCCTCTACACTCGCGGTAGCGAGCGCGGCCGCTTCGCTAAAGTTAGCGCCGCGGGAGGTGACCAGCGTGTCATCCGCATAGCAGGTCACGCCGGCCCCCTCCGGTAGCGCACCCCGCAGCACCCAGTCGAAGCCGATGTTCCACAGCGTAGGGCCAAGGGCCGAACCCTGCGGAACGCCGCGTGACATGGGTTTCGCCGCCCACTCGTCCCGCGCCGGATACCGGATCTCCCTCTCGGAGAGGTAAGCTCCGATGATGCGGCGCATGTGCTCCGGGAAGCCGTGGTACTGGAGCGCCTCCTCAATGCAGGCCCAGGGGAGGGTGTTAAACGCGTTCGCTATGTCGAGCGAAACAGCGAGTAACATATCGCGTCCCGCCAGCGCCTCCTCCGCCATCCCCTTCACTCTGCGGATCGCGTCGACGGTGGACCGGAAGTGCCGGAATCCAAATTGGGCCTCGGAAAGGTCCGGCCCCACCGTCTCCATGTGCCGCACGAGTCGGGCCACCAGGATGCGCTCGAACAGCTTCCCCACCTCATCCAAGAGAACGAGCGGGCGGTAGCCTGATGGCAAGTCCGCCGGTCGGCCCTCCTTCCTCAGCAGGACAAGTTTACCCACCTTCCACGGCTGGGGAAACTGGCCCCGCACGAGGCACGCGGTGAGCAAGGCCCTGAACCTCTCCTCCAGAGGGTCCAGGGCGATGATCAACGCGCGCCCCGGGATCCCGTCCAAGCCCGGGGCCTTTCTGCGGCCGCGAAGGCGCTGCATAGCGGCACCGAGCTCTGCCGCCGTCACTTCCGGCGCTTCGGTTTCGGCCGTCCCATCCGGTAGTCCCATCGGGGGAGGCGTAAGTCCATTCGCGGGTGGAAATAGGCCGGCGACCACAGTGTCCACCGTCTCCGGCCTCATGCTCCGGGTGAGCGGCGGCGCAAACGGGCGGAGCTTGTCTCGCACCATTCGGTACGGACGGCCCCACGGGTCTGCGTCAAGGGAGGCCAGCATTTCTGCAAATCCGGCGTCCTTTGCCGCCGCAATGGCTGTCGACAGAGCAGTCTTGCTCTCCCTGTATGCCGCAAGCAGGCGGTCCTCCTCCTCGGGATCGCGGAGTCGCCGCCGGCGGCTGCGGGCGTGTGCACGCCTAGCGCGCACGCAGGCGAGCCGCAGTTCCGCGATCTCCGATGACCACCAGTGCACGCGGCGAAAGGGGGCACCAGGCCGAAGACGGGGCATCGCGACGTCACAGGCTCGCGTTAGCGCCCCACGAAGCCACTCAACCTCGGCCGAAACGTCTATATCCTCGGGGCTGGCGGCGGAGCCCTTGACCCAGGCCTCAACCTCGGCAGCCTCGTGCAGCAGCTCCCTGTCCAGCTGTTTGACAGCCCAGCGCGGGGGCTCTCCCGGCAGAGGGTGCCACAGGTCGGTCGGAGCCGTAGAGAGGGCCGTCACATCGAACCGAATGTATCGGTGGTCCGACAGAGTTTCTACCTCCTCCAAGACTTCCCAACCCGTGACGCGGCGCGCAAGGGAGTGTGTCGCAAACGTGACGTCCACGACCGATCCTCCCTCGTGTCGTACACAAGTGTGCACCCCTCCCCTGTTCAGTGCCGTGTATCCTCCCGCAACGGCCCAGTCCTCCGCCTCCCTGCCTCGCGCGTTTGTCACCGTGGACTCCCACATCGGTGACTTGGCGTTGAGGTCCCCAGCGACGAGTACGTGGCGAGGACGGCGCCCGGCCACCAACACTTCGAGCTGGCGGAGGTATCGCTCGAACTGCGCAAGTGAGCCGTTCGGAGAGAAGTACACGGCGACGATCATCGTCCCATCGACCTCCCCCGCGACCCACCCGCGCCCCTTCGACAGCCGCTCCAACGGTGGTGCCCCAGCGCCCGTCCTCACGACCAATGCGACAGTGCCGTCGTCGTCACCCGCCCAGCCGGCGTGCGCCGGAACCCGGTAAGGCTCAGCGACAACCGCCACGTGTATCTGCCACTGCGCAAGGCTCTGGATCAGCAAGTCCTGTGCTCTCGCGCAATGGTTCAGATTGGCCTGCAGGAATCTGCACGTGGCCATTTACGCGGCAGTGTCCATGTCAGCCTCCGCAGTAGCCGCCCCTGCACCGGGGGTCGGCTGGCGCTGTGGCTGGGGAGGGGCCTGTGGGCCCAGACTCGCCGCCGGCGCTCTCCTCGGTGCAGGGCAGGCTTTGCTGCCGCACGTGTGCTCAGAAGGCCTACCCGCCGCCGCGCACAGGGTGCAGCGCGGCGTGGCGTGGCAGGCGCCGGCCTTGTGGCCGGGCTCACCGCAGCGATAACACAGATCACTGCGGTCCTCCGTCGACGGGCATAGCGCACGCGTGTGGCCAGGCTCCAAGCACCTGTAGCAGCGCAGTGGGCGCGCCGTCAGCAGCTCTACTCGGGCCATGCCCCATCCGACTGAGAGGCGGCCCGCCGCGAGGACCTTCTTCGCCGCAGACACGGGGCAGCGCACCCAAGCTGCGCAAGCGCCGGTCGCGCCAGGGCGCACCTCACCGCACTTTACCGCCCCCCGTTCACATTCACCCGAGCGAGCCACCGCAGCGGTCACCTCGTCCGCTGTGACGGAATCGTCGAGGCCGAACACCCGCAGTTCTGCGGACTTGATCGGCCTCGAAACTCTCGCAGTCTGCGAGCCGAGAACCTCCTCCAGTTTTCGGGCCAGCGCGTCCGCCTTGGTAGCACTCGCGGCACCCGCCCCCGCCACCTCCAGCACCCGCGCCCCGGTGACCGATCGCTTGAACCGCAGCGAGGTGATTTCAAGCGAAGCGATGTCAATTTTTGACCTCGCTTCCGAAATCACCTGCGCATACGTCATGCCCGCTTCCATCGCCTCCGGCTGCAGCGTAATAACAACTGCAGCAGAACGCGGCAGACGCAGCTTGCGCGCGGCCAGCTGGCCCGGCGTGGGTGGCGTCCCCGCGGTCCCACGAGCCACCGCCGTCACTGGTCCCGCGAGCGGGACGGACGCAGAGGCGGGCCCCGACAGCTCGCCGTCGGGTACCCGACGCGCCGCCATCGTCCTACGACGCCGGCGACGGCGGGCGGGTGTCTCGTGCACCACCCAGTCCGCGGGCGAGGCAGCAGTCGGCGTGTCGTCGATCACCTCGACGTCGACGTCGTTCGTCTCATCATCCACACAAGCGGCGGGTGGCGAGCGGGCGGTCGCCGCGTCCTCCCTCACACTCGTCGCCGTCGCGGGCAAGTCGCCGTGCGCGCCTACCGCACGCCCGCTGGCAGAAGCGGGCGAGCAGCTAACACGTCCGCCAGCCACCGCACCCGCATATGTGCCGCGTGTAGCAACACGTGCCGCCGCCACCCGAGCAGCAGCCGCCGACACCGTAGCGCGCACGCCGGCGCCGGGGGCCGGCGCGGCACGCACCACGGCGGCTGGCGAACCGCGCACCGCGGCGGGCGTTGACCCGCGCACGGCGGCGAGCGGCGGCCCGCGTACCGCGGCCGCCGGCGGACCTCGCACAGAGACGACCGGCGGCCCACGCACCGTTACGGCCGGCGGCACACGCACCGTGACGGCCGGCGGCCCACGCACCGTAGCGGCCGGCGGCCCACGCACCATAGCGGCCGGCGGCCCACGCATCGCGACCGCCGGCGGCACACGCACCGCGACGGCCGGCGGCCCACGCGCCGTGGCGGCCGGCGGCCCACGCGCCGTCGCGGCCGGCGACCCGTGGGTCACACGTGCCACAGCAGTCGCCGGTGCTCGCGCCGATCCGGCAACGGCCGGCAGCCGTACACGCCCGGAGTCAGCCGCCGGCGGCACACGCGCGGCGGCGGCAGCCGGCGAGGCACGAACAGCGGCAGCAGCAGCAGGCAAAGCGCGAACAGTGGCGGCGGCAGCCTGCACGGGTGCCACAACAGGGGCACGGCTCGCCTTCTCCAGCTCGTCGACCCTAGCGCGGAGGCGGGCGTTCTCCTCGGAGACACGGCGGGTCTCGGCGGTAGCCGTGCGGACACTCAGTTCCGCAACAGCGTCCCCGATCGCCGCCGTAGCCTTCTTCAGGCCACCAAGCAGCTCGCCCTTTATATTTTTGGACTTGCGGCCCACTTCAGCTATGTATAGAATAGCCGAGTTTATCTGAGCCACAAGTTCCCCCACCGGTACGACGCCCCCCGCGAACGCCGCTGACGTCGAGGCACGCGGCGATGTCGACCGACGATAGTACTGAGCCGTAAGGCTCGCCACCTCTGCCTGCGCGCAGAGCTTCTGCTCTTCGCGGGCGGCCTCCTTCGCCTCACCAGCCGTTCTACGGGCGCCGCCGCGCTTCGCCGTTCTGCCACGGGCCCTTGCGGCGACACCGCCGCGCGTCCCTACGCGGGACACCTTTGGGAGCAAAGCCGTCTCCTCCTCGCCATCTGGCTCAGAGTCCCACGACCCATCCGACTCAGTGGAGCGGCCTCGCTTCCTCGCTGCCACCACCCACAACTTACCGCGAGTTGGTTTTTTTCCCTCGTGGGTAGTTCGAGCGCCGCCGCCAGACGCCTCGCCGTCTCCCGCCATAGCGGCGCCGGCAGCCGACAGATCGGCGCCAGGCGCCGCGGCCGCATCCATCGTAGCTTATAACGTGCACTACGCACGCACACGCCAAACGCAGATGCACACGTATGCAGGCACTTCACACTTTTATTTACTAATAAATAAACAAAAGCAATTGCTGCGGGTACTTATTTGCAAAGTAGCGAACAGCGCACACATCTACTCGCAATGGCGTACCGACGCAGACTAACCTAACCTAACCTAACCTAACCTTTTTTTTTTTTTTTTTTTTTTTTTTTTCGGAGGGGAAATCTCTGACAGATACCCGGCGTCTCGGGGAAAACGCCGGGTTATGTGGGGCTTGCACCCACTAAAACCCCTCCGGTGTTCCGTCTCTCGCCATTCACACCGAGCTACGTGATTCGCAAAGACACCTCCGCAACTCGGCTGGCGACCCCGTCCCCACCTTTTGCGTTTCCGCATAGGGTAGCGGTGGAGGAGCCATAGGCGCTCCGCTACCCCCATTCTCTTCATCATAGCATCCATCATATCTTGTTTGTTGTGCTGGTCGCACCAGTTACGATCGTGGGTCGCACGTGTGGTGGCGCCCGCTCCACGTCGATCTAGCACGTACCTAGCACCACTCTTCCATCACCTTGTATTTCTGCTCGGCACACCATTCCGATCGCGGGGCAAGCGCGTGGTGACGCCCGGCCCGCGGTCTGGCATGTATAACGAGCCATTCATTCATCTTCTGTCACTGATCGTACCGTACTAGACGCGGGTCGCAGGTCAGTGACGAGCGCTCCGCGCCAGCCGGAAGGCACGATCTGAGCGCCATCCCTCTCCTCGTCTTATGTGACGGTCGCACCAGTTACGATCGTGGGTCGCACGTGTGGTGGCGCCCGCTCCACGTCGATCTAGCACGATCCGAGCACCACTCATCCATCACCTGGTATATCTGCTCGGCACACCATTCGGATCGCGGGGCAAGCGCGTGGTAACGCCCGGCCCGCGGTCCGGCATGTATAACGAGCCATTCATTCTTCTTCTGTCGCTGATCGTACCGTACTAGACGCGGGTCGCAGGTCAGTGACGAGCGCTCCGCGCCAGCCAGCAGGCACGACCTGAGCGCCATCCCTCTCCTCGTCTTATGTGCCGGTCATGCTACCCAGATCACAACTCCAGATTCAGCACGACCTCTGCACCGTTCATCCATCACATTTACTCACGCACTCCTCGCGTGCGCGGGCGGCGCGGCTGGTGCCCGCCACCCCATAAATTAATCCTCATTCATGAAATCACTTTCATCCCTCTATCTTGCCGACCGCCGTGTCAGGGACACTAGACACGGCGCCGACCGACACTTCGTCATTCAGGCGCAAGACCTACCCCGGGTCTTGCACCCTCTGACCGACACCCGCTCTGCGCCTTCTGCGCTCCCGCCTTCCGCGCCGTGCCTCGGGGTCACGCTCGCGCTGCCTCTCAGCCTCCTCTTTAGCAGTCATGACTGCCTCAGCGAAGGCCTGGACGGCCCGCCAAGCTACCTCGCTGTCGACCATCGAGCGCACGACGGCCGGCAGCGACAGGTCCACCCCTATCACGACAGTCAGCGCCGCCCTCTCGTCCGCCCACGCCGGGCACTCCACCAACGTGTGATGTGCCGTGTCCTCGTCGTGACCGCAGTGGTGGCACTCGGGTGTGGGTTCCGCTCCCGCCACCCTCCACAGATATCTCCCGAAGCAACCGTGCCCCGAGAGGAGCTGCGTAAGGTGGAAGGAGAGGACTCCGTGCCTCCTCGTCAGCCAACGCTCGAGAACCGGCCTCACCGCGGCGATAGTGTCGTGGCCCGCCGTAGGCTCCTCGAGTGCGCGCAGCCATCTGATGAGCAGACGTCTGCGAGCTCGCATGCGCCAACGCAGCATCTCCTCCCTCGACGGGGGCTCCCCCGCGGCCCGGCACTCGGCGACGCGGTCGTACACCAGCGTGAGCACACGTGCATCCATCTCCCAGGGCAGGCAAGCGGCCAGCACACACGCCGCCTCGTAAGAGACGGTGCGGTAGCCGTGCACCATTCGCAGGCAAATAGCCCTCTGCGGACGGTGCAGCAGGGCCCTGTTCGCCCGCCCCAGGGAGTCCTCCCACACGGGTGCTCCGTACAGCGCCATCGACCGCACCACCAGCGCGTAAAGCCGCCGGCAAGCCGCATTCGGCCCACCGACGTTCGGCAGCAGGCGGCCGAGGGCACTGCACGCGGCCATGAGTCGCGGCGCGAGCCGTCGGAAGTGCTCGCAAAACGTCAGACGAGAGTCCAGAACGATGCCGAGGTAGCGCATGGCCGACCCGACATCGATCCCCACCCCATCCACCGTCACTCGAGCCCCATTCGGCGGCCCCCTCCGCGGCCCATGAATGCACAGGGCCTCGCATTTGTGGAGCGCCACCTCCAGCCCCAGTCCTCGGATGCGCTGAAGCACCTCCTCTACACTCGCGGTAGCGAGCGCGGCCGCTTCGCTAAAGTTAGCGCCGCGGGAGGTGACCAGCGTGTCATCCGCATAGCAGGTCACGCCGGCCCCCTCCGGTAGCGCACCCCGCAGCACCCAGTCGAAGCCGATGTTCCACAGCGTAGGGCCAAGGGCCGAGCCCTGCGGAACGCCGCGTGACATGGGTTTCGCCGCCCACTCGTCCCGCGCCGGATACCGGATCTCCCTCTCGGAGAGGTAAGCTCCGATGATGCGGCGCATGTGCTCCGGGAAGCCGTGGTACCGGAGCGCCTCCTCAATGCAGGCCCAGGGGAGGGTGTTAAACGCGTTCGCTATGTCGAGCGAAACAGCGAGTAACATATCGCGTCCCGCCAGCGCCTCCTCCGCCATCCCCTTCACTCTGCGGATCGCGTCGACGGTGGACCGGAAGTGCCGGAATCCAAATTGGGCCTCGGAAAGGTCCGGCCCCACCGTCTCCATGTGCCGCACGAGTCGGGCCACCAGGATGCGCTCGAACAGCTTCCCCACCTCATCCAAGAGAACGAGCGGGCGGTAGCCTGATGGCAAGTCCGCCGGTCGGCCCTCCTTCCTCAGCAGGACAAGTTTACCCACCTTCCACGGCCGGGGAAACTGGCCCCGCACGAGGCACGCGGTGAGCAAGGCCCTGAACCTCTCCTCCAGAGGGTCCAGGGCGATGATCAACGCGCGCCCCGGGATCCCGTCCAAGCCCGGGGCCTTTCTGCGGCCGCGAAGGCGCTGCATAGCGGCACCGAGCTCTGCCGCCGTCACTTCCGGCGCTTCGGTTTCGGCCGTCCCATCCGGTAGTCCCATCGGGGGAGGCGTAAGTCCATTCGCGGGTGGAAATAGGCCGGCGACCACAGTGTCCACCGTCTCCGGCCTCATGCTCCGGGTGAGCGGCGGCGCAAACGGGCGGAGCTTGTCTCGCACCATTCGGTACGGACGGCCCCACGGGTCTGCGTCAAGGGAGGCCAGCATTTCTGCAAATCCGGCGTCCTTTGCCGCCGCAATGGCTGTCGACAGAGCAGTCTTGCTCTCCCTGTATGCCGCAAGCAGGCGGTCCTCCTCCTCGGGATCGCGGAGTCGCCGCCGGCGGCTGCGGGCGTGTGCACGCCTAGCGCGCACGCAGGCGAGCCGCAGTTCCGCGATCTCCGATGACCACCAGTGCACGCGGCGAAAGGGGGCACCAGGCCGAAGACGGGGCATCGCGACGTCACAGGCTCGCGTTAGCGCCCCACGAAGCCACTCAACCTCGGCCGAAACGTCTATATCCTCGGGGCTGGCGGCGGAGCCCTTGACCCAGGCCTCAACCTCGGCAGCCTCGTGCAGCAGCTCCCTGTCCAGCTGTTTGACAGCCCAGCGCGGGGGCTCTCCCGGCAGAGGGTGCCACAGGTCGGTCGGAGCCGTAGAGAGGGCCGTCACATCGAACCGAATGTATCGGTGGTCCGACAGAGTTTCTACCTCCTCCAAGACTTCCCAACCCGTGACGCGGCGCGCAAGGGAGTGTGTCGCAAACGTGACGTCCACGACCGATCCTCCCTCGTGTCGTACACAAGTGTGCACCCCTCCCCTGTTCAGTGCCGTGTATCCTCCCGCAACGGCCCAGTCCTCCGCCTCCCTGCCTCGCGCGTTTGTCACCGTGGACTCCCACATCGGTGACTTGGCGTTGAGGTCCCCAGCGACGAGTACGTGGCGAGGACGGCGCCCGGCCACCAACACTTCGAGCTGGCGGAGGTATCGCTCGAACTGCGCAAGTGAGCCGTTCGGAGAGAAGTACACGGCGACGATCATCAACCTAACCTAACCTAACCTAACCTTTTTTTTTTTTTTTTTTTTGTTGTCGGGGGGGAAATCTTTTAAAGATACCCGACTCTTCGGGGACAGAGTCGGGTTATGTAGGATTTCCACCTACTAAAACCCCCCCGGTGGCCTTCCTCGTGCATAGCGAGGGAGCTCCGGGCACTCTGACGAACTCATCCGGAGTCCCCCTGGCACTTGGTGCGTGTTGCACCCCGCCTCGGCATAGCCGCGGCCCTCCACGAGTGCTGGTGCACCCACGGCAACGTAGGGCCACCCTACGTCGCCGTCTTCCCGGAGTCGCATGAAACGGACGGATCGAGTCCCCACTCTCACCGTCCGCGGCTCCTAGGGTCCCCACTTAGTCGCCTCTTACGACAGGCAGGGGATACCGTAGCCCTATTCTGAACCCGGGACTACAGGGTTGCGGCAGCCCAACGCCTTCGGGCTTAGGGGCCTGGACGGCGGCGCCCACCGCCACCGCCGCCTCTGCGGCTCCGTCTCCGAGCGGGATCGGCCCTCTCCCGTTCTCGCTCAGCTTCCTCCTTCCGCGACATTACTACTTCGCAGAAGGTGGTCACGGCCTTCCATTCTATCTCTCCCTGCACCATGGCAGCTATTATGCTAGGCAGGGAGAGGTTTGGCCCAATTCGAGCGATTAGCTCGCTCCGCTCGGCCTGCCACGCCGGGCAGACCTCGAGGGTGTGCTGCGCATCATCGCAGTCACCGTTGCAGTGATAGCACCGTGTCGACACCTCTCGTCCGATCCTATTCAGGTACTCGCTGAAACAGCCATGCCCAGTGAGCACCTGAGTAAGTCTGTACGACACGGCGCCGTACCCTCGGTTGAGCCAGCCATCAAAGTTCGGCAGGATTGCCGCGACCACCCTCTGACGAGCGCTCCTTGGCTCTTTGAGCCGCTCCTGCCACTCACGCCAGGCCCGGCGGTGTTCGTTCCGCCGTAGCGTTCCGACCTCCCTGGGGAGCGGGTTTACGCCCCCTTGGCGGGTGTCACGGAGTCGGTGATACACCCTCGCGTCCATGCTTGCCAGTAGGTCGAGGGGCGTAAACCGCGCCAAGATCGTCGCCGCCTCGAAGGATATTGTGCGGTATCCGCGCGCAACCCTTATGGCCATCCGGCGCTGCACGCTTTTCAGCTTGCCTCTACAGCGTGGGTCACCAGACAGCCTTTCAGCCCACAGGGGCGCTCCATAGAGGGCTATAGACCGCACAACTCCCGCGTATAGGCGGCGCACGCTCTCCATTGGTCCCCCAAGATTGGGTAGGATTCGGTGCAGAGCACCCGCTACCCTATCGATCCGAGGAACCAGGCGGTCGAAATGCTCGGTGAATTCCCACCGGCCATCGAGGACGACGCCCAGGTACTTCATGTACCGTCCAACCCGTACATTTGTGCCACCCACGTTCACCAATGAGCTCGGTGGCTCCACTCCCCGTGGAAGGTCGTGGAACCACAAAGCCTCGGTCTTCTGCGGGGCCACCTCGAGCCCAAGCTCCCGGATTTTCCGGACGACGCACGCCACCCCAAGTTCGGCTAGCCGAGTGGTCTCCTCGAATTCGATCCCCTCTGCCAACACCAGCGTGTCGTCCGCATAGCAAACGACACTCACGTCGTTGGGGAGGAGGATTCTGAGGACCACGTCATATGCCAGGTTCCACAAGAGGGGCCCGAGAACGGACCCCTGAGGAACGCCGCAGAACACCTCTCTCTGGTGGACAGTCCCGTCCCGACCCAGATATTGGATGCTTCTGTCCCGCAGGTAAGCTCCTACAATAGACCGCAGGTACGGGGGGAGCTGGTGGTGAGCCAGTGCCGCCCTGATTGCCCGCCAGGGCAGGGAGTTGAAAGCATTTACAATATCCAGACTAACAGCCAGCACTACCCTGCCCCGGGACACTGCCTGCTCGGCGACCGAACGCACCCGGAGGATAGCGTCCACCGTGGAGCGGCCACGCCGGAAGCCGAACTGGGAGTCCGACAGATCCGGGCCGACCTGCCACAGGTGGGACGTGATGCGCTCAGCCACCACCCGCTCGAAGAGCTTACCCGCTTCGTCCAGAAGACATATAGGCCGGTACGCAGAGGGAGAGTCCGCGGCCCGGTTTTCCTTTCTTAGGAGGACAAGTCTTGCCCGCTTCCAACCTAGAGGAAAAGTCCCGGTGCGGAGGCAGTCGCTAAGCAACCCCCGAAACCGGTCCCCCAGAGCACTCAGAGCCAGTACCCACGCACGACCTGGTATACCGTCCGGGCCCGGGGCTGTGTTGCGCGCTGCCAGGCGTCTCACGGCCCAGTGCAACTCTCCCCGTGTGACGCCCAGGTCGTTGGTCCAGTCAGCCGGTACCGCGGCCGCAGCTTGTGGAGTGTCCTCGATCTGGGGGAAGAGGGTGTCCACCACTCCCGTCACCAGTTCGGGATCGAGCGTCTCCGTCAAAGGAGGGACCCACGGTCTGAGTTTGCCCAGTACAATTTTGTACGGGCGCCCCCATGGGTCTCCGTTGAGCGTTTCGAGAAGCTCTTCCCAGGCCCCCACTTTGGCGTTTGCGACCGCGATCTGGAGAGCCTTCACGGCGTCCCGATATGGGGTGTACGCTGCGGCTTTCTCCTCGGCCGTGGCCTGTCGTCTTCTCCGAACCCTGGTAAAGGAGCGTCGAGCGCGTAGGCACGCCTCTCGCAGATGCCCCAGCTCTTCTGACCACCAGTGCACGGCCTTGCGGTTTGAGCGTTTGGCTCGGGGCATTGCGGCGTCGCATACGTCCGTCATGCGATCCGTAAACCAGCTCGCCTCGGTGTCCGTCTGCGTTTCGCTCGGCACCTCCGACCAGGCCGCTGTGTTAGCGGCAGCCATGAGTGCATCCCGGTCAAGGTGCTTCAGGGCCCAACGTTTAGGAGGCTCTGCGCTTGAGCTCCGAGCACCATCGGCGAGCCCCAGTGTGACCTCTAGCAGGATGTGGCGATGGTCCGATAAAGTCGCCAGCTCCTCCGCCACTCGCCAGCCGGAAACCAGTCTGACGGCTGCGGCACTCGCCCAGGTTAAGTCGACGATCGACTCCCCCTGCCATCGCACACAGGTGCTGACGGAGCCCCGGTTCAGGAGACCGAGGTCGAGAGCAGCCGCCCACTCAAGGACAGTCTCGCCTCGCGCGTCGTCCCGTGGCCCGCCCCACGCTCGGGCGTGAGCATTGAAGTCCCCAGCGACAATCACCGGGCGGGGCTGGCACCTTCGAACGCACGCCGCAAGCTCCTCCAGGTACGTCTCGTACTGGGCCAGGCTGATGTTAGGCGACACGTAGGCGCCGATGACCGCCAGAGAGCCCCACTGGACAGCTACGATGCCCTGGCCCTTATGGAGCAAGGAGCATGCCGGAGCCAGCTCATCGCCTCCCCAATATATTGCCACGGAGCCCCCGTTATCACCAAACCAACGAGGATGGTTTGGAACGGTGTACGGCTCCGCGACTACCGCCAGAGCAATCCGCCACTCCGCGAGGGTCTGCAGTAGCAGGTCCTGCGCCCCGCGGCAGTGGTTCAGATTGCCCTGAAGTACTTTTAGGGATCTAAAAATGAGGCTTCCATGGCCTCCGGCGGGCTATTGCCCGGTTGGCTCTGCATAGCCGTCTCTGCCTCTTTGGGTCTTTGGGGGAGAGGGTCCTGCACCCCTCTCTTCCTGCCTTTGCTCTTCTTGGGGGGAGCGCACTGTTTGCCACCCAGCCGATGGTCCGAGGGCCGGCCGAGGTCGGCACACAGCGGACACTTGAGCTTCTGGGCGGTGCAAATCCTTGCAGTGTGGCCCGGCTCCCCGCACGCATAGCAGCGCATGCTCCGGTCCTCAGTGTTTGGGCACTGGCTGCGGACATGCCCGGCCTCTAAGCAGCGGTAGCACTGCAGGGTCCGTGTCGCCAGAGCCTCGACCCGTGCGGAGATCCAGCCCCCGACGAGAATCCGGGGTGACGCCACGACTTTGCGGACTGCCGCGAGCGGGCACCGGACCCACACCGTCCCCAGCTGGTTGGCTGAATGGCGTATCACGCCGACCTTGATTTGGTCAGCGCTGCAAGCTCCCGCTTCAGCAACTGCGACCGCGACCTCCTCTGGAGTTATGGACTCGTCCAGTCCCATCACCCTCAGCTCGCCGGTTTTGACCGGCCGCACAACTCTCACCCCGAGGTCGGCGAGGGCTGTGGTCAGGCTTTCGGCCAGCTGGTCAGCCTTCGCTGCGCACTCAGGCCCACCGACTTCGAGGACAAGTCCTCCCGACATCGCCTTTTTCTGGCGGACCTCCTTGATGCCGCAGTCGGCCAGTTTCACCCGGGCCCGGGCGGCGGACATCACCTGGGCGTAGGTGACGTCCGACCCTTCGGGCACAGTCAGCGTTATGGCCGCTGACGAGGGCAGACGCGCCGGTTTTGGTTTTGCCGCCAACTTCGGAGGAGACGCCTTCGCCGGCGCTTTTCTCCCGCCTTGCTTCCCCACTTTCGTAGCGGCCACTGTTGCCCAGTCTCTGCCGGCCATCGTAGGCTGATTAGGAGCTGTCCCCGAGCCCGAGGGTATTGCAGGCAGTGGCTCTGGCGGCGGTGGAGGACGCTGCGACTTTTTGCCTCCCCGCTTGCCCTTCGGCTTTGCCGGAACGGGATGTCCTGTTGCCGCCGGTTTGGTCGGAACAGCCGCTTTCTTCCCGAGCGGAGGGCGAATTGCCCTGCCCGGGAAAATTTCGGCGGCAAAGCGCGCCAACTTCTCCTCCATCAGGGCAGACACCTGGCTCAGGGACAGGGGCCGGCCACTACTTCCCGATGCAGGGCCTACGGGAGCATTTTTGCTCTGGCGGAGCCGCTCGAGGTCTGCTGCCATGTCAGACATTTTCCTCTCGAGGCTGGCGAGTTTCGAGCGTAGTTGTGCGTTCTCCCTCTCCAGCCCCTCATTTACCGACGACAGATTGGTGCGCTGAGCGAGTTCCTCCGTCACCGCTCTCCCGATTCGGGCCGCCAGGCGCAGCTCTCGCACAAAGCTGCCCTTCAGGTTGCGAGATTTGGCGGCTACGTTCTCAACGACGGCGAGTTTTTCCAGCATTCTGGAACCCAGGTCCGCCGTCGGCTGCATCCGCATCTCCTCCGCCAGTTCATCTGCAGTAGGCAGAGTCCTCATGGACTTGGTGTCGACTGGTGCACCAGTGAGGTCGAGGGGATCCTCCTCGGCGGCAGACTCCTCTGCTGCCGCAGCTCTCTTCGCCCTCGGCCTCTTAGTAGAGGCCAGATTGGCTGCCGACATTGGGAGGGGCCGTTTCCGCCCCTGCGACCCCGCCGAGTTCACTGACATCAGCGACATCAGCGACGCGTCGGAGTCGTAATCGCTCTCTAAGAGGAGCGCACTTCCCGAGGCGACAGAAAACTGTCGCCCCGCCTTTGTCGCCGCGGCCTTGCCGTTCCTAACACTGCTGGTATCAGTGCCGGGAACGGCAAAACTACCCGCGGCGGCCTCCCTATCAACATCAACATTTTGGGGGGGGGGGTTTGACGTAAATTCCATATTGTTCCCACGAGTATGGGAGAAATAACGGTCCATCTGGGCAGAGATCCCTGTACCCAGATAACCCTAATACCACTGGGAGGGCGGGAGGTATCCCAGGGTTGGCCGCTAGTGGCTGATGAACTCCCCAGCCGCTCTTTCGAGCATCCCGACGCCGCGTTGCCCCAGCGCCGAGAGTTGAGGATTTTTTTATAGAGGTTGTCTCCTCGCGGTCCAGCCGGTTAAGGCAAGACCCTCGGTCCCGGTACGTTGGGATTACGATGTACTACCGCGCACCGAAAACCACTCTAAAAGTAGAGCAGATGGTGCGCCCTGCTCGCGTCAAGTGGGTTAGCACCAGACTTGAGCACTCCATCCCGTCAGGTTATTCGCCGTCGACCAATGAGAACTCACAGAGGAGAAGAAATTGGCCGACGCCCAGGGTGCACCGGCCCCACCCACTGGTTCTCCCCCAGACACCACCGACCATCCAGGAAGAAAACCAGTAGGTGAGGCACACGGGGAGGTTACCTGACATCGCACCCCAACCTAACCTAACCTAACCTAACCTAACCTAACCTAACCTAACCTAACCTAACCTAACCTAACCTAACCTAACCTAACCTAACCTTCCCAGGGCGGATCCATAGTGGATTTGACGTTCGCCAGTCCCGCTCTGGCAAACCGCGCGCATGGCTGGAGAGTTGCCGAGGGGGTCGAGACCTTGTCGGACCACCGGTATGTGTGGTTCGGCATCGCTGCGGCCCCCACCGGTGCTCCGGCGGACCTGAGCCGTCCCCTGGCGGGGGAGGGCCCGCGGTGGCGGCTTGCCACCCTGGACCGGGACGTGGCCAGGGAGGCAGCTATCGTGGAGCGATGGGTCGCTGGACAAAGCGGCGAGATGCTGGACGTAGACGCGGGGGCGGACCGCCTTGCGGGGGCGCTGTCTCGCGTCTGCGATGCCGCGATGCGGCGGAGAGGTCCTGCTCCGCCGCGGAGGCGGGTGTACTGGTGGCAACCGCACCTGGCGGGGCTGCGCGCCGCTTGTCACGCAGCCCAGCGGATGTACACTCGCTACCGCAGGCGTCGGGGCAGAGACCTCGTCCAGGAAGAGGAGGGGCATCTCGTCGCTTACCGAGCGGCCCGAGCCGCGCTCTGTGCGGGGATCAGGGCTGCCAAGGAGGCGGCCTGGATCGAGTGGCTGGAGAGCCTCGACATGGACCCGTGGGGGCGTCCGTATAAGGTGGTATGCGAAAAGCTGAAGCCTTGGGCGCCCCCACTCACCCGGTCGCTCGAGCCAGCCTTCGCCGACCTGGTGGTCCGCACCCTCTTCCCCGCGCAGGAGGAGGAGTGGATCCCGCCGCAGATGGCGGCTTTGCCGGCACCGGTGGAGGACGATGATGTCCCGCCCGTGTCCGAAGCCGAGTTAGGGGTAGCGGTTCTTAAGATGAAGCTTAAGAACCGCGCCCCGGGTCCGGACGGCGTCCCTGGGCGGGTCATCGCCGCCGTCATGCCGGCTTTCGAGGAGGAGACGCTGGCTTTGATGACGGAGTCTCTGGCGTCGGGAAGGGTCCCGCGACGGTGGAAGGAAGGCAGGCTCGTGCTGCTACGGAAGCACGGGCGGCCGATGGAGTCGCCGTCGGCCTACCGCCCCATCGTTTTGTTGGACGAGACGTGCAAGCTTTTCGAGCGGGTGCTCGCTGCGCGTCTCGTCCGGCACCTGGAGGGGGCGGGGCCCAATTTGAGCGGCGACCAATTTGGCTTCCGTCGCGGGAAATCGACGTTGGACGCCATCTCCCGTCTCAGAGACAGCGTCGTGGAGGTGACGGGCCGGGGGGAGGTGTTGTTGGCTGTCTCGTTAGACATCTCCAACGCCTTCAACACCCTCCCCTGGCAGGCCATAGCGGAGGCCCTGGGGTACCACGAAGTCCCGTGGTACCTCAGGCGGGTCCTTGCGGACTACTTCGTAGACCGGGCCGTGTGCTACCCGTCCCGGTCGGAAGTGGTCCGCAGGGAGATGTCCTGCGGTGTTCCACAGGGGTCGGTGCTCGGGCCGCTCCTGTGGAACGTCGGGTACGACTGGGTCCTGCGCGGTACCACTCTTCGGGGAGTCGGCGTACTCTGTTACGCCGACGACACCCTGGTCACCGCGCGAGGACCCACTTTCCGGGATGCAAAGGTCCTGGCTACGGCGGGAGTAGCGCAGGTCGTGCGCCGCATCAGGGCACTCGGGCTCACGGTCGCCCTCGAGAAGTCCGAGGCCATCTACTTTCATGGGCCTCGGATGCGACCGCCTCGAGGTTCCGAGATCACCGTTGGTGGCACCTCCATCGCTGTCGGGGAGACCATGAAGTACCTGGGACTGGTCCTCGACAGTCGGTGGAGTTTCCGCGAGCACTTCCGGCAGCTGACCCCAAAGCTGGTGTCGTATGCCGGGAGGCTCGCGAGGCTGCTGCCTAATAGCGGTGGTCCGGGGAGCGCTTGTCGCCGCCTCTACGATGGTGTGGTGCGCTCCAAAGCTCTCTACGGAGCGCCCATCTGGTCGGAGGCCCTCTGCGCCAACAACATCGCCCTGTTGCGACGCCCGCAACGGGTGATAGCGCAGAGGGCTGCAAGAGCGTACCACACCGTCTCCTACGAGGCGGCGTGTTTGTTAGCGGCGAGTCTCCCCTGGGACCTCGAGGCGGGAGTCCTCAGGGAGGTATACGAGCGGGGTGCCCTGATGCGGAACAGTGGAGGGTGGCCCACCCCGGCAGAGATCGTACGTTGGAGGCAGGAGGCTCGCGACGATCTCTTCCGAAGGTGGGCCCTAAGGTTGGAGGACCCCTCCGCGAGTCGGAGACTCGTGGAGGCGGTCCGGCCGGTCCTGCGGCCATGGGTGGAGCGGGCGCACGGGGCGTCAACCTATCACCTGACCCAACTCCTCACAGGTCACGGCTGCTTTGCCAAGTACCTGTGGGAGGTGGTAGGGATAGAGTCGGGCCCCGAGTGCCGGTACTGCGCGTCCAACGAGGAGGATACGGCGGAGCACACGCTAGCTGTGTGCTCCGCCTGGAGCGCGCAGCGGACCTCCCTCATGGCCGTTGTGGGGGCCGACCTGTCGCTGCCGGCCATTATCCCGCAAATGGCCGGCAGCCAAGAGAGTTGGGCCGCCGTCGCCACGTTTGCTAGCGAGGTGATGGCGGCCAAACGAGAGGAGCTGCGAGAGCGGGAGCGTGTTGGACTCACGCTCCCGCCCCGCCGTCCATATAGGGGGCGACGCCGCGCCGAGTACGCGCGCGCCCCCGACTAGAGCGGCCGTGGGCGGAGGGTCGGGGGACCCGCTGCCCACTATCACGGCGAGCCGGAAGGCACCCCCAAGTGTTCCGGGGTGCCTTCCGGCAAAACATAGAGTGCCCGCGCACTCGCCCACGGCCTTTTCTGAATGCAGAGGAGCCCCGTAGGGTGAGGCGCGGGTAAGTGGATGCTTTTTAAAGCACGGGGGGCCCCCGTCTGGCCCCCCCACTACGAGAGTCCCTCAGGGACACCCTCTCGCCGGGCCACAGTGACTTAACCTATGGCCTATCCTGTGGCCCGGTAGAGTAGAGGAGGAACACCGCGGGGGTTTAGTGGGTAGTCCAGCCTTCGGGCTGGGAGTCCCACACAAAGGCGCCTTGTTGTCCCCCGACAGCAGGGCGCCGAAGTGCGTAAATGCATTCCCCCGCGTAACCAAAAAAAAAAAAAAAAAAACCTAACCTAACCTCCCCGGGCCTTCGACAGTGCCTGGTGGCCTGCTATAAGGGTCCGGCTGGCTGAGGAAAAATGTCCGATTAACTTGAGGCGGATCATGGACAGCTATCTTCAGGACCGAAGTGTCGGAGTAAGATATGCCGGTGAAGAAAGTAGAAGGGCGACGGAAAAGGGCTGCGTGCAGGGGTCCATTGCCGGACCAATCCTATGGAACCTCCTTTTGGACCCTCTATTAAAGAGCCTAGAAGAGGGAAAAGTATATTGCCAGGCCTTTGCAGACGATGTGGTGCTCGTGTTCGATGGTGACGCGGCCTCGGAGATCCAGAGACGTGCCAACGCAGCTCTCGAACATGTTCGGGCGTGGGGAGTCGCAAACAAATTAAAATTCGCCCCGCAAAAGACCAAAGCGATGGTCATAACCAGGAAATTAAAATGCGACACCCCTCACTTGAGCATGGGCGGTACCGAGATTGGCATGTCAAAGGAGATCAAGATTTTGGGAGTCACCATCGACGACGGATTGACCTTCAACGCGCATGTCTCGGATGTCTGCAGGAGGGCTATTGGCATTTATAAACAACTATCGAGAGTGGCAAAGACTAGCTGGGGTCTACACCCGGAAGTTATCAGGATGATATATACAGCAGTAGTCGAGCCAATAGTCCTGTACGCCGCCAGCGTGTGGGCACCGGCAGCCGCAAAGCTGGGAGTACAGAAACAACTGGCAGCAGTGCAACGCGGAATCGCACAGAAGCTGTGTAAAGCGTACCGCACAGTGTCCGCAAACTCAGCACTTGTCCTGGCAGGGATACTCCCTCTCGACCTCCGAATCCGAGAGGCGGCATCATTATATGAGGCCAAGAAGGGAGTGTCTCAGCCAATGCTGAGGGACAGGGCAGTCGAGCGGATGGCCCCAACCATGAAATCCCCACATCCTGCCGCGCATGTCAGCCTGGAGCTCGTCAGCCTGGTGGACCAGGAGCATCTAGATGCTCATAGCAAATTTGAGGTTTGTATATTTACAGATGGGAGCAAGATTGGGGGTCGAGTCGGGGCCGCGCTATCTCTTTGGAGTGGCGGGGCCGAGACGAAAGCCCTCAAGCTTGCTCTTTCAGATTACTGTACGGTCTACCAGGCCGAGTTGCTGGCGATATGCGTGGCAACCAGGGAGATTCAGAAGCACAAGGCCTCATCGTTCGGCATATTCAGCGACTCGATGGCGGCTCTCCAAACCGTCCAGAACTACGGCTGTCTCCATCCCCTGGCAGTGGAAACTAGAGATAATTTAACATCCGCATCTCGCCAGAACAAAGCTGTGTCTCTGTTTTGGATAAAAGCCCACGCAGGACTGATGGGGAATGAGAGAGCTGACTTCTTGGCAAAGGAGGCCGCCACGAAGTCGAGGAAGGTGCCGGATTATGACCTGTGCCCGGTTTCATTCGTCAAGCGTAGCATACGTACGGCGACGCTTGAAGAATGGAACCAAAGATACACTCAGGGTGAAACTGCGTCAATAACGAAGTTATTCTTCCCGGATGCGGTGGAGGCGTACAGGATTGTTAGGAGGTTCGAAGCAACGGGCATCAAAACGCAGATTATGACGGGGCACGGTGGGTTCTCAGAATACTTGAACCGCTTCAAGTGTAAGGGGAGCCCATCGTGCATCTGTGATGCGGAATGCAGTGAGACAGTCCCGCACCTGCTGTTTGACTGCCCTGTGTACGCCAGGGAACGATATGAAATCGAGCAGGAATTAAATATACAGCTAACAAGGGAAAATGTAAAGGAGGTGATGAAGAGCAAAGGCTTGGAAAAGTTTTTAGACTACTGCGTGAAAATTGCAAAAAGAGTTATAAACAGAAATAAGTCAAAGTAAAATTATGTTGTAATTATATAGTGAATATATAGGGTACAACATAATATAGTTAGAGTCGTAAATAACAATGTACAAATGTGCTAGAAAATAAGAAGTAGACTAAGAAATTTGTTAAACTGTTGAAAATAAGAAATAGATAAGCCTAGATATAAGTAGTTAATGTAAGGAAACAAAACTGTATATATAAAATTGTTAGATATTTAAGAAACTGCTGATAGATTGTACTCGTGTAATGTTACATCGAAAATGAATAAAACACCCCTTGTGTTGTTGTTGTAACCCCTAAATCCAAAATTGGAAATAAAGAAGAAATAAAGAAGCATGTAAAAAGATAGATAGATTAGAACAGGGATATAGAAATGGGAGTCCCACCCATTAGAATGAAAGATGATGAACGCAAGAAAGAACCTGTATGAAGAATGAAAGTACGAGAGGCATAAAAGACTGAACTGGAATGAATGTGGTAGATAAAATAGACTCCGATTATGTTGGAGGTAGAAGAAAAAAAAAAAAAAAAAAAAAAAAAAAAAAACCTAACCTCCCCCTCGACGGTTGCCGCCTTGTCGTGGCGAGGGGGCTAAGTAGCCGTGGGGGCCTACGGGCGGGAACACACCCACGGTGAAACCAAGAGCAACCGCGGAGGGACCGCTCCTCGCTTGCGAGTCGAGCGGTCAGTAGGTGGCGGTGCTGTATGGGCAGCACCGCCACTGAGGCGGGCTGCGATGTCGTATGGGCGGCATCGCAGCCGAAGGGAGGAGGCCGCGGCGGGAGAGGAGTGCCGGTATTACGGTGCGCCGCTCTCCCTGCCTGCCGCGGCCTTACCGGGGCCGCCACCGGTTGATGGCGGACGCGGTGGGGTCGCAGGGGAAGAGGAGTGCTGGTATTGCGGTGCGCCTCTCTCCCTGTCCCCTGCGACCGTTTAGTCGCTTGGGCCCTGCTTCACACCGTGGAGTGGGACCCAAGCGACCAAGAGGAGGAGGTCCGGCTGGGGGGGGCGCCTCCGAGCGCCTCGTACCAGTCGGATTAGGGCCGTGGGCGGGGGGTCAGGGGACTCTCCGCCTCTAACACGGCGGGCTGGAAGGCGCCCCTGCGTGATCCGGGGGTGCCTTCCAGCACAGAGAGGGCCCGCGCGCTCGCTCTCCACCTTCTCTGTTCTCAGAGAAGCGCTGGTGAGCGACGCGACGGGCCTCGCAGCGATGCGCCGCCCCCTCTAGTCCCATTGTTTTAGCAATGGGATGGGGGGGGGCGGCGCATTGGAGCGTATGGGGGCCTATATGGCCCCCCCGAGGAGACGCGGCGTTTCCTTGCCTCGTCGTAGCGATGGGGCAGGGGGCGCCGCTGGGGAGCCACTTTTGGCTCCCCCACCAGTCGAGCCCCTCACGTGGAGGGGCGACCTCTTGCCGGGTCGCGGTGATTTAACCTATGGCCTACCCCGCGACCCGGTAGAGGAGAGGAGGATCACCGCGGGGGTTTAGTGGGTAGTCCAGCCCTCGGGCTGGGAGTCCCACACGAAGCCGCTCTGTTGTCCCCTGACAGCAGAGTGGTGAAGTGCGTAAATGCATTCCCCCGCGTTACCAAAAAAAAAAAAAAAAACCTAACCTAACCTAACCTAACCTAACCTAACCTAACCTAACCTCCCCCCTCGACGGTTGCCGCCTTGTCGTGGCGAGGGGGCTAAGTAGCCGTGGTTCAGGACCGCCACGGTGAAACTAAGAGCAACCCAGGAGGGACCGCTCCTCGCTCGCGAGTTGAGCGGTCAGTAGGTGGCGGTGCTGTATGGGCAGCACCGCCACTGAGGCGGGCTGCGATGTCGTATGGGCGGCATCGCAGCCGAAGGGAGGAGGCCGCGGCGGGAGAGGAGTGCCGGTATTACGGTGCGCCGCTCTCCCTGCCTGCCGCGGCCTTACCGGGGCCGCCACCGGTTGATGGCGGACGCGGTGGGGTCGCAGGGGAGGAGGAGTGCTGGTATAGCGGTGCGCCTCTCTCCCTATCCCCTGCGACCGTCTAGTCGCCTGGGCCCTGTTTCACACTGTGGAGCGGGACCCGGGCGACCAAGAGGAGGAGGTCCGGCTGGGGGGGGTGCCTTGTGCGCCTCGTACCAGTCGGACCAGGGCCGTGGGCGGAGGGTCAGGGGACTCTCCTCCTGTAACACGGCGGGCCGGAAGGCGCCCCTGCGTGATCCGGGGGTGCCTTCCGGCACAGAGAGGGCCCGCGCGCTCGCTCTCCACCTTCTCTGCTTCATCAGAGAAGCGCTGGTGAGCGACGCGACGGGCCTCGCAGCGATGCGCCGCCCCCTCTAGTCCCATTGTTTTAGCAATGTGATGTGGGGGGGCGGCGCATTGGAGCGTATGGGGGCCTTTATGGCCCCCCCGAGGAGACGCGGCGTTTCCTTGCCCCGTCGTAGCAATGGGGCAGGGGGCGCCGCTGGGGAGCCACTCTGGCTCCCCCACCAGTCGAGCCCCTCACGTGGAGGGGCGACCTCTTGCCGGGTCGCGGTGATTTAACCTTTGGCCTACCCCGCGACCCGGTAGAGGAGAGGAGGATCACCGCGGGGGTTTAGTGGGTAGTCCAGCCCTCGGGCTGGGAGTCCCACACGAAGCCGCTCTGTTGTCCCCTGACAGCAGAGTGGTGAAGTGCGTAAATGCATTCCCCCGCGTTACCAAAAAAAAAAAAAAAAAACCTAACCTAACCTCCCCCTCGACGGTTGCCGCCTTGTCGTGGCGAGGGGGCTAAGTAGCCGTGGGGGCCTACGGGCGGGAACACACCCACGGTGAAACCAAGAGCAACCGCGGAGGGACCGCTCCTCGCTTGCGAGTCGAGCGGTCAGTAGGTGGCGGTGCTGTATGGGCAGCACCGCCACTGAGGCGGGCTGCGA
This sequence comes from Yponomeuta sedellus, assembly GCA_934045075.1. Classification (NCBI taxonomy): domain Eukaryota; kingdom Metazoa; phylum Arthropoda; class Insecta; order Lepidoptera; family Yponomeutidae; genus Yponomeuta; species Yponomeuta sedellus. The sequence continues at coordinate 83,866 of OW203751.1, forward strand.
TGCCGTATGGGCGGCATCGCAGCCGAAGGGAGGAGGCCGCGGCGGGAGAGGAGTGCCGGTATTACGGTGCGCCGCTCTCCCTGCCTGCCGCGGCCTTACCGGGGCCGCCACCGGTTGATGGCGGACGCGGTGGGGTCGCAGGGGAGGAGGAGTGCTGGTATTGCCTGCACTCCTCCCTGTCCCCTGCGACCGTTTAGTCGCTTGGGCCCTGCTTCACACCGTGGAGTGGGACCCAAGCGACCAAGAGGAGGAGGTCCGGCTGGGGGAGGCGCCTCCGGGCGCCTCGTACCAGTCGGATCAGTGCCGTGGGCGGGGGGTCAGGGGACTCTCCGCCTCTAACACGGCGGGCCGGAAGGCGCCCCTGCGTGATCCGGGGGTGCCTTCCAGCACAGAGAGGGCCCGCGCGCTCGCTCTCCACCTTCTCTGTTCTCAGAGAAGCGCTGGTGAGCGACGCGACGGGCCTCGCAGCGATGCGCCGCCCCCTCTAGTCCCATTGTTTTAGCAATGGGATGGGGGGGGGCGGCGCATTGGAGCGTATGGGGGCCTATATGGCCCCCCTGAGGAGACGCGGCGTTCCCTTGCTCCGTCGTTGCGATGGGGCAGGGGGCGCCGCTGGGGAGCCACTCTGGCTCCCCCACCAGTCGAGCCCCTCCAGTGGGGCGACCTCTTGCCGGGTCGCGGTGACTTAACCTTTGGCCTACCCCGCGACCCGGTAGAGGAGAGGAGGATCACCGCGGGGGTTTAGTGGGTAGTCCAGCCCTCGGGCTGGGAGTCCCACACGAAGCCGCTCTGTTGTCCCCTGACAGCAGAGTGGTGAAGTGCGTAAATGCATTCCCCCGCGTTACCAAAAAAAAAAAAAAAACCTAACCTAACCTAACCTAACCTAACCTAACCTAACCTAACCTAACCTCCCCCTCGACGGTTGCCGCCTTGTCGTGGCGAGGGGGCTAAGTAGCCGTGGGGGCCTACGGGCCGGTAGCACCCACGGTGAAACCAAGAGCAACCACGGAGGGACCGCTCCTTGGAGCGGTCGGAGGTGGCGTCGCTTGGGCCCTGCTTCACACCGTGGAGCGGGACCCAGGCGACCAAGAGTAGGAGGTCCGGCTGGGGGGGGCGCCTTCGTGCGTCTCGTACCAGTCGGACCAGAGGGCCGTGGGCGGAGGGTCAGGGGACCCTCCGCCTCTAACACGGCGGGCCGGAAGGCGCCCCTGCGTGATCCGGGGGTGCCTTCCAGCACAGAGAGGGCCCGCGCGCTCGCTCTCCACCTTCTCTGCTTCATCAGAGAAGCGCTGGGGAGCGACGCGACGGGCCTCGCAGCGATGCGCCGCCCTCCTCTTGTCCTATTGTATGGGCAATGGGTCGGGGGGGGGGCGGCGCGTTGGAGCGTATGGGGGCCTATAGGGCCCCCCCGAGGAGACGCGGCGTTTCCTTGCCCCATCGTATGAGGCGTTGCGATGGGGCGGGGGGCGCCGCTGGGGAGCCACTCTGGCTCCCCCACCAGTCGAGCCCCTCACTTGGAGGGGCGACCTCTTGCCGGGTCGCGGTGATTTAGCCTATGGCCTACCCCGCGACCCGGTAGAGGAGAGGAGGATCACCGCGGGGGTTTAGTGGGTAGTCCAGTCGTCACGGAGGTTATGCCAGCTCCGTGTCGCTGGGAGTCCCACACGAAGCCGCTCTGTTGTCCCCTGACAGCAGAGTGGTGAAGTGCGTAAATGCATTCCCCCGCGTTACCAAAAAAAAAAAAAAAAACCTAACCTAACCTCCCCCTCGACGGTTGCCGCCTTGTCGTGGCGAGGGGGCTAAGTAGCCGTGGGGGCCTACGGGCGGGAACACACCCACGGTGAAACCAAGAGCAACCGCGGAGGGACCGCTCCTCGCTTGCGAGTCGAGCGGTCAGTAGGTGGCGGTGCTGTATGGGCAGCACCGCCACTGAGGCGGGCTGCGATGTCGTATGGGCGGCATCGCAGCCGTAAGGAGGAGGCCGCGGCGGGAGAGGAGTGCCGGTATTACGGTGCGCCGCTCTCCCTGCCTGCCGCGGCCTTACCGGGGCCGCCACCGGTTGATGGCGGACGCGGTGGGGTCGCAGGGGAGGAGGAGTGCTGGTATTGCGGTGCGCCTCTCTCCCTATCCCCTGCGACCGTTTAGTCGCTTGGGCCCTGCTTCACACCGTGGAGTGGGACCCAAGCGACCAAGAGGAGGAGATCCGGCTGGGGGGGGCGCCTCCGGGCGCCTCGTACCAGTCGGATCAGTGCCGTGGGCGGGGGGTCAGGGGACTCTCCGCCTCTAACACGGCGGGCCGGAAGGCGCCCCTGCGTGATCCGGGGGTGCCTTCCGGCACAGAGAGGGCCCGCGCGCTCGCTCTCCACCTTCTCTGTTCTCAGAGAAGCGCTGGTGAGCGACGCGACGGGCCTCGCAGCGATGCGCCGCCCCCTCTAGTCCCATTGTTTTAGCAATGTGATGTGGGGGGGCGGCGCATTGGAGCGTATGGGGGCCTATATGGCCCCCCCGAGGAGACGCGGCGTTTCCTTGCCCCGTCGTAGCGATGGGGCAGGGGGCGCCGCTGGGGAGCCACCTTGGCTCCCCCACCAGTCGAGCCCCTCACGTGGAGGGGCGACCTCTTGCCGGGTCGCGGTGATTTAACCTTTGGCCTACCCCGCGACCCGGTAGAGGAGAGAAGGATCACCGCGGGGGTTTAGTGGGTAGTCCAGCCCTCGGGCTGGGAGTCCCACACGAAGCCGCTCTGTTGTCCCCTGACAGCAGAGTGGTGAAGTGCGTAAATGCATTCCCCCGCGTTACCAAAAAAAAAAAAAAAAACCTAACCTAACCTAACCTAACCTAACCTAACCTAACCTAACCTAACCCAGTCACAATCAGTACGCTGGTAAAAACACGTGCTTTTCTGTGGCGCTCAGCACTTAAAAATTCAAAAAAGTGGTCAAAAGTTGTCCGATCAGTACAAGTGAGGTGTCTGTGTACGTGAAATAGTGTTGCCTACAACCCAGAGTGAGTGCCTCCAACCGGAGAACATCGCAAGAACCGGAAAAGGTTGAAAAACCGAAATTTTTTGAGGTTATGTTCTGAAAAAACGCTCCCAAACGTTCACGCTGCACGACCCCCTTCGTCTGTTACCGGAATCAGGAGGGCATCCACCGCCCCCATCTTCTCGACCATCCAGAAGTAACCAGAGACCACGCGCTTCAGAGTTACTGAAGAAAAACAAAAAGCACGTGTTCCTGAAAAGCCTGAAGGAGTGAAGATAGGCGTACGAAAATTTGCAGAGGCCATCTTCTACTGGAACGCTGACGGATACCACAAGTAACGTGATTTTATCTATTATTATTATTAAAATATAAGACATTGAATTTCGAAAATTGAACGTTGAATAACTTCGGACCTAATATACTTTTGTGAAATTTTCAACTGCTATTTTGTGCGCGCTTCAAAGAAGATCATAAGTTGAACTTTTTAGATAATTAGATTAAATAGTTCCTGAATTAAAAATTGAAATAGTGAAAAATCTTTTTTCAGTGTAAAACTTGTGTAAAATTTTTTATTTTTTAAAGTAAATTAGAATAATAATTTTAAGCCTAATTTAAGCTATATATTAAGTATTTTTTGGTATTTTTTGGATTTGGGGTTCCGGAGTTATTTAATTTTAAGACATTTTCCTATTTAAATTCGAAATAATTAGAAATAAAATTATTTTGACACTTGGACTGTGTTTAGAAACACAATTCCAGATAAACTAAGCCCAAACTCGGGCCCTAAATCGTCCCTTTTGGGGAAGTTGGCCAAAATCCGCCATTTTGTTTATTTTGGGTAACTTTTTCGAAGGTGAATATCTCCGGACCTGTTTACGCCAGAGACTTGGGGTTTGAACTACAACTAGAAGGAAATTGTAGACTATCGCTTTAAACAGTTTTCAGGCGATTTGCAGGACAAAAAATTTTTGGGCCTGAAACCACTTTCAGGAGACGGGGGAAGTCAGGCCGAGCTGCCCACCGAAAACCCGGACTTTTTCGGACGTCGGGTTGAGGAGATACGGGCTCCACAAATTGTAATCTGACAGTTCGGCGGCCATCTTAGCTGTCAAACTTCGACTTCAATCCGCCATAACTTTTAAACCGGGAGGCGTAGCGACACGCCGCTTTCACCGGTGTGCACAGGGGCATCCCACGCACCCTATCCCCACTTTTCAGGCGGATTGGAGTCGACGATTTTCAGGGCCCTGAAAGTGGTTTCAGTGGTGACCTTGGCTGGGGTAGGGGACGACGGTGAAAATCCGGGCGTTCTGCGGCTTCTGGAAGGGGAGATATCACCAGTTAAAGTTCAACTTTGACAGTTCGGCGGCCATCTTGGAAAACTTTGAACGCCGGTATCTCCCTAACGGAACACCGTAGGACGCTGGGGTTTCCTCCACAGCCCTCGGCTAGTCCTGCCCTGTCCAACGCACCAGTTTTCAGGCGTTTTCAGGACCCGAAAATTTTTCAGCCTGAAAGTTTCACCATCGGGTGGGTCTCGTCGCGCCCAACAAGATAAACCCAAACACGGGACATTTTGGTCCGGTGGTTGCGGAGATATCGCTGTGTAACCATTTTCTGGCGGCCATCTTGGATTTAAACCAGAAAGTTTGCACGGTGATTTCTCTGGAACCAGTTGGGATAGCGACACCGTGTTTGGGGTTGTTGAAAAGGGCTTGGAGAGAGCTATCCGTTGGTGGCCATAAAACAGCTCTACATAGAGTCCCCCAAATAAAGGTGGATTTTTCTCGCTCCTGACTACAAATTGTTTATTATACAATTAAATTGACCTACTTGGAGGACTCTCTATCACAAGAGTGAAAACGGCTCTACGTAGAGCTAAATATTTTTTATAAAACTTAGTAGAAAATCTTGAATACTTGTTTGCCGATATTAGGTACTGTTTATATATATATTCAAATTCTTTTGGAGAATTATTGTTTTTATTGTATTATATTGCGTGTCATTGGGTGTTTTTAAAACTTATACAAGCCCTTGCTCTTGACTTTTTAAATAAATTGACGCGCACTCCAACATGTTCGGGTACAGAACCCCTGACGGAAAGAGGACATCGCCATCGAAGCCGGAGAGCACCGCTGCTCCAAATGTTAGGCGTAGCATAGGTGAGTGGGAGACCGCTAGTGCGGAACCCGCTCCCCCGCGGACATCATTGACAACGCAGGCCGGCCCTGCAAAAGCAAAATTGAGACCGTCCCCATCGCTGACACAAGAGAGTAGCCTAAAAGCGCGTGGTAAACAGGGTGACACCTGCTCTCCAACCAAATCCTTTCCAGACAAGACAGCGGAGGCAAAAGCCTGTCTTTTAAAAGCAAAAACATGTCTCAACAACTCCAGGAACCTTAAAACAGAGTTCAAGACAGGCATCACGGTGGCCATTGAACGTCTGTACCAGCTGGTAAAGGAGGCGGAAGGAGGGGAAAAAACTAGGGAAGCCAGCGTCCATAAAGAACGAGGAAAGGTGCTAGGGCAGGAGATACCTTCGGACTCTACACCTCAAACAAACGCGGACCCCACAATAATGGCGCGACTAAGCGAACACACGCAGATGCTTGTGGAAAACACAAAATTGCTTGCGGAAATAAAAGAGTCGATGGCGAAGCAACAAGTGCTCATAGAACGGAACACAACCTACGCGAGTGTGACTGCCACTGGGACCCACAATGGCGTCCCCTTGCCAAATAGGAACACCCTGCACTCAGTGGTAGTCACCTCAAAAGATGAGACGGAGTCTGGGGAAGTCATCCTGGACAGACTCAGGAAGGCGGTAGACGCGAAAGAGGGATGGATTAAGGTGGAAAGGGTAAGAAAAGCGAAAGATAAGAAAGTTATTATGGGGTTTGAAACTAAGGAAGAAAGAGATAAACTGAAAAGCCGGCTTGAAAGCGTGGAGGTCGACCTCACCGTCGAGGAAGTGGCCAACAAGGATCCCTTACTGATCCTTAGGAACGTCCTCCAGATAAACACGGATGAGGATGTCAAAAGGGCTTTAAAAAACCAAAATAAGGGAGTCTTCCACGGCCTCGACGATGGGGAAGATCGGGTTGAAGTAAAGTACAGACGAAGAACGAGGAACCCGCATATGAACCACGTAGTCATCAGCGTCTCCCCGACCATCTGGAGGAGAGCTCTGGAAGCTGGAAAACTCCATATCGACCTCCAGCGCGTCAAGGTGGAGGACCAGTCTCCGCTGACTCAGTGCACGCGCTGCCTTGGGTTCGGCCACGGGAAGCGCTTCTGCACTGAGTCAGTGGACCTGTGTAGCCATTGTGGCGGTCCGCACCTGAGAGCAGAATGCGCTGACTGGTTGGCGGATACAACACCGAGCTGCCGGAACTGTACAAAGGCGAAATTAGACAGTGTGCAACACAATGCCTTTAGTGCCGAATGCCCAGTACGCAAGAAGTGGGATGAACTGGCCCGCACGAGTGTTGCATACTGCTAAGGGCAGCCAGAGCGAAATAAAACAGTATAAGGTAATGCAGGCGAACCTCCAAAGGAAGAAGTTGGCGACATATGAAATTCTCATCGAGGCGGAAAAACGTGGCGCCGCTGTCGCACTTCTCCAAGAGCCATACGTGGGCGGGGCTAAAAGTATGAGGAGTCACAGGGGCGTACGAATCTTCCAGAGCACTGATATAGGAGATGGGACTGTAAAGGCGGCAATCGCTGTCTTTAACAAAGACCTAAACGTCGTACAGTACCCGAAACTCACCACAAACAACATCGTTGTGGTGGGGATCCAAACCAGTGCCTGGGAAATCACGCTTGTCTCCTTCTACTTTGAGCCAGACCAGCCCATAGAGCCATACTTGGAGCACATAAAAAGAATTGACCAACAAATCAACTCTCAGAAATGGCTAATTGGAGGCGACGCAAACGCGAAAAGTTCATGGTGGGGTAGCCCGAAAATTGACCATAGGGGGGATGAGATGGCCGGGGCAATTGGAGAACTAAACCTCAATATACTGAATAGAGGGGAAATTCCGACCTTCGATACTGTTAGGGGTGGGCAGCGCTATAGCAGCTATGTGGACATCACAGCTTGCTCTACAGACATCCTTGACTTCGTGGAACACTGGCAGGTAGATGAGGGTCTCACGAGCTCGGACCACAACGGCATCGTATTTAATCTTCAACTACAGAGGTCTAAAGGTATTAAAATAAGTAGAACCACTAGGATCTACAACACGAAAAAAGCAGACTGGGTCAAATTTAGAGAGAAATTAAGACTATTCATGCAAGAAAACAAAATTACAATACTAGAACTAGAAAATATTACAACCCAAAATGAAATTGACACTTTAGTAAACAACTATACAAAAGCTATTAAAGATGCATGCAAACTATCAATGCCAATCAAAACAAATAAAGAAGAACTTACCTTGCCGTGGTGGTCCGAGAAACTCGCCGCCACGAAGAAGATGGTTGCCACCAGGAAGCGAAGAATCAGATGCGCCTGCCCATCCCGCAGGCCGATGGTCGTCGAAGAGTACCTGAAACAGAAAGAAGAATATGAGTCAGAGGTAATAAAAGCTCAAGTACAGAGCTGGAAGGAGTTCTGTGGAAAGCAGGATAGGGAGGGGGTCTGGGAAGGGATTTACAGGGTGATTGGGAGAACGACGATCAGGGGGGAGGACTTGCCGCTGGAAAGGAACGGGGAAGTATTAGATGCAAAAAACTCGGTCAGGCTGTTGGCCGAAACGTTCTATCCGAAGGACCACATAGAGGGAGACAATGACCACCACCGCTGCATCAGACTCCAAGCAGAAAGTGTTAACAAGGGCAAACAAGGCGACCCGTGCGATCCGCCTTTCACGAGGGTCGAGCTGGATAGGGCTTGCATATCCTTCAACCCGAAGAAGGCTCCGGGGGCGGATGGTCTAACAGCCGACATTTGCCGGCATGTCATCGGAGGTGACCCAGACTTTTTCCTGGCCCTAGCCAACAAATGCTTGGCTTACCATTATTTCCCTGCGATCTGGAAGGAAGCAACAGTAGTAGTACTGAGGAAAGCAGGGAAGGAGGACTACACCGCCCCCAAAGCTTACAGGCCAATCGGCCTACTATCAGTAATGGGCAAAATACTGGAGAAGATGCTGGTGGCCCGCCTCAAGTTCCATCTTATCCCGAGGATGAGTACTCGCCAGTACGGATTCATGCCACAAAGGAGCGCTGAAGATTCCCTCTATGTCCTGGTGCAACACATCCGCAATAAACTAGCACAGAAGAAAATTATTACACTAGTATCCTTGGACATAGAGGGGGCCTTTGATAGCGCCTGGTGGCCCGCTATAAGAGTCCGGCTGGCTGAGGAAGGATGTCCGATCAACGTGAGGAGGGTCATGGACAGCTATCTCCAGAACCGCAGGGTTGGGGTCAGATACTCCGGAGAGGAGCACGAAAGGGTATCAGAGAAGGGCTGCGTGCAGGGCTCCATTGCTGGTCCTGTCCTCTGGAATCTTTTGCTGGACCCACTGCTGAAAACCATGAAAGAAGATGAAGTTTATTGTCAGGCATTCGCGGACGACGTGGTGCTTGTCTTCGATGGTGACGCAGCTTTGGATGTCCAGAGATGTGCCAATGCCGCTCTCGAACGCGTTCGGGTGTGGGGTGTCGCAAATAAGTTAAATTTTGCTCCACAAAAGACCAAAGCAATGGTCTTAACCAGAAAGCTGAAGCACGACACCCCGCACCTGAGCATGGGCGGGACCGACATTGCCATGTCAAAGGAAATCAAGATATTGGGTGTCACCATCGACGACAAGTTAACGTTCAACTCGCACGTTTCGGATGTCTGCAGGAAGGCAATAGACATATATAAGCAGCTGTCCAGAGTGGCTAGGGCCAGCTGGGGCCTGCACCCAGAGGTCATTAGGACAATCTACATGGCAACCGTAGAGCCTATAATCCTGTACGCTGCCAGCGTGTGGGCACCGGCAGCTTCAAAATTGGGAGTGATCAAGCAGCTGGGAGCAGTCCAGCGCGGAATAGCGCAGAAACTGTGCAGAGCCTACCGCACGGTGTCACTGAGCTCAGCACTAGTCTTGGCTGGGATACTCCCTCTTGACCTCCGAGTCCGAGAGGCGGCCTCATTATATGAGGCCAAGAAGGGGGTGCCCCAGCCAATACTGGGAGGCGGGGACGTCGAGCGGGTGGCTCCAGCAGTTGAAGCGCCACATCCCGCTGAGCATGTCAGCCTGGAGCTCATCAGCCTGGTGGACCAGGAGCATCTAGATGCTAATAGCGAATCTGAGATTCGTATATTTACAGATGGGAGCAAGATTGGGGGTCGCGTCGGGGCCGCGCTATCCTTTTGGAATGGTGAGACCGAGACGAAGACCCTCAAGCTTGCTCTTTCAGATTACTGTACGGTCTACCAGGCCGAGCTTCTGGCAATATGCGTGGCTACCAGAGAAATTCTGAAGCACAAAGCCGCATCATTCGGCATCTGCAGCGACTCGATGGCGGCTCTCCAAACCGTCCAGAATTACGGCTGTCTCCATCCCCTAGCAGTGGAAGCCCGAGATAATTTAAAAACTGCATCTCTCCGGAACAAAGCTGTGTCTTTGTTCTGGATTAAAGCTCACGCAGGACTGACAGGGAACGAGAGGGCCGACTTTCTGGCAAAGGAAGCCGCCACGAAGTCGAAGCGGAGGCCGGATTATGACCTGTGTCCGTTCTCGTTCGTCAAGCGTAGCATCCGTATTGCGACGCTTGACGAATGGAACCGGAGATACACTCTGGGCGAGACCGCTTCGGTAACGAAGCTTTTCTTCCCGGACGCGGTGGCGGCGTACAGGATAGTTAGGAAATTTGAGGCAACAGGTGTCAGAACGCAAATTATGACGGGGCACGGTGGGTTTTCGGAATACTTGAATCGCTTCAAGTGTAAAGAGAACCCATCGTGCATCTGTGACCCGGATTGTGCCGAAACGGTACCGCACCTGCTCTTTGACTGCCCGGAGTACGCCAGACAGCGATTTGAAATTGAACAGGCACTGGATATGCAAATTTCGCGAGAAAATCTAAATGAAGTCATGAGGGGCAAGGGCTTGGATAAGTTCTTAAAGTATTGCGAAAATATTGCTGTCAATGTAATAAAAAGAAATAAGACTTGAATATTATGTTATCACAATATAGTGAATATATTAGGGATTAACATAATAATGTAATAGAGTAATAAACAAATGTGAAACGCAGTAGCAGATAAGAACTAGATTAAGAAATTGCTGTAAACCTTACGAACAAGGTATAACATAAGAAATAGATAAGTTTAGTATAAGAAGTAAAACGATAAAATGTAGAAAAATGTTTAGAATAAGTATACCTGTAAATATTTGCACACCGTTAGCCTTTGTAATGTTATTGTTGGAAAGTTATAAAATAAAGAACCCGTGTATTGTTACCCCCTAAGAACATAAAAGAAGACAAAGAGAAAGTGGATAGATAGATAGACTAGGGACAGAAAAATGGGAGTCCCACCCATTAGATTGAATGATGAAGTATGCAAGAAAGACCCGGTATGAAGAATGAAAGTACGAGAGGCATGAAAGACTGAACTGGAATGAATGTGCTAGCCTAAAATAGACTCCGATCATGTTGGAGGTAGAAGTATAAAAAAAAAAAAAAAAACCTAACCTAACCTAACCTAACCTAACCTTTTTTTTTTTTTTTTTTTTTTTTTTTTTTTTTTTTTTTTTTTTTTTTCGGAGGGGAAATCTCTGACAGATACCCGGCGTCTCGGGGAAAACGCCGAGTTATGTGGGGCTCGCACCCACTAAAACCCCTCCGGTGTTCCGTCTCTCGCCATTCACACCGAGCTACGTGATTCGCAAAGACACCTCCGCAACTCGGCTGGCGACCCCGTCCCCACCTTTTGCGTTTCCGCATAGGGTAGCGGTGGAGGAGCCATAGGCGCTCCGCTACCCCCATTCTCTTCATCATAGCATCCATCATATCTTGTTTGTTGTGCTGGTCGCACCAGTTACGATCGTGGGTCGCACGTGTGGTGGCGCCCGCTCCACGTCGATCTAGCACGTACCTAGCACCACTCTTCCATCACCTTGTGTTTCTGCTCGGCACACCATTCCGATCGCGGGGCAAGCGCGTGGTGACGCCCGGCCCGCGGTCTGGCATGTATAACGAGCCATTCATTCATCTTCTGTCACTGATCGTACCGTACTAGACGCGGGTCGCAGGTCAGTGACGAGCGCTCCGCGCCAGCCGGAAGGCACGATCTGAGCGCCATCCCTCTCCTCGTCTTATGTGACGGTCGCACCAGTTACGATCGTGGGTCGCACGTGTGGTGGCGCCCGCTCCACGTCGATCTAGCACGATCCGAGCACCACTCATCCATCACCTGGTATATCTGCTCGGCACACCATTCGGATCGCGGGGCAAGCGCGTGGTAACGCCCGGCCCGCGGTCCGGCATGTATAACGAGCCATTCATTCTTCTTCTGTCGCTGATCGTACCGTACTAGACGCGGGTCGCAGGTCAGTGACGAGCGCTCCGCGCCAGCCAGCAGGCACGACCTGAGCGCCATCCCTCTCCTCGTCTTATGTGCCGGTCATGCTACCCAGATCACAACTCCAGATTCAGCACGACCTCTGCACCGTTCATCCATCACATTTACTCACGCACTCCTCGCGTGCGCGGGCGGCGCGGCTGGTGCCCGCCGCCCCATAAATTAATCCTCATTCATGAAATCACTTTCATCCCTCTATCTTGCCGACCGCCGTGTCAGGGACACTAGACACGGCGCCGACCGACACTTCGTCATTCAGGCGCAAGACCTACCCCGGGTCTTGCACCCTCTGACCGACACCCGCTCTGCGCCTTCTGCGCTCCCGCCTTCCGCGCCGTGCCTCGGGGTCACGCTCGCGCTGCCTCTCAGCCTCCTCTTTAGCAGTCATGACTGCCTCAGCGAAGTCCTGGACGGCCCGCCAAGCTACCTCGCTGTCGACCATCGAGCGCACGACGGCCGGCAGCGACAGGTCCACCCCTATCACGACAGTCAGCGCCGCCCTCTCGTCCGCCCACGCCGGGCACTCCACCAACGTGTGATGTGCCGTGTCCTCGTCGTGACCGCAGTGGTGGCACTCGGGTGTGGGTTCCGCTCCCGCCACCCTCCACAGATATCTCCCGAAGCAACCGTGCCCCGAGAGGAGCTGCGTAAGGTGGAAGGAGAGGACTCCGTGCCTCCTCGTCAGCCAACGCTCGAGAACCGGCCTCACCGCGGCGATAGTGTCGTGGCCCGCCGTAGGCTCCTCGAGTGCGCGCAGCCATCTGATGAGCAGACGTCTGCGAGCTCGCATGCGCCAACGCAGCATCTCCTCCCTCGACGGGGGCTCCCCCGCGGCCCGGCACTCGGCGACGCGGTCGTACACCAGCGTGAGCACACGTGCATCCATCTCCCAGGGCAGGCAAGCAGCCAGCACACACGCCGCCTCGTAAGAGACGGTGCGGTAGCCGTGCACCATTCGCAGGCAAATAGCCCTCTGCGGACGGTGCAGCAGGGCCCTGTTCGCCCGCCCCAGGGAGTCCTCCCACACGGGTGCTCCGTACAGCGCCATCGACCGCACCACCAGCGCGTAAAGCCGCCGGCAAGCCGCATTCGGCCCACCGACGTTCGGCAGCAGGCGGCCGAGGGCACTGCACGCGGCCATGAGTCGCGGCGCGAGCCGTCGGAAGTGCTCGCAAAACGTCAGACGCGAGTCCAGAACGATGCCGAGGTAGCGCATGGCCGACCCGACATCGATCCCCACCCCATCCACCGTCACTCGAGCCCCATTCGGCGGCCCCCTCCGCGGCCCATGAATGCACAGGGCCTCGCATTTGTGGAGCGCCACCTCCAGCCCCAGTCCTCGGATGCGCTGAAGCACCTCCTCTACACTCGCGGTAGCGAGCGCGGCCGCTTCGCTAAAGTTAGCGCCGCGGGAGGTGACCAGCGTGTCATCCGCATAGCAGGTCACGCCGGCCCCCTCCGGTAGCGCACCCCGCAGCACCCAGTCGAAGCCGATGTTCCACAGCGTAGGGCCAAGGGCCGAACCCTGCGGAACGCCGCGTGACATGGGTTTCGCCGCCCACTCGTCCCGCGCCGGATACCGGATCTCCCTCTCGGAGAGGTAAGCTCCGATGATGCGGCGCATGTGCTCCGGGAAGCCGTGGTACTGGAGCGCCTCCTCAATGCAGGCCCAGGGGAGGGTGTTAAACGCGTTCGCTATGTCGAGCGAAACAGCGAGTAACATATCGCGTCCCGCCAGCGCCTCCTCCGCCATCCCCTTCACTCTGCGGATCGCGTCGACGGTGGACCGGAAGTGCCGGAATCCAAATTGGGCCTCGGAAAGGTCCGGCCCCACCGTCTCCATGTGCCGCACGAGTCGGGCCACCAGGATGCGCTCGAACAGCTTCCCCACCTCATCCAAGAGAACGAGCGGGCGGTAGCCTGATGGCAAGTCCGCCGGTCGGCCCTCCTTCCTCAGCAGGACAAGTTTACCCACCTTCCACGGCTGGGGAAACTGGCCCCGCACGAGGCACGCGGTGAGCAAGGCCCTGAACCTCTCCTCCAGAGGGTCCAGGGCGATGATCAACGCGCGCCCCGGGATCCCGTCCAAGCCCGGGGCCTTTCTGCGGCCGCGAAGGCGCTGCATAGCGGCACCGAGCTCTGCCGCCGTCACTTCAACCTAACCTAACCTAACCTAACCTAACCTAACCTAACCTAACCTCCCCCTCGACGGTTGCCGCCTTGTCGTGGCGAGGGGGCTAAGTAGCCGTGGTTCAGGACCGCCACGGTGAAACCAAGAGCAACCCAGGAGGGACCGCTCCTCGCTCGCGAGTTGAGCGGTCAGTAGGTGGCGGTGCTGTATGGGCAGCACCGCCACTGAGGCGGGCTGCGATGTCGTATGGGCGGCATCGCAGCCGAAGGGAGGAGGCCGCGGCGGGAGAGGAGTGCCGGTATTACGGTGCGCCGCTCTCCCTGCCTGCCGCGGCCTTACCGGGGCCGCCACCGGTTGATGGCGGACGCGGTGGGGTCGCAGGGGAAGAGGAGTGCTGGTATTGCGGTGCGCCTCTCTCCCTATCCCCTGCGACCGTTTAGTCGCCTGGGCCCTGTTTCACACTGTGGAGCGGGACCCGGGCGACCAAGAGGAGGAGGTCCGGCTGGGGGGGGGCGCCTTGTGCGCCTCGTACCAGTCGGACCAGGGCCGTGGGCGGAGGGTCAGGGGACTCTCCGCCTCTAACACGGCGGGCCGGAAGGCGCCCCTGCGTGATCCGGGGGTGCCTTCCGGCACAGAGAGGGCCCGCGCGCTCGCTCTCCACCTTCTCTGTTCTCAGAGAGGTGCTGGTGAGCGACGCGACGGGCCTCGCAGCGATGCGCCGCCCCCTCTAGTCCCATTGTTTTAGCAATGTGATGTGGGGGGGCGGCGCATTGGAGCGTATGGGGGCCTTTATGGCCCCCCCGAGGAGACGCGGCGTTTCCTTGCCCCGTCGTAGCGATGGGGCAGGGGGCGCCGCTGGGGAGCCACTTTGGCTCCCCCACTAGTCGAGCCCCTCACGTGGAGGGGCGACCTCTTGCCGGGTCGCGGTGACTTAACCTTTGGCCTACCCCGCGACCCGGTAGAGGAGAGGAGGATCACCGCGGGGGTTTAGTGGGTAGTCCAGCCCTCGGGCTGGGAGTCCCACACGAAGCCGCTCTGTTGTCCCCTGACAGCAGAGTGGTGAAGTGCGTAAATGCATTCCCCCGCGTTACAAAAAAAAAAAAAAAAAAACCTAACCTAACCTAACCTAACCTAACCTAACCTAACCCATGACGTTGTAAATGGGTTATTACAAAAAAAAAAAAAAAATAATAATAATAATAATGTCTACAAATAAAAAAAAAAAAAAAAAAAAACGAAGAAAAGAAATAAAAGGAAAAAAAAAAAAAAAAAAATAAAAATAAAAAAAAAAAAAAAAAAAAGACAGAAAGAAAGAAGTAGACACAGTGGAATTAAACCCATTAGATAAGAGTAGATTAAGCAGATTTTAGTAAGTAATGTTAATAAAAAACAAATAAAAAAAAAAAAAAAATATTAACGTCATCTATAAGAATAGATATAGAAAACTAACACGTCCAACTAAAGTGACTGTACAATAGAATAAAAGTTGCCACATTATTGATAGTGGCAGTACCATTTTTTAAATAAAAAAAAAAAAAAAAAAAAAAACCTAACCTAACCTAACCTCGACGAAGTCGTAATTTTGTCCGTGTGAAAAATTTATAGTCATGGTTGGGACACAATCATTTCGCGATGTAGAATGTCACCCACGCCACCTAGTGTTGAAAGTAAAATGTCTTGCTGTGCGCATTGACCGCCGCCTGGTTTATGGCTTTCACTCCGCTATTGTCCTATTGCATGGAACCCACTGATTTTTGGTGCGCTATGGATAAGTTTTGCACCTTCATATCTATCATAGTACCATAGTAAAAAAAAAAAAAAAAAAAAAAAAAAAAAAAAAAAAAAAAAAAAAAAAAAAAAAAAAAAAAAAAAAAAATAGTATCAAATAATCAATTACGTAAAGACTACGTTCGATCGTTAGATCTGAGATTTCCGCACTTAGCCTCATAGTTGGGCCATTGTACGCAGCAAGCGCTGAGGTATGCTAACACCTCAGACACTAGGGTTTTCTTACGTTTTCCTTCACTGCTATAATTTCACAAATGTACATAACATAGAAAACAAAGTCATTGGTACATGCCGGGGTTCGAACCCACGACCTACCGATTGAGAAGCTGGCGTTCTACACCACTCCGCTACCACCGCTCTTAGCGCCTGAGCATATTGCCACAGCAATTTCAATTGCAAGCTATTTTATTCTTTTAATTCTGTCAGGCTCATTATTTCCATAATACTACGGAAAACGAGTAAATATTAAAAGCAATGGCTAGTTAATAAGTTGTTAAGTGACTCCACTCAAATAGCGCCCGCCCAGCAAGACATCAATACTGTCGGTCGCCCATCAATGTTATGTTTCTTCTAAATTTTGACGAATGCAATATTGTCTACATGGAGGAAGTAAAAAGGGCAGCCACTACTTGTCGTAATTTCAACTATACAGAGCCTACTACACGCCTAATGACAGGTCTTCCTCACGCTAACAATCTATTTGAAATATTTAGCCTCTAAATAGGTTTTTAAATCTATTTGAAAAGCACACACTCGCGCTGGCGCTTCATACATACTGCGAAATACTGCGGTAGTATTTTATCACGCTAACAATCTATTTGAAATATTTAGCCTCTAAATAGGTTTTTAAATCTATTTGAAAAGCACACACTCGCGCTGGCGCTTCATACATACTGCGAAATACTGCGGTAGTATTTTAATATTCATATTTCCACATTTATACTTGGAATGACCAAGTACGTAAATCTCTACAGCCCCGTAAGATGCTCCTTGCACTTAGAATCGATGTACGATACTAAAGCCGGCATTCCTGCTTCAGCCGTATGATCAATAAAGAGCATAGCAGATAGAGTCGCGCGTAAATCATGGTAATGAAAACTCTGACGGTCGTAGTGTGAAACCGCTGTTAGGCACTAAAACGCGGAAACAATACGATAATGACCTAGGAATGAAGTTTCCACGTGGTCAAATCAGTTTGATAAAACAGTTTGACCACGTGGAAGAACTCCTATAAATTCGTTTAAACATCCACCAGACCGGCGATCATCGTCGCCGCCAAGGACCAGACCGGAAGCTCCGCGGAGACCCTACAGCGTTGGAGACAGGGCGTGTCCTTCCGCGACACGCAGTTTCCACCGGCGGCCGTGAGATACGTCTCAAACAATAAAATCCGCGTGGAATTCTACACCCTAGAGCACGGAGACGTCGCGATCCAAAAAATCGGCAAGCCCGACTGCGAACTGGAGGCAGAGGTCGCCAGAAACCTCAAACCAATGATTATACTAACAGGCATCCCAGCGGACATACCACTGGCGGACCTCTCGGGAATTATCATCACCCAAAACAAAGATATCACGGACCTGAACCCACAAAAACAAGACATCGAATTTAAATTTAAACGAGGCAACCGAAATCAAAACCTCTACAACGCCGTCTTCATGGTTTCACCCCACGTATGGAGACTAATGGCCAAGATGGGAAAAATCAATATCGACCATCAGCGCATACACGCAGAAGACTACGTCCCTCTTATGCAATGTTTCAAATGCCTCCACACACGTCTCAAATTCGGCCACACACGCGCCAGGTGTCCTTATTACACACTCACTACAATACCTAACACCCCTACGTCTCACCCGCGCACTTACATACAAGTTTGAATTTGCTATGCGCATGCCACCTAAACACTTCGTCCGCCTTACTGCTACCAAATAATCATCGCCTTATAACCATCACTATCACTCTCAGACCGTTGTGTACTTTTAACCATATTAATTGAAATCTGTAAACTAAGACACCCTACATTACCCCGGTATCTCCCTAGCAGCTATGTCGGCACCCTGTGAGAAATGTGTGGCCTCTGCTATTGAATTATAAAGAGTGAAGCAGGCATTAGCAACAGTAAAAATAGAATTACAACATACTAAAGAATCCCTTCAGGCCTCCATTGTCGGCAACCTAAAAATGGCCCAGGTATGTGATAAGTTGACTAACGCGCTGCTGCAGCGGGGGACTTGCGCCGCTTTAAGCCCTGGACTGGGCAACGCACCACCCAGAACGCCTACCCCAACGCCTTGCCCCTCGCTGGCAGCCCCGGGAGTGGACAGTCCGGATCTGTTCAGCCCACCACCGGGCCCTCGCGCCGCAAAATTCCGAGTGCCGCTGCCTCGAGTGAGATGGCCCTCTGATGTCCACACTGCGCCCTCCAAGGCACCTACATCTGCGCCTTACCCCCTCGACATGTCCCCAAGGGAGCGCAGCCCACACTCAAGCAGCGCTCCACCCGCCCTGGACCGTGGAGGAGAGAGCCCGACGCCATATGCCACTACCCCCTCCGAGTTGTGCGTAGATATTTCCTCTGCCCGGCCGTATCTCGCCCACGCCGCCCACTCCACCTGGCTCCTCTGGAGTAGACGACTTACCATCCATCGACCCTCCGATCCCTCCACAAAGTGAAGAACGGGGCGGGGCACCCGTCACCCCTCGCCACGAGCCCCCCCACCCCTTGCCCCTGCCCGCCGGTGCTCCGCGGCACCACTAGTCGCCCGCTCGCAAGAATTACATCCACACACTTGGCCTTGGCGGGTCGCAATGCATTTTATGCGGAGCCTTTTTTACCAGCAGAAATATCGTACGGCACTTCAAGAACAAACACGGGAATTACTTCAACGGACGACTAAAGGACCACCCGGAGTACCCAAGGCTTTTTCATTTTAAGTCAATAGCTCCCCGTACGACCTGCCCAATTGAATTAAGGCCGCCGAGGATTGCATTGCTGGGTGTGCAGGGAGTGAAGCTGTCGTTCGTGGCACTGGCGTAGCTTCCACTCCCGAGTGACTCGGAGGAAGACACAAACATGTAAATAGTAGCTTTAAAATTGTCATTAATATTAATTTCTTTAAAAACTATGCATATACAGGGTGTCTCATTCAAATCGGTCAGTATGGGAAAGTCTGAAACTATAAGACATACGAAGATCTGTTCTGAGGAACCATGTCATCGATTTTAATAACAAGAAAAACTGCATTCATACATTTTCAAAAACATCTGTACTCCGTTCGGGAATCGAACCCGGTTGTTTTGAAAAAAAACCTACACTATTTCTATTTAGATATCGATTGTGTAGGTCTTAAACCTACATACTTCTCCATACCTACTTCTCTACCTCCTACTTCTACATACTTCTGTATGTACATGATTATTTATGTATTCTACATGATGTCTAAAATGAATAAAATGCATTGTTTTCACATACTTTAATTTATTTTAGTAGGTGCTCGAAGTGACCGCCGCCTTTTTCAATACAATATTCAACACGTTTAGGTAACGATCTTAATCTTTAAATAAGTATCTACATACTTATTTTAAGTGGGTTTTTCAATTGATTGTTAGTGTTTGATTAATAGAAGATTTTTTTTTTCAAAACAACCGGGTTTGATTCCCGAACGGAGTACAGATGTTTTTTAAAATGCATGAATGCAGTTCTTCTTGTTATTAAAATCGATGACATGGTTCCTCAGAACAGATCTTCGTATGTCTTATAGTTTCAGACTTTCCCATACTGACCGATTTGAATGAGACACCCTGTATAACTCTTGTTACTCATAACATAAGTAATCATGTAAATAGCGGCTGTGAAAATGTCACTAATACTCTAACTTCAAAACTGGACATGTAAAAACTTGTGTTACTCACACCATAAGTAATCATTAAGACTATCTCTTTCTACTTTGCAATTACTCGTGTACCCAGTTAAGATTGTATAAAACGTCGTAACTTGGAAAAAAATCCTACATTCCTTTCTGCTCTGCAATTACTCGTGTACCCAGTTAAGATTGTATAAAACGTCGTAACTTGGAAAAAAAAACCTTCTACATTCCTTTCTACTCTGCAATTACTTGTGTACCTAGTTAAGATTGTATTAAAAAATAAAATAAAAAAAACGATTACCATGTATACAGGGCGTCCCAAAGTTATGGGCCATGAAGGGAAAGTACTTTAAATATCGTAGATAGGGTATATTGCTGAAAGAAGACTTTATGTTATTTTTAAACGTTAGTAATTCTGCATTGAAAGATTTTCTAAAAATTACTTGCCTTGTCTGGGAATCGAACCGACTTAAATGTAAAAAAAACCACTCCTACTTTTATGATGCCAATCGAAAGAATGGCCAAAAACTAATAACTCTTCTTAAATAACATAGTATTTTAGAAGAAAGGAACAGCGTGAAATTAATCATTTTAATCAAATTAAAAACAAACATGAAATTGCGGAGTCAATTTCATGTTTGGAGTGTTCCTTTCTATTAAAATACTATGTTACTTAAGGAGAGTTATTAGTTTTTGGGAATAATTTCGATTGGCATCATAAAAATGGGGTGTTTTTTTTTATTTAAGTTGGTTCGATTCCCAAACAAGGTAAGTAACTTTTAGAAAATCTTTGAATGCAGAATTACTAACTTTTAAAAATAACATCTCCGTTATGATCAGAAAAACTTTGTAAGGAAAACGTTTTGTATTCTTGCATTCATAAAGAATCTATACAGTCCGCAGCAAAATAAAATAAAATAAAAAAAAAATATATTATAATTTAGTCCTACTTCTTACGACCTACGTATGCGAAAACCTTTACAAAAATGTATAATGATAATGTATAATTATCATAGTGAACATGTTCGCAATCCGCGGTAAATGTAAATAGAAAAAAAACCTGCGGTGAATAGAAAATAAAAAAATAACAGACTATTCAAATTGGTTTCTCGTTTCTAAGCTATTATTAAGCGTTACTAACGTTTTTAACAAAATGTCATAAAAAATCCCGAAAAGTTATCTATAAGTACATGCCAAGTTCGCGGAATTAGCGATGTTATAAATAATAGAAAAAGAGTATCTATTGAAATATAGATCGCACGGCGCAGTGCCCCCGCCAAGTCGAGCGCCAAGCAAGCACTGCCGCGCCATCGTTACTGGAACCATTTCGCCGCATTTTCAGGCCCCTATTTGAGAACCTCGGGATGAGATCAGATGTGACCAGACCAAATTTTCTCCATCCAGTAAGCTATAATCACATGCTTAAAATCCAAAATTTCAAGTCTGTAGGTCATTTAGTTCCCAAGTTAAGCGAAAGCAAAGTTGCGCATTTATGACACTCACTCACGCATGATCATCAGAATAGAATTAGTACTTCTCATAAACTCAGAGAGCTGAAATTTGGTACAGAGTTAGGGTTTAATTGCCACATAAAGGGAAAAGTAAAAAAACTAGGAAAATCGAAGATGTGGAGTACATGGAGACCCTGATTAGAAAACACTAGAGCCCAACCAAACTATTAGAACTGATCGACATACCGCCTTTACAAAAAAATATTCACCTCGGTGGGCCGCTTCATTTGATGTCAAAATCGAAGGTCTGACTATAATAATAAAGAAATCGCAGTAAGGAACCTTAGACTTGGCGCGACTTCGTGTAGACTTCATTACTTTTTAGAGATAAACGAGCACCTCCATCGAGACTTGGCTTGTTTTTACAAAATGTTTTTGGTGGGATCATACTTAGCAAGTTTATCATAAAACTTTTTTCTTTAGTAGAACTTTTTAACATTTTTTAAAGACTTACTAAGTTACTCTTCCATGTTATTATAAAATTGCTAATTGCTCGAGGACAACTTGGCAAGTTCTTACACATAAAGAATTTTTTTAGGACGTGGATTAGGCCACTTATTTGTACATCGATGTTTTACTGAGATCTGTCTAACAGTTGGTGTTTGGAAATATTCGAGACCAATTTTTTAATCATGTTAAGTGATTTAATGCTACAACCGAGGACTTAGCATCACGGACCCGGGGCTAGTCAGCATTTGGAAGACAGGTAATTCATGTATTTAAACCATAAACGGATACCCTTGATCCATGAAGGAGTTTCAAGAGAAGATTTTATATTCTGTATTGGAAACCGAAAACAGAATGATTTTTCTTTATTCGAAACCAGGTTTCCTAAAGAGAAAAAATATTCTTTACACTATTTTTATTTTTAATGCACTAACCCGTGCTAAGGATCAAATTTAAAAACCTATTTAGAGGCTAAAAATTTCACCCATGCCGGGATTCGAACCCGCAACCTCTGGCTGGTACGGATAGCCAGAAGTTGCGGGTTCGAATCCCGGCATGGGTGAAATTTTTAGCCTCTAAATAGGTTTTTAAAAAAAAATTATTCTGTTTTCGAAACTGGTTTCGAAACTTCGGTTTCGAAAGTGGCCGAAGGGAGTCTGGAAGCCAGTAACAACACCTCGTTTGTCTTGTAAAATTAATTAAGGCTCTTAGGGGTGCTAAGTAGCGCCAGCAATGGAATACCTTTAAAAAAAATCATGAGACATCTTAATATCTGTGGTAACTATTTAAGAACATAGAGCCTAGAATGTAGTATGAATGTCCTAGGACCACGGTCAATTTTGGCCGAAATCGATAAAAGAACGAAGCGCTCGTGGCCTAGACGAACCGGGTGATTGGAATCAATCACTTGGTTAAGCAACAACAGGCGCGGTCAGGTACGGGATGGGTGAGCGTCCCGTGACTACCGCTAGTGGCATTTTTCCGAGCGCTTCCGTGCTTCGCAAGGCACGTTAAGCTGTTGGTGCCGGCTGTCATATAATGGCAGTCGTTAAGCCATGTCAGAGGCCTTATGGGCGGCTTGACAACTTCTGACAGTAAGGCCACTGTCTTACAATCCTCCACCAACCCGGACATGGCCCCCGTGGTGGAGTATGACCTAACCTTCCTGCGATGCAGGAAGAGACCCGTGCCCCAGCAGTGGGGATATTCGTGGGTTGATAACGAAAACGATAAAAGACCTAGATTGTTGATCCTAAGATGGAGGGCTATGTGCAGCAGTGGACTACATGATATAGCCTGAAGAAGAAGATCTACACTGTAGGTCCTAAAAATAGTTATCACAGTTGTTAAGATTTCTCATAGACCTATTTAGAGGCTAAAAATTCCACCCATGCCGGGATTCGAACCCGCGACCTCCGGCTATCCGTGCCAGCGCTCTTCCAACTGAGCTAATAGGCGACTCACCGGCATCAGTGAAATTTCGAACCTCTTTACAATACTCTTTGTATTACGTACAAACTCTCTCCGGGCACTACCCGCACTACTATCCACATAACCCAAGGTTAGCTGGAAGAAAATACTCATTAGTATTAAGCTCGCCTTTGTACAAATATGCTTATTGTGCAATAAAGAATTTTCTAATCTAATCTAATCTACGTACAGGGCGACATCTGGCTGAAGTAATTTGCGCCCATTAGCTCAGTTGGAAGAGGTACCCTTTCGGACGCATGAACGCATTTTCTGGTACTATGGCAGTGGTTTGCTTTTATTTTTTAATTTACGAGCCCTCAAGGACGCGTCCTCGGTGCTGTAGTGTAGTTTAAACTCATTTTATATTAACTTGCACATGTTTTATACTCAGTTACCATCTGCGGAAACTTATTTTTAGCTTATAGTTAGTCATTAAGCACTGTCCATTTCTATGTAAGCTGCAAATTTCCCAAACAGAAATAAATAAAATAAATAGTCCATGTCTTTTGAGTTAGGTTCACGGCGCGGGCGGGTCGCAAAATTCATTATTTTATTTTTATTTATTTTATTAGAGAAAACAAACAGCTATACAAAAAACATTTGCTTAACTGAAAGTTAGTATTAAGGTTAGCTACCAGCAGCGTTTTCTACAGTTTACAATATAAAAATATTAGAATACAATCGGCACAGACAGTGTGAGAAATGCATGTGTGGTAAACAAGTAACATGAATATCAATCATCCTAAAAGCTCTTTTCTAAACTAGATAAACACAAAGCAGAAAAAAAAACAACACAAACAACCGACCGAGTACGCACACTCCAAAGACAAATCACATCCATCATGTAATAGTACATTATTATATAAGTGCGGTAAGTTGAAAATTACAGCCGAGGCGATATTACTAGCCCGAGCCATCGGCGAGGGCTATAAGGAAGCAGAGGAAATTACAGTATAATATAGAAAATTCCTCGTAAATATGTTATAAAACGTCGTATGACATACGTGTATTTCATACGACGTTTTGTAGCATATTTACGAGGATATTAATAAAACTCTGACTTTGTTATCATCACTACTTGACGACATTTTCAAATAAAAACAATACATCGAAAAGAAAAAGCGCGCGGATTTATTTTTACTTGTCCACAAATAAGCGATGCGCGCGCATCAACTTTTTTTAGGCAAAGGTACAAACACAGCCAGTATTACTAATAAAGTAAATTAATATTTTTGTGTTTTTGTTACAGATAAATGGTTGTAATTTATTGTCAAAATTAATTAAATTAAAGAATTAAATGTTTATTTGTTATATTTTATTTATACATAAAACATTTTTGTATTTTGTATTTATAATAATAATAATTAATGATAAAAATGGAACTAAACCTAAAACAATCTAATTTAAATAAAATATTTGAGCCAGATCGCTGTTGGGCGGCAGGGTACCAAGAAGGCTGGCGGCATTGCCTCGCTGTATGGCTAGGCTTATTCTTTGGCCAAAGTAAGTACCAGCCCTCGGGTCTCCTGAAGCGTCGACTAGGCGCGACGAGATCTCCTTAAAGAGGAGTCTCGCCTCCGGACCCCATGGCCCCAGAGTCTCGACTCCGAAAGGCACAAATATATAGCCCTGCCCTATGGCTGCATATTTGTGCCTCTTATTCGACTCTGCGTTGGACGCCGCCGCCCCTGCATGGCAGGCGGTCGCATGGATATGGGACTGTGTAAGCGTATCAACACAAGTTGCGTCCCAGACCAGCGACCGCCCATTCTTCCATGGAATGAGAGTCATTCCGTCAGGCCTCTTGCCATCGTCGCGCGCAATCCCAGTGGGCTCCAGGACTGCAGGCACGCCTACGCTGGCAAGAGCCCGACGGATTATGTCATTCAGGGCAGCGTGTCTAGACAGACGTCCAGCGCTACGGCAGCATGCCAGGCCATGGTGACCTAACGCATCGACGCCTCCACCGCAGCGGCAGCGATGTGGCTCGTTAGTCCTGGCTCCCAACCTCAGACCAACTCCCAAACTAAATGTGGTTCTCTCTAAGAGAGTACCTATGCTCGCCGATGGGAGGGCCCTCAACCAGTAGCCTGATTCTGGCTCGCAGCTGGCTAAGAGACGAGCACGCTCCGCGTCGTCGCCTGCAGTTTCAAGGAGTTCTTTACGAACCCGCATGCAGAGCGGCTCATCCCAAAGCCTTTGCGATCCCAGAATCTTTGGAATTACCTGGCTCGGACCGGCTGCGTCGGTCCAGGCACTCCTGGCCTCAGCTACGCACGCGACCTCTACGTCTCCAAGAGACGGGGAAATAATTTTAATAATGAGGTCGATCGTGCTATGAACCGAGGACAGGAACGCCGGGAGGGCCACACTTGATGCCGTTCTTATACCCAGGCCACCGTGACGGATCGGAAGTGTGGCCTGGGTCCAGCTCCTATCCTGTAACGGGCAATTTAGAATTTCTATTATAGTAGTTTTGATAAGTTCGTCGAGACAAAGTAAAAGATCTAAATGATTCCAAAGGGTTGAACACCTTAGAGCATACGTGAATTTAGGGACAAAAAGGCAGAATTTGATGATCCAGTAAGCCATGTGTGGATTTATCTCCTTGAGACGACCAGACGATTCCTTAAATTTAGTTATTTGATCACAAACGAAGCTTGCATAGGAATCGTCCAGAATTGGGGCACGTAGGAGGCGAAGCGATTCGTTATCAATTATTTTAATGTCAGGTGCCAAACTATTGAATTTTGATATCAAATGTTGTTTACTCTCGGTGGAAGAAACATTTGTGTACAGTTCACACTTTGAAAAATTTAGATCCAACCCTATAGACTTGAATTTCTCGATAAAATTTTTGAGATCTGAAAGTACACAATTCGCGTCGCCTCCTAGGGTCCCATCGTCTAAATACCAAACGTTGAATTTTGATGCCAAGGACTTAACGTGTGTGTGAATAGCCAAACTAAAGATAGCCGGTCCGAGCGGGTCGCCTTGCTGACAGCCAACTGCAGAGTGCAGTGGGTGGCCGTTGAATGTAAGATTTGTCGGCCTACTATAGCACTGCCACAAATAGGCATATGTAGCAGGTATAATTTTTTTTATTTCTGTCAGCAAAGCTCCTCGGTCTACTGAGTTGAAGGCGTTCTTTACATCCACCTTCAGAAGCACATCGCCTCCGCCGTGTTTCAGGAAGGTGCGAGTTGCATGTACGGCGGCTTCACATCCTCCCTTGGTCCCGAAACCCAGCTGTAGAGGTTGAAATTCTGCTGCTAAATCAGGCAAAATATATCTACAGCAGATCTTCGAGACCACACGGCGGATTGTAGTGCCGATAGCAATGGGCCTGATACCGCCGTCTTTTTTACGGAGCGCACATAGGTTTGCGCCGTATAAAGTGTCAATAATATCAGCGCAAACCTTTCCCGAGAGCATGACGTTAACAAGCCGCGTCATGTTTCCCAGTAGGGTGGTGCTGGCGTCCCCGGCCACACCTAAAATCAAATCTTTAAAATGTTGTGGTGTGAGACCGTCCAGGCCGCCAGCTGAGCCGGGCCTGAAAGACATGATCGCGGCCTGCACGTCCTCTGAGGTGGCCTCGAGAGTGGGCTCCGATGCGTCGGGGGCATCAGGCAGTTGAAGTGTGGCCGCTGGAGAAGGATGTTTCGATTCCAATCCGGCGAGCGTCTCCGGAATGTCAGGAGCAACTGAATCACGCGAAAAAAGGAGTTGAGCAGCTCCTTTTATGTCACCATCGTTAAATTTGTTTTCAACTTTTTTGGAAATTTTGGTGGGTGTTTTTAGTCCTGAATTGTTATCTAAACTAGGCCTAATGTTGGTTGAGCAGTTGTTTTTAATTTTTTGAGTTAAGGAGCCACTATTCCTTTCTCGCTTGTTTACGTGCAGTGTGCGGTATGAGAAGGTCAAAAGGCTCTCCCAACTACTTCTGTCATTTTGCTCTACTACAGCTCTAATGTGTGAAGACAAAGAAGTAGCCACACTGCGTCTAGCTCCCCGTGGGATTCTCTTTACTAGAGGGAGGAAACTTTTAAAATTACTAATTTCTTCCCAAAATGGCGAAACAGGCGGAGAGTTTGGGTTTATGTTTGAGCGCTTCGGGGGAATAGAGACTGTTGTTGGGTTTTGAGGAGTAGAGGCATGACTAGGTTTGTGGCACCTACCCTTGTGAATGTTAAGACCTCTCTGTCCTTTAAAATAGCGTGTCTGCGAGCAATCAGGACACTGCACGTAAATTTGGCTCGACGATGACACCTCGGAGTGGTCTTGGGAGTTGGTTTGGGTGGGAGCCAGGCATGTCCGAGTAGGTAACATAAAAGAACACTACACAAAGATTAAAAACACCTATTAATCGAAAAAACACCATACAAAAGACACGGGTGTCCCTTAGTTCATAAACACATTTTTTGTTTTGACGGAAGCTGTCTTCATTACTGCTGTCTAAACGTCACCCGCGCGCAGCGGTGACAAGGCAAGCGGACGCTTATATTGGCCGCCGCCCTGCCTTGTTGAAGTCGTTGCTAGGATACCAATCCGCCGCCGTGGCAACGCCGGGCTGTCACCCCACCTGTCTTCAAGACAGACGACTCTCACAACGGTGTTGGCTTTGAACAGCTGATTCTGATGCTGTCCTGCACATGCGCCTTGCTCCCACAAGAGACAGGCTACTTGGAACTTCGGCGGCGCTGTTGTCACTCTTTTCCTGTACAATTGGTACTTAATTTTGCCAAAAATAAATAAAAATTGGGAGCTGTCAATGATTCAATGTTCTCAAAATTCTCCGGAGGCTTATTTTCTTATTTATACTATTTTTATTTTTAATGCACTAACCCGTGCTAAGGATCAAATTTAAAAACCTATTTAGAGGCTGGCACGGATAGCCAGAGGTTGCGGGTTCGAATCTCGGCATGGGTATTTTAGCCTCTAAATAGGTTTTTATATTTTATTTCCCAAAGTTAATTTTATTCATAAAATATTGACCACTTTCTTGACATAAAACCTCTTTGCTAAGATTTTTAAAAGTATCGTTCATTTTTAGACGGAGTATCTTAAAACTTTATTAAAAAAAAAACACGTGCCTTTTACATTACATTATCGCACAAGTACGTAATGAGATACATTACAATATTGAAATTGGTGTAATTACAACCACTTTACGAGCAAATATGTTATAAAATCACATTATTTTAAGATTCATCTGACACTTTTTACGATATGTACCTATAGCAAGCATGATTTTTCCGCTGGTGACGCTAGTGTTAGTGCATCAAGCCCCTTCATTAGAACTCACAGTTACATTCAACTGGAGGAGTGCCCGTGCTTCACCAAAGTTCTCCACCAGGGTGAAGCATGGGGACTTCTAAAGTCCTGTGCTCCAACTGATGACGTTATTGTCCCTCAATACAGTCAAGTTAATAAAAAAAGTACACAAACCGGGGGGTCGGCAGCAGCGCCCCCTGCAATACAATTCCACCAAACTACGCTCCCCAACCCGCATGCCTAGCGTGGATTACGTATAGGCATTATCCCCCAATGATGGCACAACCTTGCGCTCATTAGGGGAGGGCTATGTCCAGCAGTGGACTAATATAGCCTGAAGAAGAAGAAGAAGAAATAAAAAAAATACATAATTTAACAAATATTTAATCCGGTCTGAACTCAACTGAATGTCAGTTTAATGCATACAATCAGTCTTTGTAATGAGTAATGGGGTAAGCGGCCCTCAATTAAAGCGCATTACCAAAATTGCCTCTGTTACTTTTGTGTAATATTTAAGTGTCCAAATTCTTTGTCATTAATTCGTTAAATATTAATTAATTATTATACTATTTTTATTTTTAATGCACTAACCCGTGCTAAGGACAAATTCAAAAACCTATTTAGAGGCTAAAAATTTCACACATTTTTAACACGTTTTTTACCTAGTTTATTTATCATTATGTTTACTCATGGTATAAACTATGGATATTTGTAGAACTATGAATAAATAGGAGCTAATAGCTTCGATGGGGAAAAATATACGAAACACCGAAACATAAAATAACTTGAAAGTTATTTGTTGGTCATTTCATTACCCAACAAATAACTTTCAAGTTATTTTATGTTTGTTTTTATATTAATTAATTGATTAATCAACTATTTGGTCGTTTGTCCCATTACTCATTATTAAGTGGTAGCTACCTACGCTGCAACAGCTAAGTGTCGTGTGTGGTCGGCGTCAGCAGCGACTCAGTGTCACGGTTGACCACAATGAGAATTCGTTGTGAATAAGGCGACGTCCACACGTTACGTGCGAGGGAGGTCACATTGATGACACGCGGAGGGGATTTCCGTTGCCCGCGCCTCATTTAAGATATATTTAGATGGTTTTATTATAGTTAAAAACAAGGAAAATTGTATTTATCCCCGTTCCCTTTTCCTGAGCAGCCACAACTCTTAAAAGTTCTGAAGTCCATCACGTACGTATTCTTCTTTATTTGTGTGTGTGTGGGCAGTTAATTGTATTTTGTTATAATTACATATACAGTTTTGATGAATATATTCTTATTAATGCACTAACCCGTGCTAAGGTCAATTTAAAAAAAAAATCTAGCCTCTAAATAGGTTTTTAAAGTTTTGATGAAGCTTTCTGCCCTAAGAATGCTAACCGTGAAGATAAACATTCGTTAGAAACTGGCGGCTTGGTTGAATCCTCACTTATTGACTAGTCTTTCCTGTGGGCTAGGCCGACTAAGCTGTGAGGATGGTATAGGTGCTGAATAAGCTATAAAGCACTGTCCCGGCCAATGCAGCTTTCAAGTGGTCCCTTCACCCATCCAGTGTGAGTGAAGGTGCCAAATCATCTCATAATGTAGATGCAAAGGCCAAAGTTTAGTTTGTGCCTTCTTAAAATCAGTTTCTGTGAAATTACCATCATATCTTCGAAAATACATTCATCCCCTGTCCATTGCATCAGGATTAGTTGATATCTAGTTACACCATTCGTGGGTTGTTCTCAGTGAAAACTTCAAAGTTCCAAAAAATGTCTTTTCTGAAGCTCATTAGCACTGATGCTCGTCTACAAATTGTAGTGACGCGGCGTCATTGGCGTCATTTGATTCGGCATTCATTTCTTTAACTAGGAATGTGAAATTGTTTTCATTTACATGGTTCACACCAGGTAAATGACCAAAAACTAGGCCTCATTAAGATATAAAATAAACTTTCTATCATTTGTGGGCTATAATTACGCCCACCAACTCCTAAGCGATTTAAATTGTGTAATTGCCAAATTTTATAGCAATTTAAAAGTCGGACGATTTGAATGGTTCAGACATAGGGGCTGATCTCGGCCTCAACGTTTACTTGATTTCGGCAGGTCCACGAGGCTAGACATTGTTGTCTTCTGATGTCAAACTGGCAAGTACGTTTTGACTTTCAGGATTCAGATCTGAAGTTTGAAAATGTTTGCTAACTTCCCATTTTTAAAGAAGAACACTTCTTTTTGTTGTCTT
This sequence comes from Yponomeuta sedellus, assembly GCA_934045075.1. Taxonomy (NCBI): domain Eukaryota; kingdom Metazoa; phylum Arthropoda; class Insecta; order Lepidoptera; family Yponomeutidae; genus Yponomeuta; species Yponomeuta sedellus. The sequence goes on from OW203751.1 coordinate 114,161, forward strand.
ATTTTAAGTTAATATCGAATTAAAAGAGTTTACTAAATGCTCAAAATCCCATAAATTATGTATTACAGAGAATAGTGTAAAGAGGTTCGAAATTTCACTGATGCCGGTGAGTCGCCCATAGCTCAGTTGGATAGAGCGCTGGCACGGATAGCCAGAGGTCGCGGGTTCGAATTCCGACATGGGTGGAATTTTTAGCCTCTAAATAGATTTTTAAAATTATCCCATAAATTATTCCACAGCAAACAGATTTTCCTCGTCAAAACCAAAGCAGGCCGGGTATTACCACACAGCCCATAACATGTTCCTTATTCACTAGTAATAGAGACCTATTAGCTTTGAGGAAAACACTCTTGGAACTTTACGCACTTTGCAAATATATTGCTAACAACGAACAGATGTACCGCTCGGTTTGGCGTGCTCGCTATGTACATCTCACTGGTGTATGAGTCTATTAGGTCGCTAACAGGCACACCATTTGAAGGAAACCGCATGTGATCACCAATCGTACTCGAAGCACTGCAAATAAAACGGCCATTGTCGTGTTAATAACACTGTGATAAACAACTTTATTAAGCATTTGGTAGGCTTGCAGGTAGTCACTCGGATGTGTTTTATGAAGTCCGGTATAATATATGGGCGTGAGCTTGATACAGGTAGCTTCGTCTACGACAAGTTGGGTGACAGTGACAGATCGAGAAATGAAGAAACAAGGACCAAAGAAGCAGACACATCTCAAACTCAAACGAACTACTGCGTCAGCGACAGCGGTGCACTTCACCTAATTTTAGGTGAATGTAAAGGGATCGTGCTCTTCCACTATAAAGGGAAATGGCAGATCGTATGCCTGGGGACGGCCGGTCCGACTGTTGTTAGTCGGGCGTTAAATTGATGGTATGTCATTGAAACACTTTGATTGCGCGATGCAGGAATGTTGGAGTTTACAGTGCATGCGCAGAGTTGACAATTGTGCTCCCCACAAATGACAGTCGTTAGTTTCGCTGATGTAGTGTACAGTCTGTGACATTGGCAGTTGTACTCTGTGGAATAGAGAGTAAAAAGTGTATTTAATGTCATGTGTAAAAAAAATATTTATGTATCTATATAAGCTCTGAGAGTTAGCTGAAAGTTAATCATCGCATGCTCTCTTTGAGACATAACCCTGTAGTTAGTGGGAAGTGGGCTGCTTTGCTTTACTGAAAACATCAAATCAGTGTCGCCCAAAGTATACATTAGCACGTCGATGGGTATTTCACGATGGAGTGGTCGAAAAAACGTCGGCTTCAGGGCGGTTGCTCATCTGCACTTCGCAGTCCATGAAAACCGATTGAAACTAGGTTTCAGGCTTCTGCAGTTAGTACGAGGACTTCCACGGTCTTCCGGCCGACTCCGATAGAAGAAAACAAACCGGCAATTGCATCCGACGAGTCTTCGTAGTCATGTCCAAGTCACTTTCCCGCCGCTGGCGAGGTCACGCCCAATTGGCGGCTCCAGGCTCTTCCAGGCCACCTACTGCCTATCAGCAGACGACTCTGGTGAGCGCCAAATCCCGGTCGTCCAGAAGGACGGGTGGTTCTTTTGTCGCAGTTGTTTCATCGACGTGCGTGCTTCCCCGGCGCATGGGCTTACCAACCCTCCCCCCCCCCTCGCTCGCGTGCCACGCGCCGCGCCACGCGCATGCGCGCCGGCCGGCTGCTGGGTACCTGCGCGGTGATCAGGTTTAGGTCAGTCTTGAGTCTAGCGCCGACCGCCACGCACGGCGTACGCGACGCTCGCGGTCAATCACTAAACGCGAGACGGGAAAAAGTTCGATCGGCGGTAGAGACTTATTTTATTGTACTACAGACTGTTCAGGGAGGAATTTTCTAAATTATTAAGAAAAGAACTTGTGTTTATACACGCAGTTTAGTTCGGTGCTAGTATTGAAATCAGGACGATCTCTGATCACTTGTTAAGGAAGTTCAGTTAGTTTTGAGTGATGAAGACCCCTTCGCCTGAACGCCGGCGGTGGTGGAGACGCGGCGGGGGCGGGGGCGGGGAGAAGGCAGAGGGCCGGGAATCTCGAGAAGGCTTCTTCAGCCTGGTGAGTGTTTTTAAGTTTCGGAATTGAGTACGATTCCATCCATAGTGATATCTGCGTTCGCCTTTGTCATCGTCTCTACATTTCCTGTACCATTGTAGATGGAACCAGCCACGTCATGAAAACAAAGCAGTACTTACATGTGACTGAAACAGCCACCGGACTGACCAGTTCAGTGAAAACTAAAAATGATTAATCTATTTTCTCACTGAGTGTAAAGATAATATTAGTATTAAAATTCTTTATTGTACCAAGTTAATAGTGTACAATATACTGGCTTAATACTAATTAGTATTTTACTCTAGCCAACCAACGGGTTGGGTGACGGGAAAAGGTGATACCGGTGAAAGCAACAGATTTTTTGCGACAGACTTTTACAGTTACAGACTTTTTACGACTGCAACACCCCCACTATATAGGCACCTAGTCGTGTGTCGATCATCCAATTCCAGTCTGTTTTGAAATTAACCCATATGGAATACCTTGCCGTCAAGGAAGAGGAAAATAGCGAGAAAACTTATTTAATTTAACTGATGTTAAATTCAACGTTAGACCAAAATAGTAATACATTTATTTTATGGCATACCACAGTAAAACTGACTCCTACAACATAAAAATAAAAACATCTATCTTACTTTGATACAGTTGGGTGTCGTTTCGTAATTCAGGTAAACAAAGCCACAATACAACAATTTTGAGTTAAACGAGTCATAATTGAGTCAATTTCGGCCGAGGCTGGCTCCTGACTCTGTTAATTGAGTCGCAGTTCAATGTCGGTGTGGGATGTGCGAGTACTTCTATAACAGCAAATCCAACACTTGTTGTTGCTGAATTCTGTCACACTCAAGTTAGACTTGAGGACCTCAAGCTGGGGTGTCGTATTGCCCATAGCATACTCTACATACAAGTTACGCGTTTGATAAAAAAATACGCATAACTTACGAATTATACATATTTTAACCCCACTGCTTTTAAGATCTTGGTGTAATTTCAAATTGTTATCAACCCTTTGTATGTCCCCACTGCTGGGGCACGGGTCTCTTCCTGCATGGTTTAGGCCATACTCCACCACGGGGGCTAAGTCCGGATTGGTGGAGGATTGTAATTTTAAATTAATTAATTAGAGATCACTTTTAGTGATAAGGCCGCCGTCTGTACTCTCAGGTTAAGAAATATCTGTGTAATTTCCATTTTTATGTACAATAAAGTGTTCTCTATCTATCTATCTTATTACGAGTTATTTTATTAGTAATTTATTTGCTACGGCCGAAATTATGTTTTTGAAAACGTAAATTTCTCCCTAAAAATACTTGTTTTGCTAAAAAAATATTTATACAGCGACTAGTGGTGGCTCCTACGTACCTGCATTGGTTTGGTGGAGTGACCACTTAGATACTGATATTTTCCAAAGTGGTAATCACAAATACACACACTAAAACATACATAGGCACATATCTTTTGTTTTTCGCATTGATTTTTAAAGTTATCTTATAAAAATATAAAATATATATAATGTAATGCAACTAAAAATTAAATATTCTAATTACTTACGTTTCAATTGCGTTTATGGTAGTAACATTAAATAACATTATAACATTACATTACATTTACATACTGGCACATACATTGCCGCTGGCCCCACACTAGGATACCCTGTGTCGTGGGAACCAGAAACAACGACATCACAAACATGTAAACATCCAAGACCTGTGGGTTTTTTTGTTCCCAGCCGGGATTCGAACCCGGGACCTCTTGCATGGTAGGTAGATGCGCTACCGCTACGCCACCAGAGGTCGTCAAACATAGGTCGTCAAATTTTGGTAACCTATGTTTTAACACAATAAATTCATTCATTCAATCAATCCATTTATTGACCTTGATTCGATATTTTAGGCACTAATCCAAATACCGCCGTCGATTTCTCGAAATAACCAAAACGCGGAGTGACGTAATGAGTTTACGGGAAATAAACAAACGTCAACTAGCGGTCGATACCGGCGTGGAGTCACTGGTCAACAGGAGGAGCAGTCTCCGCGGGGCTTTTCCCAGTGAGCAACGCATATCATCATAACTACACACAAAATAACACACATCGGGGTAAATACGTGTGGGCCAATGCCGGCTGAGCTGCCGATACAAACATGTCGAAAGAAAGTTAAACTTTATGGTTTTACCACCGGTCTCGACTGGAAATCCCCATCAGTCTTACATGAAGTAAAAGTTACGTTAAAAATTATCTGACACTAAATAATCACATAATATTGATTTTATTACGTACAGTAGACAGCAAGGTAATCTTAATACTATTGTTCCTAAGTCGTCCTTAACGCAACAGTGTAGAGCGCACGCTTGTAAAGGTGGCTTGTAAAGGATGTTAGTGGCTGTCGACTGTACTAACTACACTTCTGCCAAACTCGATAAAGAATAGAGGTAAACAAACCAATTTAGGGTTACCACAACTCACGTTTTACAAATCTTCTATTGTTTACATTATTAAAGCCTTTTACTTGCTAAGTATTTATCAAAAATTCCTATTGCAGCATATTTAACTAGAATCACTCAAATAACATGCATATTACCTTGTCATTTCGAAAAAGTATAAAAAATACGACATTAATTTTACACGACAGCCCTACAGAAAAAGAAACATGGATGAAATTCGGGTGTGACAAACATTTTGGGAAATTTAGTTTATGCCAACAAGTGAAGATGAGTCGTTTGTCAATACGTGTATATGGCATAAGTATATAGCATATATGTGTGACAAAATGGCACAAGACAAAAATATAGATTGCCCCCATATCATTGTGAATTAAATCCGATAGAAATCATATGGGGACAAGTAAAAGGCCATGTTGCTGCCAAACATAAAACTTTTTAAATGGCCAAACTAAATAAAGGTCCTGTTAGATGAGGCAATAAGTAAAATTACTCCAGCAGCATTGCAACGTTGTGTTGAACACGTATTTAAAGAATAGAAGAAAACGCCGAATTTGATGGTGTAATGGATAATGTCATTGATGAATTTATAATTCAAGTCTCCGGAGACACAAATTCATCCTCCTCTTTGGTCAGTGACAGTGACGATTAGTGTGAACATATGAATAAAAATATATACAAAGAACTTTCTTTTATTGCAATATTTGCAGTAGGTTCCAATCTTCTCATTTCCATAGTAGCATCTACAGGTACTTATTAATATTATAAAGTTGAAGAGTTTATATGTTTTTTGCTTAAACGCGCTTAATTCTATAAGGAAAATCATGCGGCATGGCTCGCGTAGATGTTTGTTAAATCTGTGTGTCATATTTTATACTTCAGTGTTGTCATATGTCATATTCAAATCGGTTAAGCCTATCACTATAAAATCATAACCATATAAACATAAATAAGCATTTTACATTAGTAGGAGGAACGATTATTATATTTTGTATGAAAATGATTTCTATAAAAGGTTGTTAACATCTGCCTTTTAGGTGTAAACAAGTCGTTGCCTAGCAAAGGTTTGTTTATCGCCATTCGTTATCGAATTTGGCTCAGGTAAAGTTATTTATTCGTGCTTTCGCAAGTCGCGTATTTTTGCGTAAAGATGGCCAAAGTGGATTTATTTTCCCGCCTTTGTCCCCACCACTACACGAGGGCCTGAAGGCAGAGTTTTACATTTTTCATTGTACATTGACGTTCAGCAAACAAAATATAAATTCTTTACGAATATTTTATTTGTAAAAAAGGTTCTTTTCGACTATTCCTTAAAGCCTTCCCGACCGACTAATTCCTGTTGATTTTACTGCATTTCTGTTACTAATTTTCGTATATTCTGCCTAATATCAGTCACTCCTGTTTTTTCCTGCTTCCTCGTATGTTCTAAGTTTGCCCTAACATTTTCTTGGTATTCTCACCCTCGTCATTTGCTCTCGCTGTAAATTTATACTTGTTTCGCCCCCATACTACTCTGACAAGTTCTGGCCGTAGACTTCTCTTTATACTCAGTTTTTTTAAATACTCGTAGCTTGTTTGCTAGTTTCATGTTTATTCTGTGATAGGCACTTGTCGCTGTAATTGCTCCCACTTTCTCTTCGACCACGCTTGTTCGTTCAATTTGTCGTTTCATAAAACTACAATCCGTAGTTTATGAAAGAGAGTTTTCTTGTTGGTTACTCGACTTTGCAATGTACATAAAATTATCATAGTAAACTACAAAATGTAGCAGTTCTATAAACCAAGCGGCTGCTGTCAACGTTACAATTTTCATACAAACTTTAAGCAATTTAGCAGACTGCTTGCGTTGCGTTCTCAGCGTATTCCAAATACCAATTTAAAAAATATATTCAAACAATTGGCTGGCGGTAGCCCAGTGGGAACAATGGACTCGGAAGCGAGAGACACAGGTTTGATGCCCAGTGTGGGCTGGTAACAATGTCTTTTTTTCTAAGCTATGTACATTTATGTGAAGTTCAAATACCTCATCGCTTGAAATTTCCAATCCGCGGTGGGCACGCGTGGTAACTATGCCCACACTATCTCTCTCAGAGAAGGACTGTGCTCTGCAGTGGGTCGTTTTCAAGCTACACAAAACATCATTTAAATAATTTTTTTGTGAAATAATACCATATAAACTCAATATTTACCAAAGGCACGTCGTAGTTGTTAGTTTCAGAATTAATAGATTGGCGTTGAAGGCGCTAGAGCCACGTAAAGCCTACATTAAACCCATTTTATTATTTACATTGTTATTATGGAAATATCCCTTCAGGGCCGACACTGTGGTTTCCTTGAAACGGTATATGTTATCAATGTGAGCTGTAAAGGAATCTTTACTACTGTGCTACTGTCAACAAAGTGCGTTCTTGCGTCCTGCGCAACCTTTACGTACTTTTAAGTACGTGTTTACAGATAGCGGAGCAGGGCAGATAGCAGCAAAAGGTCTTCCATTCGAAATCAAGTCGAAGTCAAAGTCCAAAATTGTTATCCACTATAAGAACGAATTATTTAAGTATATTGAACGTTCACTAAGTATAGTGAACGTCAAAGTTGTTGGTTTCACAATTAAGACATTACGTGGAGCAGAAGCTACCAAAAAAACTCTACATTTATTATTCTAAGAACAGGTTTTAACTTAAAGTTACCCAGCAATAGACATCGTCACCGTTAACAAAAATAAAATGAAATAATATTTATTATCGTGAAGAATAATACACAGAGGCAAATATAATTAATTAAGCAGTGTCCTAATGAAGCGCTCGCGGCCTAGTCTGACCTCGTGATTGGAATCAATCACTCGAGTTAAGCAACAACAGGCGCGGTCAGGTGCAGGATGGGTGACCGTTCCGTGGCTATCGCTGGTGGCATTTTTCCGAGCGCTTCCGTGCTTCGCAAGGCACGCTAAGCCGTTGGTGCCGGCTGTCATGTAATGGCAGTCGTTAAGCCATGCCAGAGGCCTTATGGGCGGCTTGAGAACTTCTGACAGTAAAGTCAGCCCCTGTCTTACAATCCTCCACCGACCCGGACTTGCCCCCGTGGTGGAGTATGGCCTAACCTTCCTGCGATGCAGGGAGAGTCCCGTGCCCCAGCAGTGGGGACATACAAGGGTTGATATCGCAGCAGTGAAGCTTAGACTCATAAGGATTTAACATGTGTAAATGACAGCAACGGTGACCCCACACTAGGCACAGCCTGCATCGTGGACGCCACAACATAATTGGGCACTATATCGACACTACATTGCGGCAGTCAATATATTATTTAAATACCATACACGGTCGTCTTCTAAATAATCGCTAATGCTATGACAGGATAATTTTTATGAATCATCTGAACAAAGAATGAAAGTTGAATGCCGAATGAATGATTTTAATAATGTAATGTTATCATGCTGAACGCACATTCAGGTGTGTTGGTGTCATGGTTTGAATTAACCATTTTTATGTCATTTAATCTACATAATTGATCTCCGTAATACTGTTCCGTGTATCTAATCGTTATCAACCCTTGTACGTCCCCACTGCTGGGGCAGGGGTCTCTTCCTGCATCGCAGGAAGGTTAAGCCATACTCCACCACAGGGGCCAAGTCCGGGTTGGTGGAGGATTGTAAGACAGTGGCGGGCCTTACTGTCAGAAGTTATCAAGCCGCCCATAAGGCTTCTGACATGCCTTAACGACTGCCATTATATGACAGCCGGCACCAACGGTTTAACGTGCCTTGCAAAGCACGGAAGCGCTCGGAAAAATGCCACTGGCGATAGTCACGGGACGGTCACCCATCCTGCCCCTGACTGCGCCTGTTGTTGCTTAACCAAGTGATTGATTCCAATCATTCAGTTTGCCTAAGGCACGAGCGCTTCGTGTATCTATTAAATCTAATAAATAAAACATAAACGTTGATTTGGTTCATTCGGCATCTTAATTTATTTCAAAATGAAAAAAATAGCGTAACGTCTAACCAATTATTCGCAGCGTATTCTTCTTCAGGCTATATTAGTCCTCTGCTGGACATAGCCCTCCCCTAATGAGCGCCATAGCGCCCTGTCCTCAGCTTGCCGCGTCCAGCATCTGCCTGCAGTTTTTCGCAGATCGCCATCCCACCTGGTCGGAGGGCGTTCTACACTACGTTTTCCGAGTCGCGGTCTTCACTCAAGAACACGTTTACTCCAATTTATTATTAATAAAGGCTATTTATAAAGCACCACTGCCTTAAAACACTCCATAAACAACAGTATAAACCGTCTTTTGTTGGTACAGCGGTGGTAGCGGAGCGGTTATAGTAGCAAGACCACTCGCTAATGTGAAGGAAAACATCGTGAGGAAACCTAAATATCTGTCTGTCCACTCTGTCTCAGAGAAGGCCTGTGCCCTCCAGTGGGACGTATATAGACCATATATAAAATATACTAAATGTATTGTATGTATCTTAAATCCCAGTGAGTTCAATGCAATGCCATTCCAATTGAAGTCGCAGACAAAACCGCGTGTGAAATGTTGAATCTATTTCGGTCGAAGGAAATGAGTAAGTAGTTTAAACTGAAGACGTCATCGGCACCACCAACCGTTTCTTTGTCCCTCATCGATCGACCCGAAATAAGTGCGACCACTCCAAGTTGAAGGTCGCTCTAGGTAACAGTTATATTTGTAAAGCTTTTATCGCGGTTTTCCGTGTGAATGCGATTAATTGAGCTATCGCTATCGCGCAGGCCATCGCCGGTGCGTGCGGCGGCAGGACGGGCGCTAGCAAGGGCCAAAGGTCTGTCCACATTACCAGGGGCCTAGGGTTTCATCAATCTAGACATAGACATCATTTATTGGTAATATTCATTAGAAGTCAAGATTAAACTCCGTACATAATAACAATCCAATTTAGAAATAACAATCAAATTTACAAATGTCAAAAAGAAATAAAAAAAAATATTACATGTCAATATCATAAGAATCTATGAGGTCAATCAATTATGCTTGGTCTGTGTATAAGCGTAAAAATACATGATATTTTATAAATTTTGTAATAAAGATAAAAAAAATAATAATAATACATATGTAAAGTAATTTACCTAATTATTATTATTATTAAAAAGCTACGATATTACGATACAATACGCTAAATATTATAAGCTTCTCTGCTAAGTCACTTTTATAGATTAGGAATTCGTCATGCGTATAAAATACCGCTCTAATATTGATTGATTGAAACCCTATAAAAGGGGTGCATGAAGGAGCCTCTCCGAGAGATGTACTCACTGAGCCCGTACCTCTGGTGCACCCTGGCCAGCAATCAGCGAGTACCTTATATATATTGGCAAATCCTTTTACCATGATGACTTGCTATCGACACGCAAAAAAATCTAATATATGTGATTTATTTAATACTAACGCTAGAGGCATTTTTCCGAGCGATAGAAAATAAGATCTAGAACGATAGTAACTTCTGGCAGTAAGACCAGCCACTAGTCATGTAAGCCTCAACCAATCCGGACTTGGCCCCCGTGGTGGAGTATGGCCTACACCTTCCTCAGGGAAGAGAACCGTGCCCTTTGGTGAGGATATAATGTTTATGTTTGTTATTTGTTCACGTCTAATCTGCTGGGGTGATTTTAATAAAATTTGGTATGGAGTTAGCCGACACCTTGGATTAACACATAGACTATGTTTCACTGCGGGAAAATATCTTATTCCTATGGGAAAATTGATAAACCACGGGTAACACCGCGGGGCACAGCTAGTGACTAAAGTAATAATACACCTCTACGATCGAATCGGTGAGCGCTTGTCAATCCTATAACCGGTTTGTGGTAATCACTCAATTATATTTATTACCATATTGTTTATTTTACTGTACCATTGATATAATACGACTTATTTTGTACTAGCTAGGTAAACACCGTGACTTGGTTCAAGTAAAGATATAATTTGATTTTCGTCTGTCAGGGATGACGCATTCTTATGGACCAACGTCCCATTTTGTCTCAAAAAGTGATGACGTCATAGACGTAAATAATTTTGACTTAGGGATCATTAGGAAACTAAATACTCAGCCCTGGGTCTACGATTTTTTCAAACCGGGGCAAAACCTTGAAAGTGGAGCCCCCCTTCAGTGTTTGAGAAAAACTTAAAACTGCCAATGTGTAGCATTTTTGGGACCATTTGTAAAAAAAGTAATAATCCTTTAATAATTTTAAACTTTTTATTATTTAATGAGTAATAACTCTAATTTGTGACTTAAAACAGAAAAACGGAAAAAATATATAACCAGGAAAAACTACAACTGTACACGGCGTGCTTTTTTAAAATTCTTTTGTTAAGATATTTAAAAATTCTTGTCTCAAGGATTTGGCGCCCCCATGAAACTGCCGCCCGGGGCAAGTGCCCCGGTTTGCCCTCCCCTTAGATCCGGGGCTGTAAATACCTCGTCTTTCGTTAACGAAATAAAAAATCGTAGCACTAGTATAGTAACAACGGTCGTACGGTCGTTCGTTGCACTTCCTGTCGAACTTTACAAAATATTTGGTGTCGTGCCATCAATGGCACGCGTGCCCCTGGTTCGCCACCCCTGACCTATGCTATGGTTGGAATTAACATATAATAGTTATTAATGATATTAGGGCGGTAAGTTGATGCATTCAAATTAGTAGACGAATATGTATGCCTCACCATAGTCACGAGTAAGTAAACATCACTCCGCACGTGTATCATACAACGTTTTTCCACACAATCGCGAGAAACAGTGCAAAAGCTAAATGAAACAAACTTTATCACTCGAATAATCGCGTCGCGTATAAACTTTGACGTTTATAAATTGAAAATGGCGGGCATAGATCAATAATTTGGCGGGCATTTCCAATGGCGCCACGTGAGCGTGGTGAAAATTAGAACTATTTTGCGTGTCAACATTGCTTCAGTAACGTTTTGAGCAAAATCTTGGCAAACTCGGATAAGGAGATTCGATCATCACCCTTTATTTGGACTCGTAAGGTTCTTAATGTAATGTTCTTCTTGGTGGACTTTTATGGAAATTAAAAACCGTAAATACGCGCGCCGCCGTCAATGGAGCGTGAGGTAAAACAATTACCTATTTGAGCTTACCTCCTTACAGCACGGTTTAATGCGTATTTTATTTTACTTTTAACGATTTTTTTTAATGCGTACATGCTTCTTAAATGCAGTTTAAGATTTCTATAATATTGCCGTTGATATTGCATAATGTTATTATGTCAAAAAACATAATTTTAAAAAACCTATTTAGTGGCTGAAAATTCCACCCATGCCGGGATTCGAACCCGCGACCTCTGGCTATCCGTGCCAGCGCTCTATCCAACTGAGCTAATGGGCGACTCACATCAGTGAAATTCGGCATCAGTGAAATTTCGAAGCTCTTTACACTATTCTCTGTATTACGTACAGGCAGCGACATCTGGCTGAAATAGATTACATCACTTACAGCCCCGACTACCTTGCAGTTAGGTTTTTAACATCGGAATGGGTTCGAATCCCGGCATGGGTGTAATTTTTAGCCTATAAATAGGTTTTTAAAAATTGTCCTTAGCACGGGTTAGTGCATTAAAAATAAAAATAGTATAATTAGTAAGTATGTCAAAAAACGTGATTTTCGTTTTTCATTTAAATTAAAGTAAAACCGAATTCTGAAGAGTAAGACATTATCCAGCTTGAGTAGGTAAGAATTATAATGTCTTGCTATCTTTGTATATTTTAAATTTTTCATACAAATTTGATGAAAAAACGTCAATATAATTTTTTGACATGGGACATTTTGGAATATGGACGACAATATTTCACATCGCGCGCCATTTTGAACATAATAACGTCTAAGTGCGCGGGCGGCGGCGGCGTCGACAAAGCTGGTTAAGCTAAGCAGGTTACTGGCCGAGTTCGCCACTGCCAAGGACTAGGGTTCAGGGTTTCGGAACTGGTTTTGCAATACTAGTTAGCGAGCTTAGGATTACATCGCCCACCGCTACCTGCGAGAAATGTTGCTAGTGGCGAATCTTTAGCGAAGGTACTAGTTGGTCACGATTTAAAGTTTTGAATCAAGTACCTTAGTCCGTGTCTACCGCTGATATACGAGTACACTTGAGTACGCAACTGCGGAGTAAAACCAAACCAGCAGTTTGTTGAACAAAATAGACAAAAAAAAAGAAGTTGGTTCTTAATTCTGTATTTCTATCTATTTTATTTGATGTAACATCTTCCATCAATAAATGAATAAAGCAAGACGCAGTTTTGTTTGCACGAATAGAATAGAAAAGGTTTTAATCACAAATTAATTTAACACAGTATAAGGATAATTAAACTTAAGAACGACACCACAAAGTGATACGTCGGCCATCAAATCGTGACAGAATTGTGAAGTTTGCGATAGCAATACGTATAGAATTTGCCAACTGACCAATAGCGCCAAATTCCATAGGGCAGTAGGAATCTTTTCGGATTTGGTGCGCGTAATCCTGGCCTCTGGATAACATGATTTTCACCATCTGCCCACCATCTCTATCGTTGTGACTCTCTGCTCCACTTTAGATATGGAGCTCTGAGAACACCTTAATGTTCTCAGAGCTCCATATCTCCATATAATTCATTGAGTCTAAAACTAAACGTAGGTTTTATAGTGAATAACTTTTAATTTGACGACCTCTGTGGCGTAGCGGTAGCGCGTCTGCCTGCCATGCAAGAGGTACGGGGTTCGAATCCCGGCTGGAAAAAAAAACCATCGTCGCTATAAACCATCCTCTCAGCTTAGTCAGCCTAGCTCATGGGAAAGAACTGACTGGTAATGTCAACGCGCAAGCCAACTAAGCCGCGGGTTTCCCCGCGATGTTTTCCTTCACAGTTAGCGTCGTCCTGCTACAAGAGCTATATATGTGTATGGAGGGAGATGTAGTGCGTGCAAAACCGCTCACCGCTAGTGCCGCTACCGGTACAAGTTCACGGCAACAACGTGCCAGAAGAACCGGTCTTGCCTCAATTCCGCAGCAAACACGACCTTATCGCGCGGACAATAACCTCTAAATTGGCATGTGGCGCGAACACGCGATCAGAACTCAAGAGCGACCACTGCGATCACGGCGAACTGCGCCTTACGTCGATGATATAAGTGTCAGAACAGCGTGTGCGGGCGAGCAATTTGCATGGGAATCATCGACCTGCAGCGTGACGTCATTGCTGGCTGCATCTAAAATTTCTTTGATACTTTAGTAATGTTTAAATAAATAGTTGACAGGTAACTACTAGCTAAATATTAAAAAAAATAACACGTTGATACTGGCCAATATATTTTTTTTTTATTTGTCGTCAGTGCCCTCTACTTAACATAACGACTTTAGCCCACATCGGCCTCTAAATTGAACATGATCATTGAGCAAAATTGACAGATACAAAGCCCGACCACCCACTGACTTAAGGCGCTTCGGGTGCTATATAAATAGCGCAAAATGGCAAAAAATCATAGCTTCTTTTATAATACATTTTTATATTTTAATTTAAAATTTAACATCTGAAATCTTAACCTAGAATCAACAACCAAGGACTTTAATACTTGTGTGAGAAAATGCGCGACGGCAATAATGAAATCTTATACGTAACATAGGTGGCAACTAATGTATTAGATTTAATATGACTTGAGAAGACATGTGCAGAGAGAAGTTTTTTTTCCGCTTAGGGAAAAAAAAAACTATATTTAGCCGTGCCACTCACTAACTTTCCTTCAGAAAACATCGTGAGAAAACCCTAGAGTCTGAAGTGTTAACTTACCTCAGCGTTTGCTGCGTAGGACAATGGCCTAATTATAAAAACTCTGGTCTAACTGAAAATGAAAAATGAAAATGAAAAAATCTTTATTTGACCGCCACATAAAATCCAACTTTGCTTATAATAGGTATATCTATTATAACAGGTTCAAACAAGAAGAGACATAGATTTAATAAAAATAACGCTAATAACTAACATATGAATGTTTGTTTACAAAAGGTGGGTAGTTAGCAAAAATTGGATTTACCAGTTCACAGCGACTCCACACTAGGCATACCTGTGTTGTGGACGACGCTCACAATTTGAGTGCCAAGTACGAAGCGGGCGCATAAGCGATAGCGATTCGGTTATTACATGCAGTAACCTATAATTATATTTAAACTAAATGAAGCACGATAAAGTAATGGATTGTATTGAAGGCGTTTCGTGTAATATGTGTGTATGTATGTAAAGAAATATTTATATATGTAGAAATTATATATTTTTTTTTATGTACATTATGTGTATAATATATATGATAATAACAGCATAAATAACTTGTGTGCAACTAATGATGTATTTATAATAATGTTGTAATTGGTAAATTTATTATTTAATTGACAATTTCTTCACATTTTTCGTAACTCAGCCCTAATAGTAATTTAGTAATATAGATTTTTACCTCTCTCAGTGATCTATTTTGTAAACTAGACATTTTCACTATTTTGTTATAGACGTGTGGGTGCTGAAATGGGCCTTGTCTTTTAGCGAATGCGGAGTTTACGCGGATGGTTGGTGCTCGGTATACACGTCTTTTAAGCAACAGGTCATAGTCAGAGTAATTTAACATTTTTTATGTACAATCAAAGTTGCTCTTAGTATAAAAATTTTGCGGATGCTCAACATATTCCAGTCATCGTATAATTGGGCTGTAGGGTATCTACGTTTAACTTTCAGCATAACTTTTAGTATAGACCGTTGGGCCCGTTCCGCCTCGATCAAGACTGTTTTTGCGGCGCCCCCCCAAATTGAGACACAATATTGTATAACCGATTGGCATATGGTTACGTATACATTTTTCAGGAGTTTTTTACCAGCGCATTCCCGCAGCGGCTTCATGATACTAATAAGTCTTCTAATTCTGATCGCCAATTCATGGACGTGGTCACGATACGAGAGCCTCTGATCAAGCATTATACCTAGATATTTAATGATTGGGGTACTGTTTACCTCCGGACAGGTACAAGGGTTTGCGAGAGAAGTCCTATTGCAGTTTGAGTGGATCTTTATCGCAGGTCGATGCTTTGGAGCTGATGTTGCTGTTTTGTAGAAAGTTATGTATTTTGTCTTATCCGTGTTTAATGTCAAAAGATTTATGCTAAGCCAGCGTCCAATTTGAGATATGCCATCCTCTGCTCTCTGAAAAACTGAGTCCCACGATGTATCTTGAAAAAGAACAGCGGTGTCGTCCGCGTAGCAGAAGAGGTCGGCCCCCTTCACATCGATCGAGATGTCGTTAATATAGGTTAAAAAAATGGAGGGTCCCAAGATACTGCCTTGGGGCACTCCAAACTGCATTTCCTGGAATGAACTAGTATAATCCCCTATCTTAACACATTGCCATCTTGAACTTAGGTATGATTTAAACCAATCCAGAGCAACACCTCTAATACCCATATATTCTAGTTTTCTGAAGAGTATTGGATACGAGACAGTGTCAAAAGCCTTAGCTAAATCCAGGAAGACGCCTATGCATTTTTTTCCATTATCGAGTGCCTTAACGACAAGTTCAGTTAATGCAGAAACGGCGTCCTCCGTGGATTTAGCTTTCCGAAAACCAAACTGTCTATCGCTAAGGAGTTTCTGCTTTTCAAGGTAAGTCATAAATCTTTTATTAACGACCTTTTCAAGCACCTTTGAGAACGGAGACAACAGTGATATTGGTCGATAATTCGATGGTGCTGTTTTTGTACCGCTTTTGTGGATTGGGCACACTAAAGTCTTCTTCCACTGTTCTGGAAAAACACCTGATTTCAGACTAATATTGCAAATGTGTGTTAAGGGAACGACAATGTTTTTAGCTATCTTTTTTAACAGTTTATTGCTCAAGCCATCAAGCCCACATGATTTTTTTGATTGTAGCTCGTTGATGAATCCATGAACTTCAATTTCGTCTGTAGGATGTAAATAAAATGATGCCGAGTGACCATTGGCTACTGCGATTTCTGAAGACAGCTCTTCTTCTGTTTTTCCTAATGCTTGAAGGGTTTTATCAGCAAGCGATTTACCCAGGGAAGAAAAGTACTCATTACATGTATCAACAGATTTTGTGGGACTATCACTAATTGTAGTCAACTCTGTAGCTGCGACGTTTTCTGTTTTGGCATGACATATCTCTTTAATGGCGTTCCACAGTCTTTTGGGATTACTATTATTATCTTCCAAAAGTTTACGATCGTGATCTCGCTTTAGTTTGTGGACAATATTAATATAATAATTTCTATATCTCTTATAGGTGATCTGTATTATGTCATTAGCGGGGTTCTTTCTAGCTTTGAAGTGTAATTTATCTCGGACTTTCATGCATTTTATTAGACCTGGTGTTATCCATGGCTTCATATTATAATCTTTTTGATTCTTCCTAACGATTTTAGAATGGTTTTTAAGTACTGCGTCTACCGTTGATGAAAAAACCAGCGTGGCTTCAGATACTTCAGTAGAATTTATAACTTTGGCCCAGTTAGTATTTTTTAGTTCTTCATCTATTGAATCGTAGTTATAGATTGTGACCTCTCTTTTTAATCTGACCATTCGTGTTTTCTTATCGTTTATAGAAATCATTACTAGATCATGGTCAGTTGTTACGTGTTTACAAACAACAGCTTTGGTATTATTTGTATATTTTGGGTTAATATTGATATGATCAAGACAAGCTGCGAGTCGCGTTGGTTTAGTAATAGCAGGTATCAAATTATGTTCAGCCAGCAGGCACAAGTATTTGGATCCTCGTTCTATGTCTGTCCTAGAGAGTATATCGATATTTATATCGCCGGCGACTATAACGCATTTTTTATCTTTTACATTGCTTAAGCAGTCGGACAATGAGTTAAGAAACGTCGTGACATCGTGAACACTAGGAGACCGATAAATACCAAAAATAGTGAATTTCTTGTGAACTTCAATTTTAAGGCAGTTTCCCTCGTGAAAAACAGGTTCAGTGGCTACAGCGTTTAGGTTGGATTTAACATAAATGACTACTCCGCCAGCCTTATTTATGAGGTTGTGAGTGCGAAAGTAAGTATATCCATCAATGTTACCTATAATGGCATTTTCCTTAAGCCAGCACTCCGTTAAGACGATGACGTCAAAACTTATATTAAGAGCTTTAACAGTTACCAAGAATTGGTTAAAGTTATGTTCAATGCTGCGAATATTGTATGTTAAAAACTTTAGATTTGCTGAGCGGGTTAATATAATCTCGCATTCACTCAGTTCATGAACCACTGAGCAACCCACTGCAAAAGATTCGTCCAAGTCATTATTGATATCAGCGGTAGCCATTACAAAATATTTCTGAGTTATTGTAGTTATTAATTTCATGGGATTGGTAGAGAGAGTTAGTTGCTATGTTGGGCTGCACGTTATCAATTAGGTGAAGATTGTTCAATAGTATAGTAGATATAAATATTAATTTTAATATCATAGGTGATTCTGGTTGCATTATTTGGTGGAAATAAATAAATATATAAATAGTATAATATCTGATAGCGTAATAGTGTAATAGTGTGTAGTGTAACATGGTTTTTATACAATATAAGTCTTTTAGCCGAGAAAGCGGAGCCAATTGAAACAAAATAAAAGTCAATAAGTTCACCAGGGACATCTTTAGATTATTGCTGATCAGGAGCCAAGTTCCTTTCGGGTGGTCCAACAAGAAGTTCCAGGTCTGTGTAGTTGCGTATGGGGGAAGCAGGTGCTTTTTCAGCTTTCCGGACATAGATAATGCCACCTTTAATCCAGCAGAAGCGAAATTTATGAAGTCTAGCCCGATTCCTTGCCTCGCGAAAAAGCATTCTGTTTTTCTTTGTCAGCCTCTCATTTATATACAGCTTGTTATCTGTTCCCTTAACAATGTCTTTCGAAGTAACATTTGGCCTTGACTTTGCTGCACTTACAAGCTTATCTTTGACAAGTTTCCTTGTCAACTTCAAGACTAGTGGTCGTGGTGCTTTCGCCATGTCATTAGGACTATGCGGTCCAGCTCTCATCGCCTCCTCCAGATCATTTTCTGTGATATCGACTCCATATACTTTTGCAGTAATCATGGCGACGTGAAACACATTTTCACCTTTGCGTTCAGGGATTCCGATAATCTCAACTTCGTTTTTTAGATTATATTGGGCTTGGAAGTCCAGTGCATCCTGCATGCTTGCGATCGTCAGCTTGAGTTGAGTAATTTCAGCATCCTTTGCGATTACTTTTTTTTCTACTTCGTCAAGTCGAGTTATAAACTCAATGACGGCATCAAATCTGGATTTCAGCTCAAAAATTTCGCTTCTCATGCTTCGAATCTCCTGTGCGATTTCCGGGGTTCCGGCAATCATATCACTCTCTATTTCCAATAAAGGTGGGCATTTTGTCCGACTACCTCTTTGCTGATTTATATTATTGGGGGAGCTGGCAGAGGAGGGGGAGGTTGTGTAGGTATTATTGAGGGCCATTCTGGGTCGCGTCCGTGTACTCAAACTGATTGCTCCTTGGCGTAGTCCGAGGTTGTCCGAGATGTCTATGGCAACAATCCGCTCTTTCTTGTGAAACCGCTTGGTGCGTAGCAGCCACCGGTCAGTGACTGTGCTCGGCGATGATTCACCGGTGTCGGGCTCGCTCGATGCGTTATGGTGGATTGTAAACCGTGTATTTATCGAAGATTATTTCGCTTGTATGTCAGCGCTCCGATTTCCAATCAGGATTTGGATTATTGTCTACGGAAGTAAGCTCAAAACACTTTAGTGTGACGTGACTTTTTATGTGAAGTGAAAGCAATTACTATTTTTAGCACTCAAATGATCGCGGAGTAAAGCTTTGTACGTGTTGTGCTTATGACGCGCGCGCGGCACTCCCTAACTTCAGCCAGGTTTTCACGGTTTTAGTGCGCTCGGTCCGAGTGCGCCATCTGAGTGAACTAAAGCTTCTGATTGGCTATTTTGGTGTTGTCACGAAAAACCGTCCAATCAGATTTAAAACTGTTTTTACACGGATTTATGCTCGTTTATTACATTTTTAAAATTTTAAAACGTTTCCAATAGAGATCCGCCGGCATCCAAATTGTAATAGAGATCGAGGTTGGAACATACCGGTAGCATGGGAACCAGTGCTTAAGTGCATGAGACCCGCTTGTTAGAAGTGTGACTGTAGAGTTACAATTTTTAATTTCTATTAATAATCAGTATTTTTAAGTTCATGTAAAGTAATAAGTTTATAAATTTAATATTAACTTCAATTACTAATAATCAATATTGTTGACTTTTATAAAAATAATTGGTTAATTAATTAATTTATAAAATGAATTAATTTATACATATATTTAGGTTTGTTTTGTTAGTTTTTAGATTTAGCTTATAATTACAAATACATATTTAGTTATATAAAATTTAAAAAAAAAAGTACTCTGTGAAAAAAAAAAATTGGTTTGTCTATTTTGGAATGTAACTTCATAATTAAGTTTTGTAATTTTTGCCGAGGGGGGTAGTAAACTAACCGTTAATGCTTTCTAAAAGACGCCAATCACCTCAGTCATCCGGGACCACGGCACCTGAAAAAATGCCGAAACGTTGGAAAATTGTAAAAATGTAATAAACGAGCATAAATCCGTGTCAAAACAGTTTTAATTATGTCTACTGCTCGTGTTAACCTTAGAAAATACGTCCAATCAGAAGCATTAGTTTACTCGAATAGCGCACTCGCTCCGAGCGTACTGATACCGTGAAAACGCGGCTTTCATTTCACGGGAAACAATATCAATGGCTAATGCAAACCAACGCCTGAATGATCGAATGTGATTCTGTTCTTATTAAAACTGTCCAAAATCATGACACGTGTCCATCGCAATATCACCCCGACTGCGCGGATTTTCGTTTAGTCGGGTCTCTCGACTCCAGGTCTATTGTTCCAGCCACTGCACGGGCACCGCTTTGCTTCGATCCCCAGTGCGGGCATGTATCTATGACATTGTTTATGTTTAAATTTAGATACATATGCGATTTTTTAGCAGCAATACTACACGCTAACGTGAAGGAAAACATCCTGAAGTCGTTCGCGGCTTGGTCGACGTATTGACTTATCTTTCCTGTGGGCTAGGCCGACTTAGCTGGCACGATGGTTTAGGGAGGAAAACATCGTGAGGTAACCCGCGGCTTGGTTCGCCTCGCACGTACTTGCTGCGTACGTGTGCTGTTAATCGTGAGCATCCTGACTTGTCTGTCAGGACAGTATAGGTGCTGGGCAAGCTTACTCCATCTAAAATAAGGTCTCAGGAATTGGCACAGTAGTCCCTTTACCCATTTAGTGCGAGTGAAGGTTATTCTGAACGCTGGATAAATCTAATCATTATGCAGATGCAAACAATCGCCGAAACATTTTTAAGAAATATTGCGAACAAAATTTTGTATCAGTCATGTAAAACTAGGGTTGCCAACTTTTTGCTTCGAAAATAGTATATTTGTGACAAATATAGTATTTTCGAAGCTATTACCCGTAAAATTATAGTAGGTGGCAAAATAATAGTAAAAAAAATAGTATGTAGGTAGTTATATATTTTCTTTATTTTTTAAAAGAATATTTTTTACTCCCCTGCCCCTTAATAAAATAATATATTTATTTTTTTAAAAAAATAATCAAATGATTCATTACAATCAAGTTTTAAGTTAAAAAACACCATTAATTCAGCTTTAATTAAATTCAAGCTAGCCCTGTTACGCTCTCTCTCCATTTCGTCTTTGTGACCGAAAATATGCGCTCTGTGAATGCTGAAGTAGCAGGAATTGAAAGAAGAAATGATATTATCATTAAAATATTAGGCAAATCTGAATCTATTTGGAGAAAAACTTCCTGCCATTTTTCCACGGTTGATTTAGAAGAAAATTTTTGTTCAGAAAGTACTATGCCCAAAATTTTGTTGATTTCAATAATTTCTGAATATAAATTATTAAAATGGATTTTTTACTCAGAATATAGTAGTTTCGCCTACTCTATATATATTCTGAGTAAAAAATCAATTTTAAATATTTAAATTTTTCGGCAAAATTTAGTTTTACATAGGGTTGCCAACCCTACTATATAATATATAGGATACTATTGGATACTACTGTAAAACTGAATTTTGCCGAAAAATTTAAATAGCTCACACAGAAACTGAAATGTTCGACACGCTTTATGTCGTACGACACTTTGTTTGAACAGGTGGCTAATAGATGTAGTATCTACACTGTAGACGAGTTTGTTACTTTAAAAATGTTAATATTGACATATAATAAAAACTAGTTTTGAGTACCTAGTATTAAACTGCATTATAACTTATTTGTAAATGTCCTAATTTGAAGTATTTGACTAGTTATTAACTGAAGTTATAATATTTACAATGTTAGAACGTATCAAGCCTTCTCTTAGAGAGAGAAAAGGCATGAGCACTACAGTGGGACGTTATAGGCTGCACTATAGAAAGTACAATTTTCCCATGCCTGGAAACATAGAAACATTGAATTTCAAGTAAGTATACTATAAAGGTGCAACGTGTAGAGCTAAACACCTATCGCATCACCAATGTACAGTCTATTTATTCTTACTTGTCCAATTTAGTAAACAATATTCTACCCATAAACTGTAACTTTTTAGTCCAAAACTGCCATATTTCCATAAATGAAGTAACTCGGAACACTCTTTTAAATAACACGCTGCCAATTTTATAAATATAGTTCATGAATTTGCGAGAAAATGTCTATTTTAGGCATCTAATCTCCATTTTAAGGTTAGAATCTTGTTTACTAAATTGGACAAGTAAGAATAAATAGACTGTACGACTTATACATACAAATAAACTCACAATGACTGTTATACATTATTCTGTCTACTTATATACCGTCAACTATATAGAGCGGTGGTAGCGGAGAGTGTAGAACGCAGGCTTCTCAATCAGGAGGTCGTGGGTTCGAACGCCGGCATGTATGTACCGGCAATGACTTTTTTTTATAAGTTATGTACATTTGTGAAATTATAGTAGCAATACTACTCGCTGCGGTGAAGGAAGACATCGTAAGGAAACCCTAGTGTCTGAGGTGTTAGCGTACCTCAGCGCTTGCTACGTACAATGGCCCAACTATGAGGCTAAGTGCGGAGATCTCAGGTCTAACTAACTACCGTCTACTATTACTAACTAAATGAAACTCTGTATTCACATATTAACAAAATAAGATATAGATCTTATTTTAATGCGATCTAGATTTTTACATAGGTAAAAATCTAGATCGC
This sequence comes from Yponomeuta sedellus, assembly GCA_934045075.1. Taxonomy (NCBI): domain Eukaryota; kingdom Metazoa; phylum Arthropoda; class Insecta; order Lepidoptera; family Yponomeutidae; genus Yponomeuta; species Yponomeuta sedellus. The sequence goes on from OW203751.1 coordinate 136,989, forward strand.
AGCCATTGGGTCTGGTTGGGCCATTTCATTTCCTGGTCAAGTTTCTATCGGCCGTTGCGTCGAGTCAAAGTTAGTGTTGACAAGAGCAGCTCAAGTGCTGACGTCACAAGAGAAGCTAAGAAAGTGCCGCCAAGGTCCGCGGCATCTGCCGGTAGCGGCGAGAAAGTGCACGCTGCTGCTAAAGATAATTGGCCGCGTTCACGAGCCACGCAGCACGTGGGTACACTCGAAGCCGCGCACTGTTTAGAAAACATTATAGGTGTCTTAATCTTAACGCTGAAACCTCAAAATAACAAGTAAGTATTATTTTGTTTATGTCATCTCATCACACTAATCATCACATCACATAGGCTACGTTTTACTGCGGGAAAATATCTTATGCCCATGTGACCATGCGAAGCGCTAGTGGCCTAGGCGAACCGAGTGATTGGAATCAATCACTTGAGTTAAGCAACAACAGGCGCGGTCAGGAGCAGGATGGTTGACCGTCCCGTGACTACCGCTAGTGGCATTTTCCGAGCGCTTCCGTGCTTCGCAAGACACGTTAAGCCGTTGGTGCCGGTTGTAACGCAATGGCAGTCGTTAAGCAATGTCAGAGGCCTTATGGGCGGCTTGATAACTTCTGACAGTAAGGCCCGCCACTGTCTTACAATCCTCCACCAACCCGGACTTGGCCACCGTGGTGGAGTATGGCCTAACCTTCCTGCGATGCAGGAAGAGACCCGTGCCCCAGCAGTGGGGACATACAAGGGTTGATAACGATGTGAAAATTGTTAAACCGCGGGTAACACAGCGGGGCACAGCCAGCATACGGTAATTACGTTTTACCTGATAAATAATCGCGATTTGACCCGTTCAACATATAACTATGTATGAGTATCGCGAATCATTAAAAAATACCACAGGTAGCAATTTATAAAACTGGTATTACCAAATGTATGTACGCGCCACCTAAGTACAATCTATAGCACCATTCATGGCATGGGGATAGCTGGACATCAGCGCCCTTTGGAGACCGCTCCAGATGGCATTTATATTCCATTTTCGGGAACTCGAGTTAGTATGCAAAGATCTTTTTATCTGTTTTCAATTCTGTAATTGTAAAAAACGTATTTTATGTGTAAATCACAAAATAAATCTTTTCTTTATCTTTATCTTTTATTATCGACTTTGTGGATTCAATAATAACACTACACAACACAATCGAATATCCCGGTCCCAAACTAGCATGTCCTGTGCTATAGAGACCAAGTACGGACATCAGTAACATTGAAATACACTCAGACTGAGGCCATTTATACAAATCGATCTGGTCTTACAAATTCCTCAATCACGAAACAATGCTTTCTTGAACCCACGCACGTGGGTCAGCTGGGACTAGATTATCTGGTTTATCTAGAATTTATGTCAAATAGGACCGTTTTTTGCGTTTATTATAGTCCAAGATTTTCGTCCGCAGGCTCTCTGATGGTCGTTAAATTCTCAAATTTACATAATGGAGAACTTGCACTAAAAAAATGTTTTAATAGAACAGGAGACACGTTAAAAGATACATTAACGAGGTATTTTTTCCTATACGACTATAATACTTTTTCTAAGTGAAGTGAAGTTCATCGTAAAACATCGTGAGCAAACCTGAGCGTCTGAGGTATTCAATGACCACAGCGCTTGAAATTGTCAATTCGGGTTGGGCACGCGGGGTAATTAAGCCCATACTCTTTCTCTGAGATAAGGCCTGTGCCCTGCAGTGGTACATTTTTAAATATTAAAAAAAAACTTCTTATAATATAACCAGTTGAAAAGTCAATATACTCACGTGGTTCTAAACGCCCCATATCGGCTTTAGACTATGACGTCACTCCCTCACGGAAAGTCTTCTAAGTGATTATTAATATTCAAGTTATCTCCTATAATAATGTTAACGTTTGAAATCATGAAAAAATCTAGATCTAGTAAGTTTTTTATTATTATAATTTTGAATTTTTCGTGATCTCGGAAACTCTAAAATTTTCTTTTATAGGATTATTTTGTAACTTTCTTATGTTTCTGTGTGTCTTCCATGGCACAAAAGTTATATCACTTCATTACACTATTTTTATTTTTAATGCACTAACCCGTGCTAAGGAACAAATTTAAAAACCTATTTAGAGGCTAAAAATAAAAATATTTTAAATTTGTTCCTTAGCACGGGTTAGTGCATTAAAAATAAAAATAGTGTAATCATGTGGGTACAGTGATATCGTTCCGATGTTAAACCTAACTGCAAAGTAGGTAGTCGGGGCTGTAAGTAATGCAATTTGCTTAAGTCAGATGTCGCTGCCTGTACGTAATACAGAGAATATTGTAAAGAGGTTCGAAATTTCACTGATGCCGTGAGTCGCCCATTGGCTCAATTGGTAGAGCGCTGGTACGGATAGCCAGAGGTTGCGGGTTCGAATCCCGGCATGGGTGAAATTTTTAGCCTCTAAATAGGTTTTTAAATTATATCACTTCAATCTAGGTGTTACGCAAGTTCCCCATTATATGTTTGAAAGATTTGTGACACACTTTTGCAAAACGACTTGTAGAAGATAACATTTATTTTCCATTGAAGACGCTATCGGTTCAGCCTCGTGGTGCCCCTTATTTTTTTTTTATATTATGTATAGGTATCTAGGTCTCTTATGTAATCCCTGGTGTACATGCAATAAAGAATATTCTATCTATATATCTAAGACGTTACCTCTGTCGTCTTTTTTCTGTTCGTTAGTCGACAATATCGTCTCAATCGTCAGCAATGTTTATCGTCAATTGTTTTATAGCACTTCCACTGCCACTGTCTTACACTCCTCCACCGACCCGGACTTGGCCCCCGTGGTGGAGTATGGCCTAACTTTCCTGCGGGACGAGCCCCGTGCCCCAGCAGTGGGGACATACAAAATACAAAGGTTGAGGGTGCCATCGATTGTTAGCACTTTCACATAATTGTATTCTTTTTAATGCACTTATGACGCCGCCGTGAACCTAACTCAAAAGACGCAGGACTAGATACCATTAATGAAATTAAATACCTTTTAAGTTTTTATTCAAAGCAGTGCAGAAACTGCCGAATAAGGCGCTTAGCGGCGCTATAATACGTTTTTATTTAAAATTGAACATGAAAAAAATTTATATTCTTTTTAATGCACTAACCCGTGCGAAGGACAATTTTAAAAACCTATTTAGAGGCTAAGAATTCCACCCATGCCGGGATTCGAACCCGCGATCTCTGGCTATCCGTGCCAGCGCTCTTCCAACTGAGCTAATGGGTGACTCACAGAATTTCCAATCACCATGGGGCACGCGTGGTAATAAGCGTGTTTCTGGTTCCCACGACACAGGGTATCCTAGTGTGAAGCCAGAAGCAATGTATGTGCCTGTATAGTAAGTATTAATGTTCAGCCCGTTACTCTCTCTGAGAGAAACTGTGGTCTGCAGTTGTAACATAACAGGTAAATTAGATAATTTTATGTGTATATGTTGATAGATAGATGTATATAATATGTTATGTGACTACGAGTTATGGCATTTTTGTATTTAGACTTATTCAGACCATTAATCGTCGACCAGTAACGGTGTATTTCATTAATGTTATCGCGTCACTAATGAATTTAATGATTAGTGAAATGACTCGTCTGCATCACCCTACATTGGTATTTTGTTCCACATACCTGTATGTGTACCCAAATAACTTCTAAGAAAATTTGCGTTTTAAGTCCTGCATTACTAACGAGTATGATAAAATTAACATGTGCATTCTAATGAATGATTATACTAACTTATCTGCAAGTGAAGTTCTATCATTGTTTTTTTATGTACGAGTATATACTCGTACCTACGTCCCCACTGCACTTGACTACCACGCAACATAACTCGTGATTGAACATGTACTGTACGCCATATAACATGATACCACAGAATAAATCAAAACTAGCGAACTTTTCCTCGTATGTATCGCACTATTACCCTCATATTCTTGCTCTCGTGTGTTCAACATAAGAGGAATCAACCGAATCAAATGTAAACTTGCGACAATAATATTCAAGAAATTATATTATATGCCCGTACATCTGGTACGTTCCTTAGCACGGGTTAGTGCATTAAAAATCAAAATAGTATATTTTTTTTTTTTTGATATAATTTCATCCAAATGTTTTAATGTGTGTTTTGTGTATCAATAAAGCATTAGCTTATCTTATCTATTTATGGACAGTGTTAACGCCTGCATGAATGGGAACTACTTACATAGGACCGTGAGTGCGCTGGCGGTGCTGAATTAAAAATATAAAGTGTCAACCAGACAGACCTTTGAGAAAAGAACTGTGTTTTAAAACTTGCAACTGCGCGAATTCAAGTTATTATATTTTATTTTCTAGTAATAGCCAAAAATTGATATTTTTTGCATTTTCAATATATTCAAGAAGACTTGCGGCTCGAATATAATACCTAATTATTGATATGACTAACCAACGATAAAACTAAATGCTACCTTAAATTAAAGGTGTCCACAACGTGCTAAAAGTAAAATTAAAGACGCCTAAGTAAAGCATAAGGACCTAAACATACGAGTAATGTACTCAATACTTTATTGCATTCCACAAGTTTCAAGGTTGTTACATTATAACTTAACAGTTATTTGATAAGATCTTTGTGGACCCTGTAGGGCACGCAACATTTTAAAGTGCTATATAAAAGTATGTATTACATTAATTTAAATTTAATTTGATTAATTATCATACAATTTTAATTAATTATATTTATAAAGTTACATTTATACAATTATTTATCTCATTTCATCTATACTATCTTTTAAATATTCTTCTATCGTATAATAACATTTTGAAAGTAGCATTTTCTTTAAATCTTTATTGAAACTGTAGTCGTTATTTAATTCTTTCAGGTGATTTGGGAGTTTATTATATTTTTTTATAGCCATTACCAATGTTTTAATATGCTTAGGTGCTGAAACTGAAATTAACAACTCAAGCAGGTATGACTCTTAGGGCCAGTTTCTGTATTGAGATTATCGCTAAGTAAATAGTTAACTGTTATTCTGTCTTTGCTAATTTCCGTGACAGAACGTTTCTAAAGTATTTAGGTACTTAGTAAAATTCTCAATTCAGAAATTAATAATATGAGAGAGAGGTGACATGGTGGAAGGACTTTATGCATTTGTTCGTCCACAGCAGAACAAACAATATCATCAAAACAAAGTTTGTAGTTAGTTCCATTAATAGTTTTGTGGTCAGTGTGGGTGATTGGGAAGCAGATCACGTGTCATGCATGACAGCAAGGGAATTAATAAGTTAGTCACCGGCGGCGGTGGCATATACCACTGGTTATATTATTCAAATTACTAGTGTCGCAATAATCTGTCTTGATATTTAAAGTGTGTACAGCTGTTCTAGGAAAACGTGTGCGGAGCGCGGTAATCCCGCGACTGCAGAGTCAAACGAAACAGTTAATGACATAAATCGTAGTTGGTTTCGCGGTATCACGTGGGATTACCGTGCCATGTGGGTTCGATTCCCACTGAAGGCCGCCGACTAGATTTCATTTTGTACAAATTGTTAGCAATTTATTGACAATGGCAATACTGGAGGAAACTGTCATTGGTTGACAGTTGAGTTGTGGGGCAAATCTGTTTTTATTCAATTAGGAGTAAAGAAGAAGCGCTCGCTCAAAGAAGGCATTTTTCCGAGCGCTTCCATGCTTCGCAAGGCACGTTAAGCCGTTGGTGCCGGCTGTCATATAATGGCAGTCGTTAAGCCATGTCAGAGGCCTTATGGGGGCTTGATAACTTCTGACAGTAAGGCCCGCCACTACCTTACAATCCTCCACCAAGCCGGACTTGGCCCCCGTGGTGGAGTATGGCCTTACCTTCCTCCGATGCAGGAAGAGACCCGTGCCCCAGCAGTGGGGACATACAAGGGTTGATAACGATTGTAAAGACGTCTAAAACTTACCCCTAGTTTGATTATTTAATAAAATGGCCTCAGTCTGGGTGTATTTTCATGTTTGTGATGTCCTTGCCCGTCGTCAGGCTATACTAGTCCACTACTGGACAAAGCCCTCCCCTAAAGAGCGCCACGTTGTGCTATCGTAGGGGGATAATGCCCATAATCCCCACGCTGGGCATGCGGGTTGGGGATCGCAGATCGGTGGAATTGTACTGCAGGGGGCGCTGCTGCCCACCCCCTGGTTTGTGTCCCTTAGTCACCTTTTACGACACCCGCGGGAAGAATTGTATTGGTGCCACTCTCTAGGCTGACACCACACAGTCCACAGCACCACACAGATGTCCTTGCGCAAACAAGGGCAATTCATTGATTGTGTTTTTTTTGAAGTTATTTATTTTTAAAAACCTATTTAGAGGCTAAAAATTTCACCCATGCCGGGATTCGAACCCGCAACCTCTAACTTTTTAGCCTCTAAATAGGTTTTTAAATTTGTTCCTTAGCACGGGTTAGTGCATTAAAAATAAAAAAAATAAAAATAGTGTACAGTGCGTTCACATTAACTTGACGCGTGAGAGAATTGGTAGCACTGAGATGTTTACTGTTACCATGTTAAATAAGAAATCATTCCCATAACTTGGGGAAAATAAAAGGATTGAGGGCTTGTTTTACCATCTTCCGATTAGGTCCAAAAGCTAATTCACATGTTATGTCCTTGTTACCAATTCTCTCACGCGTCAAGTTAATGTGAACGCACTGTAGTTATTTATTTTGTTATTAATTTTTTTTTCTTCGCAATTTTGAATAGGTAAGCATGAAAAAATGTTCACGGCACTTTATGATAATACTTTACGACACGGGGTCTCCTAGTGCTGCTTCCTTTTGCTAATATGCACCATAATTTGCACTATAATTATTCTTTGTTTCCGCTGATAAAACCTACTTTTAAGTTATGGGCAATAAACTTTTTACTTTACTTTTAAATCCGTAAAATTACTATTTAATAAACGTGCAATTTCAAAAACACTATGTAACTTGTCGGTAGAAATTGTCACTAGTCTCTTAAATGTAAAAAATCTAGTAGTTTTCACATACATACAGACATACTTACATACACACTCACACGCCCCATTTGCCACGACCCTGAAATTGACGAGGGGACCCAAGCTATAATGTAGTAAGCTGTTTCAAAGTCACGTCGGAAGACGCAAAGGAAGGCCAGGGCTGCTCATGTTAGTGACGATATTCACGTGCATTGTGACAGTATTTCCCACGCGTTGTGGTGAAGTGGCGTCTCAATCGCCGGCCGTGAGTCCTGTGACTCGCACACAATTAGTTTCGTGTGCGATCTGCGATCAAATCTAGTAATGGAATAATTGGAATTGATGGCAGAAATTGTGGCAAAGGAATAATATTGTTATCTGCGGACTAGCAGCAAACTTGACAAAATAATCGAAATTTTATCGCACTAGCTGTGACTGCGGCTTCGCCTGCATGTTTGCCTGAACCATTTCTTTCATTTCCTTTCCTAATATCACGCCCATTGCAACTCTAGCAAGGCACTATACCTAAGTCTAAACATAACATAAGCATATTGAACCACAAAATCTTAGTCAAAACAAACAATTAAGTATTAAGAAGGTACAGAATCGACAAATCACAATAAAATGATGTACAGGTTAATTTCTAAAATGCGCAAAAATTGAAACATCTTATTTTAGAACAATTTCTGATATTTTTCAAAATAACAGGGCTAACATAATTTAATTAAGTTCGGGGCAGCGGCATGTATCAGGCGGCGCACATCACAAAAAACTAGAGCTTTATTAATTAGTTATAGGCGAGCTTATCTCTTTCATGTTTAAACCATGGTCCTACATAGAAGAATGTCCATTCTTTGTAACATATTGCTGTTAACCATTGTCTATCCAACAGAGCTACTAGATACTAAACAGAAAAACGGCAAAAATATCGAAAAAAGTTTAAAAGCTTTGTAATTGAGCAAAAACTTTTTATTTTTATTGAGATCCATTTAAATAATATTGTATAAAGTATTTGTGGAATCCTCCGGGTAGTTTTGAAGATTATATACCAAAAATTACCAAAAATGTAAAGGTTATTTTTTGCTATTAATAAAAAAACCTACATCCAAGATGTCCCAGGCATACCTACTACGTCCAAGATAACAAATTTTGAAATTAGAGCTCCAAATAATATTAGTGTGGATCGCACTTGGCCGGCGTGTCATGGCCGCGCCTCGCCGGTCGTGGGAATGATCTCCGTGACGATTATCATTACTTGGTCATGTTGTTCGTTACCGTTTGTGTATAGTAAATAATTCCCACTTCCCTCCTGACCAGTACCTGTACCCAGAACATTTGTTTGGTGTGACCTTCTTGAAGGTCTATCATTTCCGTCAAAAATAATCCTTAAATACTTGCGGAAGCGCTCGTGGCCTAGTCGAACCGAGTGATTGAAAGCAATCACGTGTGGTAAGCGACAACAGACGCTGTCAGGTGCAGGATGGGTAACCGTCCCGTGACTACCGCTAGTGGCGTTTTTCCGAAAGCTTCCGTGCTTCGCAAGGCACGTTAAGCCGTTGGTGCCGGCTGTCATGTAATGGCAGTCGTTAAGCTATGTCGGAGGCCTTATGGGCGGCTTGATAACTTCTGACCGTAAGGTCCGCCACTGTCCTACAATCCTTCACCAACCCGGACTTGGCCCCCGTGGTGGAGTATTCCTGCGATGCAGGAAGAGACCCGGCCCCAGCAGTGGGGACATACAAGAGTTGACATCTATTATTGTTTAGGAGAACTATCTAGGTAGAAATAAACGACCTTTACGTGTGCACATTCGATTACATTAAAGCGATAGTTACAAACGAGTCTAATCACGATTATTTATTAGGTAATAGTAATTTATGCCACACCTGGCAATAAAGTGGCTTTTTCTGCACGCTGCGCGTACGGAAAAAGCCGCTTTCTGGCCAAGTGTAGACATAAAAAGATGTACACAACACGGGAGGTAATAAAGAAAGCTCTCGATCGCATATTTACGTCCCTCGCTTGCAGCTCGGGCCGCAAACTTCTGCGATCTCGGCCTTTCTTTGTATTACCACCCTAGTTGTGTAATGTACTATTATCATATAAGTGCGGTAAGTTGAAAATTGCAGCCTGAAAATTGATATTACTAGCCCGAGCCATGGGCGAGGGCTATAAGGAAGCAGAGGCTGTAATTTTCAAAGCGCACGTATGTCATACGACGTTTTATAACATATTTACGAGGAAATTAATAAAACTCTGACTTTGTTATCATCACTACTTGACGATGACGACATTTTCAAATAAAAACAATACATCGAAAAGAAAAAGCGCGCGGATTTATTTTTACTTGTCCACCAATAAGCGATGCGCGCGCATCAACTTTTTTTTTAGGCAAAGGTACAAAAACAGCCAGTATTACTAATAAAGTAAATGAATATTTTTGTGTTTTTGTTACAGATAAATGGTTGTAATTTATTGTCAAAATTAATTAAATTAAAAAATTAAGTGTTTATTTGTTATATTTTATTTCCCAAAGTTAATTTTATTCATAAAATATTGACCACTTTCTTGACATAAAACCTCTTTGCTAAGAATTTTAAAAGTATCGTTCATTTTTAGACGGAGTATCTTAAAACTTTATTTAAAAAAAAAACACGTGCCTTTTACATTACATTATCGCACAAGTACGTAATGAGATACATTACGATATTGAAATTGGTGTAATTACAACCACTTTACGAGCAAATATGTTATAATAGTACATTACACAACTAGGGTGGTAATACAAAGAAAGGCCGAGATCGCAGAAGTTAGCGGCCCGAGCTGCAAACGAGGGACGTAAATATGCGATCGAGAGCTTTCTTTATTACCTCCCGTGTTGTGTACATCTTTTTATGTCTACGCTTGACGCGCAGCGTGCGGAAAAAGCCACTTTATGGCCAGGTGTGGCATAAATTATTGTAATACAACCACTTTTTTGATTATAATCATTGAGTTGTCCTACAAAGGAACGGTCGGTGGTTTGGTTTCAAAGCGTACTTCTTTTTCTTCAGGCTATATTAGTCCACTGCTGGACATAGCCCTCCCCTAATGAGCGCAAACTTGTGCCATCATTAGGGGGTAATGCCCATAATCCCCACGCTGGGCTTGGGATCGCAGTTTAGTAAAATTGTGCTGCAGGGGGCGCAGCAGCCCACCCCCCGGTTTGAGTCCCTTAGTCGCCTTTTACGACACGCGCGGGAAGAGTTTGGATTGGTGCTATTCTCTAGGCCGGCACCACACAGCAAAGCGTACATCACTTATTAATATATAAATAAATTGAGTTTTTCTAGCGTCAATTCTTCTCGCGAATCATCAGTCTGCGGAACCGGTCACTAATTACCGACTTCACCGACATGTCATGTCATGCCATTGAATTCAGCTGAGTTTGTGTTACTTGTGCGCACAATACGAGGATAAATACATTATTATTTGTTAATTGGATTCATTTGGCTAATCACATAAGAAGCTTGAGACAATGACTTCAATAACCAGCAATCCATTAGCAGGATGTGCGTTAGCAGTAAAACACTAAGTTAGGAGTTTTTTTGTCCATTTTTTCTCGCAAATGATCTAGATTTTGAAATGTTTAACACCTAGTTTGAACTATAACATTCATTAAGCCGCAGTTTCTGCGCTACTTTGATAAAACCTTTTCATTTCATACGCCGATGCAGCAGCGGTTTTTCTCACTAAAACATATGTCTGTCTCGGTATTACGTCTGATACCATGCCGAGGGTCGTGAGTTCGATTCCCAGTGGGGTCCGACGTACATTTGCACAAATAGCATCAGTCTGGGTGTATTTCCATGTTTGTGATGTCCTTGACTGGTTGCAACAGCACAGGGTATCCTAGTTTGGGACCAGGACGAGTGACTTGATACGTGGAAGTTATTGTCCTTATTATGTACTTATTTTATAACCTGAATACTTACTTTATGACCTGAATCGAAAGTTTCTGGCTGCCCATAGCATGGTACCCTAGTTTGGGAGCCAGGACGCACTCATGTAACTAAACTATGCAAATAAATTATTTTCATTTCATATGTAGGTACATTTTAAGATTCACGGGTCCATGAGACCCGGCCTTTTGAGTTATGGCTGGGGCCGAAGCCAACGGCATAAAGGTATTTTACACTATTTACTCTAAATGGTGTCTCTGCCGGATATTATCTATGAATAAATATCAAGAGTCTACCCAGAGTCTAATCTAGGTCAGATATAAAAACTATTGCAAATAGGATGTGGAAAGGAAAAATCCGTGCTGCGGGAGTGTTATGTTATTACTATTGTTATCTATCAACTACAGAGTCGGAGGTGTCCTCGAGACATGAGATAGGAATATGTACACTCCAAAAAACTGTTACAGAGACCACAGTTACAAATAAGAGGTACAATGGGGGGCCTCATTGCTGATAGCAATACTTACATATTAGTGGGTTCCGCCGACTTTACCGCGCTTCCGTGCTTCGCAGGGCACGTTAAGCCGCTGGTGCCGGCTGTTATGTAATGGCAGTCGTGAAGCCATGTCAGAGGCCTTATGGCCGGTTTGATACTTCTGACAGTAAGGCCCGCCACTGTCTTAAAATCCTCCAACAACCCGGACTTGGCCCCAGTGGTGGAGTATGGCCTAAACTTATTGCGATGCAGGAAGAATCCCGTGCCCCAGCAGTGGGGACATACAAGGGTTGATATCGATCGATTGATCTATTGGGTTCGGCCGACGAATAAGTATCACCTCTGTTCAGTTGAAGGTGAGACGACGTAATAATTTGTTGACGTAACACGTTTTTTACGTTCAAACGTTTTAAATAGGATTTTAAAACGTTTTTTACCTAGTTTATTTATCATTATGTTTACTTATGGTATAAACTATGGATATTTGTAGAACTATGAATAAATAGGAGCTAATAGTTTCGATGGGGAAAAATATACGAAACACCGTAGTTGTAATGACCGACAAATAACTTTCAAGTTATTTTATGTTTGTTTTTCCTGGTTCTCGCTTGCCAGTCCATGGTTCTACCCACTGAGCTACCACCGCCACCTACCAGGTTCGATCCCGAGTGCGGGCATGTACCAATGACTTTGTTTAATTTCAAAGTTACGTACATTTGCGAATTTGTAGTCGCAATACCACACGCTAACGGTGAAGGAAAACATCGTGAGGAAACCCGCGGCTTTGTTGGCTCCGCACGTATTGACTAGTCTTTCCTGTGGGCTAGGCCATCTAAGCTGTCAGGATGGTATAAGTGCTGGGCAAGCCTACACCATCTATAAAACCATGTCCCAGGCACTACAGCGTCGGAGTGGTCCCTTCACCCATCTAGTGTAAGTGAGGATGCCACTGGACGCTGTATAAATCATCTCATTAAGTAGATGCAAAAAGGCCAATATTATATTATTTTCCTGGTTTACAATAAAGTCCAATCTTATGTTAACTGGACTTCGCACGGATCGGATCGATTTTCGGATCTCAGTGGCAAGGAGCGGGATGTGAGTTTGCATTATGATAATGATATCAACCCTTTGTATATCCCCACCGCTGGGGCACGGGTCTTTTCCTGTATCGCAGGAAGGCCGTACTCCACCACCGGGGTCAAGTCCGGATTGGTTTAGGACAATGATCATGGCTAAATGAATAAACTAAAATAAATCTACCCACTGATGGGTAAGGCCCTATTCCAATCTTCTTCGTGAGAGATGCCTCTTTAATTGCGAGGGTTATTCTATTGGTATGAGATGGTAGTGCTTTTGCTTATTAACTAAAAGATGGAGGCAAGTCACAGCTATTGTCGTGCTAATATCATTATACTCGTATTGGACAACTTTGTGGTAGGCGCACGTCGCGGGATGATTTGTGCAAATCGCGGCCATTTCCGGCGAGCCGCGCGACTCACCGGCCGGAGTACTATGGGTGTTGGGCATTGGGCATCCTAATGTGGGCACCGTATCGTACTGCAAGCCACGCATTTTACTGTGCAGAGTTATTTGAACAATGCGCAATTTCGGAAACATGTCGGTTGGAGTTTGATATGTACTTATAGCAACTTTTGTTCACAACTTTATTGTGTTAGTATAAGTCGTAACTTTTACGATTATTGATGTGTAATTATCGTATTATTATTATTTTTATGTACGTCTAATTATTATATTTATTTATCTTTGTATTATCGTTTGTGTAGGTTAATCATAATTTCTATTATTGAGATGGTGGTATGGATTGAATTGAGTGATTTTATGCCATTTAATATACGTAATTTATTTTCGCAACACTTATGTAATAGGTATGTCTATCTAATAAATGAATAAAATTGGAACCCCATTATTTTGTGCGGTTCGAAGCTGGTTTATGTGCGGATCTGCGAGCGCGTTCATCCGCGGGCAGCAATAGTGCACATTAAACTTATTTGATTGTTTGTTCATTTCCGGCGCCCCATGATCGGCGATTTCCATTAGTGTGTTCGCGCCGCTGCCACACTCTCTAGCGCGAACGTTACGAATGCTTAGCACGCATTGAAAATAACATCGCCGCGATTTTTATTCTGGATCAAAGTGGCACAAAGAGCTATGAAGCGAGCCATGCATTAAATGTCTATTATTAATTTAAAGTAGGTACCATTATACTGAGATACGGCCTTTTTGAGCTTACGTGGCACACCCACATATGGCCTAAAAGGCCATAGAACTTGTACGTGAACGTGAACTTGTTTTGTAAGATAAAGCTGTACTTGTATCTAAACAATTTTATGTAATCAACTTTTTTATGTGATGCAAACCGGGGGGTGGGCAGCAGCGCCCCCTGCAGTACAATTCCACCGAATTGCGATGCCCAGCGTGGGGATTATGTTCATTACCCCCTTTGATAGCACAACGTGGCGCTCTTTAGGGCTATGTCCAGCAGTGGACTAGTATAGCCTGACGACGACGACGTCACACGAATGTCGACGATATTGGTTACCGAATATCCAGTCTGAAGCGCGATGGGCAGGACATCTGGCGAGGCGTGAAGACGGCGGGAGGACCAGGGAGCAGATTCTCGCCCATGCGAATAAAATAAAATATTAAAACTTTATTGATAGCCACATACAGACAGCTTAAATATTAATTGAAAGCGTAAACGCAAAATATTCGAATGATTAGACATTTTTCGCAAGTGCGTGCACTTCATACAATCATCAATCACATCACTCTAATATTTTAAAGGCGACAGTTTGTGAGTGTGTATGGTTGTTACTTCTTCACGTCTGAACGGCTGGAATGATTTAAAAAAGAAATATTGTGGAGTTAGCTGATACCTCGGATTAACACATAGACTACGTATTACTGCGGGAAAATATGTTATTCACATGCAAAAATCGATAATTGTAATTGTCGCTGTGTGTAATTTTAATCTCACTACTGTCTTACTTCCTTATTAATATGTATTTATAATACCTATGTTGTGATAGTTTATTAGTATATATTTTTCATATGTATTTAGGTATGTCTTTTTATAAATAATTATTATGTATTATAAGTATAAATAGTGTATATTTACTTACTTATATATTATATGTACTTATTGAGTATTTGTCCTTATCTAATTTTAACTAAGTATTTCTTCTTCCGTTGATTTCGAATGCCTACCATTTAATTTCTTGAACCACCTGTGGTTGACTGGTAGAAAATGCTTATAGCATTAAGTCCGCCACATTGCCATTGTATTTTTTTACTTGTGTGCAATAAACGTATTAATAATAATACGCGGGTAACACCGCCGAGTAGGTACAGCCAGTTTTCCATATCTCACAGTTTTTTTCGGAAAAAATCGCCCGGTGAGAAATCGCAATGTATGTTACGCCTTATAGACTTAGTAGACAAATAAGATTTATTACATTACGTACCTGTTACTACTTCAAGTCGCTAAACTGGTTCTCGATGCAGGAAACTTGTGGATTCATGCGAAGACGTTCTCATTGTAGTCTGTCTGTCTGTCTGCCGACCTAGGAGCACACGTTTAGTGTTTAGGGTTCCGCAATCGAATGGTACAAATGGGACCTTATTACTATGCCTACGACTAATCTGTCTCTCTGTCTGCGTAAGTCTGTCAGCTACAAATGGAAGCACTAAGGTTGCCGAAAAAGGAGTTCACTAACTTTGAAAAGACTAAGTTTGGAGTTTTTTCCATTGTCCATTTTTTCTCCAAAATGATCTAGATTTAACATAGTTTGAATAAAACCTTTTCATTTCGAAATGGGGGCTACTCTTTACAATGTATAGATGTTCAATAGTGATATCAACCCTTTTCATGTCTCCACTGCTGGGGCACGGGTCTCTTCCTGCATCGCAGGAGGATTAGGCCATACTCCACCACGGGGGCCGAGTCCGGGTTGGTGGAGAATTGTAAGACAGTGGCGGGTCTTACTGTCAGAAGTTATCAAGCCGTCCATGAGGCCTCTGACATGACTGAACGATTGCCATTACATGACAGCCCGCAGCGCTGTCATGCAATGGCCGAAAAAAATGCCACTAGCGGTAGTCACGGGACGTTCACCCATTCTGCACCTGACCGCGCCTGTTGTTGCTTAACTCAAATGACTGATTACAATCGCTTCCAA
The DNA here is from genome assembly GCA_934045075.1 of Yponomeuta sedellus. Classification (NCBI taxonomy): domain Eukaryota; kingdom Metazoa; phylum Arthropoda; class Insecta; order Lepidoptera; family Yponomeutidae; genus Yponomeuta; species Yponomeuta sedellus. The sequence continues at coordinate 152,646 of OW203751.1, forward strand.
TAGAAAACATGAACATATTTGTTGCCATACAAAGGTACATTTTATAAGCTAAGCAAGTCATGTCACGTGGGGTGTCAATAAAACCAATCGTGCATTTTCTTCGCGAGAGAAGCATACTCAAGTAGCAGTACTATTGTACTGCTTTCGCTTTGACGATTACCAAATAACTGTCGTAGGTACTTATATTAATCCATTGAAAAACTACGTGTGTATTAGACACTAGGGCCTAAACTAACACATTTGTGCTAAGTACTCATAAACATATACTTAATCTTTTGGTGCTACGGAACTCTCGGTGAACGACTCTATCTCGCACTTGGTCGGATTTGTTTTTTTTTTTGCACATATTCGTGTGTTACCGGCCTCAGTCGTAGCATTGTTATGTTTTTATTATTTGTGCAACACAGAATAAAGATCACACACTTATTTCTAGTTTTCCCGGGCTTCCCAGTAATCCTGGGCTGCCCCGCCTGCCGCTATCCTATTTCAGACTATTCCTGACGTTTGCTATGTCATTATATTCTCTATTCTCAATTCCATGGACAGTTAGGCGCATAATCTCGATCCAGACAGGTTTATTTGTTGTACTTTATTGCACGACGTACAATTATTACTGAAAAAGTCCTGACTTATTATGAGCAAATGTGTACTAATTTCCAGAGAATTTTCTTCCAGCGCGCCTTTATATTGGACAGGCAAATCTTAGTCAGAATTATTATCTTTGCCATAATTGAATTGGTTTTGTTTTATTCTTTAATTGCAGTTAGTTTCGGTTCGTTAAATCCAGCTAATTGTCATTTGTTCTGTCGTCGCTTGTGGTAACAATGGAACGGCTTAACCAGAGTGATGTATCACTGCATTATATGCCATTATTACAGTTTAAGAAAGTCCCCAAATGTAGTCTTTGAAGTAATCTCGAAAGCTGCATTCGTTTTATTTGATTCTGTGTGATGTGAATGTTGCGTAATAATACCACATTGTTAGAAAGTAACTTATTATGTCCCGAAACGTATTTATATAAAGTTCAAAGGACTAAGTAAGACTTTAACCCGAGTTAAACACTGTCCTTTTCATTAAGAATATAAGGAAAGTATAAACAGTACTCTACAAATAGAAAAAACTGATGAAGATCTGATTGCCGACTTCCCACATGTTTATTTTTTCTTTTTCTGTTACTGGCCAGTTATTTAGCTATTACTTTTAATTTTCATCAATGAAAATTTGGTAAATATTGTTGTTCTTTTCAAATGTACGTTCTTTTAGTAAATTATTGTAAAGTGATTTAAAAAAATATTCTGTAATTAATACTTAACTTCATGTAATTAAAATTTTACATCACGCTGTATTTGAGTGCCTGTTTGAACGGGTGCTTGTTTGTCGAAAGTATTTTTAATAATTTGACAGAGCCTGTCAGCCCTAGGCCTGAAATAGTGTTGTTAACCGTGAGGGTCGAAAGAATCAATTCCCGAGGTATTTAGACTATACTCCGAGTAGCAATTGATTCTTTTACCCGTGTTAAAAACTCTACTTTTCATTTCGAATATGACAAAAATAAAAACTCATTTTTAATATTCAAATCTCAGCATAAAAGATGATTACCATTTTTTTTTAATTCCGTCACAGATACAGATACAACAGATTAGTATCCCGCCAATTTTTGTCGACTTTTAAAATTTTAAATATGGACCTCACTGCGTAATTGTTGCGGCTTATTCCGCTCAAAGATGCTTGCGCTAAGTTCACACTGGCTGTTAGAAACTCACATGGCCGCAGCATTTTTTTTTACTTAGTTTTTTTTTAGATAAAACTCTTCACAGCTGACAGTAGTTCTATTTTCAAAGTTCATTCCGGCCCTTAGGTGGGAAGTAATTTGAATGAGTATATAGCGTCCAGAGGCACCCTCACTCACTTGATGGATTAAGGGACCACTCGGACGCTGCAGTAATTGGCACATTGTTTTAGTTAGAGTAGGCTTGCCAGCACTTATACCACCCTGAAAGCTCACACAGCCTAACCTGCCTAACTGTGGGTTTCCGCACGAAGTTTTCTTTCACAGTTAAGACTGTGAAGAAACGTTAGGTAAGCTAAACGTGACTGTTTATGTAAGTAACTGTCCTTTTATGGAACTGTTCAATGATATTTTTCATTCTTGCTAGAATGATTGAAACACCAGGTTTCAAACTTTCGGAGTATAGCGGTAGCACACCTACACACACACAGTGGAACAACCCGTACACATACCACACCCGGGGAATCCCCGCCAGCGGACACCTTCCGCTTCGCGGTTAAGACTCGGCATGCCTCACCGACCGGTATACTATATACACATCACATGCTTTACTATAGCTGTCCCGGCGGTGGTAGCGGAGCGGTGTAGAACGCCGGCTTCTCAATCGGGTCGTAGGTCGTGGGTTCGAACCCCGGCATGTACCAATGACTTTGTTTTCTAAGTTATGTACTTTTGTGAAATTATAGTAGCAATACTACTCGCTGACGGTGAAGGAAAACATCGTAGGGAAACCCTAGTGTCTGAGGTGTTAGCGTACCTCAGCGCTTGCTGTACAATGGCCCAACTATGAGGCTAAGTGCGGAAATCTCAGGTCTAATTAACTAGCTGTCCCGGCAAACTTCGTACCCCACAGAACCTGTTAATACCATTCTTGTTACGATGGCAACGCGATAAATAAATATCTTAGAGTTTGGCTTCGCAAAAAAAAGTAATCTACGCGTCGAATTGAGAACGAGAAAACATTTAGATTACTTAGTTCTAATCATCACGAGGCGTTCAAATTGTGGTAAGTAGGATGATTACCGGGATGTTTTAGACAGGTATTCAACAATTACAAAACAATGACAGTTCGATGTACTTTACGTGGCTGATTATCATACCTGCTGGTTGAATTGTGGGCTTATCAGCTATGTGCAATACTCGTACAGTTTGACTTGTAACGTTCATTAAGCCTCAGTTTCTGCGCTACTTTGAATAAAACCTTTTCATTTCATTTCGCATACAAAAAGAATTCTTTATTGTACACAGAAATTCAACATATAGAAATATAGTACAATTAGCGGTCTTTTTAAGAAAGAAATGTCTTCCAGGCAATCATAGACGGAGACAAGAAAGTAATAAGAGACGGATGTGTGATCGATCACTGATCATAGTCCTCCACCGAACCGGACTTGGCCCCCATGGTGGAGTATGGCCTAACCTTCCTTCGATGCAGGAAGAGACCCGTGCCCCAACAGTGGGGACGTACAAGGGTTGATATCGATATCGGATGATCATAGTAAACAATAAACAGTTATATAAAGAACGGGCCTGATGACTGACGGATTACATTATTTTTAATGCACTAACCCGTGCTAAGGACAATTTTAAAAACCTATTTAGAGGCTAAAAAATTCCACCCATGCCGCGATTCGAACCCGCGACCTGTGGCTATCCGTGCCAGCGCTCTTTCCAACTGAGCTCCGGGTTCGAATCCCGGCATGGGTAGAATTTTTAGCCTCTAAATAGGTTTTTAAAATTGTCCTTAGCACGAGTTGGTGCATTAAAAAGCTCTAAACAAAGATATTTATCAAGTACTCGGAGGACATTTTTTACGCGGGCCTGAAGAGTCGGTTCGTTTCCGCAGTGGCGGCACGCGACGCTGTGGGAATGCGCGCTGACGATGGCGGGGTGCTGCGGCGCGGCGCTGAGCGCGTGCGCGCTGCAGGCCGCCATCATGGTGTACGGGGAGCTCACGGCGCTGCTGCCGGCGCGAGCCGCCGCCGCCGCCGTGCCGCGCGTCTGGCTGCTGCCGCTCTTCGGCGGAGGACGCGGGCTGTGAGTACTACACCGCTGCGCTACTCTAATAACATTACATTTACGTGCAGGCACAGGTCTTCTTCTTCAGGCTATATTATGTAGTCCACCGCTGGACATAGCCCTCCCCTAATGAGCGCCCTGTCTTCAGCTTGCCGCATCCAGCATCTGCCAGCATTTTTTCGCAGATCGTCAACCCACCTGGTCGGGGGGCGTCCTACACTACGTTTGCCACAGGTCATCCTCCAACAACCCGGACTTGGCCCCCGTGGTCGAGCATGGCCTGACCTTCCTGAGATGCAGGAAGAGACTCGCCCCAGCAATAAGGACGTACAATGGGTTGATACAAACAGGTACATGCATCTGGCCCCACACGAGGATACCCTATGGCGTGGCTACCAGAAACAGCGACATCACAAACATGTATACATTCAAGACCTGGGGTTTTTTTGTACCATCATCAACCCATTATGTCCACGCCGAGGGGCGCGGGTCTCTTCCATGAGGAAGAGGTAGGCCATACTCCACCACGGGGCCAAGTCTGGATTAGTGGAGGCTTGCAAGACTAGTGGCTGGACTTACAACCGCCCTAGGGCCTCTGACTTGGCTTAACGACTGACATCTAGCGGCAGCCGGCACCGACTGCTTAGCATGCCTTGCGAAGCACGGAACCGCTCGGAAAAATAATAATAATAATAATCTTTTATTCACAAAAACACGATACAAATTTTAAAACCTATTGAGAGGCTAAAAATTTCACCCATGCCGGGATTCGAACCCGCAACCTCTGGCTATCCGTGCCAGCGCTCTACCAATTGAGCCAATGGGCGACTCACGGCATCAGTGAAATTTCGAACCTCTTTACACTATTCTCTGTATTACGTACAGGCAGCGACATCTGACTTAAGCAAATTGCATTACTTACAGCCCCGACTACCTACTTTGCAGTTAGGTTTAACATCGGAACGATATCACTGTACCCACATGATTATACTATTTTTATTTTAATGCACTAACCCGTGCATTATTCCTTAGCACGGGTTAGTGCATTAAAATAAAAATAGTATAACGATACAAATTCTTAAATTATAGAAACTTATGAATTAGCTGTAGTACCTTATAACTAAGAGTTTTCTAGTGACCACCACACAAGGTCTAGCCTGAATCGTGGCGGCCTAGGTTACGATAGTGTACAGTGTACGTATTATCGATTGACAAAGGTCGCTGCATCGTAGATTAATTTACAAATTAAAGTTTGCCAATGCCACTAGGGTTAGTCATGAACGGTCAGCCATCCATGCACTGAACTGCCTTAAATGTTTTAACCTTCGTGATCGTTTGAGATCACCCAGGCAGCCGGGGCTACAAGCGTTACATTAATACACAGCTGCAGCTGCTCTTCGTTCCCTTTATTGCTACCTAGAGCTTTTGACGCTTTTGGTTTCAGACGAGATTAAGTCCACACAATCCCCCTCTCTACCTCTAAGAGGTCTGTGCGATAAAGTGTAGAGTACACAGACTGCTCATGCAAACGACGAAACCGTTTCTCCCCACATGACAATCTCTTCACAAGTGCCTCGTCTTCCAGCGACATGAACTCGACGCGGGCGGAGCGCATGGACGCGCTGGTGGAAGACTCGGTGGCGTTCGCGTGGGCCTCCGTGGCCATCATGGCGCTGCAGTGGGCGGGCGCCGCGCTCGCCGTCACGCTCACCTCCGCCGCCGCGCACACCATGGTGAGTGTTGGCAGGTTACACTCCGCGCGATGGTCAGTGTTGTCACGTCATACTCCGCGCGATGGTGAGTGTTATCATACTATACTAGGTACGATGGTGAGTGTTTTCATATCATTTCCGCACTGTAATGAGCGTTGTCATATCATACTAGGCACGATGATATGGTGTCTCATCACACTCCGCACTACAGTGAGTTATGTCAGATCATACTCCGCACTGTAGTGATTATTGTTATATCATACTAGGAACCATGGTGACTGTTGTCACGTCACACTCCGCACGATGTTGAGTGTTATCATACTATACTAGGTACGATGGTGAGTGTTTTCATATCATTTCCGCACTGTAGTGAGCGTTGTCATATCATACTAGGCACGATGAAAGGATGTCTCATCACACTCCGCACTATAGTGAGTGATGTCAGATCATACTAAGCATAGTGGTGAGTGTTGTCACATCGCTTTCCGCATTTTAGTGTGTTTTGTCATACCATAGAGTCGGCACGATGGTGTGTTGTCTCATCACACTTCGATCCGTGCGGTGAGTGTTGTCAAATTATACTAGGCAAGATTATGAGTGTTTCTACAATACACAGTGTACGATGGTGAGTGTTGTCATGATGGCACTACTGTGAACCTAACTTGGAGCCTAATTCTCGCACTCATACATCGCTGCATATTTGTATAGTCGAATCACATTCGATGTCCTCATAGTGTTTCCCTTTTTAAGATATTGATGTTGTCGGTTTCTACCTCTAGAAATGTTGAAATGCATTTTTGGTTGTAAAATTATCCACAGTTGCCAAAAACGTATACACTTTTGTTGTTGTTGTGAAGAAACTTAAACTTCTAGAGTAACGGTGTCTAATATTATGTTCGCAGACGACGCGGCTGCGCTACCGCGTGCTGCACGCTGCTCTGAGACAAGAGTTGGCCTTCTACGACACCAACAAAACTTTCAATCTCACCACTATCATCACTGAGTGAGTATAGAGTCCACTCTAATTCTCTTAACTCTAGGGAATACTTTATTGTACTCAAAAATAAACAAAAGATGATATCCAAAATTTTCTCGTGAATCTCACCAGTTGACCAAATTGTTTTGAAACTCTAGATTTCCCCTTTTTAACTAAAAAAAGAGTCGACGACGCCGACGCCTTAAAAAATTTGCGCTGACATTACATAAAAAAATATGAATACAAATAAATAAAATGGAGTAGCTAATAAATAATAATAACTTAAAAGCCAGTTACAAAGAATAGAAGAGTAATTATGAGAAAGAGAGAGAAATAATTTATTCAACGGCCCAATACCAAAACAGTATCAAATTCACAAAACACCACAGTACATTAAGATAACATTACATTACAAGCAAACAGAGAAAAAAGAACAATTAAGAAAATTAAAACAAATGATGAGCGATCATATATATTATATGTCTTTAATTTTTAATTTAAATTTGTTTGCAGATTAATTGTAGATTTATTAAACAACAAAAATGTTAACTTAAACACTAGCAAAGGTGCATGCTGTGGCAACCTTAATAGGCTAGGCACTTACCTTAAAACCCTTTATGTTCTATAATTAAGATGTATTAGTGTACTAGCTACTGGTTGTCCTAAGTTTAAAATAAAATAAATAAAATGAGCGATAGACATATTTAATTAAATAAAATAAGCTTATACTATTTTTTTTTATTTTTAATGCACTAACCCGTGCTAAGGACAAAACTTTTAAATTTTAAAATTTTTAGCCTCTTAATAGGTTTTTAAATAAAATAAGCTAACAAATATAAATATGTAAAGTTATAGTTCTGATATTTGCGGATATCGTTGTAGATATTTTATAATTATGCGCATCCAAATCCTGCAGGGGACCACTTGTTTGCAAAAGCTATTAGTATGGAGTTTTATAGTTACACAGGAATCGTTTAGAGTTAAAGTTACAGTTAAAAAGTTTTTATTATTATCAATTGGGCTTAACACATAGGTGAAAAATAACATTTTCATCACAGAATTAACAAAATGTTTCAATGAATAGCTTTGTCATTTTCTTACCCTAACTTGCACACTAGGACTCCCTGTGTCATGCAAGTTAGTCTCTCAATAATGAAACTTGGAGCGAGAACTTCCTTTGCCGGAGCCTCTGGGTTGTAAGCTCACCTATCTCCGGTGCACAGAGACATGGAGAAGCTCCGGCTGGCGACGGGCCCGCACGCGGCCATGGGCGCCTACCTGGCGTCGTCGGTGCTGGTGTCGGCGGGCTCCTCGCTGGCGCTGGGCTGGCAGCTGGCGCTCGTCGGGCTCTCCGTAGTGCCGCTGGCGGTGGCAGTCGCCGCGGTCGCTGCCAAGGTGAGTACACCTTCACAGGCAGCCAGTCAGCAACTTCGCAAATGGACATAGTCTTGCGAACTAAAACTAACCCACACTTTAAGTTAAATTGAGTTAGATGCATAGTTGACCTTCCAAACGTGTGTTTTACCTACTTATAAAGACTCCTGGTCAAAATTTATCAAGCCATAAAGGAGAAACAAAAGCCACCTAGAGAACTAACTCAAGAAACAGTCGATTTTTAACGAACTAATAGAACCTTGCCGCACGGTTCCAACCGTTCTAGAGAATTTGCAGAACGCAAACAAAAACTAAACCAAAATGTTCTCTTTAAAAAAATAGACATCAACATCTCCAGAAAATTTTCTACACACGTTTCAAACAAAAAGTCAATTATCTCAAAAGTAACTTTATGAGGGTTGGTTCTAGTTCGCAAAACTATGTCCAAATGTACATAACTTAGAAAATTAAGTCTTTAGTATTAAATGCCCGTACTGAGGATCGAACTAAATCCGCTTGTGGCCTAACCGAACCGAGTGATTAGAATCACTTGAGTTAAGGTGCGGTCAGGTGCAGGACTACTGTGTGGCTTAGAGAATAGCACCAACCCAATTCTGCGGTTGTTGTAAAAGGTGACTAAGGGACACAAACCGGGGGGTAGGCAGCAGCGCCCCCTGCAGTACAATTCCACCGAACTGCGATCCCCAACCCGCATGATCAGCGTGGGGATTATGGGCATTACCCCTATGATAGCACAACGTGGCGCTTATAGGGTTGGCTATGTCCAGCAGTGGACTAGTATAGCCTGACGACCAGGTGCAGGATGGCTGACCGTCCCGTGACTACCGCTAGTGGCATTTTTTCAAGCGCTTCCGTGGTTCGCAAGGCACGTTAAGCCGTCGGTGCCGGCTGTCATGTAATGGCCCTCGTTAAGCCATGTCCGAGGCCTTATGGGCTTGAAAACTTCTGTGAGTAAGACCAGCCACTGGTCTTGCAAGCCTCCACCGACCCGGGCTTGGCCCCCATGATAGAGAATGGCCCCAGCAGTGGGGACATACGGGGGTTGATATCGAAATCCTAAGATATGCGAGGGCTTCGCCGTGGCTTCGCTAGAAATGTGCTGCTGAAACTTTCGTAAGCACAACACATTGAGACTTTTAGTCCGGATCTACTTACGAATGTTGTTATATCGGAAGAGCTCCGACCGAGTCGCAGCGAAACCTGGTCGGACTCTTCCGATATAACAACACCCGTAAGTAGATCCGGACTAAAAGTCTACAATATGTGTTTCTGTAAAATCTAAAGAAGCGCTCGTGGCCTAGGCGAATCGAGTGATTGGAATCAATCACTTGGTTAAGCAACAACAGGCGCGGTCAGGTACGGGATGGGTGAGCGTCCCGTGACTACCGCTAGTGGCATTTTTCCCAGCGCATCCGTGCCTCGCAAGGCACGCTAAGCCGTTGGTGCCGGCTGTCATATAATGGCAGTCGTTAAGTCATGTCAGAGGCCTTATGGGCGGCTTGATAACTTCTGACAGTGAGGCCCGCCACTGTCTCACAATCCTCCACCAACCCGGACTTGGCCCCCGTGGTGGAGTATGGCCTAACCTTCCTGCGATGCAGGAAGAGACCCGTGCCCCAGCAGTGGGGACATACAAGGGTTGATAACGAAAATGTACATGTGAGCCTGTGCCGGTGTGTTTCAGTACCAGAGCCGGTTCGCGGGCGAGGAGAGCGAGGCAGGCGGCACGGCGGCACGCGCGGCCGAGCACGCGCTGGCCGGCGTGCGCACCGTGCGCGCCTGCCAGGCAGAGGAGGTGGAGCTGGGCAGGTGAGCGGGATACTGACTGCTCTCGTTTAGCAGGCGGCATGTCCGAGGCCTTATGGGCGGCTTGAGTAGCAGGCGTTGGAGGGGGGGGCACTATGGAGTTGGGCAAGTGAGCGAGCCACCCACTGCTCTCGGTGTCCGAGGCCTTATGGGCGCCTTGATAACTTCTGACAGAAAGGAGTGACAGGCATTGGCCTCGGGGTTGGGAGGACACTGTGGAGCTGGGCAGGTGAGCGGCATAGTGACTGCTCTAGTTTGGCAGGCGGCATGTCCGAGGCCTTATGGGCAGCTTGATTACTTCTGACAATAAGGACTGACAGGCGTTGGCTAGGGGTTAGGGGGGCACTGTATAGCTGGGCAGGTGAGCGGGATAGTCACTGCTCTCGCTTAGCAGGCGGCATGTCCGAGGCCTTATGGGCAGCTTCATAACTTCTGAGAGAAAGGAGTGACAGGCGTTGGCGTGGGAGGGGGCGCTCTGGAGCTTGGTAGGTGAGTGGGCTATCCAATGTTCTCGTTTTAACATAGAGGTGGTGCCATGTCAGAGGCCTTATGGGCGGCTTGAGTAAGGCCCGCCGCTGTCTAACAGTCCTCTACCAACCCGGACATACAAGGGTTGATAGCAGGCGTTGGCGAAGGGGGGCACTGTGAAGCTGGGCAGGTGAGCCGGGCAACCACTGCTCTCGTTTAGCAGGCGCCATGTCCGAGGTCTTATGGGCGGCTTGAGTACGGCCCGCCAATGCATTACTGACATATACATTACATTACGTTGCCCGCGGCTGAGACGCAGGCGACGCAGCACAGCGCAGATTTAGTAAAGCATGGAACGTCATCATCGCTACGTACGCTGCGGCGCAGGCACGGGCGACGCAGACATGTGTCTGCCCTGCTCTGCGTCTCGTTGTAGCGCCGGAGTTTTTTGCGCGATGCGTGCACGTTGAGGCGTGTTTACTAACAATTTTGTTGCAAAGACAGAACATTTAAATGAATTAGGTCGCTGTGAACCTTTTTTGCATCTAAAGAGGTTTTTAAAAGTGTCCTCAGCACAAATTACCGAGCTAAGTGGAGACGTACTGTGAGCACCAAAGTGTTTGACTTTGAGTCAAAACGCGGAACGTGTTAAGTAAGATGTTAACGAAGCAACCGCGCCTGGCAGGTTCTCCCGGCTGTGCGCGCTGGCGGCTGGGCGCGCGCGGGCGCGGGGCGCGGCGGCGGGCGCGGGCGCGGGCGCGGGCTGGGCGCTCACGTACGCGCTCAACGCGCTCGTGCTGGCGCACGGCGCGCGCCTCTGCGTCAGAGACCTCTTCAAGCCGCCGCACGAACAGGAGTACAACCCGGGCGTCATGGTCACGGTAACGTCGTTTTCTCTCTTTTTCTCCCTTTTCCTTCTTTGCCCCCCCCGTCTCTTTCTCTTCCTCTATACCTCTTTCTCCTTACTTTTCTTTGTCTATCCCTCACACTCCTTGTTCCACTCTCTATCTCACCAGTATTATGAATATATGGAAAAACACAATAATGTAGGCTCGCGAAATGTTTTAACGAAGACGATGTTTTTTGGCCGCCGACCTCCAACAAGTAATTGGCATATGAAAAAGAAGGACGTTTTCGGCCCCCTATCTTGCTCGTTACCTCCCAGCTGTCTCCACTAGGAAGGTGACTCGACGATCACCACTCCAAATGTCTTGTCCGTCATCTCTATAATGTGGTGATTTGCGTGCCATCGTGTTTAATTCTCTACCTCGTTACTTGATGGATGTAACACTGTTAGATAGCGACAATTACGATGAATGCACCGTATGGTGGCATCAGGAGCTACGTGTCTTTATGCTCACTAAATCATCCACGGTATGAACGCAGATCCTGTTCAGCACATTCATGGCAGCGCAGAACATCACCATGTGCCACCCGCACTTGGAAGTGCTGTCGGCAGCACGCGGCGCTGTGCGCGCGATGCACGCGCTCTTGGCACGCGTGCCGGGCGTGGACGCGCTCGCCGCGGAGGGCGAGCGACCGGCCGCCTTCCGCGGAGACATTCGCTTCGAGAACATCTACTTCAACTACCCCTCCAGGCCTGATGTCAAGGTAAGAGGACATTTTGGTTTATTTGTTTAACCCCGTCTGGGGACAAAAAAAAACCCAGGTCTTGGATGTTTACATGTTTGTGATGTCGTTGTTTCTGGTTCCCACGACACAGGATATCCTAGTATGGGGCCAGAAGCAATGTATGTGCCTGTATGTAAATGTTATGTTATTTATTACTTGTATTTTACTAAGGACGTCAACAGCGAAAACAAATTATTTCATCACAATAATAAAAATACAGTACACCTGGCCAATAACAGATATCCACAAATAAATAAAGAAAGACATCTTTGGGGTCAGGTGTATACTTTTCGTCTCTCCAATTTCAAACTTGGATAGTTCGTACTTTTAAGAATCGAGAATGAACTTAGATCGTTCATACTGTTAAGAATCTTTGATAGACCTAAGCAAATTACAAATCGTTTTCTTTGCAGCCTTCTTGCACCGAGTAATTTGTTTGCGCTGTTTCTATTCAGATTTTGGAGCTAGAAGTTTTCGCTCTTCTTTATTTATCCCACGTCTGATCACAAATGGATTTACTTTGCCACGATATCATAGTTACAATAAGTAGCTTAAATTAAATTTGTTAAGTAACATGTTTTACGCAGTCGGATGATTTTGGCTCAAACTCAAGGTTTGCCAAAGGGGAATGGAGCGCAGCATGCTTGGTGTAAAAAGGATTGATAAAATCCGGAACACCACGCTGCGCGCCAAAACCAAGATCACTGACGTTGCCGTTGCTATCGCTAATCTCAAGTGGAGCTGGGTTGGCCATGTCAGACGTAATGACCCGGAAAGGTGGGCAATAATCGTCACTGATTGGGTCCCGTGCGATGGCTACCGGCGACGTAGCAGGCCAAGGTAGAGATGGTGTGACGACATGACCAAATATTTACCTGAGTGGAAGAATTGGCCAGAGACAAGGTGGAGTGGAAATCTAAAGCGGAAGCCTTTGCCCAGAAGTGGGGCACAGTCGTGACTAACTTAAACAATTGACAGTTATTTTGAAATCGGTTCTGGGGTGCACTAAAGAATATTCTTACCTCATCCTTCCTCGCTTGTCCAGGTTTTGCGGGACCTGACTCTGTCGGTGCGGGTGGGGTGCGATGAAGAATATTCTTATCTCATTCTACGTCGCTTGTCCAAGTTTTGCGGGGCCTGACGCTGTGTGTGCGGGCTGAGTGCGTAAAGAATATTCTTACCTCATCCTACGGCTCTTCTGCAGGTGTTGCGGGGGCTGACGCTGTCGGTGCGGGCGGGGGAGACGGTGGCGCTGGTGGGCGCGAGCGGGTGCGGCAAGTCGACGCTGCTGCAGCTGCTGCTGCGCCTCTACGAGCCCGACAGCGGTGACGTCACCGTGGACGGCCGCCCGCTGCGCGCGCTCAACCTGCAGCACTACCGGACCTGCATCGGTGGGTTACTGCTCTTGCGACTCGTACAGTTTTGTAGGCTTTTAGTCCGGATCTACTTACGATGGTTGTTATTGTTTCACACAATATTAGGGAAAACATAAGTAAAAAGGCCGGAATGAATTATATTCACAGCTTTTATTCTAACGTGTTATAGACACAGCAAAGTACCAAATATGGATAACGGAAACAGTCTTGCCAACACTATACAAAATAATCAGCTAAATCTATGATCGGATGTGTTCCGAACATGCTCGGGCCTCAGCCAAAACGTTAAGACCTATTTTCACTTATAAACTTAATACCTATAAAAGAAAACAAATAACATGTCTTTTCAGTAACTGCTGAAACCAAAATGAAAAGTAACAACATGGTTTCACTAAGAAAATACCTAATTGAAAAGCAAAAATAGCAAATTGAACATAGGTAAGTAATTTTTTTTATTGCTTAAATTGGTATACATATTGTTCTTATTAAAGACTAGGTATTTAGGTTACACATAACTTAAGTTTAAAATTTTAATTAACTTTAGTTCACTTATAGTTTAAATTATTTAGCTTACACTAAGTAAGAGTCGGCCCAAAACAAAGTAGTAATTATACAAACTAGTTATAATCAATAGGGAGTGGACAAACTTTCATTACACTAGTCCTAATGACAAACCCTTTAGGAGTCTTTACATCAAGCGCGCGAACTAAATCGTCGTTGCCTGGTATCACCTTTACAATTCTACCTACTTGCCACTGAAGAGGAGTAACATTATCAGACTTAATTAGTACCATAGTACCTTCCTGCAGATTAGGCTGGGCGGTATGCCATTTAGGTCTGCTCTGCAGCATTGTTAAGTATTGCTTGTGCCATTGGATCCAAAAGGTTTGTTGTAGTTTAGTACATTGTTTCCAGAAGCTAAGTTTTCCAATATTAATATCAGTTAAGTTTAATTCCGGATATGAAGTCAATGGCGCACCTGTGAGGAAATGCCCGGGTGTGAGGTACGTCATGTCATCTGAGTCTCTAGATATAGGGGTAAGTGGTCGAGAGTTCAAAATACTCTCAATCTGAACTAAAACCGTGTACATTTCCTCATAGGTAAGTACAAGGTTACCTATCACACGTTTTATGTGATATTTGATACTCTTGATCCCTGCTTCCCACAAGCCACCAAAAACAGGTGAGTAAGACGGTATGAAATGAAAAGAAATTCTTTCTGAATTACTGAAATTTATTACTTCATTTTGGTGCTCTGTGGAATTCAGTGACTCATACAATTCGTTCAGTACGCTATTGGCGCCTCTATAGTAACTAGCATTGTCACAATATATTTTAGTAGGTTTATTTCTGCGACTGATAAACCGTTTTAAGCAGCCCAAAAAGGTATTGGTTGTCATATCGGAGGCTAATTCAATATGAATGGCTTTTGTAAGAAAACAAATAAACATAACGACGTAGGCTTTAGTTATTACAGGTTTCCTAATTCTAGTTTGCTTCACGCTGAAGGGACCGGCATAGTCAGTGCCAACAATTTGAAATGGCCGTGTCATATTGACTCTATCAAGGGGAAGAGAACCCATAAGTTGACTCGCATTCTTTGCCTTTAACCTGAAACATAGCACGCACTTATGTAAAACTGACTTGACTTCTCTGTTAGCATTAATCAACCAGTATCTTTCATGTAGACTACTCAGAGTTAACTTTTGTCCCGCATGTTTGAGTCTAATATGTTCATGAATAATTAATAATTTGGTCAAGGTTGAACCTTTGGGCAATATAATAGGGTGTTTTTGATCGAATGTGAGATTTGCATTTTGCAATCTACCACCCACTCTTAAGAGACCAAAACCATCAACGAACGGATTTAAATTACTTAAATTTGATTTTTCATTTGTTTTAAACTCAGCAAATTTAAATTCCTTTTCAAAATGCTTCCTTTGTTCAAGTTTGATCAATTCATTTAGTGCAGAAGTTAACTCTTCTGGGCACAGAGTACCTTTTTTCTTGGTTACATTTTGTTTTTTACAATTAAACAAAAATCGTTTTATATAAGTTAATATTCTAGTAATTTTTTCTACATCTGAATATTTTTCAATGAAATCTTGAAAGTGATTATTTACCTTACTACATACATAGGACGCAGGTGAAGGTTTTTTGAGTTCAGGAAGTTCAAAATCTATTGGTTTTGTACTTTCTAGCGCACAATGTACATAATTTATATTTTGTAAATATTGAGGACCATGAAACCACAAAGAATTCCCTTTAAGTTCGTGAGGTTCTACGCCACGCGACAGACAGTCGGCTGGGTTTTCATTTGTGTTTACATAACTCCACTGAAAATTATCACAAAGCTGCCTAATTTTCTCCACTCTGTTGGCAATATAAACAGTGAGTTTTACTGGTTCTGTATTTAGCCAAGACAAAACTATTTTTGAATCTGAGTACAAACCTGTATTGATATTGTCATATTTAAGTGACAAAGTGTTATATACTTTTCTGGCTAACATAGCCAATAACACAGCACTATTTAGTTCGAGTCTGGGTGTGGTGAGAATTTTGTCCTTTGGATTGATACGGGACTTTGAACATAAAAGATTGACATTCACTTGATTGTCATGGCTAACTACTCTCAAATACAAACAACAGCCATGAGCAATATTTGAGGCATCAGCATACCCAACCAGTTCCATTTTGACAGGCGATGGTACATTAATATTTCTCGGTACAGAAATATAACACATGTCTATCAAATTATGAGTAAAGTCAACCATTTTGGTATTAAGGTATTCTGGTAACACATCATCCCATTTTAAATTTTCAAACCAAACTTGTTGCATCAAATATTTTGCCTGAACCAAAACAGGTCCTACTAGGCCTAAAGGGTCAAAGAACTTACTAATAAAACTTAGCATTTCTCTCTTAGTGAAGCTTTCTTGTTTTTCAGTTACTGGACATTTCATATTCAAAGTATCAGTATGTACATCATAGGAAAGTCCTAGAGTCTTTATGTAAGTATTATTTACTTTGTCAAAACTTTTACTGCTTAACTGATGAATAGATTCAGGAATATCACTTAAAAGTTCACTGCAATTCGAACACCATTTGTGTAGGGAAAAACTAGCTTTATCCATAAGCTCTATCAGTTGCCTTTTTGTTTCTGCAAGCTCTAGCAAGTTATTGCTACCGCACTGGATATCATCAACATAACTTTTAAGACAAACGAAGCTAGTGGGTACTCATCTTTATACCTATCAGCCAGTTCAATTAGGCAGCGGGTGGCTAGAAACGCAGAACTTTTTAGACCATAGGTGACAGTTTGCAATTGTAGACATTGAACAGGTTGCGTAGGGGAATCTCGCCAAAGAATGTTTTGTAAACAGCGATAGTCATTATCTACCAGAATCCCACGATACATAGCCTTGACATCGCAAAGTAGCACATATTGGAATGTTCTGAATAAAGTTAGAATGTCAAAAAGATCATTTTGCACAGTGGGACCATTAAGCATGATGTCATTTAAACATAAATTATTTGTTGTTTTCATACTCGCGTCAAAAACAGCGCGGACCGGTGTAGTCTTACTATTAGGGTTTAACACCGGGTGGTGCGGAATGAAATAAATATTTCCTGCATTGATATCATAATTAGATATATCATATATTTTTGCGTGACCCTGACTAACATAATCATGCATGAAAGCTTTATAGTTTTCATACAACTTATTATCCTTGGAAAAACGTTTTTCAAGATTATAGAACCTTTGCAAAACTCTACCAAATGAGTCGCCCAAATTAACATCATCCAGCTGAAGCTTTAATGGTAAAGCTACAGAAAACTTTTTGTTTTCCAGCTTGACAGAGTTTATAAAACTTTCTTCCGCAAGATGATGCTCGGTTGTGCCCTCCTTGTAGATATTTGGTACTTTCTCACACTCCCACAGTTGTGAAATGGTGTGATCAATTTGTTCTTCGAAGGTGAATTGAGTCTGTTTGTCAAGCAAAAGAGAAGACTGATTTTGTGTATCAAGGGAAGACTTATTCTGCTGCAAATAATTACATTTTTCGCCACTGATGTGTGTATTATTTTTATTATGAAATGGGTTACCTCTGACAGTTATGCATAGGTTAGACGTAGAAACTGCGCCAGCAGATACTGGCAGACTCCCCGCCACAACATACCCGAACTTAGTATTCACCAGGTAGGGCCCAGTCAGTGTCAGCGGTAGGGTCTCCCTCTGAAGCACCTGGAAGAATATTTCGCAGCCTAAAAGCATGTTTATCTCACCCGTTTGATGGAATGTTTTGTCAGCTAACATGACATATGAGGGAATGTCCAGTTTTGTTACATCTAACGACTGTTGAGGTAAGTTGCACGTAATATTTTTAGCAACAAAGCATGTCACTTTTAAATTAAAATCATTCACCGTGGAATACACATCAAACTCAGTCTTTTGTGTGACACTATTGGTGCCATCTATTATGCCTGTAATAGTCTTATCAGCCTTGGAAATATTACAGTTAATTTTTTCAGCAAGTTTTTGTGTAACAAATGACACTTGGCTCCCGCTGTCTAACAAGGCACGGGCATAAATAAATTTCCCATTTTTGTTTATTAACCTTACCACCACAGTAGGCAGCAAAACATCTCTCTCTTGCGAAGTGTTAGTCATCACCACAGCATTGTCAGAAGTAGCACCAGCTGAGCTTGTAGCAGCATTACTTACATTTGTATCAGAGTCTGACTCAGCGTCAGTGTGAATAAGCGTGTTATGCTTCTTGCGACAGATATTGCATTTTAAGCGGAGCATACATTTTCCCTGATGCTGATTCATGCACAAGACACACAATTTCCTGCTTTTTACAAATTCACACCTGCCTTGAACTGTCAGCAGTTTAAATTGGGCACACTCATAAAGCTTATGTGATTGGTCGCAGTACTTACATGACAGCTGGTTCATGGCCGATACTAAGCTGGCCTTGCCAGACTTCACAAGTTTTGCTGGAGCCGGCGGCGCCGGTGACGGCTTCTCGCTGGCAGTATTCTCCATTGCAACAGCACGCTTTTCTATAAATTCAAGGAACTCTGATAACCCTGGTAATTTTTTCTCATTTCGTTCCAAGTGAAACCCCCTGTTTGTATAGCCATCAACCTTGCGAGACAAAATATTTACTAAGATTGCATCCCACTGCCCCACAGGTAAGTCTAGGTTTTTAAGAGCCGCAGTGTGCTGATTTACTTTAGATACAAGAGAGCGAAGATTCTGCGCAGTACACTTTGTGAAAGTCGGCAAGTCAAGCAAGCTGTTTACATGGTGATTTACTATCATGGGAATGTTATTATAGCGTTTTTCTAACAACTCAAGAGCTGATAAATAGTTATCATCAGTCAATGGCAAATTTTTTATGATGTCAAGCGCCTCGCCGTGTAAATAGGTACGTAAGTAGTAAAGTTTTTGACAAGGACTTATATTGGAGTCTGAATGAAAGACAGCTTTGAAGATGTTTATAAAAGGAATAAAATCTTCTATGTTTTTACCGTCGAACGGTTTAATATCGATCGGTGGTAACTTTTTAAATCCATTTTTGGAGCAATCAGGAGATGAAGTGTTTTGTTCCTTTTTTAGTTTGCCTATAGCACAATCTAACAACGTCAAACAATTTGAGTACTTACGTTCATACTCCTCGTAATCTTCCTGGTCAGCGGCGTTAAGGAATAGAATTTCCTTGTTGAGGGTCTCATAGTCTCGAAAGGAATCGAAGATTCGTTGACGTTTTGCTAAAAGAGCCTCATAGCTTGCCTTTTCTATATCTTCCGACGCACAGAACGTTTCCATACGAGTGAGACACCCCTTAACGTAACCTCGGTCACTTACTAACCGAGTTAGCGACATTTTGAGCTAGGCTGCAGAAACAAACGAGATTACGAAAGCAAAATAGGTATACCTATCGCGCTATAGAAAAGAACAGTTTGATTTGACCTATTTGATGCAACAAATCACTCCTTACCAGTAACCTCCAACTTAAATAACAGCTTAATTAGCTTTAAATTGTGATTATACACTATTGAGCGTAAAATTTTCTAATTATGCATTAATTTTTGCAAAAACTATAATTATATTGTGCAAATCAATTACAATGGCGGAAAACAATATGGCGAGGCGTCAGGCGATGCGTTAATTCCCGTGAAATCCTGTGTCGTCGATCGGTATCTTCCGGTTGTTGTCGGATAACTTCGTCACTCTGCGCACTCGCTTCGCGGCACTGATTGGTCAAAATCTTGCAGTCAGGTGCGTTCCAATACCCGCTGTGCCCGCATGATAGATAACGTTGTAATTAGCAGAGTGCCAACTTAAGCATAACGGACGTGATGACATGTATTGCGGCACACGTATTTGACGACACTGATGTTGATGAGTTGTAAAATTTCTTTTAGGTTATGTTACGTAATTATGTACCTTGTCGTAGAAGAAATGCAGCAACTTCGATCACGATGAACAATGGATGTTAGACTTTATCGCTTGATTATGATGGCGCAATTGTTTTCTTCAATCACTGTAGATCTGGAGACCCTCCCAGCCGCAAATATCTGAATGCTCGCGATGACAAAGCACTGTCCTTTCAAGGACTGCAGCTGGCTTTTGCACGAATCTGGTTGTCCTGCGAAGGCTTACACACTCGAAGAATTCCGTATAGCACAGAACAAAGCGGAAAGTAGAATAGGTAAGCTTTTTCGCTCCTGACAGCAGTGCTTGTCCAAGCAAGGTTAAGGTTGTGTAATATGGATACACTTATGACGAACTGTTCGCACACTGGTTTTAATTACTTTACGAAGGACCAAACTTATGTTTCACACAATATTAGGGAAAACATAAGTAAAAAGGCCGGAATGAATTATATTCACAGCTTTTATTCTAACGTGTTATAGACACAGCAAAGTACCAAATATGGATAACGGAAACAGTCTTGCCAACACTATACAAAATAATCAGCTAAATCTATGATCGGATGTGTTCCGAACAGTTATATCGTAAGAGTCCGACCAGGTTTCGCTCCGATTCGGTCCTACCTGGTTGGACTCTTCCGATACAACAACCGGACTAAAAGTCTACAATGTGTTGTGCTTACGAAAGTTTTAGTTCAAAAATCGTACAGTTTTGTTTTGATTTCCAGCTTTCATAGTGCATAGAAGCACTATGTAAAAATAAACATAATTTAAAACACATTTTAAAGCACACCTGTTGCAGGCGCAAATATCTAATAATAGTACTGTTGTATGCGTACCTTTAAGCCGTGCTGGTTCCTAAGACTTCATTGCATCTTAGTGGGTAGATAGCTCTCAGCTGTGCCGCATATTTCACCGGCAAAACACCGACCGTGAGTCACTTCACTTCGATATATATTTAATAAGTTTGTTAACACACCGGTTACACACTTATATTTTGCACAACTCACTTTACAGACACTACACTTCTACACACACAGACACATTTTGAACTCGAGTTATTTGGAACCCATTTTCCAAATTAAAAATTATTTACTTCTTTTTTTCAACAAACACGACTAACCGCAGTATGGCCGTGACAGAATATCAGCGTTGTGGGAGCACCTCGGTGCTCCTACGACACATGCTGAGTTGCGACCATTTTAGTGGCTCAATACTTTAAACCTGAGCGTGACAATATAAAAATATTTGTATTAGTTTGTGATGTTCTGTTTTATTGTTTTTAAGCGTATGTAAATGTAATCAATGTTTGAAACGTGTTCTGTTTGTCCTTTTTCTTTTCTTGTATGCATGTAATATTATTTTCTTTGTTATATTTGATGTTCATGAATGCCTACGTTATGTTTTAAAGTATTGTGCCGTTAAATAAATGTTTTATCTATCTATCTAACTATGTATGGTTCGTATGACACTTGTGTCGCGCGGTGGCGAGAGTATTTCGCTGGCCAGCACGCGTGAGGCGCGCGAGAGCGAGCACTAAGGGAGCTTTTGTGCATTCGGTCTAACTGTTGGATAAAGGGTCGTTATCTTCTATTAGATAAGGGAGCTTACTTGCGTACGGTCTAAATACCTAATTAATTATATATTGCTTGAATTAGTAGTTTCTTAGCCTTTGCGATGCTCACACGTAGGTACGTTTAAGTGATCTAGGTAATTGCAATTCGGTAATCATTGAAATGATGCGGTGGTAGCGGAGCGGTAGAACAACAGATTTTCAATCGGGAGATCGTGGGTTCGGCATGTACTAATGACTTTATTTTCTAAGTTACGTGAAGATTTAGTAGCAATAACACTTGCTAACTGTGAAGAAAAACATTGTTGTAACCTGAGGATCTGAGGTATTCAAAATCGAAATCTGCGGCGGGCACGCGTGGTAATCAAGCCCATAGCCTTACTGAAAGAAGGCCTGCCCTCTGCAGTAGGAGGTAATTACGCTACATAAAAAAATATTTGAATAGGCTCAGCATGCTCGTACATTATAGTTAGTTAAAAATCCTGAGTAATAGACTCATCAAATGACTAACTACTATTTGCGGTGTTTAAACATTGGTCACATGTTCTTGGGGAAGCCCTATGTCCAGCAGGAGTAATACGAGCTGACTAGTTAGTTAGTTAGACTTGAGATTTCCGCACTTAGCCTCATAGTTGGGCCATTGTACGTAGCAAGCGCTGAGGTACGCTAACACCTCAGACACTAGGGTTTCCTTACGATGTTTTCCTTTACCGTCAGCGAGTAGTATTGCTACTATAATACGAGCTGACTAATTGATTGCCAAATGTTTCAGTTGACGCGTCTTGTAAAATCATCCATCTCGACCACTAATTAGGTACCTCATGAAAAAATTGGAATCAGCCACCACAATGACGCTATTGTTTACAGACCGACATTTTTTAGCAAAGTTATGCATGTAATTATCTTATGTATTGTTAAGCATATAATTTATCGCGAAACTAAATCTAAAGTATCTTTGTAGTGATGAGATGAGTTTCAAATGTTTTTATTCAGTTTATTTATGTAGAGCCGACAAGGTACACATTAACACATCCTTTTTGTGTTATACGTTAACACATCTTTATGTTTTTAACATGCAACAAGGCCATAACTAAAAGCTACTTTAATTATTAATAGGAGTCCACAGCAAACATTATAATGAAAAACACCTTCGATATCAACCCTTTGTATGTCCCCACTGCTGGGGCACGAGTCTCTTTCTGCATCGCAGGAAAGTTACGCCACACTCCACCACGGGGGCCAAGTCCGGGTTGGTGGAGGATTGTAAGAAATTATCAAGCCGCCCATAAGGCCTCTGACATGGCTTAACGACTGTTGTCACAAGACAGCCGGCACCAACGGCTTAACGTGCCTTGCGAAGCACGGAAGCGTTTGGAAAAATGCCTCTAGAGGTAGTCACGGGACGGTCACCCATTTTACACCAGAACGCGCCTGTTGTAGCTTAACTCAAGTATTTGATTTCGATCACTCGGATCGACTAGGCCACGAGCGCTTCCTCCGTTATGCATACCATAATAATTGAAATGGTGTGAGCTAAAGGAAGTGGAGTCTTCTAATAAAGTAGAGTCAACTGTCATTTAACAGCTAAGCAGACCGTAGACCACGTCGACGCTTACCCTCAGGTGTGACTGGGGTCAAGTGAGACCTGTCTTACTTAAAAAAATCCTGCAGGTGTGGTGGGGCAGGAGCCGGTGCTGTTCGCGGGCTCGGTGCTGGAGAACATCACGCTGGGGCTGGAGGGGGTTTCGCAGGAGCAGGTCGAGAGAGCCGCCAAGACAGCCAACGCGCACCACTTCATCTCCAAGCTCAAGGAGGTGACTGCTTAACTCTTCTTCTGTACTTTGATAGGTTATCTTTACTTTTACGTCTTCTTCTGTACTTGGATGGCCGAGTCTTCACTTGACTTGAAATTTCTTGTAGCTTTCTGCAACGCTGCTGATAACGTGTCTAGTGACTTTTACGTTAGAAAAGAAGGTTAAGATAAGATAAGATAAGATAAGATAAGATAAGATAAGATAAGATAAGATAAGATAAGATAAGATAAGATAAGATAAGATAAGATAAGATAAGATAAGATAAGATAAGATAAGATAAGATAAGATAAGATAAGATAAGATAAGATAAGATAAGATAAGATAAGATAAGATAAGATAAGATAAGATAAGATAAGATAAGATAAGATAAGATAAGATAAGATAAGATAAGATAAGATAAGATAAGATAAGATAAGATAAGATAAGATAAGATAAGATAAGATAAGATAAGATAAGATAAGATAAGATAAGATAAGATAAGATAAGATAAGATAAGATAAGATAAGATAAGATAAGATAAGATAAGATAAGATAAGATAAGATAAGATAAGATAAGATAAGATAAGATAAGATAAGATAAGATAAGATAAGATAAGATAAGATAAGATAAGATAAGATAAGATAAGATAAGATAAGATAAGATAAGATAAGATAAGATAAGATAAGATAAGATAAGATAAGATAAGATAAGATAAGATAAGATAAGATAAGATAAGATAAGATAAGATAAGATAAGATAAGATAAGATAAGATAAGATAAGATAAGATAAGATAAGATAAGATAAGATAAGATAAGATAAGATAAGAATATTCTTTATTGTATACCGGAAAATTGATACAGAACAGCAGATACAGAAGATAAGATACAATTGGCGGCCTTATTGCTAATAGCAATTTCTTCCAGGCAACCTCAAATCGGAGAATTTGCCGAAGGAGAAATAGACACGGGTAGTCGGTAAAAATATTAATAAGTATTAATAAACATACGTATACGTAATAATAAACTTACATAACTGTTTTTATTACAGTTTAATTGCTCACAAAATTTAATATCAGCAAAAATATAGCCAGAAATAATATATGTTATTTTTGATGACTTCTGAGGCAGCTTAATTTTCATTACTCTTACGAAGATTTCAGGAGAATACAGGTGCTAGTGTTTAATCCAGTAAATTAAGAATCATATACATTCATATACATAAGAAATAGTATAGGTCCTAAGATAGAGCCTTTGGCAACATCATAATTAACCTTTAAAACAAATAATTTAGCCTGATATGTTGATGTCTTTAATTGGTTAAGGTTTGTGTTTTATTAGTCAGATTGACGTG
Organism: Yponomeuta sedellus; assembly: GCA_934045075.1. Lineage (NCBI taxonomy): Eukaryota > Metazoa > Arthropoda > Insecta > Lepidoptera > Yponomeutidae > Yponomeuta > Yponomeuta sedellus. The sequence goes on from OW203751.1 coordinate 176,981, forward strand.
TTTTCTTTTTATTTAGGATAATTAACTTTACTAAATCAAATATTTTCTAATTATCTTCTTATACCTACTTATTTAGCATTTATGTTTTAATTTTCGACCTATGTCTCTCTTTACTACATTCATTTATTGTTGAAAAACCCCAGGTCTTGGATGTTTACATATTTGTGATGTCGTTGTTTCTGGTACCCACGACACAGGGTGTGGGACGAGAAGCAATGTATGTGCCAGTATGTAAATGTTTTGTTAATGTAATAACAAAGTTTTTCATACATTTTTTGGACTGTGTCTGAAAAGTTTAGTAGCGTTAAATTTGTTAATTTAACGCTACCAAACTTTTCAGTCACAGTCCAAAAAATGTACGAAAATTTTTGTTGTTACATTAATATACAGCTGCAAATGAACATAAGAAGCAGAGTTCTAAACGCAAGGTTCTCGGCAGGGCTACCACACGCAGGTGGGCGCGGGCGGCGCGGCGCTGTCGGGCGGGCAGAAGCAGCGCATCGCCATCGCGCGCGCGCTCGTCAGAGACCCCAAGATACTGCTGCTGGACGAGCCTACGTCTGCGCTGGACCCCGCGGCCGAGAGACAGGTATGGGCTCACCTTGGTTTGAACATTCACAGGCAAACGTAGCGCTCTTTCGTGACTCCAAGATTCTGCTTTTTGTAGAGCCTTTATCTGCCCCAAACCCCGATAGGTTTTTCTGCCTTTTGCTTGAAAGTTGATGGGCGATAGCTTGTCTGCGATCCCTTGGGATCTTGGAATCTTGATTTTGCTAAAGGTCTACCTATAGCAGAATCTACAGTCTACAGTCCATCTACTGACAGTCCATAACTGTCCCTGTCTGTAATAAAATATGTCAGTATTTACTAGACCTGGTGCTTGGTTACATATGCTCTGGGCTATCTTGACAATTTGACCTTAAACTTTTATGTTGTTTTTTTTATTTGTAAATATTTTTTATTCAATTCAATTTGATATTTTTATTTCGGAACAAGTCTTTACTGTAAGTATTACAGAGATAATTTCTTAAATTAGGTTAGTAAACACATACTTTGTTTTATTACGCGTCTACTGAGATCCGGTGCTTCAGCGTAAGGTTGTCAGTCCTATTCGCAATGACATTAATGAGACCGTTAACTCTGCCGCGAACCCTGCGCATCATTTACGTCTAGTTTTGAGTATTGTGCCATTTTGATCTATCTACAATTAATCATTTTTTTAAGAGTAAGAATCTAACAGTGTTCTCGTTCTGTGCAGGTGCAAGCAGCTCTGGACGCTGCCAGCCGCGGCCGGACCACACTAGTCGTGTCACACAGGTGAGATCTTTTTATCACGCTGTGACGTATCAAAATCACGCGGTGATTTTGCATACTATATTTGATAAATTTCAAAATCGCAGAAATATCAGCCTCCAGTTCTCCTATCAGTTTTCATGAAGCATCATGAAAACTTCATGAACCTGTATAAGGGATCATCCATCAAATTAAGTCACACGTTAAGGGGGATGGAGGGGGTCGACGAATTGTGACATTGTGTGACAGGGGGTGGGAGGGGTCCTAAATTTCGTGACGTCACATTTCCAAATTTACGTGTTAAAACACGAACTTTGCACAATTAACGAAATAGGTACTCAAAACATTTGCAACTATTGATATAAATGAAATTGCTGTTTGAATTGAATAACAAGAATGTATCAAGCTCATAAAACGAAATAACAAACATCATTTAAATATTGACATATTGACCCCTAAGATAGGATTATTGAAGGCTGAATTCGGAAAAAGTTTAATCAGCCCGAAAAAATGGAACTTCTTTTTAACCATTTTTTCTTTGTTCTCAGCTTGTTTAAACGTTCATTGAATGCAAAATAATACATAAAATGCATGTTATGTGTGAACACATGTTTTGGAGATTAGTCTGGATCTTACATGTAAATTAATGTTATCTTGATGACGTACTGGCTGATATCTGTTTCGTGTGCCCAATAAATAGAATAAAATTGAATAATTTCTTAATGCAAAATTGCAAGATATGTGACGTTGCATTTGGGGGGGGGGGAATACGACAAATGCTACCAGCTGTGACGGGGGAGGGGTTAAAATTCACGAGATTCCTGTGACACTCTGTGGTGTGCGCAGGCTGTCGACGATCGTGAACGCGACGCGCGTGGTGTACCTGGAGCAGGGCGCTGCACTGGAGCAGGGCTCCTACCAGCAGCTGCTCGACCAGAAGGGACTCTTCCACAAGCTGGTGCAGGCCGACATGTCGCGCAAGTGAGCTGAACACATTTTTAATATCGAATATACAGCCTGTTAGCTTCTAGAATATACCTCGGGCCCTAGAATAGTTGACACGAGTGTATGTTTACTTCCTGATCCATATTAATTCCGGTATTTCTATCACGCGAATATATCCGATTCTATCGATAGTAGTCGAGGTATATTATAAAAGCTAAATAACAGCCTGTACCTGTTTATTTATCGATCAAATAGGAAATGTATTAGCAAGTACCCGGCACCGGCGTGCGTGCATGCAACGACTTATGAACGTTGATGAAGCGAAGGTGATCTGTCAGGATCGTAACAAGTGACAGTCCGTGGTATCTGCCTACCCCTCTGGGATACAGGCGTGAGGTTATGTATAGCTGTTTAATGTCAGAGGCCTTATGAGCAGCTCGATAACTTCTGACAGTAAGACCCGCCACTGTCTTACAATCCTCCACCAACCCGGACTTGGCCCCCGTGGTGAAGTATGGCCTAACCTTCCTGCGATGCAGGAATAGACCAGTGCTCCAGCAACGGGGATATGCAAAGGGTCATACTTGATGTATTATTTAGTATGATTTGAAACTGGGTTAACTTAGGTACTCGGTTTAGTATTAACAGTTTTTAAAATGTCATGTGGTGTGAACTTTGATAAATAAATAAAATAAAAATAACTTATACACAACACAATCACATATTCTGGTCCTAACTAGGAACCCTGTGCTGTGGAAACAAGGCAAGGACATCGCAAACATAGTAATACACCCGGACCACCACCCACTTAGATTTATTTATACTTATATTGCACTTACACTCATGAACAAACATCCTATACTCTTTTTGCCTCTCTCTCTCTCTCTGTGAGAGTGACTGTGTCCTATTGTGGGTCGTATGTAGCGTTCTTAAGAATTCTGTTACCTTTCATATTTTCCCAACTCCCTCTCTTCAGTGTCTCTTAAACTTCTTATTTCCTACAGTTGATTCGTAAAAAATGCTTCTTGAATCAACTTCGCCGGACGAGTACGATTACTTTCAGTGTAACAAAAGTAGTAATAAATAAATAACACCCTGTCTACACTACGAACGCAATCCCGCAGGCAAGGCGCGGCACCGCCCGAGGACGAGGCTGACGACGACACGATCCTGGAGTCCACAGAGCAGCCTGAGCCTTTCCACAGATCCTTCTCGCGGCTCGGCTCCACGCGCGGTACGTTACATATACGATATACGGTTTTGATACTTAGAAAAGTATAACAAAGGTTTGTAAGCCTGAGGATGCCTCGTGTTAGAGGCGAAACGCGTCGCGCATTTTCTCACACAAGTAAGTGTCGGTGGTGGTGTGTTCGTGTCTTGCTTTTGCTTGAACAAGTGTGAGGGAGGGCGGTGCATTAACTAACCGCACGATGCTTGAGGGATTTTTGGCGGAATTTAGCAAAGTAATTTTTACATTTTATTAATGCTATGGATTTCCGCAAAGTAACGCCTGATTCCATACAATATTACTTTAAATCCCGAGCCTTAGCAAAAGTCTGTTGAATAATTACTGTAATTTATTTTTAAATGCCCCACTAAGTTTCTGTAACCGGAGTGCATGCGTGGAACGATTAATGAATGTTGATGAAAAGAAGAGGTTTTGAGATCGGAGTATTGAAACTGTTGTCCTATTAACGCAGTGGATGAAATGGCACAGTTGTCCAAATGGTCTGGAAGGATCCCAGTCTCTAGCCGGTAACGTGATGTGTTCATAAGTTGACAGTCCCCTCTTCCCGCAGAGTCGATGACGCCGGAGCGGCGGCTGCGGCGCTCGCGGCGCGCCGGCTCGCTGGCGGCCGCGCACATCCCCAGCGCCGCCGTCGACTTAGACGACTTTGTGAGTCTCTCTCTCACTCTCCTTCTCCTTCTTCATACCTAAAGGCCTGCGCAGACGAGGGACTATTCCCCGGGTACTTTTTTTGTCCGTCGATATACCTAGATCTCTTATAAACTGTATCGAATAACGCACACGAAGGACTAAAAGTACCCCGTACAAAAAGTCCCTCAAGTTACCGAGAACGTCAAGAGTTCGGTGTTTTCTTTAAAAACGCCTTTTCTTTTTCAACTTCATGTAAATTACAACATATAAAATCTCAGTTTCTTCGGGATGGCATCAAAAATCTTTAATAAACTACGTAAAACACTGCGAGATGTCGACGATCTACTATCTTCTAAACGTGATTAGATTAATTTACTTCTATCGAAAGGCTATTACAAAATAATTGACTTTCCGCGTGAATTCTAGGTCCGATAAAATGTACAAGTGTGAAGTCTAATATTGACTTGTAATCTTAATCTATTTACTTAATGAAATGCATGCTTTAAGTACCACCAGATTAGTAAAATTACATTGAAACTTAATGTACTTATAAACAATCCCGCACATGTAATTTATGTCAATAAAGATATGATTGATTATTTTATGTCTTTATGTTAAAAACCTGCGCTCCCCCAGGAACCTGAAGAGGAGGAGGCGTCGGGCGAGCCGGAGCCGGCGGTGTCGGGCTGGCAGCTGCTGCGGCTGAACGCGCCGGAGTGGCGGCTGCTGGCCGGCGGCGGCGCGGCCGCGCTGCTGCTCGGGGCCACCATGCCGGCCTTCGCGCTGCTCTTCAGCAAGATCTATGGGGTGAGCTGGCTCACAGCGACAGCCTGGGTGGCAGCGGTGTAGCACGCTGACTGTAAAACCGAAGGCCTCGGGTTCGATCCCCGGCCAGGTCAAACTAGGAAACGAACTTTTCTAGTTTGTCTCGGGTCTTGTATGTATAATCTATCGTCGAGTTAGCACCTCTAACACAAGTCAGGCATCATGACATAACTAACAGGGTTAGTTATGTCATGATGCCCTGTAGCTTATCAGTTAGATTTTTTTTTCAGTCTTGTTGCAAGGACGCAACGTGAGGTGCACTGTAGGGGTAGATGGTAGATGACACGCGACCATAGATAAGTATATTTGACGCGACGCTCTGTAGCCAAATAAATCTTCAGTTTATACTTATCAATGATTTCAGAAGTCGATATATTGTTCTGTAACTCTCTGAATTCGTCGTTGGGTTACTCTGGGAACTAAGAGTATATTGTATGCGAAGCATTATCTTATCCTACTAACTAGATGACTTCATTATATCCTTTTTAATGCACTAACCCGTACTAAGGACAATTTTAAAAACCTATTACCTCTGTACGTAATACAGAGAGTATTGTAAAGAGGTTCGAAATTTCACTGATGCCGGTGAACCGCCCATTAGGTCAGTTGGAAGAGCGCTGGCACGGATAGCCAGAGGTCGCGGGTTCGAATCCCGGCATGGGTGGAATTTTTAGCCTCTAAATAGGTTTTTAGATGACTTTATTAAAAAGTGATAATTACTTTGCTAAATTCCGCCACAAATCCTACAAGCACCATGCGGTTAGTTAATGCACCGCCCTCCCTCCCATTTTTTTAAATAATGTATAGCTCATAAAATAAATAAGACTAGAAAAAAAGACACGAACACACCACCACTGACACCAAAACTTGTGTCAGAACACGCGACGCGTTTCGCCTCTAACACGAGGCATCCTCAGGCTCACAAGTGTTTGCACTACGAATTTCCGCAAAGTAACGCCTGATTCCATACAATAGATGACTTCATTTTCGTGGAGTTAAATGAGTCTTTCTATTTTTCGACGAATACATTAGTCGGAAGGCTAAGTTTGTATTTTTTTGTAATTATTTTCTCCAAAATCATCCAAAATCAATTTTTAATTGCCACCTAGTTTAACGTTCATTAAGACACATTTGCAATGCATTCGGTGCTACATTTATACTACACTACATAAGAGCACTTTGATTTTACATTGCTCAACGAAATGCTTCATCATAAACGTGAGGCGTGTACAGTCTATTTATTCTTACTTGTCCAATTTAGTAAACAACATTCTAACCTTAAAATTGAGATCGGATGCCTAAACTAGACATTTTCTCGCAAATTCATCAAGGTTTATAAAATTGGCAGTGTGTTATATAAAAGAGTGTTCCAAGCTGCTTCATTTAAGGATATATGGCAGTTTTGGACTAAAAAGTCACAGTTTAAGGGTAGAATCTTGTTTACTAAATTGGACAAGTAAGAATAAATAGACTGTAGTTATGTCCTGAGTGCTTACTGCGAGTTTTTTAACTACTCGAACGCGTTAACGCAAACTCATATTTCTATGACATCGAGGAGCGCCACCTAGCGACAAGTATGGAAATTAAAGTTGCTGAGTGCGAGTTGTAATGGTTAACGTTGAGAAGTGAACACGTTTACCAGCCAAAACACGAATAAACGCGAGCGCGAGTTGTACCATGACAGCGTTGTGCCAGTTCGAACGGTTGACTTACTCATACTCGCTACTCAATGCACGATCAACGCGGTAGTAAAGTTATTCGATTGGATCTGTCAAACTCGCACTAGGCACTCTGTTTGAAAGGCGTCACTGGTTGACCAACACCACGTCCGCTTCGTGTTGTCAGATGTTCGCGTCGCGCGACCCGGAGCAGATCCTGCGGCAGGCGTCGCTGTACGCGGCGCTGTTCGGCGGCTGCGCGGCGCTGTGCGGGCTGGTCACCTTCCTGCAGACCTGGCTCTTCAACTCCGCCGGCGCCAGGCTCACCGCACGCCTCAGGCAGCAGGTCTTCTACAAGTTCCTCACTCAGGTAATTCAATTTTGTTTATTCAGGAAACCAACCAGCTTTACAATGTAAGAGTGGTATTACACTTATCAAATATCTTTGTCCAATGTACGATTTGATCAAAGAAATTGGACGACTTTATCAAATGTCTTGGAAACACCGATATTTGATCAAATATTAATAAATACTTTTTTTTGTTTTGACTTTTGGTTTTTCATTAATAACATAACGATAATAATAGCACCACTTAGAGACGCAATAGCAGCAGATGTAGACGCTCCACGTTCCTCCATTTTCTTAAAACTAAGCAAAAAATATTGGACACAGTTATTGGACAAGTGGAATGGGCTTACCTCAAAGAAATTTTATAAAATATTTGACAGCAAAATTGGACAAAGATATTTGATAAGTGTAAGATCACCCTAACATATAGTTTGTCAAAAAATCCAAGAAACCGGAAGTGAAACTTTATTATTGGTATTAACGAGAATCACGACCATTTACTACCTTTGATTGAGTACAATACATAATTTTAATGCAATGACTGTAGTTTTTATTTTTATAATGCTTGCAAGTGCAAGAAATTAACTAACACAGACAAAAAGTCTTTACTCTTTAATTTCTACACTTTTTGGACAAAGTATACTTCTTATAATAGACAAACTTAATAGCGAATTATAGGTTACCTCAGATGATACAATGTTTTGAGTTATTACTAATTCACAAAACCGGATCAACACAACTTACATAATTACTTCTTTAACAAAACTGAATACGATTCTAAACAACACCATTTCCTCATCTTAATAGATTATTTGTTTGTTTATTATGATGAACAAATAGATACACAAGTAAATATTATTTTCACTTATAAATACATAAATGAGTAGATAAACAAATAATCTTCTTCTTCTTCTTCAGGCTATATTATCCTCCTAAGTCCTGGTGTCCTATATATAAATATCATTTATAGAAATAAGGCACCAGGTATGTTAAATCAGAAGTACATGCTCATGTACCGAAGATATAATATACAACCATAAAACCTGTAAATGAAGTAAAAAAGAAAAAAAAAAAAAAGAAGTAAAAATAAAATAACTACCGTACTTCGATATTCTATCGAAAGCATATCAGATACTTAAGATAATTATGAAAAGAAAAAGGAAAAAAAAAAGAAAAAAAAACATAAGTGCGAAAATAGACAGTAAGAAATACAAAGTAAGAAACTAATTGCATTAGTAACCTAAAAAAAAAAAAAAACAGTAACACACTGCACGCGTGGTTTACCGGTGTAAACGTACTAGCGTACGTTTACACCGGTAAACCACGCCTGCAGTGTGTTACATTACGCAGAGCAAATATGAGAAAAAAAAATCTATCCACAATGTTAGTCTAACAAAGTCTCTGACCCATGTCAGAGGATTTGCGGCGAAACATACAAAAAAAAAAAAATTATTTATAACTTTCTTAATTCACACCCAATAAAGTTTAAATAGAAAACTTACTCTTTTAGTTGCACAATTTTTTTCATAACATTTTTGTTACACTATTTTTATTTTTAATGCACTAACCAGTGCTAAGGAACAAATTTAAAAACCTATTTAGAGGCTAAAAATTTCACCCATGCCGGGATTCGACGATGATGGCCGGGACTACAGTCTTAAAATTATGTATTTGCATTAAAATTATGTAACATTTTTGGACAAAAGTTTTTTTCGAGCTCTACAAAGTGTTTTAGAAGAGTAGTTTTTACCTCCAGGGGTTAGGAGGTTATGTAGTCAACTGCTGGACATAGCCCTCCCCTAATGAGCGCGTCTGACAGTAATACCAGCCACTAGTACTGCACGCCTCCACCGATCCGGACTTGGCCCCGTGGTGGAGTATGGCCTATACCTTACCCAGGGAATCTATCTATCATTTTGGGCTTCATATCTGGGTGAAACCTCATCCGTCAGCAGAAACTCCAATTAATTTCAACTTTTCCTAGCCACTTTAATTAGAAACAAACTTTCTTTTCGAAATTGTATACTCGTAGCTTTGTGACGACCTCTTGTTACTGGCTCACCATTTCCATTCGCTTGCGCAGGATCAAGCGTGGTTTGACCGCACCGAGAACTCGGTCGGCGCGCTGTGCACGCGTCTGGCCACCGACTGCGCCGCCGTGCAGGGGGCCACTGGTGAGTACCACTAGCGGGCATATAACATTACATTTACATACAAGCACATACATTGCATCTGGCCCCACACTAGGATACCCTGTGTCGTGGGAACCAGAAACAGCGACATCACAAACATGTAAACATCCAAGACCTGGGCTTTTTTTTTGTTCCCAGCCGGGATTCGAACCCGGGACCTCTTGCATGGTAGTCAGACGCGCTACCGCTACGCCACAGAGGTCTTCATATGATTTTTCCGAAAATAAGAAAATATGGGTCGTTTGGGGGCTGTCAATCGAAACCTAAATATTAATCAAACCATGAACAATCATTCTGTGCATCAAATTTTGTAATTTAACTGTGTCATTTTAAATAATAGTACATTACACAACTAGGGTGGTAATACAAAGAAAGGCCGAGATCGCAGAAGTTTGCGGCCCGAGCTGCAAGCGAGGGACGTAAATATGCGATCGAGAGCTTTCTTTATTACCTCCCGTGTTGTGCACATCTTTTTATGTCTACACTTGGCCAGAAAGCGGCTTTTTCCGTACGCGCAGCGTGCGGACACTTTTTTGCCAGGTGTGGCATAAATATTTTTTACTTTATTTCACATCTAGTTTCCTTCAAGACAGTAAAATAGGTATGCTAAATAAAAAATGGAAATGTTGTCAATTGGTGTGATCTCAAGTATTGTTTGTTAACCAACTCGTCCCTGTTACAGGCACGCGGCTCGGCACGGTGCTGCAAGGCGTGAGCACTATGGTGATCGGCGTGGGCCTCGCCATGCTCTACAGCTGGAAGATGACGCTCGTCTCGCTGCTCAGCGTGCCTTGCGTGAGTACCATACGTTAGCGCGATTAATATAACGACAGGAGGCATACTTCGTTTTCTTCTTCTGCCATGGCCTTTGGGATTGATCTCGAACCTTGGACGCTTAGTGGAAACTCCTGTTCAATATTTAAGGACACTTAGTTTTGTCTATATTGGTTTTAATTCCCTCAGCAAAGCGACACATTGTTACTGACTGTTATTAACGTGACGCGAGCAGTTTCTGGGTGGTACAGTGCTACACAAGAAATAAGTCCCGCGGATGTACCTGCGCAGATGACCAAATTTTGGATGTGCGGCAAGTTGATCGACCAATCAGATAGTTTCATTTTATGGAAGGCCGCGCGCCTTTGTTGCTATTGGTTGATTCAACGTCATTGATGCAACTATTAGTTTGGCAATATTAGCTTGAGCGAAATAGGTAGCACTACTGCGGCAATCAGTTCTGCACCTTAACCGTATCGGTTAAAGATCATGTTGAATGTACTTACAGCTTCGGGTACTTTCGCTACACTTCTTCCTAGTCTGCGCGAACGTACATTCCCGAAGGGACTTTTATGATGTGGTCGAAGTATTACAGTACTGTAATACTTCGACCGCGTGTTTCGAAGTGACTGTCGTTTGCAAAGTATTTCTTTCTTTATTTTACCGATATACAAATGTTGTTAATTTGGCCAGCTACTCTGGCACATGTTTTTTGAAACGTATTAAGTTGTAATGGTTTCACAACTTGGTATTTTACTTATCATAAACTAAACGAGTATCATAGTTCATTATTTAATTTATGCCACACCTGATCATAAAGTGGCTTTTTCCGCACGCTGCGCGTACGGAAAAAGCCGCTTTCTGGCCAAGTTTAAACATAAAAATATGTACACAACACGGGAGGTAATAAAGAAAGCTCTCGATCGCATATTTACGTCCCTCGCTTGCAGCTCGGGCCGCAAACTTCTGCGATCTCGGCCTTTCTTTGTATTACCACCCTATATAGTTGTGTAATGTACTATTATGGCACTACGTAGCTCAGGTTGCCGCAGTCGATCAGACAAATCTACTATTACGACGACTGCCACGACTACTTGCTGAATACTCAAAAAGTGAGCTAATGTCCCTATTCTGTGAAATCTCGTCCATCAGAAAAAAATCGGTAATTTTTACACAAATACTTTGTGAAAGGCAATAAGGCCGTCAGTTGTACCACTTCTTTTGTAACTGTTTTCTGATACGATAGAGAAGAATATTCTTATTAAATTTTATCTTACTTTTATCCTTCAGGTGATGGGCGGCATCTACGCGGAGGGCTGGGTGATGCAGCGCTCGGAGGCGAAACAGCGGAAGGCCAACGAGGGGGCCTCCCGCATCGCCACGGAGGCCCTCATGCATCTGCGAACTGTGCACACGCTTGGTGAGGATTTACACATTTTCAAAGGGAAGATGAAATCGATTACAGCGCGAACCCGACCAAATTTAGTAGACCCTAAGTGCCATGCACGAAATAGGGTTTTTGTGCCTACTGCACTTGTAAGGATTTGCACTGTGATCGATTTCATCGCATCTCGGAACGCAGGCTTGACCGTTTATATCCAAATCCTAGAGGAAACTCTCTCAGTTCGTGACCCTAGCAATAATGTCCATTATGTCCTGCCCTCCTATTGCCTAGCACTCCACTCTATCGAGTCATTTAGACGAGTCTTAAGTGTCAAAAAAATTATGCATTTGACAGCCGGAGTAGCTTAAAAAAGTAAAAATCAACGTCACTCAACTCAGTGGATGATTGACCTTTTTGCGTCTACGTAATGAGATGATTTATACAGCTCACTCTCACACTAGATGGGTGAAGGGACCACTCCGCCGCTGTAGTGCCTGGGGCATGGTTTTTATAGATGGTGTAGGCTTGCCCAGCACCTATACCATCCTGACAGCTCAGTCGGCCTAGCCCACAGACGATGTTTTCCTTTACCGTTAGCGTGCGGTATTGCGACTACGAATTCGCAAATGTACGTAACTTTGAAATTAAACAGTCATTGATACATGCCCGCACTCGAGATCGAACCTGGGGCTCTCGCTTGCCAGTCTATGGTTCAGTGGATCTATCTATCTATCTATCTACCTACCTACCTACCTACCTACCTACCTACCTACCTACCTACCTACCTACCTACCTACCTACCTACCTACCTACCTACCTACCTACCTACCTACCTACCTACCTACCTACCTACCTACCTACCTACCTACCTACCTACCTACCTACCTACCTACCTACCTACCTACCTACCTACCTACCTACCTACCTACCTACCTACCTACCTACCTACCTACCTACCTACCTACCTACCTACCTACCTACCTACCTACCTACCTACCTACCTACCTACCTACCTACCTACCTACCTACCTACCTACCTACCTACCTACCTACCTACCTACCTACCTACCTACCTACCTACCTACCTACCTACCTACCTACCTACCTACCTACCTACCTACCTACCTACCTACCTACCTACCTACCTACCTACCTACCTACCTACCTACCTACCTACCTACCTACCTACCTACCTACCTACCTACCTACCTACCTACCTACCTACCTACCTACCTACCTACCTACCTACCTACCTACCTACCTACCTACCTACCTACCTACCTACCTACCTACCTACCTACCTACCTACCTACCTACCTACCTACCTACCTACCTACCTACCTACCTACCTACCTACCTACCTACCTACCTACCTACCTACCTACCTACCTACCTACCTACCTACCTACCTACCTACCTACCTACCTACCTACCTACCTACCTACCTACCTACCTACCTACCTACCTACCTACCTACCTACCTACCTACCTACCTACCTACCTACCTACCTACCTACCTACCTACCTACCTACCTACCTACCTACCTACCTACCTACCTACCTACCTACCTACCTACCTACCTACCTACCTACCTACCTACCTACCTACCTACCTACCTACCTACCTACCTACCTACCTACCTACCTACCTACCTACCTACCTACCTACCTACCTACCTACCTACCTACCTACCTACCTACCTACCTACCTACCTACCTACCTACCTACCTACCTACCTACCTACCTACCTACCTACCTACCTACCTACCTACCTACCTACCTACCTACCTACCTACCTACCTACCTACCTACCTACCTACCTACCTACCTACCTACCTATCTATCTATAACCAGCCCACATCAACCCACTGCTGGGCATAAGCCTCCTTTTTATTGCGCCATTCCTCACGGTTCTGTGCTAATAGCCTTGGGTAACTCAAGAGCCAGATATGAGTGGACACACAACTCCCTCACCGTCAAGTGTGTCCTATTTATATCCCAGAGATGTCAACTATATCTGCCTCCCTCACACATACTCTCAACTCAGTACGGTAGTCATCTCCTGCTACTTTATCCAGCTCACACACAATGCGCGAGAGCGAGATCAACATCGTCTGACATCGGTTACGTTCGGCCGCATTTCTCGTCGTAACCAACGAGCTATGAGAGAAAGTTCACCAAAAGAAACGTGTGATCTGGATAAAGTAGGGAATAGTTAGACTAGACTGACTCACCACTTGTGTCTCTTGTTTCCACACGCACTTAGTTGATTGGACGTCGCATGAGCTAGGACACAAGTGGTGAGCGAGTTATGATAGAGATATAGTGTGTCTCGGTGAGCAAAGATATGAGATATAACAACTCCCTCTAAGGACACACTTTTAGTCTATGTGCTAAACTGATCCACCCGCAACCCTCACGATGTCGTCTGACCATCGTGTCGGTGGTCTGCCTACCAACCTCCTTCCCTCCCTTCAGTGGATACATACATACATAACCTCACGCCTGTTTCCCAGAGGGGTAGGCAGAGACCAGGGACTGCCACTTGCCACGATCCTGACAGATCACCTTCGCTTCATCAACGTTCATAAGTCGTTGCATGCACGCACGCCGGTTCCGGGTACTTTTTATCTTTCCCTTTGCTAATACATCCCCTATCTGGTCGATGTACGTCCGCCTGGGACGAGCCTTACCTACCCTTCCACTCACATTCACAATATATATTTGTTTCGTCAATCTTTCTTCCTTCATCCTCTCCACATGTCCAAACCAACGCAACATTCCTTACTCAATTCTAGTCACTACATCCTCTTTCAGTCCACAACGTTCTCTGATCAGACTATTGCGTATCCTGTCATTCGAAAACTAGACATACTTCAGTGGACACTTACGTAGTAATGCCCCGGTCGCAGGCGTGGGCTCGACGCTGCTGGCGCGCTACTCGTTGTCGCTGGCGGCGGGGGCGCGCGCGGCGGCGGCGGCGGGGGGGGCGCGCGGCCCCGTGTACGGGCTGTGCCTGTGCGCCCCCACGCTGGGTTACGCCGTCTCGCTGGCCTACGGCGGGTACCTGATCGCGCGCGAGGACATGACCTACGAGTACGCCATACTGTGAGTCATTCTCTCACTTTCCTGCTTCATTCACGTTCTCCATAAACTCTGTTAATGAGGGCTTTTCAATGACAGCTGTGAGTTGATTGCATTAAAATAAACTAGATGGCGCTGCAAGGAGAACAAATGTCACCATCATACGTTTTATCGCGTTTTATGTTGTACGCACGATTTATTATTTGTGATAACCTAAACATCTCTCTGTAGTCTGTGATCTAAGCTAAACTACGTTTCGAAACTGTTGAAATTTGAAAGTTTTGAAGTATTTCTACTTTGTTCATTACATACGTACGTGAATTGTGTCTTAACTAATGGCTAGCCCGTGCATTGAGCATTTTTGTAAGGCACTCACCGTTTTCCTAAATGATGTAAATTTTGACATATTATATGACGTCAGCACCATCTATCAGTAACTTGCGGTACTGTTTTTTGTTTTTAATGGCGCTTTGAAAAGCCCTCATTAAGGAATTTGAAAAGACTAACTTTGGAGTTTTTTTGTCCATTTTTTCTCCAAAATGATTTAGATTTTGAAATGGACACCTAGTTTAACCACTTTGACTTGTAACGTTCATTAAGCCGCAGTATCTCCGCTACTTTGAATAAAACCTTTTCATTTAATTTCATTTCCATCCCATCTTCTGCAATATCGCTATTCCGACCTTAACCCTCATGCACATAGTTAGTTTGTCCTGTAGTTTCCGCACTTAGCCTCATAGTTGGGCCATTGTACGTAGCAGGGCTGTGAGATCACTCCAGCCATCCAATTTCACCCTCATGCACATATGTGTTACAGACAAAACTCTTAAACGGTCAAAACTGGTTTTGACTGTTTAAATCAGACAGAATTGACTGCAGAAAAATTTATTAAAATTTTAGTAACAATGTCGATCGTCTGCTCCGCTGCCTTACCATACGCCCACTTTAACTTGGTTCATCGCACGTGATAATGACTTTTTATGAATGCGGACTTCATTTATTCATACACATCTTTATAAAAACCTATTAGAGGCTAAAAATTTCACTCATGTCGGGATTCGAACCCGCGACCTCTGGCTATCCGTGCCAGCGCTCTTCCAACTGAGCTAATGGGCGACTCACCGGCATCAGTGAAATTTCGAACCTCTTTACACTTTTCTCTGTATTACGTACAGGCAGCGACACCTGGCTTAAGTAAATTGCATCACTTACAGCCCCGACTACCTACTTTGCAGTTAGGTTTTTACATCGGAATGATATCACGGTACCCACATGATTATACTATTTTTATTTTTAATGCACTAACCCGTGCTAAGAACAATTTAAAAAACCTATTTAGAGGCCAAAAATGTGGAATTTGAACAGCCTTTTAAGGTTTTTAAAATTGTCATTAGCACGGGTTAGACTCTAACGAGCGCTAAGGACAAGATGGATAAGATTTGTTATATTATTTTTAATGCTGTAACCGTTAAAGTATTAAAGATAATATTCGTTATCAACCCTTATTATGTCCCCACTGCTGGGGCACGGGTCTCTTTCTGCATCGCAGGAAGGTTAGGCCATACTCCACCACGGGGGCCAAGTCCGGGTCGGTGGAGGATTGTAAGACAGTGGCGGGCCTTACTGTCAGAAGTTATCAAGCCGCCCATAAGGCCTCCGACATGGCTTAACGACTGCCATTATACGACAGCCGGCACCAACGGCTCAACGTGCCTTGCGAAGCACGAAAAAGAATATATGTTAATGTGGAGCTTCTTTAACATTCCCATTTGGTCGTGTCGTGATCCAGCGTGTCGGAAGCGCTAATCTACGGCGCGTGGATGCTGGCGGAGGCGCTCTCGTTCGCGCCCAGCTTCGCGGCGGCGCGGCGCTCCGGCGCGCGCATCGTGCGGCTGCTCGCGCTGCAGCCTCTCACTCGGACGGAGGACACCGCCCTCGAGGACCCCGACTGGGTAAGCCGTGGCCCCTCTAGGGAACTTGTATCACTTCACACTGATATTACCTATAAACATATTATGTATTTTTAACTTTCGCGACTTGTACACATAGTTGAATATTTTCGGGGCTTAATCGCGTATAGTCTATTTATTGTAGACTTTTAGTCCGGATTTACTTACGGGTGTTGTTATATCGGAAAAGTCCGACCAGGTTTCGCTCCGATTCGCAGAGCTTAATCATGGTGAGCAGAGACGGAGCTCGCGTCGTCGGTTGCTTGTCTCACACTGATGTTGTGCTTACGAAAGTTTTAGTTCAAAAAATAGTCTATTTATTTTTACTTGTCCAATTTAGTAAACAAGATTCTACCCATAAACTGTAACTTTTTAGTCCAAAACTGCCATATTTCCATAAATGAAGTAACCTGGAACACTCTTATAGATAACACGCTGCCAATTTTATAAACATAGTTCATGATAGTTCATGAATTTGCGAGAAAATGTCTAGTTTAGGCATCTAATCTCAATTTTAAGGTTAGAATCTTGTTTACTAAATTGGACAAGTAAGAATAAATGGACTGTAGGTAGTAATTTATTGCTATTTTACCTCGACGTTTCGACGACGTTACAGACATCGTGGTCACGAGAAGACTGATGGCTGGCACCCGTTCGCATCTTCGGCTGATGAGGTTTCAGACTACCCTCAATCAGCTATCACAAAGCACTATTAGGTTTGCGACACACTACACTGAGTGTTCGAGTGGAAAAAAGTCGCTTGGCTTATCGTCCGACATTGTATATAAAACAGTTATTCACATAAGACACACGTATACAATACATGTAAATAACAAAAAAGTAGCATACCTACATAAAAAACAAAAACACACAGAAGATAAGGCATACACGGTACTGTAGTGTACCTGGGCAATGAACTGGACTGGGAGTGATCAACCTAGGTGTGGCAAATGTGAATGGGCTCCGACTCAACATGGCGGTGACCTGTGCCCGACTAGGGATGTGGGTAAAAAGGTCCTCGCTTCTATTCGTGGAAAAGCGCATCATCGTCGAACCTTGATTTGATGTTTTACTCTGTTTTACGGACAAGGTCATCACGTATTTTTGGCATCAACTTGATAATACTATTTTTATTTTTAATGCACTAACCCGTGCTAAGGAACAAATTTAAAAACCTATTTAGAGGTTAAAAATTTCACCCATGCCGGGATTCGAACCCGCAACCTCTGGCTATGCGTGCCAGCGCTCTACCAATTGAGCCAATGGGCGACTCCGATGTTAAACCTAACTGCAAAGTAGGTAGTCGGGGCTGTAAGTAATGCAATTTGCTTAAGTCAGATGTCGCTGCCTGTACGTAATACAGAGAATAGTGTAAAGAGGTTCGAAATTTCACTGATGCCGTGAGTCGCCCATTGGCTCAATTGGTAGAGCGCTGGCACGGATAGCCAGAGGTTGCGGGTTCGAATCCCGGCATGGGTGACATTTTTAACCTCTAAATAGGTTTTTAAATCAACTTGATATTTTTGTCCTAGTGAGTGGCTCCTCATTGGCAAAGAGAATGAGCACCTCGCAGCAATGGGCCGAAGAACTTCATTGACAGCACTTTTTGGTTCTCTGAGATATCACTCGTTTATATGACTAGACCATAATATCATGCCTAAGCACCAAACTGCATCTGACCGAGAGGAATGTCAGTGAGATAATAATAAAATATTTATTGCACGCTAAAAAAAACAAAAATACATTAAACAAAGAAGAAACAAAAAACGATATTAGCCACTCAGATTATGGTGTGCGTGTTTGTGTGTGTGTCTGTGTGTGTGTCTGTGTGTGTGTGTGCATGAATAATCCTGCGAAGAAGCTGACATAACTATGCTCATAAATAGAGGGCTCATTGCTCCGGTATTGCTCTCGAGTAGGCTGTCAAGATTCTGTTGTGTTGCGAACGGCATCTTGAAAAAAGTACTCAAGATCGCAAGTAACAGCGATTTACTTTATTAGATTACGACCTCTCTGGCGTAACGGTAGCGCGTCTGCCTACCATGCAAGAGGTCCCGGGTTCGAATCCCGGCTGGAAACAAACAAAAAGCCCAGGTCTTGGATGTTTACATGTTTGTGATGTCGTTGTTTCTGGTTCCCACGACACAGGGTATCCTAGTGTGGGGCCAGAAGCAATGTATGTGCTTGTATGTAAATGTTATGTTATTAATACTATTCCTATTAACGAATTTCCTTACCCTGCAGTCGGCGTCAGGCGAGATCTCGTTCGAGAGCGTCAAGTTCTCGTACCCGAGCCGGCCCGGCGTGCCGGTGCTGCGCGGGCTGAGCCTGCAGCTGGCAGCTGGGAAGACGGTGGCGCTGGTCGGCGCCAGCGGCTGCGGGAAGTCCACTCTGCTGCAGCTTCTGTCCAGAGTGTACGATCCGGACAGCGGGCGTGTGGTGAGTGATGAGTTGATTCTCGCTACAGTGTCACTAGTGCTGACAGGAGATATGACAATTTTAAGTGACTACAGCATCTGTCCCGAATATTTACGACCCTGATAGTGGTCAGGATCGAGTTGATTTTCATTGAAATTATCACCAGGGAGTCAATTTTCACTCTATTAGCAAATAATTCGTTTACGACTCTAAGGCGTTTGACTTGAATTCTACATAAACGGTCGACATTATGACACCTCAAAGCGAGCGAATTTTATTAGAAATTTGCGCATAGGACTTTCTGAGAATACATGAAACTGATTTTTATGAGACAAATGTCTAATACCTCGAATAACTATTTTGCGTCTACGCTTTCAATTCGCATGAAGTTTGTGCCATTGCTCGGTTCTAGTGGTTACTAGAACCGAGCAATGGCACAAAATTGTGTATTAGCAACCACTTCTTCTTAGCGTGACGATGGAAAATCAAATTCGTCAAACGCAATCGGCGTGTCTGCCGATTGCGTTGTCACTTGCAATCATTAGATCCTCCTGACTGCAGATCTTAGGGCACGCAAGGCACTATATATATATATATTAGTTTTTATTTCAGACTAACTGAGCCAGCAAACTTCGTATCGCCTAATGGAATCGACCATTCTCGAGTTAGTCTGAAATAAAATCTAATATATATAGTGTTTTTTCTTTCCGTAAGAACTATCCTCGTACATCAAGAAATATTCTAAAAATAGAATTCGCGAAATGGATTCAGCTGATCTCGAGAGTCCTTACCAACACATTCAGCGATTCATTTTTATATTATAAATCCATAGTTTTGTTAGTACATACACTCCTAACATTCAACTTAGATCTATATTAGTGCTTGGAGACTTACTTACTAGGTACTCTTTATTTTATTAGACATTAGATCGACATCAGCGCTTCAAAAAGCGTGTGTCATAATGCTCGGCAATCACGACCTAGGATCATCTCACCCATGCGAATTGAAAGCGTGGACGCAAAATATTGGAAATCTTAGACATTTGTCGCATAATAATAAGATAAGACAATTCGACAGAGTCAATAGACATTTATTTTGTCATTGGAATTCAATCTAGCACGGCGTTCAGAATACAAATTTTGACTGTCGACTCGACTTTTTACGTAGAATTCCAAGTCTTAAGCCTAAGAGTCGTATACGACTTATTTGCTAATGACGTGAGAATTGGGTCCCTGGAGGTTGTTGCCGCTGGCACGCAACCTGCTTAAGGTGGAAGCTTGACGCTGACGCAAGGTGCCATAAAAACAGTTAGTGCACGCCACTGTGAACATGTTAGACCATATGAGGCTGGGCGCATGCTGAGACAAAGGTGATGCAGCACAGCGTAGCATAGTTCAGGCATAGACCAAAAATACCTTTTTGGTCTATGGTTCAGGGCACTTGATGCAGACATAGGCCTCCACCGCATGCTGCGACGCAACTATTCTCGCTATTCTCTCTATTCCTTGGCAATTCTCACCCATAATAACCAATGTCTTTTTTTAATAATCTGGATGATTTGTATTAAACAAACAAGATTTACAGCGAACTAATTCAAGTAAATGTTCTGTCATTGCAACAAAATTGTTAGTAAACACGCCTCGACGTGCACGCGTCGCGTAGATATCTGTGCAGGCACTACAGCGAGACGCAGAGTAGGGCAGACACACGTCTCAATGACGTTCCATGCTTTACTAAATCTGCGCTGCGCTGTGCCGCGTTCGCCTGCGTCTCAGCATGCGCCCAGCCTGAAAGACGCAGTCTGCGAAGTACCGCACAATTATTGTTCGCATGTTACCTCCATATTTTATCTATGCTTCGGCTGATACGGAGTATTGAGTATGTATGTATGGTATAGTACAAGCGTGTTTCCTTCCAGCTGCTGGACGGTCGCGACGCGCGGCGCGACGTGCCGCTGCGTGCACTGCGCGCGCAGCTCGGGCTGGTGGCGCAGGAGCCCGTGCTCTTCGAGCGCAGGTCGGTACAGTACTACACATCATAAAAGTCCCTTCGGGAATCTACGTTCGCGCAGACTAGGAAGAAGTGTAACGAAAGTACCCGAAGCTATCAAGCGTGTGATAGGTGTCGATTTTGTCTGCCGCCGCTAAAACTGCAGAGGCCGCCGCAGAATTACCGGCCCCGTTTTGGGCAATTATAATTTCTTCTTTTTGTTCAGCTATTTTGCTTTGAGGCCTCCCCATGATGACGCGTAAAATAGCACAATATTACGTCCGCACAAGTTATTAGCTTTTAGCGCACTCATTATCAGTCTCGGAGCAGCCGCCCGTGTAAAGTATCCTCGTAAGCACTTTGACTGGCATAGGTCGCCATGAGGTGTGGCGCGAGAGGTGTCAAGTTAAAAGACGTGTTTTCATCACGATGCGCGTTTATTATCTAAAGAATAAAGAAACAGTGAATACAATAATCGTAACATTTTGCTTGCATAGCACAATGTATCCAGTACTCTATCAGCCGCCTCGGCGAGCACTCGTTTATTAAATATCTATCATAAATAGCAAATCAGACTTTACATCATAATCAATCATCATACATCCTTATCATCCCTGTACAGCAGAGCAGGGCATCAGTGACCATCATAAAACTTGCCTCTGCTCGTACAATATGTTTTGTAAACTCTGTTAATTAAGGACTTTGAAAAGACTAACCCCCTTATTCGTAATGGTCCTCTAACTTGAAAAGCTGCTAAAAAGTGTTCTTTTTCATTCTGACTTAGGTCAATAGAAGAAGACAGAGTGAGAATTAGCAATGCTTTAAGTTAGCAGACTATTATAAGAGTAAGGGGGTAAGTTTTTTCGTCCATTTTTTCTTCAACATGATCTAGATTTTGAAATGGACACCTAGTTTGAATTGTAACGTTCACTAAGCCGCAGGTGTATATGTGTAAAGGTATTCAGCGAGCGCCTGACGCAAAAATCTATGAAGCATCTGTTCTATAAATAATTAATGTCACATACTCTTACAATACTTTTTAAATAACTTCCAAATGCATTTAAAGTCTATATATAATTCTCCTAATTTTTCAATACTCAATAATATATTGCATTCCACAAGTATAATAATTTAAAGATGACGTAACTAAAAATATGGATCCTTGTTGACCCTGTAGGGCACGCAACATTATTAATTGTAAAAGGCCTTTATAAATTAAGCGTTTTTTTTTTTTTTATTTAAAAATTTTGTACGAGATTAACAAACATTATTATATAAATACTATTTTAATATTACACATCTACTTCTTCTTCAGGCTATATTATGTAATCCACTGCTGGACATAGCCCTCCCCTAATGAGCGCAAGGTTGCGCCATCATTGAGGACACAATATGCTTCTTAATAATTCTGAAATAATTATTTAAATTATTAATGTTCGCAGCATCCGCGAAAACATCGCGTACGCCGCGGTGGCCCGCCTCGCCTGCCCCGCGACCCCCGGCGACAAGATGGCGGCTGACGTCAAGATGGCGGCCGGCGACAAGATGGCGGCCGACGCCAACATGGCGGAGAGCTGGGAGCAGCTGACCGCGGACTGGGAGCGCACCGTGCGCCGCTGGCTGGCGGCCGAGGCGCGGCTGCGGCAGGTGCCGCTCGAGGACGTGGTGGCGGCCGCGCGACAGGCCAACGTGCACGAGTTTATTGCTTCGTTGCCGATGGTGAGTGCTCTACTCCATATCAACATTTATATGTCCCCACTGCTGGGGCTCGGGTCTCTTGCTGCATCGCAGGAAGGTTAGGCCATACTCCACCACGGGGGGCAAGTCCGGGTTGGTGAGGATTGTAAGACAGTGGCGAGCCTTACTGTCAGAAGTTATCAAGCCGCCCATGAGGCCTCTGACGTGGCTTAACGACTGCCATTACATGACAGCCGGCACCAACGGCTTAACGTGCCTTGCGAAGCACGGAAGCGCTCGGAAAAATGCCCGGAAGAGTGCTCTACATTGAGATCTAATTGTTCTTTAATGTGGTTTATTTAGGATAACATAGTAACAGCTATGTTGTTCGCTATAAATGAAATTAACGTAAGGAACGCGAGAAAAACATATTGAAATAAGTGACTCGCGTTACGGTCTGCTGTCGATTGTTCAATTGATGTTCGATTTTTATTGACAAAAGCAATATTAGAATAACTCTTGACTTTTTATTAGTTTTACGTAAATTCCTGTTCTTGGTTTCATGGCCTGGTGTGAAAGAAAATATTGAATTGAAATTGAATTGAAATAATTTATTCACTTAAAAACACAGTTCAAAGACAGAATATACATAACAATGTACAGGATTATTAATTTTAGATTAAAGAGAAACACGCAAGGAATATCAGTGCACTGCGTAGTAGGTATATTTAGTAACAACCGCTCCTCGCTAGTAGAGTGCATTCGTGTTAGGGTAATGAGATGATTTAAACAGCGTCTTCACTCACACTAGATAGGTGAAAAAAACCACTGAAGGCTTGCCCAGCACCTATACCATCCTGACAGCTCAGTCGGCCACAGGAAACACAAGTCAATACGTGCGGAGCCAACCAAGCCGCATGTTTCCTCACGATGTTTTCCTTCACAGTTAGCGCGTGGTATTCGTTGCGTTAGGGTGACACACTGTATTTTTAAGATATAGACTGAAGAGCTATTCCCCACTCGTCAGGGCTACGACACGGAGCTGGGGGCTGGCGGCGCGCAGCTGTCTGGCGGGCAGAAGCAGCGCATCGCCATCGCGCGCGCGCTCGTCAGAGACCCCAAGATACTGCTGCTGGACGAGGCCACCTCGGCGCTGGACGCCGGCAGCGAGCAGGTCAGTCAACCTGGCTTGTTTTAAACAGCATGTTACTACACATCATTTAAGTCCCTTCGGGAATCTACGTTCGCGCAGACTAGGAAAAAGTGTAACGAAAGTACCCGAAGCTATAAGTACATTCAACATGATCTTTAACCGATACGGTTAAGGTGCAGAATTTATTGCCGCAGTAGCGCTACCTATTTCGCTCACGCTAATATTGCCGAACTAAAAGTCACCTGCATCGATGACGTTGAATCAACCAATAGCAACAAAGGCGCGCGGCCTGCCATAAAATGAAACTGCTGCTGCGACTGATTGGTCGATCAACTTGCCGCACATCCAAAATTTGGTCATCTGCGCAGGTACATCCGCGAGACTCATTTCTTGTGTAGCACTGTAACAATTTACTTTTCAACTCGGCAAACAAATTACCGAGCTGAAGTCGCAGTGGGCTGGTCATATCTCGCGAAGAACCGACAACCGTTAGAGTAAACGTGTTCTTGGGTAGACACCGCGACTCGGCAAACGTAGTGTAGGACGCCCTCCGATCACGTGGGATGACGATCTGCGAAAAACGGCAGGCACATGCTGGGAGCGTCAAACTGAAGACAGGGCGCTATGGCGCTCATTAGGGGAGGGCTATGTCCAGCAGTGGACTAGAATAGCCTGAAAAAGAAGAAGGACGTGGTCTAGGATCGAACCCCTCTACTATACTTTGTTGACTGACCTAACGGTATGAGTCCGACCCTGTCAAGAGCTACACTTCCGGCCAGATGTTTCGTTAGATACCATATAAAAAAATCGCAAAATGGACACCGACGTCACGCAGACCAAGGCGAATATGGCGGGACGACCCGAATGCATTCTTGCCGGGATGGTTCGAGGTGGCTAGAGACAGGTAGAGATAGAAGTAGAGGAGGGCTTAGCCCAGCAGTGAGACACGTTTACTAGTTTTTTTATCGTTCACCAATAATAGGCATGACGAAAAATTTTCAAATCCCCTTTCAAAATGTTGGGACACTTATTATTTACCAAAAAAATCTATATTTCTGTAATAAACTAAAGTTTAACGAAGGTTACAGACGTTTTTCTAAAATTATTCAAAATCTGTGGAAAAAGCTCGCAGTGTCATGGCGTCGACTCTGACGTCAGCCTAGCTAAACATCAAACGTCAAACAAAGCGCGGGTTAAGTTAACCAATGTTACCCAAGCGTGACTCATATGCTCTGTGATTGCTGTTTCAAATTGGCTGAAAGCAGTATTAGTATCTTTTATTTTATTGAAAATATTGGTAACCTCATGTTTATTTATAAAGCTAAATCAGGGTTTTAAATCCTTTTAATATGTTATTTATTTATAATCAGCCCACATCAACCCACTGCTGGGCATAGGCCTCCTTTTCACTGCGCTATTCCTCACGGTCCTGTGCTAACCTGATCTATCTCTGACCCGCAACCCTCACGATGTCGTCTGACCATCGTGTCGGTGGTCTGCCTACCAACCTCCTTCCCTCCCTTGGCCACCACTCCGATACTGCCGCCCTGGTCCACCGGCCATCCTCCCTTCTAGCCAAGTGCCCGCCCATCTCCATTTTAACTCTGTGATCCGCTCACCAACGTCTTCGACCTTGGTTCTTCGACGAATTCCTACGTTGAGATATGCCCAGCATGGCACTCTCCATCGCTCTTTGTGCAACTTTTATTTTGTGCATATTTTGTTGGTGAGCGTCCATATTTCCGCACCGTAGTTTAATAATTATGTACTTTGCCTTAATATCGTTAAATGTTTGACTGTTTGTTACTATGGTGACGCCTAGTTAGTAGTTAGACCTGAGATTACCGCACTTAGCCTCATAGTTGGGCCATTGTACGTAGCCAGCGCTGAGGTACGCTAACACCTCAGACACTAGGGTTTCTTTACGATGTTTTCCTTCACCGTCGGCGAGTGGTATTGCTACTATGATTTCACAAATGCACATAACTTAGAAAACAGTCATTGGTACATGCCGGGGTTTGAACCCACGACCGATTGAGAGGTCGGCGTTCTACACCGCTCCGCTACCACCGCTCTGTGGTGACGCCTATTGAATAGAATAGAATAGAATAGAATAGAATAGAATAGAATAGAATAGAATAGAATAGAATAGAATAGAATAGAATAGAATAGAATAGAATAGAATAGAATAGAATAGAATAGAATAGAATAGAATAGAATAGAATAGAATGGAATGGAATGGAATGGAATGGAATGGAATGGAATGGAATGGAACGGAACGGAACGGAACGGAACGGAACGGAACGGAACGGAACGGAACGGAACGGAACGGAACGGAACGGAACGGAACGGAACGGAACGGAACGGAACGGAACGGAACGGAACGGAACGGAACGGAACGGAACGGAACGGAACGGAACGGAACGGAACGGAACGGAACGGAACGGAACGGAACGGAACGGAACGGAACGGAATGGAATAGAATAGAAATGGTTTCTTTGGTACACATAAAACACAGAATAATTTTAACACAGAATAACCAATCAAAGAAATACATTAGACACTTATAACTAAAAGTTAATACAAAAGCGAAACTGTGTGTCGCGGCAATAAATGGGTACCTGACTCAGCATGTGTTACGAGTTTTCCCGTAACGCTGGTATTCTGTCAAGACCCGAGGTATTGGTTGGTTCGTTGTCTGTTGGTGTGTGTATTGTAAAGCTGTCTGGTTGCCCGCAGGTGGTTCAGGCGGCGCTGGAGGCGGCGGCGCGCGGCCGCACCACTGTGCTGGTGGCGCACCGGCTGGCCACCGTCCGCCACGCTGACACCATCTGCGTCATCCACCAGGGTAATAACACACTTTGAAACCTATACCTACTCTCATACGCGCCTTTCATCACTCCTCCCTGTAATGTCGTTATAACGTTACAATTCTTTTTTTTTTATTATTATTATTATTAATACGTTTATTGCACATAAGTAAAAAAAATACAATGGCAATGTGGCGGACTTAATGCTATAAGCATTTTCTACCAGTCAACCACATTTATTTTTATTTTGATACGACTTATGAACGCTGAACGTCGAAGGTAATCTGTCAAGATCGTGGCAAGTGGCAGTCCCTGGTCTCTGCCTACCCCTCTGGGATACAGGCGTGAGGTTATGTATGTATGTTTGATTTTATGTATGAATAGCTAACCCAGCAAACTTCGTATCACCCAACAATCGATTTTTACCTACTTTTTTCCCCCTCTGTAAGAACGATCCTCGTACTTCAAGGAATATCCAAAAAAATAATTATTGAAATTGGTTCAGCTGCTTTCGAGATCTGCGCTTACCAACACATTCAACGATTCATTTTTATATTATAGAAGATTATTTTTGTGTATTTTATATACAGTTCTTGTCGATTCAGTATAACCTGAAAAAGGTAAATCTATCTTATTATGATTATCGCGCCGCATCTTTGGCAAAGCGGTAACAGAGCCCCCGTCCTGTAACCCGGCGCGTGTCCCCAGGGCTGGTGGCGGAGCAAGGCTCGCACGCCGAGCTGGTGCGGCGCCGCGGCCGCTACTACGACCTGCTGCAGCAGCAGGCCGCCGACCACCAGTAGACTGGCTGCAGCAGCGGGCCACCGACCACCAGTAGACTGGCTGCAGCAGCGGGCCACCGACCACCAGTAGACTGGCTGCAGCAGCGGGGTCGGCAGGGACGCGGACCAGGACGGAGCAGGCTTTCACACAGCGGTAGACACTTGGACACTATATACAGGGACCCTACAAGCGGCTACACCCTCCTAAGCCCTGGCGTCCTGACAACTAGACTTGCAGTGGGAGGGCCGTTGATCAAACGGAGCAGACCTTCACACAGCAGTAGACGCCTGGGCACTATGTAGAAGAAGATAGAAGATAAAAATTGTATTAATCCAAAAAGTTAAATCCAGACAACATTGTATGTTTCGTACAGCTAAATATTTGACATAAATTAATGTTGAAAGACTTAAGATTATTATATACATCAATGATGCCTAGGAAGGTTGTACCTGCGGCCTACACACTAGGATACCCTGTGTTGTGGAGACCCGGTTCGCTTTGTAGTGCCTAGTTACATTGCTGGAGTGCAGGGACAGGGAATATACAGGGACCCTACAAGCGGCTACACGTCTGGCGCAATATTGGAACGATTAAAGAGCGTTGCTGGCGGAAGCTGCCCTATAGTCAGGCCCCTTAGTCATGAGGATACGACGAAAGAAGTAAACACCTATAGGTACATAGGCGCAACTAGTGGTTTTGCAGCAGTAAGCTAGCGTCGATTGGCAGTAGACCTACTCTAGTAGACATCACCTCCTGTTGAGCCGGTAAGGGTGATATGTGAGGAGCCAGAGTAGACTGTATACAGCAGTAGATACCTGTAACTGGCCACTACTATACTGCAACAGGTAGACCCCGCTAGAGTAGATGAAGAGCGAGAGGAAGGCACCACACGTATTATGACAACATTGTCATTGTAGCTGTTCTACGACATAAACAGTTCTACTACATGAACAGTTCTACTACATAGTAGAACAGTACTACTACATAGTAGAACAATTATACTTTATTGACACTGTTTATTGAAGCGTTGTGTGCAGTTTGCGCTAGAGAGCGCATACATTTAGTGAATAGTCGATTGTTAATCGATCAATTCGATTGGTTGGTCAATTAAATTCGAATTCAATTCGAATCGTATACGCATAGTTTTTCGAACAATTGCTTATGTCATGAAGTTAATAAAATTGCCTGCATCTTGAATGTATGTATTAATAGAAAATAATAAACATGTAACATTTTGTTATAGTAAGGCCCCAAAAATACAACTGGTTTAACTGAGGTGCTGTTACAGCTATTCGGTAGTTATGTAAAAAAAACTCATTTAGCTAATTAAATAAAGTAAGCATTATTATCTAAATATAATAAGCAATGGCTATTTATTTGAAGCTCTGTTAGGTTAAAAGTTGTATTTTTTTAATTCCGTATCCGATCGGAATATTTGTAGCAATATAAAATGGAGAGAGATTGTCAAATACTTTCACGGTATTAAAAAAATATTTATGTAAATAATATGCTTGTAGCCTATTGATGATCTACTCATGTAAATAATTTAATTAAATACTTAAGTAATTTTGGCTGTTGAAATATTCTAGCTTACATAGCTTTATGTAGTTATAATTTAGGAAAATTTTGACATTTACTGACGTAGTCCAACTACTTCTTTGATCGGTTTCACACAGAAAGGTAACGTAACTGCATCGCATAGTTGCACTAGTATCTATACAACGATCACTTTGAATATTTTGACTGAAAATCGACCTTTTACATAGAGAACCGGCGTTTTTTAGTACCATCTGTGGAGTTCAAAAGTCAAGAAAATGGCAGCACCGTGTCTCGGAGATACTCGTATGCAGGTCTCTGAGAAAAATCAAACAATTTGAAACTTCCATACACAAGTTTAGCACGAGTGGTCCTTTTAAATGTTTGAACTACCAGCGCGACGATGTCGTTGCGGTTATCGTGCGAATGTGAAACCGGTCTATAGCTTAGTGAGTACAAATAATTGCTGTAGTGTGTTTGCAAATATCTTGCCTGTCAGAATATAAGCATTCCTAAGTATCTTGTACTTATATTTATCGACTCATAATAGTGGTAAGTTATTCTTAACGCTAAGTTATTATTATTAAGGCCAGTTTCTTTATTGAGAATTTCACTAAGTGAAAGGTCACATAGCCTCCTAAACCCTGGCGTCCTATACATAGGACATCATATCTACCTTTCTTTATTCACACCCAATGAATTCAAGTAGGAGATCTGGGACAAACACTGTTCTAGGTCGACTATTTTTTTCGAACTTTTTTAGATTAAGGGTTTTTTTTCATAATCTATCTACGTAGTTTTAGAAGAACCGGGGGGTGGGCAGCAGCGCCCCCTGCAGTACAATTCCACCAAACTGCGATCCCCAACCCGCATGCCCAGCGTGGGGATTATGAACATTACCCCCCAATGATGGACTAATATAGCCTGAAGAAGAAGTTTTAGAAGATCTGGAGTAATTTTTACCTCCAGGGGTTAACAGGTTAAGTGACGTTTGGTCACGCTCTTTTCTAAATTCTAAGAGACAGCCCTGAAGTTAAATATTTACTTAGCAAAGTTCTCAATTCAGAAACTGGCAATTAAAGTCCTTTGTAGATATTTAAGTAGAACAAGCACAAAATGTGCCTTTATTCCTTTCTTGTGTCCGCTAGTGGCCAGCACCGAAGACAGACTTTGTAATATTATTTTATATCTTGCCATTTTGTAATGACACGTTTCCACCAGGTAAGTATCCAGGGTTTGCTTAAAAGTGGGGCAAAATTGAGAAAAACTTGTTACTAGGTAACATAAAGACGCGGTTGATATGTCGCTGACAATTTGCATTTTCCGCGTTTTACAATCGGCGTCGTCCGTTTATAAACGCTCGCTGCTTTGATATTATATAGTGACAAAACTATTTACATTTTGCCTTCGGCATATTTCAAAACAGCGTGTGTCTATAAACCGACGATGCCGTTTGTAAAACGCGAAAAAATACAAATACATCAAAATTGTGTGGATTATTTTAAATTGACCTAACTGTCTGTGTAATTAATTGTAACGTTTTTATCGTCTTATCTGGTCATTGCCCCACTTTGCTTCTGCAATCGGCAGCATGTCAACCTTTACATCCATGCACTCTACTCAGTTATGTTACGGGCTACTTTGCAAGTAAAATATGAAGGTTGATCTGCTGTCCATCGAATAGCCGTGCTTGTCACCCACGGCCCACGTTTAATAGCCCCACAGTCCTCAATAGTACAAGTGCCTTAAACAATCTTCTTTTTTCTTCTCATATTTCTAGAAGCTAGGTACTTATGATGTTGGGTGTTAGTGGATGTTGCAGGTACTTACAGGCTATAAATAAATAATATAAAGGTTATCGACTGTATTGAACTCAGGGCCGGATTTAGGAGAGGGCAACCAGGACTGCAGTCCCAAAGCCTCCACATGAGACTCCTCTCACGTGGAGGCTCTGATGCTGCAGCCCTTCACATGGAAAGTCATAAATAAAAAAATTCTACTTAATGCTGAAGCTAATTTGTTCAAAAAGTTATTAAGTGCCTCCACTCTCCTGTTGCCCCAGGGCATCCATACCTCTTAATCCCGCTCTGTTCGAACTTAGGTAAATTATATATTACCAACCCGGACTTGGCCCCCGTGGTGGAGTATGGCCTAACCTTCCTGCGATGCAGGAAGAGACCCGTGCCCCAGCAGTGGGGACATACAAGGGTTGATAACGATATATTATGGTGAAAATAATCAAATTCGTAACAAACTTATATTAGAGGTATCACCGACAATAGTCCCTGCGCGACTCCTAAAATTTCTGAAACAAACCATGTAGTCATACTATATAGGTAAAGTTAATCAGCGGCTCCATTTGCCATTATCATGTTATCAAGAAGATATCACTACACTACGCTAAAATATGTTCAATATTGTAATTTTAACCTAAGTCGGTAGGAAAGTACCTCAGTACTTAATTATTGTAAGGACTGTCATTGTCACTAAAGCGAGAAGACGTATTATTATCTGTTAATAGTCTTGTAGAAGCTGTAGTGTGTGATAAAAAAATATTGTCTCTCGTCCATAACAATGTCAGTTATTTTAGTAAGTAGTCAGTTCTGTAGGTCAGTAATTAGCGTTAGAAAAATCTCGATGTGATATTATTAACTGTTAGATTACTTTGTAGAACGATGTTTTCAATAAAAAAAACTTGATGCCTATCGTGCTTTTCGTGTTTATTTTTCATGTAGATCGTACCTAAGTAGTATTTTTTATATAATATTTCTGTTACGGTAATTTCTGTGTACAATAAAGAATATTCTATGTATCTGTCTGTCTGTCTGTCTGTCTGTCTGTCTGTCTGTCTGTCTGTCTGTCTGTCTGTCTGTCTGTCTGTCTGTCTGTCTGTCTGTCTGTCTGTCTGTCTGTCTGTCTGTCTGTCTGTCTGTCTGTCTGTCTGTCTGTCTGTCTGTCTGTCTGTCTGTCTGTCTGTCTGTCTGTCTGTCTGTCTGTCTGTCTGTCTGTCTGTCTGTCTGTCTGTCTGTCTGTCTGTCTGTCTGTCTGTCTGTCTGTCTGTCTGTCTGTCTGTCTGTCTGTCTGTCTGTCTGTCTGTCTGTCTGTCTGTCTGTCTGTCTGTCTGTCTGTCTGTCTGTCTGTCTGTCTGTCTGTCTGTCTGTCTGTCTGTCTGTCTGTCTGTCTGTCTGTCTGTCTGTCTGTCTGTCTGTCTGTCTGTCTGTCTGTCTGTCTGTCTGTCTGTCTGTCTGTCTGTCTGTCTGTCTGTCTGTCTGTCTGTCTGTCTGTCTGTCTGTCTGTCTGTCTGTCTGTCTGTCTGTCTGTCTGTCTGTCTGTCTGTCTGTCTGTCTGTCTGTCTGTCTGTCTGTCTGTCTGTCTGTCTGTCTGTCTGTCTGTCTGTCTGTCTGTCTGTCTGTCTGTCTGTCTGTCTGTCTGTCTGTCTGTCTGTCTGTCTGTCTGTCTGTCTGTCTGTCTGTCTGTCTGTCTGTCTGTCTGTCTGTCTGTCTGTCTGTCTGTCTGTCTGTCTGTCTGTCTGTCTGTCTGTCTGTCTGTCTGTCTGTCTGTCTGTCTGTCTGTCTGTCTGTCTGTCTGTCTGTCTGTCTGTCTGTCTGTCTGTCTGTCTGTCTGTCTGTCTGTCTGTCTGTCTGTCTGTCTGTCTGTCTGTCTGTCTGTCTGTCTGTCTGTCTGTCTGTCTGTCTGTCTGTCTGTCTGTCTGTCTGTCTGTCTGTCTGTCTGTCTGTCTGTCTGTCTGTCTGTCTGTCTGTCTGTCTGTCTGTCTGTCTGTCTGTCTGTCTGTCTGTCTGTCTGTCTGTCTGTCTGTCTGTCTGTCTGTCTGTCTGTCTGTCTGTCTGTCTGTCTGTCTGTCTGTCTGTCTGTCTGTCTGTCTGTCTGTCTGTCTGTCTGTCTGTCTGTCTGTCTGTCTGTCTGTCTGTCTGTCTGTCTGTCTGTCTGTCTGTCTGTCTGTCTGTCTGTCTGTCTGTCTGTCTGTCTGTCTGTCTGTCTGTCTGTCTGTCTGTCTGTCTGTCTGTCTGTCTGTCTGTCTGTCTGTCTGTCTGTCTGTCTGTCTGTCTGTCTGTCTGTCTGTCTGTCTGTCTGTCTGTCTGTCTGTCTGTCTGTCTGTCTGTCTGTCTGTCTGTCTGTCTGTCTGTCTGTCTGTCTGTCTGTCTGTCTGTCTGTCTGTCTGTCTGTCTGTCTGTCTGTCTGTCTGTCTGTCTGTCTGTCTGTCTGTCTGTCTGTCTGTCTGTCTGTCTGTCTGTCTGTCTGTCTGTCTGTCTGTCTGTCTGTCTGTCTGTCTGTCTGTCTGTCTGTCTGTCTGTCTGTCTGTCTGTCTGTCTGTCTGTCTGTCTGTCTGTCTGTCTGTCTGTCTGTCTGTCTGTCTGTCTGTCTGTCTGTCTGTCTGTCTGTCTGTCTGTCTGTCTGTCTGTCTGTCTGTCTGTCTGTCTGTCTGTCTGTCTGTCTGTCTGTCTGTCTGTCTGTCTGTCTGTCTGTCTGTCTGTCTGTCTGTCTGTCTGTCTGTCTGTCTGTCTGTCTGTCTGTCTGTCTGTCTGTCTGTCTGTCTGTCTGTCTGTCTGTCTGTCTGTCTGTCTGTCTGTCTGTCTGTCTGTCTGTCTGTCTGTCTGTCTGTCTGTCTGTCTGTCTGTCTGTCTGTCTGTCTGTCTGTCTGTCTGTCTGTCTGTCTGTCTGTCTGTCTGTCTGTCTGTCTGTCTGTCTGTCTGTCTGTCTGTCTGTCTGTCTGTCTGTCTGTCTGTCTGTCTGTCTGTCTGTCTGTCTGTCTGTCTGTCTGTCTGTCTGTCTGTCTGTCTGTCTGTCTGTCTGTCTGTCTGTCTGTCTGTCTGTCTGTCTGTCTGTCTGTCTGTCTGTCTGTCTGTCTGTCTGTCTGTCTGTCTGTCTGTCTGTCTGTCTGTCTGTCTGTCTGTCTGTCTGTCTGTCTGTCTGTCTGTCTGTCTGTCTGTCTGTCTGTCTGTCTGTCTGTCTGTCTGTCTGTCTGTCTGTCTGTCTGTCTGTCTGTCTGTCTGTCTGTCTGTCTGTCTGTCTGTCTGTCTGTCTGTCTGTCTGTCTGTCTGTCTGTCTGTCTGTCTGTCTGTCTGTCTGTCTGTCTGTCTGTCTGTCTGTCTGTCTGTCTGTCTGTCTGTCTGTCTGTCTGTCTGTCTGTCTGTCTGTCTGTCTGTCTGTCTGTCTGTCTGTCTGTCTGTCTGTCTGTCTGTCTGTCTGTCTGTCTGTCTGTCTGTCTGTCTGTCTGTCTGTCTGTCTGTCTGTCTGTCTGTCTGTCTGTCTGTCTGTCTGTCTGTCTGTCTGTCTGTCTGTCTGTCTGTCTGTCTGTCTGTCTGTCTGTCTGTCTGTCTGTCTGTCTGTCTGTCTGTCTGTCTGTCTGTCTGTCTGTCTGTCTGTCTGTCTGTCTGTCTGTCTGTCTGTCTGTCTGTCTGTCTGTCTGTCTGTCTGTCTGTCTGTCTGTCTGTCTGTCTGTCTGTCTGTCTGTCTGTCTGTCTGTCTGTCTGTCTGTCTGTCTGTCTGTCTGTCTGTCTGTCTGTCTGTCTGTCTGTCTGTCTGTCTGTCTGTCTGTCTGTCTGTCTGTCTGTCTGTCTGTCTGTCTGTCTGTCTGTCTGTCTGTCTGTCTGTCTGTCTGTCTGTCTGTCTGTCTGTCTGTCTGTCTGTCTGTCTGTCTGTCTGTCTGTCTGTCTGTCTGTCTGTCTGTCTGTCTGTCTGTCTGTCTGTCTGTCTGTCTGTCTGTCTGTCTGTCTGTCTGTCTGTCTGTCTGTCTGTCTGTCTGTCTGTCTGTCTGTCTGTCTGTCTGTCTGTCTGTCTGTCTGTCTGTCTGTCTGTCTGTCTGTCTGTCTGTCTGTCTGTCTGTCTGTCTGTCTGTCTGTCTGTCTGTCTGTCTGTCTGTCTGTCTGTCTGTCTGTCTGTCTGTCTGTCTGTCTGTCTGTCTGTCTGTCTGTCTGTCTGTCTGTCTGTCTGTCTGTCTGTCTGTCTGTCTGTCTGTCTGTCTGTCTGTCTGTCTGTCTGTCTGTCTGTCTGTCTGTCTGTCTGTCTGTCTGTCTGTCTGTCTGTCTGTCTGTCTGTCTGTCTGTCTGTCTGTCTGTCTGTCTGTCTGTCTGTCTGTCTGTCTGTCTGTCTGTCTGTCTGTCTGTCTGTCTGTCTGTCTGTCTGTCTGTCTGTCTGTCTGTCTGTCTGTCTGTCTGTCTGTCTGTCTGTCTGTCTGTCTGTCTGTCTGTCTGTCTGTCTGTCTGTCTGTCTGTCTGTCTGTCTGTCTGTCTGTCTGTCTGTCTGTCTGTCTGTCTGTCTGTCTGTCTGTCTGTCTGTCTGTCTGTCTGTCTGTCTGTCTGTCTGTCTGTCTGTCTGTCTGTCTGTCTGTCTGTCTGTCTGTCTGTCTGTCTGTCTGTCTGTCTGTCTGTCTGTCTGTCTGTCTGTCTGTCTGTCTGTCTGTCTGTCTGTCTGTCTGTCTGTCTGTCTGTCTGTCTGTCTGTCTGTCTGTCTGTCTGTCTGTCTGTCTGTCTGTCTGTCTGTCTGTCTGTCTGTCTGTCTGTCTGTCTGTCTGTCTGTCTGTCTGTCTGTCTGTCTGTCTGTCTGTCTGTCTGTCTGTCTGTCTGTCTGTCTGTCTGTCTGTCTGTCTGTCTGTCTGTCTGTCTGTCTGTCTGTCTGTCTGTCTGTCTGTCTGTCTGTCTGTCTGTCTGTCTGTCTGTCTGTCTGTCTGTCTGTCTGTCTGTCTGTCTGTCTGTCTGTCTGTCTGTCTGTCTGTCTGTCTGTCTGTCTGTCTGTCTGTCTGTCTGTCTGTCTGTCTGTCTGTCTGTCTGTCTGTCTGTCTGTCTGTCTGTCTGTCTGTCTGTCTGTCTGTCTGTCTGTCTGTCTGTCTGTCTGTCTGTCTGTCTGTCTGTCTGTCTGTCTGTCTGTCTGTCTGTCTGTCTGTCTGTCTGTCTGTCTGTCTGTCTGTCTGTCTGTCTGTCTGTCTGTCTGTCTGTCTGTCTGTCTGTCTGTCTGTCTGTCTGTCTGTCTGTCTGTCTGTCTGTCTGTCTGTCTGTCTGTCTGTCTGTCTGTCTGTCTGTCTGTCTGTCTGTCTGTCTGTCTGTCTGTCTGTCTGTCTGTCTGTCTGTCTGTCTGTCTGTCTGTCTGTCTGTCTGTCTGTCTGTCTGTCTGTCTGTCTGTCTGTCTGTCTGTCTGTCTGTCTGTCTGTCTGTCTGTCTGTCTGTCTGTCTGTCTGTCTGTCTGTCTGTCTGTCTGTCTGTCTGTCTGTCTGTCTGTCTGTCTGTCTGTCTGTCTGTCTGTCTGTCTGTCTGTCTGTCTGTCTGTCTGTCTGTCTGTCTGTCTGTCTGTCTGTCTGTCTGTCTGTCTGTCTGTCTGTCTGTCTGTCTGTCTGTCTGTCTGTCTGTCTGTCTGTCTGTCTGTCTGTCTGTCTGTCTGTCTGTCTGTCTGTCTGTCTGTCTGTCTGTCTGTCTGTCTGTCTGTCTGTCTGTCTGTCTGTCTGTCTGTCTGTCTGTCTGTCTGTCTGTCTGTCTGTCTGTCTGTCTGTCTGTCTGTCTGTCTGTCTGTCTGTCTGTCTGTCTGTCTGTCTGTCTGTCTGTCTGTCTGTCTGTCTGTCTGTCTGTCTGTCTGTCTGTCTGTCTGTCTGTCTGTCTGTCTGTCTGTCTGTCTGTCTGTCTGTCTGTCTGTCTGTCTGTCTGTCTGTCTGTCTGTCTGTCTGTCTGTCTGTCTGTCTGTCTGTCTGTCTGTCTGTCTGTCTGTCTGTCTGTCTGTCTGTCTGTCTGTCTGTCTGTCTGTCTGTCTGTCTGTCTGTCTGTCTGTCTGTCTGTCTGTCTGTCTGTCTGTCTGTCTGTCTGTCTGTCTGTCTGTCTGTCTGTCTGTCTGTCTGTCTGTCTGTCTGTCTGTCTGTCTGTCTGTCTGTCTGTCTGTCTGTCTGTCTGTCTGTCTGTCTGTCTGTCTGTCTGTCTGTCTGTCTGTCTGTCTGTCTGTCTGTCTGTCTGTCTGTCTGTCTGTCTGTCTGTCTGTCTGTCTGTCTGTCTGTCTGTCTGTCTGTCTGTCTGTCTGTCTGTCTGTCTGTCTGTCTGTCTGTCTGTCTGTCTGTCTGTCTGTCTGTCTGTCTGTCTGTCTGTCTGTCTGTCTGTCTGTCTGTCTGTCTGTCTGTCTGTCTGTCTGTCTGTCTGTCTGTCTGTCTGTCTGTCTGTCTGTCTGTCTGTCTGTCTGTCTGTCTGTCTGTCTGTCTGTCTGTCTGTCTGTCTGTCTGTCTGTCTGTCTGTCTGTCTGTCTGTCTGTCTGTCTGTCTGTCTGTCTGTCTGTCTGTCTGTCTGTCTGTCTGTCTGTCTGTCTGTCTGTCTGTCTGTCTGTCTGTCTGTCTGTCTGTCTGTCTGTCTGTCTGTCTGTCTGTCTGTCTGTCTGTCTGTCTGTCTGTCTGTCTGTCTGTCTGTCTGTCTGTCTGTCTGTCTGTCTGTCTGTCTGTCTGTCTGTCTGTCTGTCTGTCTGTCTGTCTGTCTGTCTGTCTGTCTGTCTGTCTGTCTGTCTGTCTGTCTGTCTGTCTGTCTGTCTGTCTGTCTGTCTGTCTGTCTGTCTGTCTGTCTGTCTGTCTGTCTGTCTGTCTGTCTGTCTGTCTGTCTGTCTGTCTGTCTGTCTGTCTGTCTGTCTGTCTGTCTGTCTGTCTGTCTGTCTGTCTGTCTGTCTGTCTGTCTGTCTGTCTGTCTGTCTGTCTGTCTGTCTGTCTGTCTGTCTGTCTGTCTGTCTGTCTGTCTGTCTGTCTGTCTGTCTGTCTGTCTGTCTGTCTGTCTGTCTGTCTGTCTGTCTGTCTGTCTGTCTGTCTGTCTGTCTGTCTGTCTGTCTGTCTGTCTGTCTGTCTGTCTGTCTGTCTGTCTGTCTGTCTGTCTGTCTGTCTGTCTGTCTGTCTGTCTGTCTGTCTGTCTGTCTGTCTGTCTGTCTGTCTGTCTGTCTGTCTGTCTGTCTGTCTGTCTGTCTGTCTGTCTGTCTGTCTGTCTGTCTGTCTGTCTGTCTGTCTGTCTGTCTGTCTGTCTGTCTGTCTGGTCTGTCTTAACCTTAAGCCAAAATCTGCATCCCCAACTGTTGGCGATCAGGATGCAGCATGAATGCGGTCAAACAACGCCTTTAAGGCCTACGCAGACGAGGGACTCTCCCCCGTGTACTTTTTTGTCCGTTGATATAGATCCTCTATGTATCGAATAACGCATACGAAGGACTAAAAGTGCCCCGTACAAAAAGTCCGCCATGTTACCGAAGACATCAAGAGACCGGTTTGGACAAAGTTCGGTGTTTTCTTTTAAAACGCCTTTTCTTTTTCAACTTCATGTAAATTACAACACAATGTGATCTCAGAATATTTGCTTCCAAAGCGTACGCTTCACTCAATTTCTGGGAACAAATGACCGCATACCGTAGGCGTTGAATATAATGTACTATGTGGAATATGTACTAATGAATGTACTATGGAAGAATATTCTTATCTTATCTTATGTGGGCGTTGAGTCCGCGACAAATAGGTACGCGGAGGACATTTTTAGGGACAAAAGTCCCTCGTCTGCGCAGGCCTTTAGACAGTCGCATGGTAATTATCATGCGATATTATGACACCTCAAAGCGAGCGAAATTTATTTGCATGCATATGATTTTGTGATAATAAGGTGAGAATGCATAAAACTGATTATTATGCGACTAATGTCTAATCCTTTGAATATTTTGCGTCTGGGCTTTCAAATTCGCATGGGCGAGAATCGGCTCCCATGCGCTGCAGCGTCCGAGTGGTCCCTCAATATACTTATCTATGGATCCCTTCGTCCATGTACTTAATGTGAGTAAAGGTGCCAGTGAACGCTGTCTAAATATCGCATTACGTCGATGTAAAGGCCAAAGTTGTGTAAACTAACCGGCTTCATAACTATTATTTTAGAATTTAGAACGCGTTGGAAACTTAAAGCCGAATTTATTTAAATTGTTAAATAAACAATAGCGGGGGCAGGGGGTGGGCAGCAGCGCCCCCTGCAGTACAATTCCACCAAACTGCGATCCCCAACCGCATGCCCAGCGTGGGAATTATGGGCATTACCCCCCAATTATGGCACAACCTTGCGCTATGGCGCTCATTAGGGGAGGGCTATGTCCAGCAGTGGCCTGTACAGAAGAAGAAGAAGAAGATTAAATAAACTCACTCATTTCTAGCTTAATATCAACCCTTTAATGCCCCCTCTGCTGGGACACGGGTCTTTTCCTGCATCGCAGGTGGAGGATTGTAAGACAGTGGCACGCCATCGATTTTTAGTGCCATGCCTCCTAGAAAACTATCATAAATAAGCGAATGATATCGTTCTGCACCAATGCTCGACCATTAGGGGTACAGTCGCGCAATCTAACCGAATATATTTCGATCATGGTAGGTACCTACCGGGTGATTTTTAGGGTTCCGTACCTCAAAAGGAAAAAACGGAACCCTTATAGGATCACTTTGTTGTCCGTCTGTCCGTCCGTCCGTCTGTCAAGACCCTTTTTCTCAGGAACGCGTGGAGGTATGAAGCTGAAATTTATATCAATTACTCAGGTCTACTGTCCCTTGAAGCTGTGAAAAAATCAAACTTCTAAGCCAACGCAATCAAAAGATACAGCCGTTTATGCCGCAAATTTTCGACACTTGCAAGGGAATCAAAACCTACAGGGTGCTTCCCGTGAACTCAGAATCTTGAAATTTGGTACGAAGCAACGTCTTATAGCATAGATAAAGGAAAAATTACGAAAACCATAAATTTTTAGTTACATCACATAATATATATTTTTTTAATAATTTTAAACTTACTACCCATTTCCTCATAAACGCGTAGAGGTATTAAATTGAAATTCATACCAAATACTCAGGTCTATAATACCTTTAAGCTGTAACATGTCGTAATGAACGAACTTTGTAAACCTTGCAGGTTTGTACGGAACCCTCGGTGCGCGAGTCTGACTCGCACTTGGCCGGTTTTTAACGAAGGGTCTACTAGCCCCGCATCACATAGGTAGTCACGACCACACAGAAGATACGTGGGAAGAGGGAACGGAAAAGACGCTCCAGCTCCGCTTTCCTCAGCAGTGGGGACATATTATAAAGAGTATCAAACTACAAATAATATAATTATTAATCTTCATTCCTCAATTTTTTTACAAATATAGTGGTTAGTTTACATGTATTAGGAGGAAAAGACGGGTCGCGTCGCGCAGACGAATAGCGTACTCGCCCTGCCTCTTCTGTGTGGGCTTCTTCCCGTCCCGAGCCCCCCGTCTTTTCTGTGTGGCCCAGTATTTGGTAGAATTGTAGTAGTCTGACTACTGCCCACTAGGTGTCGGATACCAGCCACAAAAGTATTAAAAATGTCATTAATAGATGGCACTGGTAGGAAGTTTACTTTATTTTCGTGATTTTGCGTGTAACGTAACAGTAGTAACAGTCTGTTTACTACAAATAGGTAGAGGCACTGCGAATAAAGGTAGGTGGATCTGTATGAATATTTAATATTTTGATACACTTATCAATTGCCGTGAACGTATTTAAAGTTAAAAACAAGAAAGAGAAATGTCGTAATCATATAATGTATAAGTTTTACGCGTGTAAAGAAACGTTCTCATTAGTTATCCAAAACAAAGATGGCGGAAGTTATTTGGTTGTCAAATGCGTGAAAATGATTAAAAGTGAATAAAAATGTTTACAGCAAGCAGATATGGTTTATTGTACAATGTATTCATTCTTGTAAATGTACAGAAATGTAAGTATTTATTATACTTTCACAATTTTCTATAAAACGTCTCTAAATCGCCTTTTCGTACTCGTCAAGGCTCTCATGTTATTTGGTCGATTTCGGAAGGTTTTAGTTAATTTTAGGGACCTTGGTTACTTTATTTCGTGCCTTCGAACGCTCTTACCGAGTTTTTGAAGGCAATTGACTTTTGCAAACTAGTTAAAGCACTTAACATTGACTTTGTAATACATTCGATAGATTTTAAATGTTTGTGTACGAATGGCATACATCTTGGCATTAGATTACAGTTAGGTCGCTTCTCAGCTTTCTTTTTTAACACAAAAGCTTTAGCAAACATTATACATTCATGATCTCATTATTGTCGCGAAAATAGGCAAATATTTATTACTGTTAGTTTTAGTTGTAACATATCAAAACTGTTTTTATCCCTTTCTCTTGTTTGTTCGATACACATACTAGATTTTAATTTGTAATCCTTTTAGCATATGTACAGAAGCATAATCAATCCTCAATTTGTGTCCTTAAAAGATAGCAGTAAATTCATTGAGATGCAGGCTTCAACCAATAAACTAATAAGGTTTAAATGATGCTTTTTGGAATTTCATTTTAACTGTATCAATATTAACCCTTGTATGTCCCCACTGCTGTGGCACGGGTCACTTCCTGCATCGCAGGAAGGTTAGCCGATACTCCACCTCGGGGGCCAAGTCCGGGTTGGCGGAGGATTGTAAGACAGTGGCGGCCCTACTGTCAGAATTTATCAAGCCACCCATAAGGCCTTAACGACTGCTATTACATGACAGCCGGCACCAACAGCTTAACGTGCCTTGCGAAGCACGGAAGCGCTCGGAAAAATGCCACTATCGGTAGTCACGGGACATTCAACCATCCTGCACCTGATCGCCCCTGTTGTTGCGTAACTCAAGTGATTGATTCCAATCACTCAATTCGAACAGGCCACAAATGTTTCTATATATTGTCAATAAATCATTCAACTTAGTGTACCCTATTAGTGCCTATCAGCCCACCCTTATGAATAGTTTTTAATTGTTATGTGTCAAGGTCTGAATTCAAAAGGTATTGTAGTGTCAATAAATTAGTTAAACAACATGTGTGAATTACACAAATAAAACACCTGTAAAGTACATGGCCATATTCACAAATATATGGATTGTATTTCATGCAAAGAGTAATCACTTTGAAGCAATACAAAGCCAAATAGTAAGACATTGAATCAAAACAACTTAAAAATGGGTCTCCTGCAAAATTAAAAAATATGCAGTTGTACCTTTGTACCACCGAAGGTGTGATAAGATAAGATATTTTTGTGATATTTTTATGGGACTTAATTTGTTAGCCATCATCTTACACATTAGGATGTCTGACTGCCGCATTGCTTTACCGGGCCAGAGGTTGTCGGTTTGACTTTCAGTGGGCCTACCATACTTAGAATTGAACAAATGGCCTCAGTTTGTGTTTATGTCATTACCCATGTTTATGTCATGATTGTAATGTGTGTATTTTGTGTTACATTACACCACTATTTTGCAGGCCTCAGCGAGCTCCTGCCCCCCCCGCCGCCGTCCCTAGTGCTCTACAGCCCGGGTGAGGCGGAGCATGCTCCCGTGCTCGTCCGTCGTGAACGGGAACCCCTGACGTTGGTCTGTGAACTGCGAGGGGCTCCACCTCCAAGGAGATATGTGTGGAACTACTTGCCAGATGGGGATGATGCTGTGCATGAGTGAGTCAAGTTATAAAGCCTTTGATTCTTCTTGGTAGTTCCCTCATGACTGAGCATCGCGATCTTGGGTTGCTGGTTTCCACAGCAAACCATTTTCCTCCATGGACCGCCTGATACATGCTACCAGCGGCTGCCTTTTTATAACGTCCATCTTGTCGATGGCCTTCCCCTGTCTTCTTCTTCAGGCTATATTAGTCCACTGCTGGACATAGCCCTCCCCTAATGAGCGCAAGGTTGTGCCATCATTGGGGGGTAGTGCCCATAATCCCCACGGTGGGCATGCGGGTTGGGGATCGCAGTTTGGTGGAATTGTACTGCAGGGGGCGCTGCTGCCCGCCCCCCGGTTCGTGTCCCTTAGTCGCCTTTTACGACACCCGCGGGAAGAATTTGGGTTGGTGCTATTCTCTAGGCCGACACCACACAGCTTCCCCTGGCGCTGACGAAACTCCAACACCAGCCTGCGTAGTACGATGGCACGTGACACGCGCTTTATGGCGCTAAAATGACAGAATTGACCTGACGAA
The DNA here is from genome assembly GCA_934045075.1 of Yponomeuta sedellus. Taxonomy (NCBI): domain Eukaryota; kingdom Metazoa; phylum Arthropoda; class Insecta; order Lepidoptera; family Yponomeutidae; genus Yponomeuta; species Yponomeuta sedellus. Next base: position 219,659 of record OW203751.1, read on the forward strand.
AGATTTTTAAATTTATTTTACATCTGTGGGAAAACAGCTTGCAGTGTCGTGGCGTTGAATTTGATGTCACGCCTAGGTAAACGAACATCAAACGTGAAATGTGTCTACGCGCAGCCAATCGAAGCGTGACGTCACGCGGTGTTATTGGTGGTTCAGTCAAAATGTCTGAAAGCAGTCTTTTCCTTGTTTTAGCGGCAAAGAAATACATCATTTGTGAAATTTTCAACTGTCTAGCCGTTCATGAGATACAGCCTAGTGGCAGACAGACAGTAGTCTTCGTACGTGTTCTTGACCTTTGAGGTACGGAACTCAACAAAGACTGTTAGATTATAGAATATTCTAAGGTACACAGAAATGACGGTAACTTCCCCATTGTCAACAATTTCCTAATTACTCACGTAAGTCTGCTAAGTGTACATTACGCACACGTGATCCGCTGTCAACGAGGGGCGCTCAACCCGCAGGCCGCTGCGGCCGGAGCCGGCGCCGGCCACGGCGGGCGCGGCCGGCAGCAGCACGCTGCGGCGCGCGGCGCTGCTAGCGGCCGACAGCGGACAGTACATCTGCAGCGCGCCGCCCTTCAGCGTCAGGAAATACGTGCTGGTGCAGCCTCCCGGTGAGTCCGCTTCACTAAAGTAATGTTAACGGGGCCGATTTTTTTGTATATGCTAAAATTAATTTTGTTTTTGTTCTGTGTTCTTGACGAAAATTTATTGGATAGTGCATGTTTTTCTTATTTGTCTAGAATTATTGTTTAATGAAACCCCACTGTTAATGCCAATGATAAATGGTCTTGTTTTATAATCGAATAATAATGAAATAAATGTGGATGTACACGGGGACGATTGTGTCTTGTGTTCGACACATTCGTCGTTTCAATAGCCGTGGCTTTGACTATCGCTCCGAGTTATAGATATCCAGAATATAGATATTTTTTCTTACTTTACTTTATCAAAAAGCAAACTTCAGTCGTCTCCAAAGCGAGAGGCACAAAAAGGAAGCTGCTCAGCAGCTTCAGAAAGTACGCTCGTTAAATAACTCTAAAAAAACATATGCGCCCTGCCCCAACAGGCGTAACGAGCGTAGGGCCTACATGCGCGCGCGGCGCGTTAGCTTGCGGCGCTCGCTGCGTGCTGGCCAACTACGTGTGCGACGGTCACGCCGACTGCGCCGCCGCAGAGGACGAGGCGGCCGCGCTCTGCGGCCCGCGGCCCTGCGCCGGTGAGTGTCGGCCGCCCCTGCCGCCTGCAGCTAGGTTCTACCGATGCGCTACACCTACAGGTGTAGCTCGTAGGAAGACCCCTGTCGTCCGGCTTGTCAGATGTCCGGATTATTCGGGAGTATCCTGTTGTAATTTGAAGAAAGAGTTCTTACTTTTAGTTGCAATAAAACACTTGAGCATGTTTTGCAATTTAATTTTCCTATTAAAACAGCGTGTTTGAGTCCAAAAATTAAAATATTTTTGGCTCGGCAACCTCAGCCTCGCCGCTGACACAGCAGTGGATTATCAACGGATTGATGATAATGGAATGTGTTGCGCAGCGCCGGACCGGCTGAACTGTTCGTCCGGCCGCTGCATCCCGGCCGCCGCGTGCTGCCGCGCCGGCGCGCCGCTGTGCCGCCAGCCGCGCTGCTGCGAGGAGCACCCCGCCTTCTGGCGCCCCGACGGTAGGTGCCCCGGGGTATCTAGCGGCCGCGCTGCTGCGAGGAGCACCCCTCCTTCTGGCGCCCCGACGGTAGGTGCCCCGGGGTATCTAGCGGCCGCGCTGCTGCGAGGAGCACCCCGCCTTCTGGCGCCCCGACGGTAGGTGCCCCGGGGTATCTAGCGGCCGCGCTGCTGCGAGGAGCACCCCGCCTTCTGGCGCCCCGACGGTAGGTGCCCCGGGGTATCTAGCGGCCGCGCTGCTGCGAGGAGCACCCCTCCTTCTGGCGCCCCGACGGTAGGTGCCCCGGGGTATCTAGCGGCCGCGCTGCTGCGAGGAGCACCCCGCCTTCTGGCGCCCCGACGGTAGGTGCCCCGGGGTATCTAGCGGCCGCGCTGCTGCGAGGAGCACCCCGCCTTCTGGCGCCCCGACGGTAGGTGCCCCGGGGTATCTAGCGGCCGCGCTGCTGCGAGGAGCACCCCGCCTTCTGGCGCCCCGACGGTAGGTGCCCCGGGGGTATCTAGCGGCCGCGCTGCTGCGAGGAGCACCCCGCCTTCTGGCGCCCCGACGGTAGGTGCCCGGGGGTATCTAGCGGCCGCGCTGCTGCGAGGAGCACCCCGCCTTCTGGCGCCCCGACGGTATCTAGCGGCCGCGTTGCTGCGAGGAGTACCCCGCCTTCTGATGCTTTCTTTTCCTATGGAAATGACCTTCCTGCCATTCGCGGACAAAAGATGTCAAAAATGTAAATACAAAAAAACATTAGTGTGTAAATAATGCTATCATGAATTCTCTTGTGTAGGTTACGCGGAGGTGGAGTTCCCGCCTCTATTTGAAGACCGGCACGCGCCTGACGACTACAGCTTCATACAGTCCACCATCTACACGGTCACCGGTGAGTCACAGTTCACCATCTACTGTTCTACATAGTTTCGAGATAGTTATAAGTTTAAAAAATATAGTTTTAAAAAGTTGTCGTCGTGACAACCCGACGGAAAGAAAGAAACAATGATTGATATTTTTTTAATGGCAATAAGTGTACATAACTTATCTTTGCTTATCATTTATTATTATGCGCATGAGGTTAGTGGCTCTCCTTGTATTTTTATTTAAATTCTTTGCTAAGCTATGTGATTCTCTATAAGTGAACTAATTTTGTTTAGCTGAGCAATAAAATTGTTGAACCTTAAATAATACTTACTTCGCTGGCTCTGCGACCCGAAGTTTGTCACGGCTTCCGACAGAAGATGTCGCTATTCGTCTCTGTCCTGTGTGCTCTCATGCTAGCCCATCTGGAGCTTAAACAAAACTTAGTACTTGTATAGTAATTATACTATTTTTATTTTTAATGCACTAACCCGTGCTAAGGACAAATTTAAAAACCTATTTAGAGGCTAAAAATTTCACCCATGCCGGGATTCGAATCCGCAACCTCTGGCTATCCGTGCCAGCGCTCTACCAATTGAGCCAATGGGCGACTCATCGGCATCAGTGAAATTTCGAACCTCTTTACACTATTCTCTGTATTCGCTGCCAGTACGTAATACAGAGAATTTTCACTGATGCCGGTGAGTTGCTCATTGGCTCAATTGGTAGAGCGCTGGTACGGATAGCCAGAGGTTGCAGGTTCGAATCCCGGCATGGGTGAAATTTTTAGCCTCTAAATAGGTTTTTAAAGTTGTATAGTACTAAAACTTTCGTAAGGACTACACATTATTCGATTCTGACCGGATCAACTCACTAGGCTTTTGTCGGAAGAGTCTACCAGGTTTAGCTCTGATTCACAGAGCTTAACCATGGTGAGTAGAGACTGAGCTCGCGTCGTCGGTTGCTCGTGTAGTCTACTCCGCGTGGTTTAGCTCTGCGAATCAGAGCGAAACCTAGTCGGACTCTTCCGACAAAAAGCCTAGTGACTTGATCCGGTCAAATTCAAACAATATAATACTGATTAGTAAATTATACTTTATGACACACCTGACAATTTTTCTGGCCAAGTGTAGACATAAAAAGATGTGCACAACACGGGAAGTAACAAAGAAAGCTCTCGATCGCATATTTACGTCCCTCGCTTGCAGCTCGGGCCGCAAACTTCTGCGATCTCGGCCTTTCTTTGTATTACCACCCTAGTTGTGTAATGTACTATTATTAATTTATTTTGCTACTTAGTCAAATGTAATGTAAATGATCGTCTGACCGGCAGCGTGCGCGCTGATCTTCATGATTGCGGTAGTACTACTGGTGTCGGCCATCTGCAAGCTGCACATGAAGAGGGCGGCACTGCGCTCGAGACCCGGCCCTGTGAGTACACCCTCCCCACTAGCCCCGTGAGTACACCCTCCCACTGGCCCCGTGAGTACACCCTCCCCACTAGGCCCATGAGTACACCCTCCACACTGGTCCCATGAGTACAACCTCCCCACTAGCCCCGTGAGTACACCCTCCCCACTAGCCCCGTGAGTACACCCTCCCCACTAGCCCCGTGAGTACACCCTCCCCACTAGCCCCGTGAGTACACCCTCCCCACTAGCCCCGGGAGTACACCCTCCCCACTAGCCCCGTGAGTACACCCTCCCCACTAGCCCCGGGAGTACACCCTCCCCACTTTCCTCGTGAGTATGTCCCCTCTCTGGCCCTAGGAGATCACCCCTCCCCACTGTCCCGGTGATTACAAATGACATAATACAGTGTGTCGCGTCGTCGCAGGCGGCGGCGCGCTTCCCGCCGTGCTACGAGGCGTCGCGCCTCATGGAGCAGCGCCGCGCCTCGCCGCCCGCCTCCTGCGCCGCCTCGCCGCTGCACGCGCACGTGAGTACACTCGCGCGTGAGTACACTCGCGCGTGAGTACACTCGCACGCGAATTCACTCGCGCGTGAGTACGCTCCTTACGCGTTTTGTATAGCTCACGGAAGATGATGCTTCGTGCTCCAATATTACGTAAGTATCACTAAGCTGCGGTGAAGCTCGACAGACGGGTATGTACGTCTGCAAGTCCTATTTTCAAATACATGATTGTATGTTCGAGTACAAATATGTTTATTAATATGAGTTTACATAAGATAAATTACAGAAGTAACCAAGCGAGAATGAACCTGTGAACCTATTTGTGTGCAGCCGGCGGCGGTGCCGGCGCCGGCTGCGGGCGCGCGCGGCCTGGCGCGGCTGGCCGGCGTCTTCCGCGCGCGGTACTCCGCCGTAAGTACACTGTACCCGACTCACTGTATCCCACTCACAGTGCTCCTCTCACTGTTCCCCGCTCACTGTGCCCTTGTGCCCCGCCCTTTGTCACATGTCGTTCGAACTTAATGTCCCCCCCCGCCAGGTCCCCAGCCAGTGCGCCGAGGTGGAGCTGCAGCCGCTGGGCGGGGCGCGCCCCCCCCGCGCCCCGGGCCCGCGGCCCCGCTCGCTGGCGCTGGGCCGGCTGCTGGCGCGGCGGCCGGACACGCCCACGGTGCCGGCCGCCGACGACCTGCACTTCGGCCGGCTCTCGCACGAGACCTACACGCTCAACGGTGAGACGAGCCACCACGTTACGGGGATATCAGGGCATCTACATTTGCAGGGGTCATACTGACGTCCACGTTTACTGGGATGATACTCACGTCCACGATTGCAGGGGTAATATTGACGTACATATTTGCAGGAATAATACTCACGTCCAAAATTACACATTTACAAAATTAGTGACGATCCGGCAACTTCAGTATTATCTCTACAGATATAATAATGAAGTTAAATTCGTGAATGACGACATTGGTCTTAATATTTTTGTTCAATATCTTATCACGCGGTTTACGCCCCCATCCTCCCCGAACGACCCCGCCCTTCATCCACGACGTCAGCCCCCCTACCTAAGCGTCGGCCACTCTCATTCTTTCTATTTTTACTAATAAGCAATAAGCACTAATACAATTAATAAGATGGTAATATTTCAGGACGAACGATTCGGCTGTTGGGCGGCGAATTTGAGAGCTACCCTCCTCCCTACAACAAACTGTACGGCCCCCCTCCGCGCTACCCCAGCGGGGGGTCTCTGGGGGGGTCCGCGGGGAGCGAGCCCCCCCCGCGGTACGAAGACCTCGGCGATGACGTCACCCGCGGAGGAGGCGACGCCGCCGATGGCGCCGCCCGCTTGGTGACCGGCAGTAACGGTATCGGTAACGTTATTGATTACGATAACGCTACGGCTTCGAGCTACGGATTTGGTAACGTCGCTTACGGAAGCGACGCGGCGGCGGATTTGGTTATGAACGGTATTTGCGTTGCAGCCACGAGTAACGATACCATTAGTGTAATTAATGACAGTGGCGTCGCGGAAGCAAATAGAAACGTCAGTGGCTACAACGTTGATACCGCACCATATAACGGTATAAGTAACGTTATGGATTATGAAGTATTAACCGAAAATAATGATACAGCTTGTGGGGAAGTCATCGCAGCGAACCTGAATACCGTTGCGCGAAACGGCGACGCTAACACCGATGTATCTAATAACGTTACTGAATGTAACGGTAACATAAGCTTGTCGTCTGTCTTCGATAACTTACCGGCGATCGATAGCGACGTCAACGCAAACGATACGCATACCGACGCGTGCGCGGTTATATTCAGTAACGGTATTAACGTTACCGCCGGCAACGGTAATTAGCTTGTGATCTCGTTTTGCACCGAATCGTTGCACCTTATTGTTTTTTTCTGACATGAAACACAAACCATGTTCCTCTCAATACTTTTTGGACTGCGCGTGGTGTTAAGAAACCGATAAAAAAGCACTCAAAATAATACATTTGGTAGGCCTTTTGCATCTACTTAATGAGATGATTTATTTGGTAGGATACTGTAACAAATTTATGATTACATACTTTACATTCGTAAGCATTTAAAATTAGCTTTAGTCTTTTCTCAAGTCTCAACGGGAAAGTGATGTTCGACGGACTTGAAAGAGATACAACTAGTGATTTTAGACGTTTAAAATATGTACTGTCGCCTATTTTTCGATAAAAGTAGAAGGATTATGTTATTCTCATTTTAGCAATCTTCGGAAGAGATTTTCTCGAATGAAGTAGTCCTGACATCAATACTCCTTATTCTGAGTTAAACTCAGATTAAATTCAAAGTAAAAAAAAAATATGATAATTTTGAGCCGCCGCGTAACCGTACTACAGTGCGTTCACATTAACTTGACGCGTGAGAGAATTGGTAACAAGGACATAACATGTGAATTAGCTTTTGGACCTAATCGGAAGATGGTAAAACAAGCCCTCAATCCTTTTATTTTCCCCAAGTAATGGGAATGATTTCTTATTTAACATGGTAACAGTAAACATCTCAGTGCTACCAATTCTCTCACGCGTCAAGTTAATGTGAACGCACTGTATAAATAAATCTGGCAATAAAAAAAAACTTCATTTATCTCGGACTTAAAAAAAAATCACTCGTGAGTCGACGTCCTACTTTATATCTTACGTTTTTCGAACACCATGTACAGTCTTGTTTTAAAAATGTTGCCATATATTATAAACGTTAAATATTACCATTTTTTAAAACTGTATAATACCCGGCAAATAACTTAACCAAACGACTTTGACTTCGTATTTCGGGTCCCATTTCTGAGGCGGGGATGTGATTTGAAATTTATCCTGCTAAAGTTTGGTCATACAATATATAGAATGATAAAAAAATGCTCAAAATCCGAATCGATTAAGACGTTAACTAGGGCCACCATGGTATAAAAATCATAACTTGTTTTATAATACGATTTTTTTTCAAAAAGTAAACATCAACCGCCTTGCTAGAAAATTTTTTGCTGACAAAAAATTTTCATCTGAATCATCTGAATGTTGAGCAAGTTTTTCAAAATATGTTAAGCACAATACACGCATATTTATGCTATATTTGCTAAACGAGACTTTTCGAGTGCCTAAATACATGCCATGTCTAGGCCGTGTCTAGGTCTTACCCATCAGAAAACACAGTGTTGTGGTAAACATATTTTGAAACTCTTGCTCATCACCTGTCTTATTTTTTTGAAGTAAGACGGTAAGAATCTTAATATGTTTAAAGTTGTTGATCCTAGGTTCTTAGATCCCAGGCTGTAGATTGAAAAATAGTTGTCATAGTAGTTAAGATTTTTGATCTTTACTTTATGAAGAAACCGTATAATAAAACTAGTTATGATTTCTATACCATTGGTAGCGCTATTTAGCATCCACCAGCGCCTTAAGACAAGACAACATTAAAGCGTCTGAATCCAGCTTCACGTGCTCATCGCAACTCATCCCAGATTTTTGCTCAAGTTATTTGCCGGGCATCGTAATATTATTGTAATTATTAAAAGTTATAATTTGTTTTTATGCCAGACCTGGCCATAAAGTGGCTTTTTCCGCACGCTGCGCGTACGGAAAAAGCCGCTTTCTGGCCAAGTTTAAACATAAAAAGATGTGCACAACACGGGAGGTAATAAAGAAAGCTCTCGATCGCATATTTACGTCCCTCGCTTGCAGCTCGGGCCGCAAACTTCTGCGATCTCGGCCTTTCTTTGTATTACCACCCTAGTTGTGTAATGTACTATTACACAATCTCAGTTCAAAGTTTAGGCCTTCATTTATTTATTGCTGTTTTTGTACATTGAATCATACATGACAGTTGATTTCCACTAATCCAGCAAACGGAATCTTTGTAATTGGATTAAAGAATGTATATCCAGTGCTGGATACAAGATATACAGGGCGAGGCCAAATGCTGGATGCATTTGCTGAATTCTTGTGAATCAACTTTAAAAGTTAAGTGAATCATTTTATTATAGTTTTGCTAAGAGAAGGCCTGTTTCACAATATCTTGATAAGTTCTGTCTAGTTAATTTTAATGATCTGACTAGTAAATTAGCGCACAGCGCTAGTGGCAACTAATGCCTAAACAGGATAGGTAAAGAGGCCACTCGGAAGCTGTGGTGCCTGGAACAGATTATTTGACACATATTTTCTCATAATTACTCGTTTTTGTGTATTATCAAGTTGTTATCAAGAAATTGTGAAATATACCCTAAAGTTAGTGAAAATTTGTGAAAGGGCATTTCGTATTACGTAAGTTTTTTTTTGTCACAGCGGGCAGTGCCCCCTACACTGTAGCTATACAGGGTTGTTTTAATAATACTGAAAAAAAAACTCGTGTATATTATTAGAGTTGGTTTAACAAGTTGTTGTAAATTATTTATGCAAGTACAGACGTGTTTCAAGTTTTGAGTATTATTAAAATAACCCTTTATTAATTTATAAGTCGCTTTATTAATACATATCTTGTTTGAAACGCTGAAAGTATTTCTAACAAATATTTAATTGTAATTAAAGTTTAACGCACGGTGTTTTAGGTAGTTGTTTTAAAAAAAAAACCTCTATGATTTAAATATACTTAGGCCCGTAATATCAATTACAGTTTAAACTATCGATTTTCTAAGCCGTGGTCATTTTTTATCGATGGCTTAAACCAGCCTCGTAAGATCATTTGTAAAATATACAAAGATTACGTAATCTCAAAGTCGTTTTCAAAAAATGGCAACACATCACAAAAAAAAAATTAAGTTAAACTGTAGATTAAACTGCAACTTTAGTTTAATCGAGCATTGACCTTACGAAATAATTGACAGTTAAAGTTTAAACTAGCCTTCTAAGTTTAAACTGTAATTGATATTACGGGCCTTAGACATATAAATCCGCGATAATTCTAGAAATCGTATGATACTATGCAAAGTTGCCCAGTTTTACGTACCTCTTTTGCCCAAGAGAATATACATTCCTCTGGCGATTGTCCAAGGGAGTATGGGTGCCTCTTCAGATGTCCAAGGAAGTATACGCGCTTCTTCAGACGTCCAAGGGAGTATGTTCAGCTCTTCAGATGTCCAAGGAAGTATACGCGCTTCTTCAGACGTCCAAGGGAGTATGTTCAGCTCTTCAGATGTCCAAGGAAGTATACGCTCTTCTTCAGACATCCAAGGGAGTATGTTCAGCTCTTCAGATGTCCAAGGAAGTATACGCGCTTCTTCAGACGTCCAAGGGAGTATGTTCAGCTCTTCAGATGTCCAAGGAAGTATACGCGCTTCTTCAGACGTCCAAGGGAGTATGTTCAGCTCTTCAGATGTCCAAGGAAGTATACGCGCTTCTTCAGACGTCCAAGGGAGTATGTTCAGCTCTTCAGATGTCCAAGGAAGTATAGGCGCTTCTTCAGACGTCCAAGGGAGTATGTTCAGCTCTTCAGATGTCCAAGGAAGTATACGCTCTTCTTCAGACGTCCAAGGGAGTATGTTCAGCTCTTCAGATGTCCAAGGAAGTATACGCGCTTCTTCAGACGTCCAAGGGAGTATGTTCAGCTCTTCAGATGTCCAAGGAAGTATACGCGCTTCTTCAGACGTCCAAGGGAGTATGTTCAGCTCTTCAGATGTCCAAGGAAGTATACGCGCTTCTTCAGACGTCCAAGGGAGTATGTTCAGCTCTTCAGATGTCCAAGGAAGTATACGCGCTTCTTCAGACGTCCAAGGGAGTATGTTCAGCTCTTCAGATGTCCAAGGAAGTATACGCGCTTCTTCAGACGTCCAAGGGAGTATGTTCAGCTCTTCAGATGTCCAAGGAAGTATACGCGTCTCTTCAGATGTCCAAGAGAGTATGTTGAACTCTTTAGATGTCCAAGGAAGTATACGCGTCTCTTCAGATCTCCAAGAGAGTATGTTCAACTCTTTAGATGTCCAAGGTAGTATGCACGCCTCTATAGATGTCCAAGAGAGTCCACGCGCCTCTTCAGTTGTCCAAGGGACTGTACTTCCTTTCTCTTTCGTCCGGAGGAGTGTATGTATCTCTGTCAGTGTCCAAGCTTTATACTTGCCAATTTTCAGTATTTTTTTTAATCATTTGACTTTAAAACAAAATCCTGCTATAGGTCATTTTTATCTGTAATAAATCATTAGTTCTTATAAGAAAATATATTTTATAGATCTGATTAGGTTCGAACAAAATCTGTGACATTTTTATAAGCCAGTGACGAGTGCGTAGGATTGCCTCTTCGTAGCTTGAACTTAATTAAAATTAAAGACGTTATGCATGGTTACTTGAAAAATACCAAAATCACAAAATACGTAGCTGGGTATAGAATAACTTTAATGTTAATTGGCAATTTTATTGCACTTACATTCTGTAGGACCTAATTCCATGTGCAGCTTTCACCTGTCCACAGCAGAGCGTATCGATACTTTTCTTAACATTAGAAAATCAAGTAAGTTTCACATGCTTTTTTATGTATTTTCTTCGATTTACCCGTTTTTGTTTTTAATTTGGTACGGTACGTTATAATAGATTTGCTCTAAAGTTTACTCCGATAATATTGACATTCTTGAAAGACAAATTATGATGTAACACAGGCATCATGTTGCATAGCGATTATGTACAATTACGTTAACGAACAGATTTCCTCTGTCTCATACAACACATGTTATTCATTCCGAAATGCCCCAACGCTTTTTCTCAATTTGTACTGTCTCAGGAAAATGGTTAATTCATACGTCCACAAACACAATAAATTGCACTATAATCTTGCCACTTCCAATAGAAGTAAGCCTGCAAATTGGCTACTAATTTTGTTCACATTTGCTCAATAAAGTTGTCAGTGTGGGTACCAAAACTGTCACGTGTATCACATGCGATTCATTGGACAAGGAACAAAAACGAATAAGCTGAGAAAATGAACAAAAGTTATTCTACCTCTATTTTCTTTTTTGGTATTTGAAAAATAACCATGTAAGACTTGTACCAGACTTGGTAACAAGTTTTGAAAGAACAAATTATTCTACGTACAAATAAACATAAAAGGAATTTTGTCATTAGTTAATCGTACTTAAAATTTAATTAAAAGTTGTTCTTAGAGAAAAGTTCTTGCAATAAATTTAACAAATCATCTCTCGACTGCAAAAGTCTTTAGTGTTAAAAAAAACTATTCTAGTACTAAATGAAATACCGTTTCCGACCAATAAATGCTTTACTAAAGATATTATAAATACATTTGTACGAAAATAAAAACAAAGTAAATACAATAAAATATGAAATACATAGAAGCGTCTAAATACGATAAAATTGTATCTGTAGTTGATAGAAACGTACTGTACAAAGTAACACACCCACTTCGTGTAAAAGTTGTAGCCTGATTGTTTTGAATTTTATCTTAATTACGCTAAAAACTAACGGCATTGTTTACAAAAACAAGATTCCTCTAAACCACTCCTCAGAGGAGGTTTAAATAATCTGTGGATACATAATTATATTTAGTGGATTCTGTTAGTGTATTATCTCGTTCCGGACTTTGTCCTTTAACGAGACTCCGAGCATACCTACACCTTTCCATAGCTCGCTGAGTGACATGCAATCGGTGGGCTACGAGTAGTTTCACTGTCAGGTTCCACTTCTCGGCTCCGTATGTCATGGCCGGCAGGACGCATTGATTGAATACCTTGGTCTTGGCTCGGAGTCTCGCTAAGGGACAAAGTCCGGAACGAGATTATCCGACAAAAAACCAAAGCCACTTATGGCGCACCGTGGGGGAGGCTTATAAGCCTATTACAGTCCACTGCTTTACTATGTACAGCAGTGGACTGCAATAGGCTGCAATTTGGATGTTTACTTTTTAAATAAAACTTATTTTAAAACAAGCTATATTTGTTATTCAATCAATCAATATTTTATTGCAGACTAAGTGTAGATAGGTCACCCTTTACGGATATTGCAAAATGGGTGAGACTTATATCTAACATCGAAGCATTTAGATTATACATCTATTCCATTGGTGGCGCTAGTGGACACCAGCCAGCGGCTTATAATAGTCTGTGGTAAAGGGGAGACGTTAGCGCAGATTATCAAGACTGATTCAGAGGAGGGGTTCGGAGGAATCATGTTAGTAAAATTAAATGTCACTGTTAACCCATGTAGGTACATTGAGTTCGGAGTAGCTCCTCGGGTGTACTGGAACAACGAGCCGTATTCAGCACAAATTCACAAAGCTATTCATAATGATATTCTTTTTTTTTAATTCCCTAACCCGTGCTAAGGACAACTTTAAAAACCTATTTAGAGGCCAAGAATTCCACCCACGCTGGGACTCGATCCCGCGACCTCTGGCTAACCGTGCCAGCGCTCTTCCAACTGACCCCATTAGCTCAGTTGGGAAAGCGCGGGTTCGAGTCCCGGCATAGGTGGAATTTTTGGCCTCTAAATAGGTTTTTAAAATTCGCGTGGCCATAGAAGAGCCGCAATGAGGCTGTCAAAATTAATCTGTGCTGAGCAAAATTTGGAGCGCGCGTGGCCTAGGCGAACCGAGTGATTGGAATCAATCACTTGGTTAAGCACCAACAGGCGCGGTCAGGTACAGGATGGGTGAGCGTCCCGTGACTACCGCTAGTGTCATTTTTCCGAGCGCTTCCGTGCTTTGCAAGGCACGTTAAGCCGTTGGTGCCGGCTGTCATATAATGGCAGTCGTTAAGCCATGTCAGAGGCCTTATGGGCGGCTTGATAACTTCTGATAGTAAGGCCCGCCACTGTCTTACAATCTCCACCGACCCGGACCTGGCCCCCGTGGTGGGTATGGCCTTACCTTCCTGCGATGCAGGAAGGGACCCGGCCCTAGAAGTGGGGACATACAAGGGTTGATAAAGAGCAAAATATGACAGACGTGTCCCTGTTCTTGTATATATATACACGCCCATAAGCGCCAACTATGAAGTGTTTTGTGCACTTGTGCTGTAAACGGTTCATCATCAGCCATTCCTCACTTGAGTCCAGTGTTTTTAGTCCAAAATTGTCCACCAGTTTTATGTATGCAGCTAGCTGCGCTGTCAATGCACCTACATTGTTTGCGAGGGAACCTAGGAAATTATGTACATATTAGTAAGTTAAGTACTGGTTAATTGTAATAATATTAGATTAAAATTAGTAATTTGCAATTCACCATTTTATTGTTAGATGAATGTTGTGGGCCCATGTTACACTATCTTATTACTAGGACTCCGTGTAGGCTCCTACATGATGTAGCTTCATACGGATTGAGTCAAACCAGCAACATAATGGGATATTTTCTTAATCCCATTGTCCCACTGTAGGGCTTTCTCTCAGAGAGACAGAGTATGGGGTTAATTACTGCGCGTGCCCATCTAACCGCGTATTTAATGTAATGAAAGTAGGTTAAATATTTTGGCATAAAAAACGGCTAAAAAGGAAAGGCAGAAAAAGGTTGTTGATAACAAGATTTGTGAATATTTATAATAATACTTTATTCATTTATATGCCGTTTGATTTTTTTTTTTATGTATATTAAATATCTATATATGATTGCATAATTTAAATTCAACCAGTTTTTGTTAAGTCTTTTGTCCTATGAAATGCTAATAAGTTGTTTAAGGCTAAAAAATAAAACATGAATTTTGACTCAAACTCGCATCTTGAATCGTTTTCCCAACTTGCCTCGATAGTGTAATATGGACCCTACCTTGTTACCCACTAGACACTGTTTGCTTTGGCAATCGTTGAAACTAGGTTTGTAATTAATTCCACACTCAGAACTGTTTTATACGGATTTATGCTCGTTTACTAAAAATGTAATTCACGAGCATAAATCCGTATAAAAACAGTTTTAATTAAGTTACTTAATTGCTTAGTGAAATTCTCTATTCAGAAAAAGACCCAATGGGCCGGTTTCTGAGTTGAGAATTATTAAAAAGTAAATACTTAAGTAGCGTTCTGTCACGCTCTTTTCTAAGGAATTCTAAGAGACACCACTATAGTGAACAATTTGCTTAGAGAAATTCTCAATTCAGAAATTGGCCTTATGACTTCTGCAACAAAACTTCGCACGTTGCTGTCTTTAACATACCCTGACGCCAAGTCTCTTAAAAGGCTCCGTGCAGAGTGCTTAGTGCGAGTTTGACAGATCCAATCGAATAACTTTACTACCGCGTTAATCGAGCATTGAGTAGTGAGTATGAGTAAGTTAACCGTTCGAAATGGCAAAACGCTGTCACAGTACAACTCTCACTCGCGTTTCTTCGTGTTTTGGCTGGTAAACGTGTTCACTTCTCAACGTGTTTACGTTGATTACAACTCGCACTCAGCAATTTTAATTTCCATACTTGTCGCTAGGTGGCGCTTCCTCGATGCCATAGAAATATGAGTTTACGTTAACGCGATCGAGTAGTTAAAAAACTCGCACTAAGCACTCAGTAACACTAAAGCCAAGGGAAAAAAAACATCTTTATTTCCTACTGTTGTTTTTATAGTTTATTGGCTACGATGCATTTAACGGGATGTTACGTAAGAAATAACATGTACAAGATTGGGGACTGCCGGTCAACATAAAACATTTTTTTTTGTTATACCCTCCACTGTCTATTTAAAATTTATTTCAATTTGTATTGTCTTCTTGGAAATAAATTAGTGACTTACTTACAAAGGTGAGGTTATCTCTAAGAGAGTTTTTTTCCGGCAAACCTTACAGAGCGGGAGAGGCTGTAAAAAACGGGTCTATAAACGTGTACAAAATAGACTACAAAAACCCTGACTAACCCACCTGCTTATGGAAAAAATATATTATTATTAATATCTTTTTTACAGAATCTTTCTGTAGTAGCTGTGTAGCCCTCAATAGATTAGATTAAAACTCTATTGTACACACCAGAAAACAAAATACATAATAAAGGCTTACAAATCTAAGTATTGCAATAGTGCAATAAGCAGCACGCTATGTTTAGTCAGCCCTTTAAAATAGAATACAAACAAATGCTCAATGTTATTTAGTTCACTTCATACAATAAAAACTAAGATTTGAGTTCTATCTAGCTACCTACGTCAATATCCCGACAACTCATGGCGGCCCCAACATTTGCAAAAAGTATCATTTAAGTAATTGTATCTTTAAAAAGAACTGTTTTTATACGGATTTATGCTCGTTTATTACATTTTTAAAATTTTCCGACGTTTCGGCACTTTTTCAGGTGCCGTGGTCCCGGATGACTCATCCGAAGGCCGAAACGTCGGAAAATTGTAAAAATGTAATAAACGAGCATAAATCCGTATAAAAACAGTTTTAACCTTAGAAAATTGTATCTTTACATTTTTTAAGGTAAGTATGTAGTGTTGCGTACAAAAAGTATAATTTTGTCTTACAATCTCTCAATCATGTTAATAGTTATTCATATTCATATTCTTTATTGCTAAATCAATCACATACATAGTTATAGTACAGGTGGTTTTGGTATTTGTAGGTAAGTACATGATACCCTGTGAGGGCACTGCAATACAGTTAGTCTTATTATGTATGCCAGATCCTAGACAAATATTTTTTTTTATTATTTAGATATTTCTTACATGCAAAAGAATAAATAACAAACATACAAAATAATTATTAATTCCTTAACGAGATTGAGGGTTAAGAAAGTATTCATTCAAATCATAATAACAGTTTTTAATTTTTTAATTAAATAAGATAGTTATATATCAAACGGGTCTAATCGCGACTATTTATTAGCTAAACGTGGTCTACCCGAGACCTCGGCAACTGTAACGCTGCCAAAACGTCGGGAAATAAGGTAATTACGTTTTACCTAATAAACAATCGCGATTAGCCCCGTTTAATATGTATCTATGTATGAGTATCGCGAATCATTAATAAATACCATGTTAATAGTGATTTTTAAGACCCATAGCCGTGAATCTAATGCAAAAAAGTGTGACTCGATAGCGTTAACGTCAAAAACGGCCGTCTTGGGATGCCATCACGTAAATTCTCCACTGTATAGAGTTGCCTATTTCATCCTACTCCAATTTGTCTAATACATAGGTACATATACATACATAATTTTGACACTAAAGTCGTCCAAATGTCTTAACCCAATAGAGTGGTATGTTACGTAATACAAAAGTGGTTCTAAAGATCACTATTAACACGATTGAGAGATTGTACCTACTGATGCCTTTTGTAAAAAGAATCTGTAAAAATGATATGGTTGTTTTTCTATTGGTCGCGCTAGTGTTACTGGATGGAGGCCCATAAATGCATAGTTGTTCAATACTCGGTATTCTACTAACCAATGGGATTCAACATCGAAATGTTTAGTCAAATACTTAAGAAGAAAAAGAAAAATCAATTTACTATAAAAACAGTACCTACACACTACACTCCGAAGAAATTGCATTATAAAAACGTTATATACATTATAAAAGTAGGTACTCGCGTCACAAGAACAAAACAAAGTTAGAACATATAGTAATATATATAATAGCATAGCATTTATAAAAAAAAGTAAATATAAGTACTTAGTTTTATATTAAACAGGTCTAATAGCGATTATTTATTAGGTAAAACGTTATAAGGTAATCGCGATTGGACCCGTTTAATATATAACTATGTATGAGTATCGCGAATCATTAACAAATACTAGAGAGCAAAGAAATAAAATTTACATCAATTAAAAGTACATTTGTCTCAACAATTTTCGGAGCCTCCAGCAAAATGAAAGGTCACGGCGTGTCACTGTTGCTATAAATGGCAACGGACTCTGCAGTATGCTGAGGGTCAAGCCTTCAGAGTCGATTTTCAGTCAGTACCAGGTGGTACAAACCGCGGTGTAGTACAACCGGGAGCAATATACCATACACTCGTACTATAGGATAGAATACTTATAAAATGTCGCTCTATTGAACAACGATGCGTTTATCTGTAGACTCAGGTGTTAAGATCTTGTCCAGAAGGGTCAAATTCGCTGCGAATCGAATTCATACAGAGCGTTGGCAGAGTTATTGGACTCTAATGCTTTTTGAATACTTACGGTCTTAGGTAATTATAAAAGTACGATTCTTCTAAATCTAAAGCATTCTTCAGCGTCATTTTTTTATCTGTGGTTACGTTTTTTCCTTCTCAAATCTCCACGACTAATTCAATCAGCCTTATTGGATCGTTGTAAGGAGTTGTGTTTTTATAAATAGGGCCGCCAATCTTGCACTTCAAAAGCGCGAAAATAATAGTAGCTGCTCCATACTACTAAAGTTACTACATGCTGTATGGACCAGGGAGCCAATTCTGACTTCATTAGCAAATAATTCGTATACGACTCTAAGGCGTATGACTTGAATTCTACATAAAAAGTCGAGCGACAGCCAAAATCTGTATTCTGGATGCCATGCTAGATTGAATTCGAATGAGAAAATGTTTAATGACTCTGTCGAGTTATCTTATTTTTATGAGACAAATGTCTAAGCCCTCGAATATTTTACGTATACGCTTTCAATTCGCATGGGCGAGAATCGGCTCCCAGTTAGTGTTTTGCGCAAAGTAACAGTTCGAAGTAGAACCCTACATGGGGATTTTGCTAACCGATACTTATGTAATCGCAGTACAAATCAGCCGAAGTAAGTGTACCTACGTATTGTCTCGTAAAGGATCTGCCTTGTCATGCCTTACCGTTGTACCTACACTCTTAAGATTACCTCTGAAATAAAATTTTAATGTTTTAAAAATATATGTTGTTGTTTTACTGTAGCTTTAAGGCTGCTTTTACTTGTGGTGTCCCTTTCGAAAGAAATTAATTTTTTGTTGTTAGTGGCACTAAGAAATAACTGACAGTTTAAAAACCTATTTAGAGGCTAAAAATTCCACCCATGGCGGGATTCGAACCCGCGACCTCTGGCTATCCGTGCCAGTTTAGACACATAAAAAAAATCAATATTTTAGTTACAGTTTTCCTAAGGCTCCAAATAAAAACAATCTTCTTCTTCAGGCTATATTAGTCCACTGCTGGACATATTAGTCCACGGCCTCCCCTAAAACGCGCTATATTTCAGCAATATAAAAATATATTGCTGAGATAAAAAGTGTAATGTGAATTACTTCCATCTAATGGTAAATAGCAGAACAACGGAGTTTATGCACTCGCGCACAGGCCACAATAAAAATTCAATATCCAATTCAATTTGTTTTTTTTTTACGATTGTTCCAATAACAAAAGTAGTATTATCGGGTTAATGCACATGCATTGATAGCCAAAAAACTTCACAAGTATGTATCTTTGTCCGTTTCTCTATCCGACAACTTGTAAATTCACCGCACACCACATGATTCACTAGCCATATCAAAGAAAGGAATTTAATCATCAGGAAAAGGCCCTTGCAAAGAGTTCAATTCAAGTAGGTTTCGTAATACTTTTTATGATCATCATCATTCCATTATGTCCCCACCGAGGGCGGGTCTGTGCCCCAAGGTATAGGCCTTACTCCACCACGGGGGCCAAGTCCGGATTGGTAGAGGCTTGCGAGACTAGTGGCTGGCCAAGTTTTCAACCCGCCCTAAGGCCTCTGACTTGGCTTAACGACTGTCATCTATCGACGGCAACCGGCACCAACTGTTAACGCGCCTTGCCAAGCACGGAGAAATGCCACTATCGTTAGTATTAGACGGTCACCCATCCATGCACTGAACGCGCCCTGTTGCTTATACCTAATCGTGATCATTCTGGCAGACGGGGCTACGAGCGATTAATTTATGATACATCTTATGCTTTTAATCGCTAGTCAAGGTGAGAAGGCGTTGGAACAAAAATCTGAAAGGGTTTCAATATTTTTTTATTATTTTAGTAAGTTACAATATTAGTTAGGTTTAAATATCTTACAAGTACCTACCTACCTATTTACATAAAAACTAAATACTCTTCTGTACGATTGATACAGTTTGTACAAAAATTCAAGAAATCGGAAGTGAAACTTTATTAGTGGTATCTAGGTACCTGTTATCGAAAATTAAGACCATTTCCTACCTTTGATTAAGCACAATACATCTTTTTAATGCAGTGACTGTACTTTTTATTTTTTATAATGCTTTTAAGTGCAAGAAATTGACTAACACAGACAAAAAGTCCGAGCAAAACTTGCTCTTTAATTTCTCCACTTTTTGGACAAAGCATACCTGCTAGGGGAGCACAAGATACAAAATTTATCACACTTTATGGTAGAGGCATCTCTTTTTACTCGGTGTTATTAAGAAATATGGGATTAGCCATTTTATCAGCCATTTATCGTGACTTTGTGCTCCCCCAGCTGAAGCTGCTAGTTAGCAAACAATAAAGATATACTTAATTGTGTCTCTTTTTAAAACAATGAGCCGGTTTCAGAATTGAAAATGTCACATATGTAAATATTTAAGATACGTTCCGTCTCGCTCTTTTCTGAGAAATTCTAAGAGACAACACTGTAGTTAACGATTTACTTAGCGAAATTAATTCAGTAATTGGCCCTATAAGTTAAGAGAGCATTTTATTTTCACATGTAAGAAGCTAGATAGCATCCCGAAGCGTCTTAAGGGTGAAATGTTGTATATCATTTATAAATAATAGGAACTGGAACGACTTCAGGTGTTGTTTTATTTGTAGATAGTTATTTTATAATAAAGCAGAAAATCTGGATAAAAACGGATAAGGAGGTAATAAGTATAGTGAGATCTGGTCGAAGGGTAAAGTTGTAGGATGAAAAATGAGGGAAATCGAAAAATGTGTGACGTAATTTAAATATTTGAAAATGATAGATAGAAAAAGAAATAAAAATGGTGTGAAGAGGTTTGCACCGTCACAAGGGCCGACTCTTTAGTCGCTTCGAGGTGCTAAATAGCGCCACAGTGGAAAAAATCATAAATTGTTTTACAATACATTTTTTTTTATCTAAAAGTGAACATGAGAAATCTTAACAACTATTTTTAGAACCTACCGTCTAAAATCTAGGATCAAAAGCCGAGAATTTTAATCGGTTTCCGCTAAAAACGGCAGTTTTTGGGGGATATTGATTGAAGTCCTTTATTGTTGATTCTCGGCTGTGCACTATGTTCTAAAAAAACTTGTCACCAATATTAAGATGTTTGATTTATACTTTTAAAAAAAAACGTATTGTAAAGAGGTTCGAAATTTCACTGATGCCGGTGAGTCGCTCAGTTGGAAAGAGCGCTGGCACGGTAAGCCAGAGGTCGCGGATTCGAATCCCGGCATGGGTGGCATTTTAGCCTCTAAATAGGTTTCTTAAAACGTATTGTAAAATTAGTAATGATTTTTATTCAATTTCTTAGTTAGCACCCTCCAGCGCCTCGAACCCATATGTTTAATGACCCTGTCGAGTATGGTAATTTGGATGTAGGGCACAACAACGAACCATGTGACCGCTATGGAGCACCACAAAGGGCAAAGGGGCCCCTAGGCGCGGCCCAGGGGCACTACGAAAGACAGTGCCTCCCCAGTGGTGCCCCATGACACCCGCTGCAGTTGAAACACGGCTACCCAGCTCGCCAGCGCCCCCGCCCAAACCAAAGCGCCCGCCGCACTCATCGCTACGTCTGCAAACAATTTATATTCTTAACCACCAATATTTTTTTATTTTACCCTTGTATGTTCACACTTCTGGGGCACAGGTCTCTTCCTGCGTCGCAGGAAGGTTAGGCCATACTTCACCACGGGGGCCAAGTCCGGGTTGGTGGAGTATTGTTTAAACATCTACATATATAAATTATTTTTATGCAGTTTGTAATCGTCCTGCTGTGAGACTGAGGATGCCTCGTGTTAGAGAGCGGAATTTAGCAAAGTAATTTTCCGTAATGCTATTATGGATTTCTGCAAAGTACCGCCTGATTCCATACAATATTGATAATGAGTCAAATGTGACTAGAGGATTCATTACAATACACGCCTCTGAGTCATATGCGACTCTTGGACAAGGAAGTTGTTAAACATGCATTAATACACTCCTGGACACATCTATTGGCCCACCTTGGAGTTTAAGATTTGATGGCCCTAAATATGATTGCTAGATTGAACAAAAACGATTGATGCAGTTTTAAACCTGATACATATAAAGACTATTAAATAAAATAATTAATGTGCCTGGTTCAAAACTGAATAAAAACTTTTTGCTCAACCTAATATAAATTTTTAGCTAGGACTAAACGAAACTGAAAATGCAAGGTGGTCCAATAGATGTGTCCAGAAGCGTATATTTCAAAGGTGAGGCAGAATGTGGCCCATATTTTATGCCTTCGGTCTGATAGGACTGATTCTGATCTTTTTTATGTAGCGTAGAAGCATCCCACTGCGAGGCACATGCCTTCTCTCAGAGAGAGTATGGGATTGATAATATTTATAATAATAATAATAATAATATTTATGTTACTTTATTATTGTGTGTGTGTTTGAAATGGATTTGAGTTGTTCTGGAAATAAATATTATTATTATTAATCACTAAGCGTAGCCACCGCAGATTGGCAATTTCAAGCATTGCGCTATTTGAACTAATATCTTGAGAGACCTGTTTCCCTCTAGACTACTTTAATGACACTTTGTTATAAAACCTCCATGGACAGATGTGTTGAAATTTGCTTATTTGTGCATTAATTACTTTGACAACCATTAATGGTTTTATGCTCGTTTATTACAATTTTCCAACATTTCGGCACTTTTTCAGGTGCCGTGGTCCCGGTAAAAATGTAATAAACGAGCATAAATCCGTATAAAAACAGTTTTAATTATGTCTACTGCTCGTGTTAACCTTAGAAAATACTAACCATTAATGGTGTATAGAATATATTCATCTTATCTTGACTTCACTTACATCTCCTGATCTGTCCTTGTTCATCGTAGGGGGGCTTGACGAAGGCTTCCTTGAAGAACCATACTGCGTTGACCGCCCACACAAACGGCAGACACAGGCAGCCCACTGCACAAAGTTCAGCATTTAAAACAGTGAAAAGCATCTCCTCATCTATCTTCTTGGTCAGTTAACACGCTTGTCTAGTAAAACAGATGTTCTGTGTTTCAAATCAAAAAGGTTTTATTCAAAATAGCATAGAAACTGTGACTTCATGAACGTTACAAGTTAAACTATGTGTTCATTACAAAATCTATATCATTTTGGAGAAAAACTTGACAAATAAACTCCAAACTTAGTCTTTTCAAAGTCCTTAACTAACAGAGTTTGCATAATTATTATAAAACATAGAACTCATGTCTCTACCTGGCTTTAATTCCAGACATCATAGTCATCTGAATAATCCTTTATACTACACTATAACCTAAATAGGTGATAATTATGTTTTCACAGAGATCATGAGACATTATAGCATAAGTCGCCTAAATAGCTAACCTTCGAATAAGATTCGATTCTGTCCTATGAATCCACTGCACTGATAATCCAGAACAATTTAATTAATAAAATGAAATAATCAAAACAAAGAAATAAAATTTTATGTATTTTTACCTTTGAAATACCACCTGCACAGATCTAATTTCTTGTCATTTGGTAGCCTATTCAAGTCCATTATTTCTGTTGTTGATATAATAATTTTTTCGTGGAATTTCGCAATAGAAATTGGTTTTTCTGCTTTTTGTTGTCGATTTTTGTTGACGATGACGAATCCACAGAGCAATGTATATGTTACAGTCAAAACTCTTAAACGGTCAAAAATTGTTTTGACTGCTAAAATTAGTCAAAAGTACTTTTGTCCAAAGCTTCTAGTCAGACACATGAAAACCAAATGGTAAAAACATCTAAAATTATGCATCACTCAACCTGCGACTAAAGTATAGGTGCGACGACGAAGCGCGTAGCATAGCGGAGTAGCGAAGCGCGAAGGAACGTGTTAGGTTGAACATGTAAGACCAAAACCAACTCGACTGTTGGATATATACATATTAGATTTTTCAGAATTTTGATTATCAAAATTGGCCTTGGGTAACTCAAGAGCCAGATATGAGTGGACACACAACTTCCTCACCGTCACGTGTATCCCATTCATATCCCAGAGATGTCAATTATATCTTACTCCCTACAACTCTCAACTCAGTATGGTAGTCATTTCCTGCTACTTTATCCAGCTCATACACAATGCGCGAGAGCGAGATCAACATCGTCTGACATCGGTTACATTCGGCCGCATTTCTCGTCGTAGCCGATGAGAGAAAGTTCACAAAAAAAAAGTCGCTTGATCTGGATAAAGTAGGGAATAGGTAAGACTAGACTGACTCACCACTTGTGTCTCTTGTTTCCACACGCACTTAGTTCGTTGAACGTCGTATGAGCTAGGACACAAGTGGTGAGCGAGATATGATAGAGATATAGTGTGTCTCGGTGAGTAAGGATATGAGATATAACAACTCCCTCTATGGACACACTTTGCCCAAGTCTAAATTTAAAATCAAATGTCAAAACTAGTTTTGACCGTTTAATAGTTTTGACTGTAACATATATAACGCACAGACTAAATAGAGATGTAACGAATGGCGATGGCGATGCCCGAAGTAACCCATCCACACAGCCCATCGCATCCACCACCCCACCACCCCTATCACCAAACTACGGGTGATTAATCTGTGGTAGTTGCAGGATTGCAAGATAGTCCCTTTTCGGACAAAAGCCAGTCTTTGTCCTACGGCTGCCTTTTTGTATAGACAAAAGGCCGTTTTGGGTAAGACACTGCGAACTTGGTCACGCTACGTGCTTTTATATCGAGCTTTTATAACCGTCAATCAATCAATCAATCAATCAATCAATCAATCAGCAACTTACTTCAGCATGATAGTAGACCGCCTAGATTAGCTCTACAATTATCATTGTACCAGCTCACATGTACTCTCTTATACTTGAGCCAAATTCGATAACGAATAGCGATGAACAAACCGTTGCTCGGCAACGACTTGTTTACACCTAAAAGGCAGATGTTCACAACCTTTTCTAGAAATAATTTTCATACAAACAATAATCGTTCTTCCTACTAATGTAAAATCCTTATTTATGTTTATGATTTTATAGTGAAAGGCTTAACCGATTTGAATATGACATATAACATCACTGAAATATATAATATGACACACAGATGTAACAAACATCCACGCGAGCCATGCCGCATGATTTTCATAATAGAATTAAGCGCGTTTAGGCAAAAAACATACAAACTCTTCAACTTTATAATATTAATAACTACCCTATAGATGCTACTATGAAAATGAGGAGATTAGGACCTACTGCAAATATTGCAATAAAAAAAGGTTCTTTGTATATATTTTTATTCATATGTTCACACTAATCATCGCTGTCACTGGCCAAAGAGGAGGATGAATTTGTGTCTCCGGAGACTTTAATTATAAATTCATCAATAACATTATCCATTACACCATCAAATTCTGCGTTTTCTTCTCTTCTTTAATTACATGTTCAACACAACGTGGCCATGCTGCTGCAGTAATTTTACTTATTGCTTCATGTAACAGGACCTTTATTTAGTTCGGCCATTTAAAAAGTTTTATTTTTGGCAGCTACATGCCCTTTTACTTCCCCCATATAATTACTAACGGATTTAATTCACAATGATATGGGGGCAATCTAAGCACTTCTATATTTTTGTCTTGTGCCATTTTGTCACACACATATGCCATGTACTTATGCCATATACACGTATTGACAAACAACTGAACTTCACTCCTTGGCATAAACTAAATTCCCCAAAATGTTTTTCACACCTGAATTTCGTCCATGTTTCTTTTTCTGTAGGGCTGTCGCGTAAAATTTATGTCGAATTTTTCATACTTTTTCGAAATAACCAGGTAATATGCATGTTATTTGAGTGATTATAGTGAAATATACTGCAATAGGAATTGTTAATAAATAATAAGTAAAAGGCTATAATCATTACACTATTTTTATTTTTAATGCACTAACCCGTGCTAAGGAACAAATTAATCATGGCTATAATCATGTAAACAATAGAAGATAATACCTTAATCCACGAATCGGCCAACTCCGATTTGCTAAAGTTTACAGGAGACACTAAAAACTTTCTAGTTTTGTTTCTGGATAAAATTAAAAGAAACTGAAATTCCTGTTGGTTTATTATATCACAAGGTTTTATATTTTACTAGGTTTATAACTTAATAACTCTCCATTGACAACTTAAAGCGTTTTTTTGGAGTTGGCCCTTTTGCGAAAAACAAAAAATTGAGCTAGTTGTAGTTATCTGATTTTACTGAGTGACATTAAGTAGGTAATAAAACATGGTTTTCTTTAAAAAATATTATTAAAATAATATTAACGGCATAGTGTAACACAATGAAGGTTTAATCTATAGTTTAATCTTCATAAGGTAACTTGTCGTAAACATTTCGGTAGTCTTCGGGCATTGTGTTCTCTAACTGTTGCAAATCTAAATACTTCTTTTTCTTTATCTTTCTGCGTTCAGTATGTAGCTGTGGTATGTTTTCAAAAGGAGTTTTATCTACAGCCTTATTTCGTCGCTGATTTAGTAACGTGTATTCATCGTCAAATCGAAGTTTATAGAATACTTGGCCGGCCGGATCATACTTCAGAGATCTTATATCGGTCACCTGGAAAACGAAGAGAGAGAAGTAATTAGCTTTTACGCAGATAGTTTTATCCATAAAAGGGAAAGTACATAATGTTCGACCCCACATGACACCCAGTAGCAGACGACGACGCGAAGATAAACGTGTTTACCCATTTATCTTCCATCGCTATCCTAGTTTGCGTAGCGAAATGAAATAAGATGGAGCAAGAAGATAAATGGATAAACACGTTTATCTACGCGTCGTGCCGCCTATTCTGGTAAAATTTGAGCCCAAAATTGGTTTATATGTACATTTCCTCGTTAATTAATATTAGTTTGAATAAGTTGTAAAGAAAAGCATACTTTTGGGTCCCCTTTTAGTTTTCCCGGTCTTATTGATTTGTAGAAATTCAGTTCTTTAAAACTTTTGAAGTACGTGTAGTTTAAGTATTTCACATGATAAGGTTTTGTCTTCTTCGCTTTCTGACAGACTGTTATATACTCAGCTGGTACATTAATGGTTTGAGTTTTTAATTTCTTTTCGATCATTGCATGCATGCTGTCGACCTCCATTTGCGTATGGCGACTTCCAAATATTTTTGTGTGATTGTCACATTGTACAACATTGCCACATTGGAAATGGCATTCGCTAAGACAGTATTCCTATTTTGGTAACAGCAACCATCAGAGTATAAAATTATTTCACGGTTTGTATTACCCATTTTAGGTATAACAGTTTCTATAAAGAATGTAGCTATTATGTTGGCAAACTCGTCTGAATTAAGACCACCCTCGGCCTCGTTCCAAAGAAAGCAATACCCTTCACTGGTTTTCATATCATAGATACAATAGTTGTGTACGCACAACTTAGTTTTATAATAATGCGACGACACATTAGACCGAGGTGCCATCAAGACCGCTTGAAGATCTACAGTAAACACAAAGTCTTTTTGCTCTTTATCGAAATCTTTCTCTGCTCTTGCTTCTTCTTTCTTAGCAATGTGAACATCGTATTCATCTTTACTTATATTGTTTAGCTTGTATCCGTTGCAGATTTCGCATAAATCTTTTTTGGGTTTAAATAAAGATATCTTTTGGACTGCCAGGGCGTTGGAAAATGTGGCTATCGATAGTGAGTTCGTATTGTTGTCCAGGCAGTGTTGTTTATAGAGATTGTAGAGTTGCCGTTTGCTCTCAATGTCTGGCTGTAAATAAACCTGACTGGTCCTTTTCCTACAATAATGCGAAGGCATCTTCGGTAACTCGTCGAGAAAGTTTTGCATTGATTTAAGCTCAGTCTCAAAAGGTGTCTTTTTAGGCTTTGCAGTCTTTGTTTCATCAGTTTTTGGTTCATCACTTGTGGTTTTAGCTTGCGTCTTCCAACTCCAGATACATGATTTACCGATTGACAAAGTATTCAAAAATAATGTTTTGCAAACTCTAACCGGCTCTTCTCCTTTTTTTAAGTAGTATACAAAAGTGCACGATCTTTTTGATTCATCAGGGTTTTTTCTATCCCTCTGTCTATTGGTGTGAATCACTTTTACCAAATTTTCAACGTACATCCGTTTTTCGTCCCAAGACATAGCCCAAAACTTATCAAAAAGCTTTTGTCTGTCCTCTTCCAATAAGAGGTGACACTGAATAATTCCTTTCCTTTCTTTACATGCACATCGAGGTTTCATTATCCTTTTAGGTTTCTCAATGTCTTTTTTCCATTCACCTTCAATTTTTTTCTTACCGTAGTATTTCTTTCCATTTTCTCTGTTCTTTTTGTTAATTTCTTCCGCCCATTCTTCTTTCTTTACCTGACATCGTTTTTTTCTTTTTATTTTTGGTTCATCTCCTTCAGATTCGGTATCACTGTAATCAACGAGTTTGTGTATATCTGGGATAGGAGTATTGAGAGTTTGGGTTATTAGAAAAGAAAGAAAGAAATTTGAAGATGTAACATCTGTACTAACAGACGCTTCAACAGTCAATTCGTCGTTATTTGGGTACCTAGACTGGTCAAGGTGTGACAGTAAACTTGGGGATTTTTCTGGAGACCTTGTTTCGGACACTTCTTCAATAATTACTCCGTCAACAATGCTGTAAGTATCTGTATTGTTGAGTGCAAGGATCTGGTAATCAGGTAAGTTTAAAGATTCAAGAGTAAATAAAATCTCAGTGGGTTCTTCAAGCGCATAACATAATTCAGAGCTGCTGTTGTTGTTAGGAGAAGCAGCTAAAGGAAAAGGATTTTCATCATACGGCGTAGGGAACTGATTATTCAGAAACAAATCAGAGTCATGGTTATCTTTTTCTTCTGTGCTTTCTTTTTGCATGCTTTGAATTATTTTTTTATACGTGCTTTTTGGGCAGCCATCTAATGTAATAAGTACATGAAACAAGAAGGTTACCATATAAGCAAAGAAAAGCAAAAAAATAATAAGGTAGGTAAGTAAGGAATTTTATGAAAATTAGGTGTTTCCCTTTTCCATCGCTAGCGAAAACGACCCATTAATGAAATAATTATTCGTAAATTAATTGTTAAAAGTAGGGGAAATGAAATGAAGAAGATAAGCCAACTCCCGCCACATTCACGAAAATCATAAGGCAAATCGGCCAACTCCAAGCAAAACATAAAACACAAATTACCCGAAATTTACGGCGCATTTAGAAAAAAGCAATTGATTAACACTTACCTTGAATCCAAATAATATTGCTTTGCACACTTTTACAACCTTCTCCACTGTTTTTATATCAATTTATGAAAATAATCTGGAGCTACAAGGTGTTCGTCCTGTGACGCCATACAAAATGGCCGACTGAGCGGAGTTAGCTGTCAAAATTCGCGCGCTCTCAAACGCATGGAGTTGTCTGATTTTCGAACAGCAATTTACGCAAAAAATAGGCTTTAAATGGAGTTACTGTTATTTCCTGATTACGCGCAGTTACTGTAGGAAAAAAACGGCATCATAATATTTTTTTTCACAAAAGTGGAGTTAGCCGGTTTGCGAATTAAGGTATCATTTGTAAAACGTGAGTTGTGATAACCCTAAATTGGTTTGTTTACCTCTATTTTTTATCGAATTTGGCGTAAGTGTAGGTACTCTCTCTATCTTGTACTGTTTAATGTAATTTATGATAAATATTGTTGGTCATATTTTTTTTGTACCGTGTGGTGCCGGCAGAGTAGAATAGTATCACCCCATGTCTCCCCGTGGGTATTGTAGAAGGCGATTAAGGGACCATCCGAGAGGTGGGCAGCAGCGCCTCTTGCGTAGACAACACTGTCCATATCAATACACTGCGGTCACCAACCCGTCTGCCCAGCGTGGTGACTACGGGCAAAACCCCCCCATGATGAACCCCAAAAAGAAACGGCCCCCAGTTCCCGGCCGCCCTACTATTCCAGGTCACGGCAGCGGCCTTGGTTACGGTAGGGTAGGGGGTGCTAAGAATCCCCGGGCTACGGACGGCTGCCAACAATTGATCCTGGCTACATATAATGGACGCAGTCTGCGGCTGAGCGAAAGCCTCCAGATCCTTGAAGTAGAATTAGAGAAGATACGATGGCATATCCTCGGGTTATCGGAAGTTCGTAGAGAGGGAGAGGACACGGTAACTCTTGAGTCAGGCCATCTATTCTACTTCAGGGAAGGGAGCCAAAAATCCCAGGGTGGCGTGGGATTTCTCGTCAACAAAGCCCTCCGTGACAACGTGGTGGAGATCTGCAGCGTCTCGACCCGGGTAGCGTACCTTGTGCTGAAACTGACCGAGAGATACTCTCTCAAGGTCATACAGGTATATGCGCCGACGTCGAGCAGCTCAGACGAAGAGGTGGAGGCCGTTTACGACGATATGGGCGCAGAAACCATAGGGGCCAAATGCTGGTCAACTTCCTTAGCATGCAGGGGCTGTTCTGTATGAACACCTTTTATCAGAAGAAGCCCCAACGGAAGTGGACCTGGAAGAGCCCCGACGGTGTGACGAAGAACGAGATTGACTTCATCATAGCCGACAAGAAGCACATATTTAGGGATGTCTCAGTGATCAGCAGGTTTAATACCGGTAGCGATCACCGGCTTGTACGAGGCACCCTAAATATCAATTTTAAGCTCGAACGTAGTCGCATGGTGAGGTCTGTTCTCCGTCCAAATGTGCCCCAAGCTGGACATGATGCGTTCCAATTGGAATTGCGAAATAGTTTCGCCGCACTGGAGACCCCGGCAAATGTTGACGAGGATCTGGACGGCATAATTGGGGTAATACGCGAAGTGGGAATGAGGCACTTTCGGAAAAGGCGATCAGATAGGAAGTCCAAACTTTCTAGCGGGACCCTGGATCTGATGCGGTTTAGACGTGAGACACCAGAGGAATCTTTGTCAGATCCCCGGTCACTCAACAAAAAAATCAGGAACTTGGTAAGACGCGACCTTCGCAGCTGGAACACTCGCCTCGTACATGAGGCGATCAAGCGAAATCGGGGGTCGAAGGTCTTCACCAAGACACTGGGGAGGAGTCATCTGACAAAGTTAGCTACCTCGAATGGTGAAACCGTCACATCAGTCCCGGGGATACTCGCTGAAATTGAGGACTTCTACGGACATCTGTATGCCTCGCACGCACCGAAGCCTCCACCTGACGCGAGAGACCCTAGAGCCTCACTTACCCGCTACTTCACTGACGATTTCCCAGATGTAGATGTCGACGAAATCGGGGCGGCTCTCAAACAGCTTAGTAATGGGAAGGCTGCCGGTGAAGATGGGGTAGCCTCTGAGCTCCTCAAGGCTGGTGGTGAACCTGTTCTTGGGGAGTTGAGGAGGCTCTTCAACTCTGTAATAACCAATGGTACTACCCCGAGGGCGTGGAGCAGAGGTGTAGTGGCATTGTTTTTCAAGAAAGGAGACAAAACGCTCCTTAAAAACTATAGGCCGATCACGCTTCTGAGCCACGTCTATAAGCTGTTCTCGAGAGTCATCACGAATCGTCTAGCATCAAGATTTGACGCCTTTCAGCCACCGGAACAGGCTGGGTTTCGTAAAGGCTATAGCACCGTAGACCACATCCATACTGTTCGGCAGGTTATACAGAAGTCCGAAGAGTATAACCAACCGCTGTGTCTGGCGTTTGTGGACTACGAGAAGGCCTTCGACTCCATCGAAACCTGGGCTGTTCTGGAGTCTTTGCAGCGATGCCAAGTCGACTGGCGTTACGTGGAGGTGCTTAGGAGTCTCTACCAAGTGGCGACGATGTCCGTGCAAGTACAGAACCACCAAACAAGACCCATCCAGTTGCTCAGAGGTGTAAGACAGGGTGACGTTATTTCCCCGAAACTCTTCACCAATGCTCTGGAGGATGTTTTCAAGACCCTGTGGTGGAATGGCATGGGCATCAATGTTAATGGTGAATATCTCACACACCTCCGCTTTGCTGACGACATAGTCTTAATGGCAGAATCGCTGCAAGACCTACAGAAAATGCTGTCTGATCTTAATGCTGCCTCGAGACGCGTTGGGCTTGGGATGAACTTGGACAAGACTAAGGTCATGTTCAACGAGCACATCGTCCCTGAGCCCGTTCTCGTCGAAGGTGTAGCCCTTGAAGTTGTCCAAGAGTACGTCTACCTAGGACAAAAGATCCAGCTGGGTACAGACAACTTGGAGGGTGAAATCACCAGAAGAGTGCAGCTTGGCTGGGCAGCGTTTGGAAAGTTGCGTCACATCTTCGAGTCATCCTTGCCACAATGCCTGAAGACCAAGGTATTCAATCAATGCGTCCTGCCGGTCATGACATACGGAGCCGAGACGTGGAACCTGACAGTGAAACTAGCCCACCGATTGCATGTCACTCAGCGAGCTATGGAAAGGTGTATGCTCGGAATCTCGTTAAGGGACAAAGTCCGGAACGAGATCATCCGACAAAAAACCAAAGTCACTGACGTAGTTCAGAAGTGTAGCAGGCTGAAGTGGCAGTGGGCTGGTCACATCTGTCGCAGAACCGATGATCGTTGGAGCAGACGGGTTCTCGAATGGAGACCACGACTCGGCAAGCGTAGTGTAGGACGCCCTCCGGCCAGATGGACCGACGACCTGAAAAAGGTGGCTGGTGGTGACTGGATGGCGAAAACGGGAGATCGGGTCTTGTGGCGCACCCTGGGGGAGGCTTATGTCCAGCAGTGGACTGCAATAGGCTGAAATGATATTTTTTTATATTAGGCAGTTTATTTAATCTGTGGTTACTAATTTCTCTTTGCGATAGACTATTGTAGCTGCCTCTGAGAAGTATTTTAAGGATTTGTGTTTTATAAGTATATCTTTATATCTTTAGCTTCAGGTAGGTATATGCACAATAGTTCCGGCGAATCTAGCTACTGGAGAAGTTACACTGGGACAAATAAAACTTTAACCCATTCACTTACTCATTTATTCTCTCTCTTCTATATCCGATCGGACCAGTGAACGTGACTTAATTTATCTCCGTATCTTTAGACGCAAAATAACGTAATAATTATGTGATCACTATATTTGTGAGCAGATATTTTCAATATTATGGTTTTTAAAACCTATAACTTTTTCATTACTATTCAAGGTACCTATATAATAATATTATGAGGTTTTTTAAATTTTATTTGACGATTTAGTGGCTCATGGCTGGGCGAAGGCCTCATATAATAAGGTCTTTATTTCGTTAAGTCTATCACGATACCATTCATAAATAAATGAGTTGCCATTTTGTGACTTTTGTCACAAGTTTCGTATCAGATTGCAGTAAAATTAGTCAAGGTGTGAAACACATTAATATTAACGCAACATTGCAATTTTTAATCTGAGGTTTTTACTTAAAAAAAAAACAAAAGATAATCTTTTTCTTGTTGTGAGAATTTGGTTCGTTTTATCTATCTATCTATAATCAGCCCACATCAACCCACTGCTGGGCATAGACCTCCTTTTTATTGCGCCATTCTTCACGGACGTTTTAACTAATATACAATAATACAAAAATGTAATACAGAGAATATTGTAAAGAGGTTCGAAATTCCTCTGATGCCAGTGAGTCGCCCATTAGCACAATTGAAAAGGGCACTGGCACGGATAGGCAGAGGTCGCGGGTTCAAATCCCGGCATGGGTGGAATTTTTAGCCTCTAAATAGGTTTTTTAAAATACAAAAATAGTCTACAAGTATGTATATTTTTAACATTTAATTTTTAAAAAATGAGGCATCGGGATTTTAATCAAGGCAATTTAAATTGGGTTGATATCGAATCGAATTTTAAGTTTATTAAAATGTAACTTTCTAGTGGTTGCATCACATCTGGATGCGCGGGCTCTGGCAACACTGATCGTATCTATTTTTGTATCTATTTTATAATATCCACTCCATATAACTATATAATCTGTGATCCACTCTAATCTATTTAATCTGTGCTCGGTACATGCACGCGAATTATTTGTTTTGATCGTAAAATAATATATTTACGATCTGAAAATGGACGAAGAAGACGTATTTCGTTTCGCTAAAGAACTGGGTTGTTGCGACGGCTGTTGCCTGCGATACTTAGGTGTAAAGAATCCCAACGCTTATGAGAAAACAAAAGAATACGTCCTTAAAGTAAGATCTGTGTTTTATTCATGTTTTACGAACTTAACAGCCAAATTACTACTCCAATATAACTGTTATATTATTTTTAAGCTTTTAAAACCACACGTGCTCGATATATCATCACAATCTTCGTAAAACGGATAAATAGTTCATTAAAAACATAACCTAACTTTTCAGTTCTATAAGCAGTCGGAGACCGAAAAAGGTGCAGGGACGTCAGAAGACGCTTCAAAATCACCCGCCAAAGACCAGACAGAGTCTCCGCTAGAGGTATATTATACTCCGCAAAGAGTTATACTCAGTAGAACTTCCTCTTTGGTACATAGAACCATTCTTATAGGTGTAGCCAGGATTTTGTTCAGTGGCTATGAAGATATCAATACTTTGTCCCCACTGCTGGGGCACGGGTCTCTTTCTGCATCGCAGGAAGTTAACCCGTACTCCACCACAGGCTGTAGGATACACATGCAGTAACATTTGCTTTACAATATAGTCTGAAAATCGTACTCAATTAAGAAAGCAAATAGATATTAATTTTATACATTTTCAGTAATATGTATTTTCAAACAAGAGTAAAATTTAAAAACCTATTTAGAGGCAAAAAATTCCACCCATGCCGGGATTCGAACCCACAACCTCTGGCTATCCGTGCCAGCGCTCTACCAATTGAGCCAATGGGCGACTCACCGATATCAGTGAAATTTCGAACCTCTTTACAATATTCTCTGTATTATGAACAGGCAGTGACAACTGGCTGAAGTAATTTGCATCATTTGCAGCCCCGAGTACCTAAATAGTTTTTTAAATTTGTCTTAGCACGGGTTAGTGCATTAAAAATAATATATAAGAGTAAAATTTAAAAACCTATTTAGAGGCTAAAAATTCCACCCATGCCGGGATTCGAACCCGCAACCTCTGGCTATCTGTGCCAGTGCTCTACCAATTGAGCCAATGGGCGACTCACCGGCATCAGTGGAATTTCGAACCTCTTTACACTATTCTCTGTATTACGTACAGTATAAGAAAAATAGTATAAGAGTAAAATTGTTTACTTTGCTGGGCTGATCCTACCCGTCTCGCACCTGAGATGCCACTAGTAGCTGTAGTTATACCTGAGATTGTCACACCTCACACACCGCCTTATAGTTGGGCCATTCTATGTTGCAAGCCACTAGCTTTTCCTCTAATGCTTTCCTCTGCTGTTAGCGAGTGGTACTGCTAAATAATTTCACAAATGTTAAATGTTAGTAAACAAAGTCATTGGTACATGCCAGGAAAATTGTCCTTAGCACGGGTTATAATAATAATATAAAGCCTTTACTCCGAAAACATAATATAAGCAGTGGTTTCAATTTTAAACATTAAATTAAATCTCTGATTTCGGAGTGCCTCTTGGCAAAGGCCTCCTCCAACTCCCTCCAGTGGCAGCGGTCTTGCGCTGCTCTTGTCCAGAATCGGCCACCTGTTTGTTTTATTTCATCGACCCATCTCCTTTTCTGTCTTCCTCTTTTTCCTAGCATGGGTTAGTGCATTAAAAATAAAGAATTTAACATGCCAGGATTCAAACCCACAAGCTACCAATTGAAAAACCGGTGTTCTACCTCTCCGCTAACACTACTGTTGGGATTCAACTATTTGGAAAACTCGACATTTTCATAGAATGTATCTACACCTTATTTTCTAGTCTCAGCCTGGAACAAATGGCGCCAGTGAGGCAGAATCATGTGAACCGACTAAAGAATCCTGTGAAAATGGTTGTGGGGGCGCACCCCCAGTCAAAAGAAGGAAGTGGGCGGTCTGCGTGAGCTGCCTTGGTATCCT
The DNA here is from genome assembly GCA_934045075.1 of Yponomeuta sedellus. Lineage (NCBI taxonomy): Eukaryota > Metazoa > Arthropoda > Insecta > Lepidoptera > Yponomeutidae > Yponomeuta > Yponomeuta sedellus. Next base: position 255,084 of record OW203751.1, read on the forward strand.
GCAAGAAGAAACGTGGCCACTGTGTGTTGAGCGTGTCGCCGACGTACTGGAGAAGAAACGGTAATCATTGCTTATTTTCTTGGGTTCTTGGGAAATCCCGCCAATTTCCAGAGATTATTAGCAAAATAATCCGTACTGGAAATTGGTGGAGTTTTCCTGCTATTTGCTAGAGTTTCACACCATAATTTGGTGAAACTTCCACTAGAAACTCAGTGGGTTATTCAAATAATTCCCAGTGGACTCTCCACTTAAATCTAAAATCTGTACTATAAATTCCACATTCGCATATAAAAATCCCAAAGTCGCAAAAGTCCCCAGTAGAGCATAATCGAGATTTATGATTGATATTGGAGATTTAAGGATTTTTTGCCTAATAAGTCTCAAGTGTATAGTCTCAACTTCCAAAGTTTGGGCCTAAGCTGTATGGAGTCTTATCGTAGATGTGACCATGCCCAGAATTACTTTTAGCAGGTTATTGAAAAAAAAAATAAACAAATTCAATTCAATTTATTTCAACGTAAAGAATTTACACTCTGTTTGCTGAATGTCAAAGTACAATGCAACATGAAAGTGAAAGCCGCCGCCTTCGGCCCGTAATGTAGTGGAGAAAAAGGCAGCGGGGAAAAAAAACTCCACTCTGACCATCTTTTCTCAAGTCCTCTTAAATCTAATACATTAGATACCACCTATACGCATAAGATTCCATGATTGCCATTAATAACTTTAAATGCTAAGGCATTATACATTTTTCTTTACATAGGCCGTGAAGACATGACAAAGAGGCTAAAAATTCCACCCATGCCGGGATCTGAAGCCACAACCTCTGGCTATCCCTGCCAGCACTCTTTCAAACTGAACTAATGGGCGACTCACCGGCATCAGTGAAATTTCGGACCTCTTTAAACTCTCTGTATTACGTACAGGCAGCGACATCTGGCTGAAGCAATTTGCATCACCTGCAGCCCCGAGTACCTACTTTGCAGTTAGTATGCAAACAGTTTAATTTTTCTTTCAATTATGTTTTCCATTATTTTTATATTTTCTATTATCTATTATTTTAACAGGTTATTATTGTTTGTAATTCAGGCAGGCAGTTATAGAACTGGTGAAGCCTGTATCCAGATGTACATTTGTGTTTAACTCCTAGGTTGTATTAGGTTTAGGTTGTATTAGGAAATTATGATAAACCTAAACCTAGTGTCTTTGTTGGTGTAGGTATGAGTGTGGCACGTTCGCATGTGCCCTGTCAGCGCCCATGGCGACCATGCTGCGGGAGAAGGCCGTTACTCTGCTGCTGGCTGAGAGGTTCCCGGACTACGACGCCAAAAGTAAGTCGATACCAACCCTTGTATGTCCCCACTGCTGGGGCACGGACCTCTTCCTGCAACGCAGGAAGGTTAGGCCATACTCCACCACGGGGGGCAAGTCCAGGTTGGTGGAGGGTTGTAAGACAGTGGCGGGCCTTACTGTCAGAAGTTATCAAGTCGCCTCTCAAGCCTCTAACGTGGCTTAACGACTGCCATCACATGACAGAAGATCCCGACGGCTTAACGTGCCTTGCGAAGCACGGAAGCGCTCGGGAAAAATGCCACTAGCGGTAGTCACGAAACGGTCACCCATAATTGCGATGATATCTGGTCCATTCCTCGACACAGGATTGACCCCGCTCAAGGAGGCCTGGAAGTGGAGTTTCGGTGCTCACCTGGCGACGCAGATCGGCAAGGTCCTCGACTCAGGAGCCGTCTCGCCGCTGCTCATCACAGTCAACATGGACTACCCTGACGAGACTGAGGTGAGAAGAGGTCCTTGAACTCAAATTTCTCTTCTTCTTCGACCTGCCTAGCCTAGTTTAGGGACTGCCGGAAAACGTTCCTTTTCATGACATTTAGCCAGAAAACTCTAGCCAAAACTGGCTTCATTATCGTAGCTGGATTGCATGGTACATGCCCTGTAGCATATCCATAAATTATATTACTTTGTCTTAGCTGCGTGGCTTTCAACCAAGTAGGTGAAACATTTTTTGTCATAAAACAAGTATTGTCGGTAAACTTTGAAAATTTTTTGTAATATCCTCCACTGTCTGTTTTTAAGTGACATTGGAAATAATTCACTTACATACTTACTATAGCTATTCAATGCTGAGTGTAAAACTTTGTCCTTTGTATCTACGTAATGAGATGATTTATACAGCGTCCAATGGCACCTTCACTCACACTATATTTATGCAGCGTTCTGAGGCACCTATACTCACTCTAGATATATACAGCGTTCAGTGGCACCTTCACTCACACTAGAGGAAGTGAAATTGTGGCGCGCACTACACACTTCCTGCATCGCGAAATGAAAGTGGCATACCATTAATACATACCATTAACACAACGCCCGACTAACAACAGTCGGACCGGCCGTCCCCAGGCATACGATCTGCCTGGCGGGAAATTCCCCTTTACAGTGGAAGAGCACGATCACCCGCTCTTCCCTATAAAGTAATTACTCAGATAGGCCTTTTACTCCGCCAAAAGCCTTCGGCGAGAATACGAAAACATTCTTAATGGTTCCTCCACCCGGTCGCAGGAGCTGCTGCCGCTGAAGCAGCTGGCGCCGCAGCTGTTCCGAGCGCGCGCGCAGCAAGCGCGGCGCTTCGCCGTCGACATGACGCGGCGCGCCGTCGACCAGGCCTTGGACGGTGAGTGTGCGTCGACTGGGCCTTGGACGGTAAGTGTGCGTCGACCGGGCCTTGGACGGTGAGTGTGCGTCGACCGGGCCTTGGACGGTGAGTGTGCGTCGACCGGGCCTTGGACGGTGAGTGTGCGTCGACCGGGCCTTGGACGGTGAGTGTGCGTCGACCGGGCCTTGGACGGTGAGTGTGTTGACCAAGCCTTGGACGGTGAGTGTGCGTCGACCAGGCCTTGGACGGTGAGTGTGCGTCGACCGGGCCTTGGACGGTGAGTGTGCGTCGACCGGGCCTTGGACGGTGAGTGTGCGTCGACCGGGCCTTGGACGGTGAGTGTGCGTCGACCGGGCCTTGGACGGTGAGTGTGCGTCGACCGGGCCTTGGACGGTGAGTGTGTTGACCAAGCCTTGGACGGTGAGTGTGCGTCGACCAGGCCTTGGACGGTGAGTGTGCGTCGACCGGGCCTTGGACGGTGAGTGTGCGTCGATTGGGCCTTGGACGGTGAGTGCGCGTCGACCGGGCCTTGGACGGTGAGTGTGCGTCGACCGGGCCTTGGACGGTGAGTGTATCTTGCAGCCCTCTGCGCCTTCTGGATCCTCAGCAGCGTCGTATCCTTCTGCTTCCCCTTGTAGACCTCCACAGCCCCCTGTGTGTGCTCGTAGTGTAATTTAGCCTCGTTACACTCCGTAGCCGACTTTAGCTCTGTGTGTGCCTCTGTATTGGAGTTTGTTTTCGAGTTCCCACAGCGGTGACTAATCTACAGAGCTTACTGTAGTAGTCTTGCGCCCGTGTAGCCTACTTTGTCCTCGCGTGCCCCTGTAGCCTTGTGTGTAATGAATGAAATGAATTGCGTGTGTTGTGCGCAGGCGCGACGCTGGCGACGTGGCGGCGCGTGTGGCCGCGCGCGCTGCCAGACAGACTGGCGCCCGCCTGCTGCGCCGGCGCAGCCGCCGCGCACGCGCCGCTGTGCCTAGGCGGACGGTCAGTGACTCTCTCCCTCTCTCTCTCTCTCTCTCGCTCTCTCTCTAGCAGAGCAGTCTGCTGCGCCGGCGCAAGTTTTATGCAGAGCAGGAAGTAGTATTACACTCGTGTGCTTTCAACGAAAACCGAAGCCTACTCTAGAGCCCGAGGTATATTCTAAAAGCTAACAGACTATACAAATGAAAATTCATTTTAACAATTAGTACCTTTCTAAACGTGAAATCTCTCCCCGCAGCTACGTGAAGCTGAGCCGCGAGCTGCCGCAGACGCCCTGGCTGCTGCACGGCCGCCGGGTCCTGGACCACTCCGTGCAGGAACTCATATTCGGACCACTCGCGCGGGCGCTGGGGTGAGTGGGCGACTCAGACTGGGACCACTCGCGCGGACGCTGGGGTGAGTGGGCGACTCAGACTGGGACCACTCGCGCGGACGCTGGGGTGAGTGGGCGACTCAGACTGGGACCACTCGCGCGGGCGCTGGGGTGAGTGGGCGACTCAGACTGGGACCACTCGCGCGGGCGCTGGGGTGAGTGGGCGACTCAGACTGGGACCACTCGCGCGGGCGCTGGGGTGAGTGGGCGACTCAGACTGGGACCACTCGCGCGGGCGCTGGGGTGAGTGGGCGACTCAGACTGGGACCACTCGCGCGGGCGCTGGGGTGAGTGGGCGACTCAGACTGGGACCACTCGCGCGGGCGCTGGGGTGAGTGGGCGACTCAGACTGGGACCACTCGCGCGGGCGCTGGGGTGAGTGGGCGACTCAGACTGGGACCACTCGCGCGGGCGCTGGGGTGAGTGGGCGACTCAGACTGGGACCACTCGCGCGGACGCTGGGGTGAGTGGGCGACTCAGACTGGGACCACTCGCGCGGACGCTGGGGTGAGTGGGCGACTCAGACTGGGACCACTCGCGCGGGCGCTGGGGTGAGTGGGCGACTCAGACTGGGACCACTCGCGCGGGCGCTGGGGTGACAACTGCGCTCTGGTTAAAGTATAACCTTGAATGTTCTGTAACTAGTGCTGTGATATAAATTGCATGAAAGGTCCAATAATTGTTTGGACATAAATTGTTTGGACCAAATGCCCTTACAGTAAGTTTTTGATTTTATTTATTTGGGCAGTTTAGACGTTCATTAAGTACGTGGAGACTTTATTATGTAAAAAAAGCTACTCGGTATTATATAGTACGCCGTTGTACCAACAAAGTTTGTTTTAAATTGACTTGTAATAACCTCCTGTGTCCTGTCTATGGCGGCAGCGTGGAGCCGGCCGACTGCGAGCAGAGGCTGAAGTTTGTGGCGGCGGGGCGGGAGGACGTGGACGTGCGCTGCCTGGGGACGGGGCGCCCCTTCGCGGTAGAGGTCAGTGGGGCTATGGGGATTACAACCCTTCGCTGTGGAGATGTGCCCGCCACTGAGCATTGGGTACCGGACGACCGCCGGGGAAAAATGCGTCTTACTGTAGGGTGAGAACGCACCATTTCAGGGCAAAGGAAGTCCTAATTTAGAGTAAAGAACTTTCACTTCAGAGTCCAGGTGTCCACTTAAGGGTAAAGGATGTTCATTTCAGTAATGAGTAAGTCCCACTTTAGTGCGTCGCCCTATTTCAGGGCACAAAGCACTCCTAACCCAAAAGAGAGAGGTTATAATGGGGCACCTTTACACCATTATTAATTTAAAAACCTAATTAGAGGCTAAAAACTTTACCCATGCCGGGATTCGAACCCGCAACCTCTGGCTATCCGTGCCAGCGCACACTGGTTCCACGCCCTAAGAGTAGCGGTCATAGGGTTTCGCGATAATAATGACTGTCGTTGTCATAGCTGATTATTATTATTATGGTGTTTTGTAATACTTTAAGCCATAACACAATAAAAAAAAAACAAAATAATCTTAAAAAGCTTATTTTATTTACAAAATTATGCATTTTTATTACACTTAAAAGAAGGTTTGCAACTTAATAACTATTAAACCTTACTATTTACATTTTATATTACAAATAAAGTAAATACTTAACTAACATCTAAGTACAAACACACAATTGGACAAAAAATATTATATTTACATAATAGGAGTTATGTAAAAAATAACATAAATACCTATCTTATTTTTTACATTTTTTCCTAAACCGACAACAAATTTAATACTTCTTTTGATAGAATAGACTTCTTCTTCTGTGGTAACCTTCTTAAACTAGAAATATAAGGATCCGAATTAAGGAGAAGTCTATGTATCAAGTCGGTGTTTGTGACAACCCGAGACATTTTCCTCGTGTTGTCACGCCTGAAGAGTTTGATTAATTTATTGCAAGATTCGGCGGCCTCTTCCGAAAGCTCACCTATTGACAATAATGCGTGTTCAATTACTTCCGACCCATGAATGAGGACCTTATGTACAGACGATGGCAAGTTGTACCATGGATAGGTAGCAACAAGTTTACGTGCTGTTTCTAGAGAATACTCTTTAAAAGTGGCGTTATTAATTTTGTATCCCGACGAAAGACACTGCAGCAGATTATGACATCTGTCAATAAGGATTTTATCTAATCCAGTAATTTCCGCTGAAACCGCTGAGTTAGAAAAAAACTTTCTGGCAGTGTTTCCGTCGTTAGATGTGCCACTTCCTCCACTTCGCGGTTTGTCGACTATTAGACCAAGTTTCTGCCTAAACTGTTGCTGCACATGTTGTTTTTTTTGTGCAAGAAGAGCTTTTTCGTCTGAAGAACGTACCTGCCATTTCTTTATGTCTAATCTATAAGAAACGTGAATTAAATATTCGAAGAATCGGATATACGAGTGAAGAGGAGATAGTCCAAATTGATAGGTACCACTATCTGCAGTTTTGCTCAGCGATTTATCAATGTCATTCATCTCTTTTGGAGTTGAACCACAAATATAACATCTACTACAAGATGTATCGCTCAGAGCACTGCACACTTTACCATCAACCATGGTTAATTGTAAAGAATGCTGCACTTTTATTTCATATTCACCGTGAGTGAAAGAAGTCGGTTGTAAACTATCAATTTTAGTCTTGAAATAAGCTTCTTCTTGCACAGAAAGGTCTTTGGATTCTTTGGCAAATTGGAATCGAATAGGCCTACAATACCTGGTGGAAGAAGGGCGCGGATTTTTCCAAACTATTTGATCTGGGTCGGAGGTATTGGACTTACAAACCAATTGAAGAGGACAATATGAAGTAACAAACATACTGCCATCATCATCGATACCAGAATCTCCAAAAATCTGTTTATATTCGCTGTGCCCCGTACTCCCATCGAAACCCCATTTTCCAATCAAAACAAATTCTTTATTAGGGTCAATATTATTCAAAACGGGTTTTTGGGATTCTAGTATCCGGCAAGCAGTATGATCTAACAATGATTGTAATTCTACTTCAGCAGATGATTCCGTGATAAACTCTTGCGATGGATAGCACCGCTTCTTAGCTTCTAACACTTTTTGATAAGATGGTAATGCATTAGGTGATTTTGCATTAACGAAGTCTTTCACCAAAAGATACTGATGTTTAGTCAGTTTTGTCTCATTTATAAGAGACAAGACTTCGTCAGTGCTGAAATTTAAAGATGCAGCGGCGTTAGATAGACTAGAATCGTCCAACAAAGAATTTATCGCAGAACTGTCTACTTTACTTAACTCTGCAAGCCTGCGGCGTTTTGATCTCTTGCTACATTCCTCAAAGTCCTTCCTGTGCTGGTGCTGTTGGGTGCTTGTCGAAGCTTCTGCTGCTGGCCGTTGGGTGTTGTGGCTCCCTACTGTTGCACAAGTTGGCAGAACGCAAACTTCAATTTCGTTCAGCCAGTCTCCGTACTTAGAGACCATGCGAGAATGGTTGCGCGTGACTTGCTTCCAAATTGCTACCAATCTTGTACAAACTTTAGTAACTCTTTTTTCCAAGTCATCAGCAATGTAATTCTCAACATCAGGCAGCAATTGTATTAGGTCTCGAAAAACTCGATGCCAACGCTCCAGTTCAGATTTGCTGTCTTTAATAGACAGCCAAGTATCTAGTACAAGCATTCTTTTGAAAGAACACTTAATACTAGTACCTAAAACAAAATAAAAATACGTTAAAAGCGGATCAAAATAGATACATGTTTCGTAGCAAGTGCTACGCGCCTGCTACGCGTTCAGGCGCGCGGCGTAGCACCTGGCTGCACCTTACAGACGCAGCATGACGCAGCTAAATTTGGAGAGGCCTAGTAGTAGACATTGTAACCCATATTTCTATACCAAATTGAATGGTACAAGTAGGTACAAACATAAGTAAAAGCTTCAACGTAAAAAATATACAGACATAAATACATAAAAAATGCCACGTTGGCGTAGCACTCTATTTAAAAAAAAAATGTAGAAGGAAAAGGCAAAATAGTAAAGTAAATTAATAATACATACCTGTGACTTCAAATTCCATTGTAAAATAGCAGGTCACAGACAAGTTGGAACTTAAACACACGCGTCGCGTCTTGGGCTAATTAAAGCACTTGGTGATAACAGGTTGATGACTAATTACTTGTGTTCACTTCGGATGCCGAAAAAGGAATGTTGGGAACAATAGATTGCGAAACCTTTTATACCCTCAGGTAGTATGACAATTAGTGGGTAACTGAGCCAGATATCATGGCTTAGCTCAGTCATTGCCATCCGAGTCCTATGACCTACTACGGTACCACCGTGGCGCTCTACCAATTGAGCCAATGGGCGACTCACGGCATCAGTGAAATTTCAAACCTCTTTACACCATTCTTTGTATTACGTACCTAACCTAACTGCAAAGTAGGTAGTCGGGGCTGTAAGTGATGCAATTTGCTTAAGTCAGATGTCGCTGCCTGTACGTAATACAGAGAATATTGTAAAGAGGTTCGAAATTTCACTGATGCCGTGAGTCGCCCATTGGCTCAATTGGTAGAGCACTGGCACGGATAACCAGAGGTTGCGGGTTCGAATCCCGGCATGGGTGAAATTTTTAGCCTCTAAATAGGTTTTTAAATTTGTTCCTTAGCACGGGTTAGTGCATTAAAAATAAAAATAGTATAATACCATTATTAATATTTTCCTTATTCTGTTCTGTCCTATCATTTCAAACTCCCGTAGTCGCCCTAACTCAAATCACCGGCCATAGGCCGTCTCCTCGTAAATGTTGGAACATAACAGGAAAATTAAATCAAAGCGTTAAAACGTTGTAAACATTAACAGATGAATGGATGACCGTCCCGTGACTACCGCTAGTGGCATTTTTGCAGCGCTTCTGTGCTTTACAAAGCACGTTAAGCCGTCGGTGTTTTCTGTCATGTAATGGCATTCGTTAAGTCGCGTCAGAGGCCTCAGGGGGGGTTTCATAACTTCTGACAGTAAGGCTCTCCACTGTCTTACAATCCTGCATTAACCCAGACTTGGCCCCCGTGTTGAAGTATGGCCTCAGCCCCTATCTATGAGGCGGCAGGTTTCGGGCTGAGAGTGGCTGCGAAGGCGTCGGCTTCGGCTTCGGCGTCAGGTTGGCCACGCCAACATTGACGTTCACCAGCTTCTCGAGGCCCGCCATCTCGGATGTGGCGAGGGGTCTGCGCCGAAAGACCCTCGGCTTCAGCTGGGGCCTGGTGGCCTTCCTCATCATGGCGGCGGCAGCAAGGGGGCTACCGCCGCCGGTTGCGGTGTGATGCGGTGCTGGCTCTTAGGAGCGGGCTGCAGGGTGGTGGGTACCGGGCGCGACCAGAAGCAGTGGGCGATCGTGATGTGGTCGGTCCGAGCGCGGGCGCACATGTAGGGCGTAGTGGGTACCAAACAATCCAACTGACTGGATTGTCTGGTACCCACTGGATTGTTTGGAACTGACAGCGCGCCGCGGCGACCGCTATTTATATCCGCCGGCAAGGGTTCTAGAACATTCAAGTACGTACCTACACTCGGTGCACGCGGCAACGACTCTAGAACAAATTCCTTGTCAAAGAGATTTGAACCTTATACTAGTGGACATACGAGTCACTATTGCTTGCTGCGTTTTATTGTTTACTACAACGCAGCATGCGGCGACTATTCGATAGGCTTCCAGAAGGCTCTATTCTAGATGGTTCGGGATAGGACCGCGACACTATTATCATCCTATCATCATATTTCCACCTCGGACATCCGCTATGGTCGTCTTCACTTATAAATACAAATATATTTATTTTCTCCAGTAGGAACCTACACAATGCACTTAAAATTAGTAACTCATTATTATTACAATGTTACATTATGTAGGAGGAGACAGGAGTCTAAAATAGGTTTACCCCGTGCTATGGATCTCCTGGCTTCCACTTCTCCAAAACCGAGGACACTGTCTCTAATGTATACAGTTAAAGTGTGCAATGGACTTTATATTTGCTCGATATCTTTTTTGGCTAATTAATTATTAAAAGGCTAAATTTTGAACACAATACAATCAACGGCTAAGTAACCGCAGAAAGGAAGTCTGTAGGAAGAGACCCGCGCCCCAGCAGTGGGGACGTCCGAAGGGCGCCGGTGTGTCATCGGTCGTTCGTCCGCAGGTGAGCGACCCGCGTCGGGCGCCGAGTGCGGCGGAGCTGCAGGCGACTTGCGACGCTATCAACGCGGACGGAAGGGTGAGAGTGGCGCGGCTGGCCGTGGTGAGCCGCGAGGAGCTCGGCCGCCTCAAGCTCGGCGAGGAGACCAAGTGCAAGACGTATGACGCGCTCTGCATTAAGCTCGGACACACTGAGGAGGATCTGGTGAGTGCTGCTGACACCTACAGTTGATTCATCCTTACTTGTCCAATTTGGTACACAACATTGACCTCAAAATTGACAATTGGCCATGCTACTTATTTTTGATTATACGTTCTTGTAAATTCATTTCGGAAATATGGACCATTTTAAGAAACTAATTTCGTTAGATTACACTATTTTTTTTATTTTTAATGCACTAACCCGTGCTAAGGTTTTTAAATTTGTTCCTTAGCACGGGTTAGTGCATTAAAAATAAAAAAATAGTGTAATCATGTGGGTACAGTGATATCGTTCCGATGTTAAACCTAACTGCAAAGTAGGTAGTCGGGGCTGTAAGTAATGCAATTTGCTTAAGTCAGATGTCGCTGCCTGTACGTAATACAGAGAATATTGTAAAGAGGTTCGAAGTTTCACTGATGTCGTGAGTCGCCCATTGGCTCAATTGGTAGAGCGCTGGTACGGATAGCCAGAGGTTGCGGGTTCGAATCCCGGCATGGGAGAAATTTTTAGCCTCTAAATAGGTTTTTAATTTCGTTAGTTTTGAATTTTATTAGTTATTTCTATTTTTAATATTTTTCTAAAATTTAGTGGTGTGTGTCGTCATCAGAGCATGTTTGAAGAGATAGTCTTTGCCTACATAAAAAAACTTGGGTTTTTGGGTCATTTGGGTTCACAGAACAATTAAACGTTGGTTTGGTGGGCTCACAGAACAATGGTCGGCTAACCGTGTACTCTGTGGTGATTATTTTTTCTGTGATCACAGACAAAAATCCACAGACTACATAAATAATCACACGTTGACATTTCGTTCTTTTGTGTAAGGCAAAGGATTAATCCAACTAATTAATTGTGGTATTACACTTATCAAATATCTTTGTCCAATGTACGATTTGATCAAAGAAATTGGAAGAAATTGGACGACTTTATCAAAGGTCTTGGAAACACCGATATTTGATCAAATATTAATGACACTTAAATCAAAATGGCTGCAAACAAGATATCGTGGACGATTCCAATGACAAAAGTTTTAATAAATACTTTTTTTTGTTTTGACTTTTGGTTTTTCATTAATGACATAACAATAATAATAGCACCACTTAAAGACGCAATAGCAGCACATGAAGACGCTCCACGTTCCTCCATTTTCTTAAGATTATGCAAAAAATATTGGACACAGTTATTGGACAAGTGGAATGGGCTTACCTCAAAGAAATTTTATAAAATATTTGACAGCAAAATTGGACAAAGATATTTGATAAGTGTAATATCACCCTAATCTAACTGCCTTTACTGACGTCATACAGAAGTCATTTAAGGTCAAAGCTTTTCATTGAATATCTAAAAAAATATAGACTTATTTACAAATCTGATAAATAGAAATTGTACGTAAAGCAAAATTCTCGAAATGGTTTTGAGATTTCCGTTCATATTAAAAAATGTAGCATGGCCAATTGATGCCAAAGCTAGATATTTTTTCCCAAGTTAATGAACTTAGTTCATAAAATTCACAGCGTGTTATTTAAAATAGTGTCTTCTTAGGTTATTTAATTTATGGAACATGACAGTTTTACACTAAATAATCATTAAAAAGTCAATTTTACCGGTAGAATCTTGTTTACAATAATGTTCAAATATACAAAACAATTTTTTTTTCCCTTTATTTAGGATACTAACAGTTTATAATAATAATATTCAATACTCTACAAATAATGCTCTCTCTCGGGTACTAAATTGGTTTACTTGTAATAACTTATTTTTAAATAAAATAAACACAAAATGTGTAAAGTTCACTCTTCCAAATGTCAAAATGGTTGACAGCAATATTTTATTGGGGAATGACAAATTAAACCTTGAGAATGAAACTGTATTTCTAGGTATCACAATTGATGCAAAGCTTCAATGGGGTCCTCATATAGAAGAAATAGCAAATAGGCTTAGTTCAGCAGCATATGCAGTCAAAAGAATTAGTCAACTAACTGACGCCGTAACTGCTAGGCTTGTTTAGTTACTTCCATAGTGTTATGTCCTATGGCATACCTATAACTACTGTGGGGACGGGCAGCAGACATTGAGACCATTTTCGTGTTGCAGAAGAGAGCGATCAGATTCATTTATAGGCTGGGCAGTAGAGATTCGTTAAGAGATTTCTTTAAAGAATCTAACATGTTGACAGTTGCCAGTCAGTATATCTATGAAAACATTATGTACGTCAGGAAAAATATCTGTAACTTTAAAACTTTAGGTAGCCAACACAATGTAAATACTAGAAATAAACATAAATAATTACGATGATAAAGGTGAACTTCCTCAGCTAATAAACGTGGGGTTGTACCGATGACTTTTTTTCTAAGTTATGTATATTTGTGAATTTAGTTTTTAGAATTTAGTAGTAAATTAAGTAAATAGTTTATTTCGAAGAAGACAATACAAATTGAAATAATTTTTAAATTGACAGTGGAGGGTATTACAAAAAATTGTTTTATGTTTGCTGGCAGTCCCCGAACTAGGCTAGTTATAGTAGCAATTGTGAAGTAATTGATTTGATTTCGTATCTCCACCAATCCGGACTCGGCCCCGTAGTGGGGTATGACCTTTACCTTGTAACGGTGCAAACCTCTTCACACCATTTTTATTTCTTTTTCCATCTATCATTTTCAAATATTTAAATTATGTACGTCACACATTCTTCGATTTCCCTCATTTTTCATCACTACTACTTTACCCTTTGACCAGATCTGACTATTTTACCTGTTTCTCCGTTTTTTTTTTATCCAGTTTTCTGTTTTAAAGTTACTATAAATCTACAAATAACATCACACCTGAAGTCGTTCCAGAGTTTATTTATTATTATAAAATTATATACAACGTTCCAACCTTCCTCAGGGAAGAGACCCGTGCCCCTCCGTGGGGATTTAATGGGTCGACGATGAACCTACAGTCTATTTTTCCTTACTTGTCCAATTTAGTAAACAAGATTCTACCCTAAAAATTGGTATTTGATGACAAATGTAGATATTTCTCGCAAGTTTATGGACTTCGTTTATAAAATGGTCAGCGTGTTATCGAAACTAGTGTCCCAGGTTACTTCATTTATGGGAATAAACAGTTTTCGACTAAAAAGTCTACTGTACCGGTAGAATATTACGTAATACAGAGAATATTGTAAAGAGGTTCGAAATTTCACTGATTCCGGTGAGTCGCCCATCGGCTCAGTTGGAAAGAGCGCTGGCACAGATAGCCAGAGGTCGCGGGTTTGAATGGTCCGGCAAAGGTCCGGCATGGGTGGAATTTTTAGCCTCTAAGTAGGTTTTTGAAATTGTCCTTAGCACGGGTTAGTACATTATAAATATAATTGGTAGAATATTGTATTTTCTAAGGTTAACACGAGCAGTAGACATAATTAAAACTGTTTTATACGGATTTATGCTCGTTTATTACATTTTTACAATTTTCCGACGTTTCGGCACTTTTACAGGTGCCGTGGTCCCGGATGACTAGGTCGGAAAATTGTAAAAATGTAATAAACGAGCATAAATCCGTATAAAAACAGTTTTAACGGTAGAATATTGTTTATTAAAATGGTGAAGTAAGAATAAATTAGCCTTGGGCAACTCAAGAGTCAGATATGATTGGACACACAACTCCCTCCCCGTTAAGTCTATCCCAGAGATGTCAACTATATCTGGCTCCCTCAGACATACTCTTAACTCTGTACGGTATTAATCCTCTGCTACTTTATCCAGCTCACACACAATGCGTGAGAGCGAGATCAACATCGTCTGACATCGGTTACGTTCGGCCGCATTTCTTGTCGTCACTAACGAGCGATGAAAGAAAGTTCACCAAAAGAAACGTGTGATCTGGATAAAGTAGGGAATAGGAACACTAGACTGACTCACCACTTGTGTCTCTGGTTTCCACGCGCACTTAGTTGATTGGACGTCGCATGAGCTAGGACACAAGTGGTGAGCGAGATATGATGGAGATATAGTGTGTCTCGGTGAGCAAAGATACGAGATGTAACAACTTCCTCTAAGGAGACACTTTGCCCAAGTCTAGAATAAATAGACTGTACCCCGACCGCGTTGTAACCGAAGCTCGGACCTCCCTCAGCGCGCGGGTCGCGGCCACCTGCCGCCCGCCGTCACGGCGGAGGACGTGCGCCGCCTCAACCGCTACTGCGCGGAGGCGGGGGCGGTGGCCGGGGCGGTGGGGGCGGTGGGGGCGGCGGCGGGGGCGGTCCCGCTGTGGCAGCGTACGCCGCTGCGCGTGCTGCACCGGCGGCCGCTGCTGCGGCGGCGGCGCGCGCTGCTCGCGCTGGCGGCGGCCAGGGTGCGAGGTCGGTGCACTGGGTGTTTGTTTATGTGATGTGTCTTGTTGGTATACTAAATGTCTGTCTTTCTTTCTCTCTTTTCCTATTTCTCTCGTTCTCTGTATCTCTTTCTCTCTTTTTCTCTTCCTCTCTTTCTCTCTTTCTCTATATATCTTTCTCTCTTTCTCTCTATCTCTCTTTCTCTCTTTCTCTCTTTCTCTCTCTCTCTCTTTCTCTCTTTCTTTCTCAGAAACTAACTGATGGAAGTATGTGTGTGTGTTAAATCAAACAAACCCACGTTGACACTATAGTTTGGCAAAAGAGTTCAGAACCATTGTTAAGCACCGTATGGTGCCCTACTCTTCTATTTTAGTAAAAGTATATTTCTATTTACAACTCGCTGACCCAGCAAACTTCTTACCGCCGAATAGTCGATTTTTTATATTTTTTTATTTTTCTCACCGTAAGAACCATCCTCGTACTTCAAAGAATATTCTAAAAAAAGAATTAGCTAAATTGGTTCAGCTGCTCTCGAGATGTGCACTTACCAACACATTGAACGATTCATTTTTATATTATAGATTCCGTGTTTATTCGATAATATTTTACGAGACCATTAATACTAGATTGAACTAAATTTAAAAAACTGACATAAGTATAAAAGACAATATGTACAAAAAGTCAATATAAAACAGAAAAGGTCTGTCGCCAACATGAAAAACAAAACTTTGTATGGAGAAAAGTAATTTTTTGCAACTTTAATATGGATATTATTGCCATAATAACTAGACTTTTTTGCCAAGCTGTACTGTTTCATTTGAGATCTGTATTTATGTCAATTTATACTTCATTGTATACGAAACATTCGACATGACATCACATAACAAATAACAGTATTTTCCAAGGTTAACGTGAGCGCTACGCATATTAAAAACTGTATTTACACTGATTTTATTCGTTTAATTTTACATTAAAATATGTAAAATTAAACGAATAAAATCAGTGTAAATACAGTTTTTATTAAGAAATAACTTGTCTTCACTCTTTGATTTAAGATCTGATTTAAACTTTATTACACACGAAACATTTGACAGGTCATTAGTCATTACATAAGAAATAACACGTCTCTACTCTTTGATATCAAATGATCTGAGTTTATTTAATTTATACTTTACTAGCTGACCCCGCGAACTTCGTACCGCCTAACAGTTCATTCTTTATTTTTTTTTATGTTCCCCTTCGTAAGAACCATCCTCGTACTTCAAGGAATATTCTAAAAAAAGAATTAACGAAATCGGTTCAGTTACTCTCGAGATTTGCGCTTACCAACACTTTCTTCTCTTCTTCTTCAGGCTATATTAGTCCACTGCTGGACACAGCCCTCCCCTAATGAGCGCCATGCCCATAATCCTCACGCTGGGCATGCGGGTCGGGGATTGCAGTTCGATGGAATTGTACTGCAGGGGGCGCTGATGCCCATTCCCCTATTTGTGTCCCTTAGTCGCCTTTTACGACACCCGCGGGAAGAATTTGGGTTGGTGCCATTCTCTAGGCCGACACCACACAGCAACACATTCAGTGATTCATTTTTATATTACGAGTATAGAAGATACTCGTAACAGTATAATAATAATAATAATAATCCCCCCCCCAGGTCACCCGTCGCTGTTCACGGTGCGCGTGACGACGGCGGCGGGCACGTACGTGAAGGAGTGGGCGCACGGGGAGCTGCGCCGCTGCGGCCCCGCGCTGGGGACGGCGCTGGGGGCGGCCGCGGACCTGCTGCGGCTGGACGTGCGGGCAGTGCACCTGGACTGGCCCGCAGAGACATAGGGGGGGGGGGGCGGCTAGTGGGCGGCAGACCGGCTGCAGCTAGTCGGACTGTGGACTGGCCCGCTCACACCTAGGGGGGGGGCTACGCCGGCTAGTGGGCGCCCGCGTTAACGTGGCGCGAGCAGACCTGCTGCGAATAGTCGTGCGGGCTGTCCCGCTCACACCTAGGTTCTGACCTGCTGCAGCTAGTCGGACTGTGCACCTCGACTTGCCCGCATAGAATTAAGGGGGGGGGGAGTACACCTGCACACTAAACCTGGGCCCCGATTCTACTCAATACATTACAGTTGTCAAGGAGTTCATCGGGAGTCCAATTACAAGGTTTTGACGCTAGCGGTACTCAACTAAGCACAAATGTTCCATTAACGACCGGTGAACGACATGACAGGTACCGTAGAGCTACATGAAGCCACTTTCGTATGCTCTTACTTAATTACAGTTCCTTGGCAACAGTCTGGCTGGCATATCCGTATGCTACTCCTTATTTGACTTTTCATTGAGCTGGGCTAGTGTGCTTCCAAGGACCGAGTGTGCACTAGGACTGGCATAGTATGCACCTAGCCTGGACTAGTGTGCACCTAGCTGGCCTAGTGTGCATCTAGGTACATTATACCTAGCCTAGTGTGCTTAATGCTGGACTAGTGTGCATCTAGCAGCTAGTCTAGTGTGCACTTAGCTAGACTAGGGTGCATCTAGCTAACCTAATGATATCTAGATACACTAGTGTGCATCTAGCCCGGCCTAGTGTACACTATGCCTAGCCTAGTGTGCATATAGCTGTACTAGTGCGCGTTTAGCTAGACTAGTGGGCATCTAACTGTGATCTGGACTGACCAGCAACCAGATAGAAGGAGATAGAGCCCGACTAGAGTGCACTTAACCCAAGACCATCCAGTGTGGCCGCGACAATACCAGGGTAGCAATGTGATGTAATATAATGATAAATCTATGTAACATTCTCTTTTCTTGACTCCAAATACAATAAAAACATTTAAGTTTATCAATATGTGTTTTACTAACCGTGCTTAGATCAGGAGCATAAAAATGTACCTACTCTATGATCAGGACCACCTATTGTAAAACTGCAATTTATTTATTTTTTATTTATTTATTTATTTATTTATTTATTTATTTATTTATTTATTTATTTATTTATTTATTTATTTATTTATTTATTTATTTATTTATTTATTTATTTATTTATTTATTTATTTATTTATTAATTTATTTATTTATTTATTTATTTATTTATTTATTTATTTATTTATTTATTTATTTATTTATTTATTTATTTATTTATTTATTTATTTATTTATTTATTTATTTATTTATTTATTTATTTATTTATTTATTTATTTATTTATTTATTTATTTATTCATTCATTCATTCATTCATTCATTCATTCATTCATTCATTCATTCATTCATTCATTCATTCATTCATTCATTCATTCATTCATTCATTCATGCATTCATGCATTCATTCATTCATTCATTCACTCATTCACTCACTCACTCACTCACTCACTCACTCACTCACTCACTCACTCACTCACTCACTCACTCACTCACTCACTCCCTCATTTATTTGTTTGTTTATTTTGACGATACATGGAGCATGTTTCCATGTACCATGCTCTACTATTATAGGCTGCATTATTATTATTTCTGTATATCGGCACCATAGAAGCGCTCGTGGCCTAGTCGAACCGAGTGATTGGAAGCAATCACTTGCGCTTAGCAACAACAGGGGCGGTCAGGTCAGGGATGGGTTACCGTCCCGTGACTACCGCTAGTGGCGTTTTTTCCGAGCGCTTCCGTGCTTCGCAAGGCAGCCGTTCGTGCCGGCTGTCATGTAAGGGCAGTCGTTAGCCATGTCAGAGGCCAATGGGCGGCTTGTTAACTTCTGACAGTAAGACCCGCCACTGCCTTACTGTTCAGGCGTGAGCCCTGTGGCTTATTGTGGTGACCTCTCCTTGTGTTTTTTATGTGTGTGGAATGAAAAAATCCAGTCAATATATAAATTCAAGAGTCCTTTAATTTTGCGTCCACAAAGCAACAGTTGGTAGATAGTAAGTAAGTAATGTTCGTTAACAATTTTGAAAATTAGGCAACTCCAAATTAGTACGTTCTGATTGGCCAATTAAACGTCACGCCATCTTCTCTGTCCCATTGGCTGCCATCAGGGTGTCATGGTGTCAAGGTAGTTGTCAGTTAGCTTGTAAGTTCCTGTGTATTTCATTCAATATAGCAACAAGTAACACCGGGTCACTTGTTAGGTTTAATTCTCATCGCAGTGTGAACACTTACAATACTCCACCAACCCGGACTTGGCCCCCGTGTTGGAGTATGGCCTAACCTTCCTGCGATGCAGGAAGAGACCCCAGCAGTGGGGACATCCAAGGGCTGATATCGATCGGCATCGATAGAAAGGTCGTAAGGATTAGAGAACATTCCAGAACCACGTGCCTTTTAATTTTGTGCCAACAAACCGTGAATCTATAATTAGGTAACGAAATAAAATGATGATCATAAAATGCCAAACCCAAAACTAACTTAATTTTAGGGTACAATCGCACAGGTTAATATAACACGATAAAACAGAACAGGAAAGTAGACATAACAACAACAAACGTAAACTTGTCTCTGCGAGAGATTACTTCCAGCAAAGCTAAGGAGTCGGAGTGGAGGTGTGGAAAGGGTCTACGCATGTGCACATGATAAGTAGGTATATACGTAAGTAGGTTATTGCACTTAAACAAGTGTACAATACGGCAGACTTAATGCGGAAGCATTTTCTACCAGTTAGGATGTAAAACCTAACTGTAAAGTAGGTACTCGGGGCTGCAACTGATGCAAATTACTTCAGCCAGATGTCGCTGCATGTACGTAATACAGAAAGTATTGTAAAGAGGTTCGAAACACTGATGCCGGTTGGCACGGTTAGCCAGAGGTCGCGGGTTCGAGTCCCGGAATGGGTGGAATTTTTAGCCTCTAAATAGGTTTTTTAAAAATTGTCCTTAGCACGGGTTAGTGCATTAAAAAGAATATACCTAAACCTTGAGATATCAAAATGTCACTTTGATATTTATTGTGCTATTTATTTATTTATTTCAATTGATTTACAGACAACGTGGTCCAGTGTTATATTAGTAACAATAAATATAGAACTTAGCCTAGGGTTAGTATTCAATATATAACAGTGACTTGGTGCGATTTATTAAAATCCAAATAAGTGATCTTTGTCTGGTTACATCGGTACAGGGTACCCATCCTAGTTTGGGACCAGTGATTGAATGTGGAAGTTAGGCCTGTGGAACAAAGTTATGCCCTCGTACAATGAAATACCCCCCTTAGAAAACGTAAGAGAGAACTGCTAATAATCGAAAAACCAGCCAAGTGCCAGTTGGACTCGCTTACCGAGGATTCCGTATTACCACATATATTTGTCTAAGCTCCTGTTTCCAGTACGCTAACATCAATAGGTACAATATAGTATTTTCTAAGGTTAACACGAGCACTAGACAATAAAAACTGTCGACGACGTCGTCGTCGTCAGGCTGTACTAGTCCACTGTGGACATAGCCCTCCCCTAATGAGCGCCACAGCTCCCTGTCTTCAGCTTGCAGCTTCATCCCACCTGGTCGGAGGGCGTCCTACACTACGTTTGCCGAGTCGCGGTCTCCACTCAAGAACACGTTTACTCCAACGGTTGTCGGTTCTTCGCGTAACATGGCCAGCCCACTGCCACTTCAGATTGCTGATTCTCTGAGCTATGTCTATAACTTTGGTTCTCTGTCGGATGCATTCGTTACGAATCCTAAGAAACTCAAATCCTTCAAAGAAACTCCGAGCATAGCTCGGGGAGGGGATTGCCATTAGGGGAGGGCTATGTCCAGCAGTGGACTACATAATATAGCCTGAATAAGAATACCTATTACGTTTATCCGTCAGACAGACCGGCCGGCTTATCATTAAATTGCACCATTCTGGAAAGAAACCCTAAAAACCAACTAGGTACCAATTAAATATTAAGTGTTTATTAGATGTTTATTGACACTCTTTTGCATCCGGTGATAATATGGCATTGCAGTGTTCCGCGGGTCCAGGACGCGTTTAGCAAGATGATAGTGCCCATTGCGGCTCTGGTCCTGCTTGTGCGAGTTCAAGCACTTGGTTCGTACCTAATATAGCTCTAAAGCTTTGGTTTCCTAAGATAACGGTGCCGTTATATATCACCATCATTATCATTCATTTGACGGCCACTGAATTGAATTGAAATAATTTATTCACTTCAGTACAATGACAGAATATAATACAATGTATAAAGGATTTTTAATTTTATTAAAAAGAAACATTCAAGGAATGTCAGTGCACTGCGTTTGTGAAAGGACCCGACTCAGATTTGTCACAAAAGGAATACCTACCTTCTGCAACGCTGGTATTCTGTCGGCACCTAATATTATAAAATGACATTGCTAAGCAAATTTGACCGCGGCCGTCAAATTTTGCTTAGCACCGAATAATTTTGACAGCCGTATTCCGGTTCTTCTACGGCCGCGACTGTCAGCGCCATCTATGAATTGATATCAACCCTTTGTATGTCCCCACTGCTAGGGAACGGGTCTCTTCCTACAACGCAGGAAGGTTAGGCCATACTCCACCACGGGGGCTAAGTCCGGGTTGGTTTGTGAATTTGTGCCGAATCTATGAATTGCTTTGTGAATTTGTGCTGAAAACGCTCTTGCGCCATTTTGTTTGCATAGACAATGTTCTAGCACCGCTGTACTTCGGCCGCCATATGACGGCACCGTTGTCTTAGGAAACCAAAGCTTTAGTCCTTCACTGTATGCAGTACAGTTCTCTGCTTTACCCTAAGTACTCCGTAAGTACCCTGTACCAACGTCGGACTGGGCATAAAGAAAGATGTGACGTGCGTTGGGGAAGGCCTATGTCCAAAAGTGGACGAAAACGGGCTGATTGGTTGATGAAAATATCCCCGGGTAGCGCACCTCTTTACACAATTTCTTTTATATTTCTTTAATTCTGTCTATCATTTTCAAAATTTTAAATTAAGTCACGCATTTTTGAGATATCCTTAATTTTTGGCATTACTACTTAACAATTCAATTAGACCCGACTACATAAATCTTCCTTTATGCCACACCTGGCAATAAAGTGGCTTTTTCCGCACGCTGCGCGTACGGAAAAAGCCGCTTTCTGGCCAAGTGTAGACATAAAAAGATGTACACAACACGGGAGGTAATAAAGAAAGCTCTCGATCGCATATTTACGTCCCTCGCTTGCAGCTCGGGCCGCAAACTTCTGCGATCTCGGCCTTTCTTTGTATTACCACCCTAGTTGTGTAATGTACTATTACCACACAAGTTAATAAATAAAACACAGTTGAAGTCGTTCCAGTTTATTATTTATAAAACGCTTTACAACATCACATCCTACTAATTAGGTACCTTGTTCCTCAGATGAGTACGATGAATTTCAGACTGGCGATACCCAGTTATTCGAAGGTCAGTATTAAACATGTTTAAATTCTTTTTAATGCACTAGCCCGTGCTTACGTCAATTCTAAAAAACCTATTTAGACGCAAAAAATTCCGCCCATGCCGGGACTCGAACCCGCGACCTCGGGCTATCCATGCCAGCGCTCTTTCCAGCTGAGCTAATGGGCGACTCACCGGCATCAGTGAAATTTCGAACCTCTTTACAATATTCTCTGTATAACGTACAGGCAGCGACAACTACGAACTCAATACTTTTCAATCGTGATAACAACTATTTCAGATGCAAAAGACCATCGAAAGTATTACGGCGTGAATTATCACGTGCGATGTAAAAATTTCGAGAAGTCTTATAAATGTCTGCAAGTGTGCCGAAGCATGGGCTTTCAAATTTTCCGCTTAGACTTCAAATGCCGCTGCTCGTGTCGCGAAATGAAGACCACCAAGGTGCTGCCTTACTTCCAATGGAAAACAAATGGCACTACGCGGAAACTCCCGACGACAGACCAGCCCAAGCTGTGGTCCATTTACGGCAGACTGAGCACCTACGGGAATTCCTCGGAAGAGTCGTCGCCTACATCTCAACCAACCACTAGAAATACCACTAGGAATACCACTGTAAACGGCACTACGAATACCACTAAGAATTCCACTACGAATACCACTACGAACACTACTAAAAACACCACTGCTACACTAAATACCACCGCTGTCACCAATGCTACTTCGGAAAACCCGAAGCCATAGTTAAGCCAGCATGCCACGGTTAGATTTCCTAGATTGGAACGTTACTGTCAAATCAGTAAAACATAAAAATAAGTTAAGAATATTCTTTATTGTACACTGGTAAAACAACAAATACAAAATAATTGCAAATATACATAGTACAATTGGCTGCCTTATAGCTAAAAGCAATTTCTTCCAGACAACCTTACGATGGAAATTAAACGTACTATAGTGGGGACTAGGGATGATGAAGATCTTATACATAAGACGCCATTTTGTTTGGTCGCCGTGTCAAAGTGACATTTTTTAGTATAAGATTCCACCTTAGTACAGTACTACACATCATAAAAGTCCCTTCGGGAATCTACGTTCGCGCAGACTAGGAAGAAGTGTAACGAAAGTACCCGAAGCTATAAGTACCTACATTCAACATTGATTGCCGCAGTAGCGCTACCTATTTCGCGCAAGCTAATATTGCCAAACTAATGGCAATGACAAACCAAACAAATTGGTGTCATTAAATAACACGCTATGGCGCTCATCAGGGGAGGACTATGTCCAGAGTGCTTAGTGCGAGTTTGACAGATCCAATCGAATAACTTTACTACCGCGTTAATCGAGCATTGACTAGTGAGTATGAGTAAGTTAACTGTTCGAACTGGCAAAACGCTGTCACAGTACAACTCGCACTCGCGTTTATTCGTGTTTTGGCTGGTAAACGTGTTCACTTCTCAACGTAAACCATTACAACTCGCACTCAGCAATTTTAATTTCCATACTTGTCGCTAGGTGGCGCTTCCTCGATGCCATAGAAATATGAGTTTACGTTAACGCGATCGAGTAGTTAAAAAACTCGCACTAAGCACTCTGCAGTGGACTAATACCGCCTGAAGAAGAAGAAGAAGATACCTATATAATATATATATTTTATTAATTATCTTTTATTATTAAGCTATTTTTCAAAACCCGAAAAGTCCACAATGGTTTTTTTTCAAAATCCGGTACGTCCAAACTTTAACCTGATTTTCTGACTAATTCCGTTATTTAAGATATTTTTATTCTATCTTACACAAACTCCTACACGAATGTCGGTTAATTAGGTACTATAACTTCGTGTTAGACAATTCTATAGCCAAAAACACATTTCTGTCATTATCAACTTTTCTCTTAGAGTGGGCGTAACGGGTTTTGATATTTACCTACACAATATAATACCACGGGATATCTTCATCATCGCTAGTCCCCACTAAAATAAGTTATATGTTAGTGGGGAGGGTATTGACACCTTCATAGATAAATCGGCATGTGTGAATGCAGCGACTCGTTTTTGTCCCAAACTAGGATACATAGTAACCAGGCAAGAATATCACGAACATGGAAATAGAGCCAGAATGAGACTAGCGGAATACAGTGAAAATACAGGTGTGATATTCACATAATTGCCCTCAGCAGTACCTAATAAATACTTCCCCTCTGGATAATATGGGTTAATCTAACAATACCTAATATTTTGTACATAGTAGGTAATATTTGGCTGTGCCTAGTTTCAACTGTTTCTATGTGTAAGTATGTACCACCGATATCAACCCGTTACGTCCCCACAAGTCCGGGTTGGTGGAGGATTGTAAGACAGTGGCGGGCCTTACTGTCAGAAGTTATCAAGCCGCACATAAGGCCTCTGACATGGCTTACCGACTACCATTACATGACAGCCGGCACCAACGTCCTTTACGGACGATTTAATCAGCGCCTAAGAGTTTTTTTGAATGACTAAAAAGTCCGTTTCGAGAGCGGCAGGCCCTACTGCAGGTAGGACGTATAGGGCCAATTTCTGAATGGAGAATTTCGGTAAGTATTTTCTTCACTGGTAGTGCTTTCTCTTCAAATTTCTCGGAAAAAAGCGTGATAGAACGTTACTTAAGTATAAATCAACTCAGAAACCGCCCCATAAAGGAAATACATTTAAAAGAGGTCTCTACTAGATTTGGTGCCTGCTTGCTCTCTTTGTCCGGCAGTGCCAAGCACCGCACTACGTCGTAGGTCTTCGGCCATCCCGAACTTCCTCTCCAGTCTTGGTACCCAGCAAGTTCATCCCAGCTATCGTGATCGATCTCAAAAGCCGCCATGACACGCTTGACGAAATCCTTAAAGCGTATTAAATTAGCTGTCTGTCGACCCGTCTCTTGCGCGCTACAAGAACGTCGGCTGAACACTTTCCACATGCGCTGTCCTCGCAACAAATTGTAACGGTGCAAACCTCTTTACACCATTTTTTTATATTTCTTTAATTCTGTCTATCATTTTCAAAATTTAAAATTACGTCACCCATTTTTGAGATTTCCTTAATTTTTTGGTATTATTACTTCACATTTTGACTAGACCAGAAATTTCTTCTTCAATCCTACTTTGCCTGTTTTTATCCAGTTTCCTGTTTATAGTATAAATACAACACATTTTAAATAAAGCACAATGTTGAAGTCGTTCCAGTTTTATTATTTATCAAAGCTTTACAACATCACATTGGCCCCCAACGTGGGGCGCATTACAAGGAAGGATAGGGTCATAGTCATAACATAATCAAGGGAGTCCTAGAGCTGTCATTGCTGTTCAGTCTCGCAGCCTTACTCAAGGAGAGTTGTTTGCGTTGTCCGCCGAGAGCTGTCATAATAAATATGACAGAAGATGAGACAAGAATATTCGTTATTGGCATATATTTATCTCTTTATTTAGGAACTTTTAATGAAATTCGCTAACGTTAACGACACCGGAGATATCTACATATATCTACAACAACCTTGGCCGTTGAATGCAAAAAACGTCGCCCTGTTACCGATATCGTCCAGTGATGAAAACTTCTAAGCTAGGCGAGCTTGCCTGGTTCCTAGAACTACAATTCATGAGTTTATTAAGAAAATGCGATGTACATTCAAAAATCGATTAAATCATGTTAAGTAGGAAAGTCGAGTCAGAAAAAATATCAAAGTCTTCGAAAATATTCATAATTAACAATAGAAGTAAACATAGGTAACCTCGTAACGTATGCATCCGACAGAGAACCAAAGTTATCGACATAGCTCAGAGAACCAGCAAGCTGAAGTGGCAGTGGGCTGGCCATATCTCGCGAAGAACCGACAACCGTTGGAGTAAACGTGTTCTTGAGTGGAGACCGCGCCTCGGCAAACGTAGTGTAGGATGGGAATGACGACCTGCGAAAAACTGCCGGCAGATGCTGGATGCGGTAAGCTGAAGACAGGGCGCTGTGGCGCTCATTAGGGGAGGGCTATGTCCAGCAGTTGACTACATAATATAGCCTGAAGAAGAAGAAGGTATTTGAACACCTCAGGCACCAACCCAAATTCTTCCCGCGGGTGTCGTAAAATGCGACTAAAGGGACACAAACCGGGGGGTGGGCAGCAGCGCCCCCTGCAGTACAATTCCACCGAACTGCGATCCCCAACCCGCATGCCCAGCTTGGGGATTATGGGCATTACCCCCTAATGATGGCACAACTTTGCGCTCAGTAGGGGAGGGCTATGTCCAGCAGTGGACTACATAATATAGCCTGAATAAGACGAAGATAGAAAGTCATTGATATGATTTGATTAACCGACAGATTCACAAGTAGGAAGACTGCTGCGCCTTGAACATCGAATTTTCATAGCGTACTAAGAATTGTAGTTTTACGAAATGCGGCTTTAGAGATTACAATCATGTCTTTTCCGTAGTGGTGGTGACATGTTCGGTGGTGGTTGTATTGAGGCCATTTGTAACGTTTGCAGTCGTGGTCTGAGTGACGTCAGTGACATTCCCAGTGGTGTCCGTAGTGACATTGTTAGTGGTGTTTCTTGTGGTGGCCCCGGACGCAGTCGTGTTGCGTGCTGAGGAAGAATAAAAACTCGTATGAAGAGCTCCGTGCCCCAGCAGTGGGGACATGCAAACGGTCGATATTATCATCGAGTAGCGGCTCATTTTATGCGGTGAAATAAAACAAGATGGCGATGGCGCTAGCCGATAATGGGATACTTAAAACTTGAATCGGGACCTAGCTGGAAAAAAACCTTTAATATTATTCTGTCCAAAGACCAAGTCGATCTGTTAACCTACCAATATTATAAACGCGAAAGTTTGTAAGTATGGATGGATGTATGTTTGTTACCCTTTCACGTAAAACTACTCAGTGGATATTAATGAAACTTTAAAATATAGGTTACACATCAGAATAAGATAAGAATAATCTTTATTTTACACTGGAAAAAATAATAATGACCAAATAATTACGAATATATAATAGTACAATTAGCGGCGCATTGGCGGGTAGCCAGTACAAATTTGAATACATATCGATACTTACTTATACTTAATAATAATACACTTACATACCGTTACTTATATAAACTGAATAACAGGTAGGCTACAATTTATAAAGATATTGTGTGGTAAGTATTTTGGAAATGCGACCCAAAAATTATTTAGTTATGTCGTAATTTTGAATTTAATAATGTTAGTTTTTTTTTTCTACGCCACGTAAGCTAACGTAGAAAAAAAACTAACATTATTATATAGGTAAGCTAGTCGAAATACTAATCATGCGCAGACGCCGTCGCGGAAACCAGCGAATAGTTGACAATCTGAGGTTGAGTGAGGCCCTACTACGTTTCCTTAGGAGTTAAAGGTCCGATAAAGAGGAAGCGGTAACATGAGTGACACTTACTAGGAATCGATGGCCACGTGCTGCGGACAAAAAATAGCATAAGCTTATATAAGTAAAGAGGCCTCATTTATATAAGTAAAGAGGCCTCATTTACATAAGTAAAGAGGGCTCAATTATATAAGTAAAGAGGCCTCGTTTATATAAGTAAAGAGGCCTCATCTATATAAGTAAAGAGGCCTCATTTATATAGGTAATTAGGCCTCATCTATATAAGTAAAGAGGCCTCATTTATATAAGTAAAGAGGCCTCATTTATATAAGTAAAGAGGGCTCATTTATATAAGTAAAGAGGCCTCATTTATATAAGTAAAGAGGCCTCATTTATATAAGTAAAGAGGCCTCATCTATATAAGTAAAGAGGCCTCATATAAGTAAAGAGGCCTCATTTATATAAGTAAAGAGGGCTCATTTACATAAGTAAAGAGGGCTCATTTATATAAGTAAAGAGGGCTCATTTATATAAGTAAATAGGGCTCATTTAAATAAGTAAAGAGGCCTCATTTATATAAGTAAAGAGGCCTCATTTATATAAGTAAAGAGGCCTGTGGGCGTAAAATGGCTGATGATGGTGATGATGTAAAGTAAAGTTAATTATTCATTTAAAAAGAACACTAGTGTAAAGAGGTTCGAAATTTCACTGATGCCGGTAGTCGCCCATTAGCTCAGTTGAGAGAGCGCTGGCACGGTTAGCCAGAGGTCGCGGGTTCGAGTCCCGGCATGGGTGGAATTTTTAGCCTATAAATATTTTTTTTAAATTGTCCTTAGCACGGGTTAGTGCATTAAAAAGAATATAAAATGGGCAAGTAAGTATAAATAGCTGTGTAAATATAAATTGCTGTGTGGTGTCGGCCCAGAGAATAGCACCAACCCAATTCTTCCCGCGGGTGTCGTAAAAGGCGACTAAGGGACACAAACCAGGGGGTGGGCAGCAGCGCCCCCTGCAGTACAATTCCACCGAACTGCGATCCCCAACCCGCATGCCTAGCGTGGAGATTATGGGCACTACCCCCTATGATAGCACAACTTGGCGCTCTTTAGGGAGGGCTATATCCAGCAGTGGACTATTGTAGCCTGACGACGACGACGAAGTATAAATAGACAATACGTGATTGCGTACCGCGTGGTGCCAGTTGAAGGCAGCTGCCGCGCGAGCAGCGCCCGCTCCATCAGGATGGTCTTGAGCAGCCCGACCTTGATGTAGTGTCCCGGCAGCCGGGACTCCACCGGGTTCATGATGTAGATCAGCTTGTTGGGGTCCACCGGGTGGCTGGACTCGTGACCGGGCGACCAGTTCTTCACAAAGTCGTAGTCAGACGCCGGATGGTCGTAGTAATCGTAGACGTCCTGCGTTGTTTGGGCAATGAGGTCGTTTTTGGGGCTCTGTACCAGAAGAGGGCCAAACGGGACTCTGTTCTAAAAACCTATTTACAAGCTAAAATTCCACCCATGGCAGGACTCGACCCCGCGACCTCTGGCTAACCGTGCCAGCGCTCTCCCAACTGAGCTAAGGGGCGACTACCCAGCATCAGTGAAATTTCGAACCTCTTTACAATACTCTCTGTATTAGCAGCAACATCTGGCTGAAGTAATTTGCATCATTTGCAGCCCCGAGTATCTACTTTGCAGTTAGGTTTTACATCGAAATAATATCGCTGTACCCACATGATTATATTATTTTTAATGCACTAACCCGTGCTAAGGACAATTTTAAAAATCTATTTAGAGGCGAAAAAATCCCACCCATGCAGGACTCGAACCGGCGACCTCTGGCTAACCTCTGGGACTCTGTTCTGTTTGTTTGACTGTCCGAGAAGGTAGATATTAGATAATAAGTACAATTAAAATTTATAAAGCCTCCCATAATTGATAATTTTGCGTGCCCTACAGGGTCCGTAAAGATCCAGATTTTTTGTTTTAAATATTACTGTAGGTATATACTCGTACTTGTGTGTGTTATGTGAATTAATGCATGAATGTTACTTTGAATGACAGGATACGCAATAGTCTGATTAGATAACGTTGTGGTCTGAAAGAGGATGTAGTGACTAGAATTGAGAAAGGAATGTTGCGTTGGTTTGGACATGTGGAGAGGATGAAGGAAGAAAGATTGACGAAACAAATATATATTGCGAATGTGAGTCGAAGGGTTGGTAAGGGTCGTCCCAGGCGGACATACATAGACCCAATAGGGAATGTATTAGCAAAAGGAAAGATAAAAAGTACCCGGAACCGGCGTGCGTGCATGCATGCAAAGACTTATGAACGTTGATTAAGCGAAGGTGATCTGTCAGGATCGTGGCAAGTGGTAGTCCCTGGTCTCTACCTACCCCTCTGGGATACAGGTGTGAGGTTATGTATGTATGTATGTATGTATGTATGTATGTATGTATGTATGTATGTATGTATGTATGTATGTATGTATGTATGTATGTATGTATGTATGTATGTATGTATGTATGTATGTATGTATGTATGTATGTATGTATGTATGTATGTATGTATGTATGTATGTATGTATGTATGTATGTATGTATGTATGTATGTATGTATGTATGTATGTATGTATGTATGTATGTATGTATGTATGTATGTATGTATGTATGTATGTATGTATGTATGTATGTATGTATGTATGTATGTATGTATGTATGTATGGATGGATGTACGTACGTACGTATGTTATGTATGTATTAAGAATCAAGACTCTGAAAAGCCCAAGTTTGGAGATTTTTGTCCGTGTTTTCTCCAAAATCATATAGATAGACTTTGAAGACACCCAGTTTGCTCTTGTACCGTTCAACAAGTCGCAGTTTCTGTGTAATCAATCATGGATAAAATTCTTTGATTGGATTTTGATTCCAATATATTTTTATTTATAATAACGAAAAATAATGGGAGGGGGGGGGGAGATGCCCCCTTAGGGTTGTTTTAGGAATTGCGGATTTCAAAATAACCTCGCGATAATAATTATCATAGTTTCGAGAACTCTACCTTGAGTATACGCGGGAAGAAGAGGAACGACTGTTTGAAGTCCATCGCCCACAGTTCCTGGTCGGGGACGGGCGGCACCGGCCACTTCTGAAACATTACAGTTGTTGATTTACGCTCAGGACAGTCCAATACTATTCTTTACAGTATACGGCGTTGCACTGCACTCTACTGCACTGTACTGCACTTCACTTCACTTCACTTCACTTCACTTCACTTCACTTCACAGCCCTGCACTGCACTCTACTGCACTGTAGGCTGATTACGATGGAACTTACTTTACGAGTCGTTGTCTGAAACATAAAATCAATGGCAATGTTTATCACCACAACCATTACACAATGTAAAAGTAAGACTATAAAAATAATATGAGCAGTAGTATGTACCCACATGAGGTATCATAACAAAGTATTAAATACAGTTAAACATATTGGAAAAAATCTTCTAGATACTTACATCTTTTAGATTCTTACTAGATTGGTCACCAAGGAAGTTTAATTTACCAATGATCTACGTTATCCACGAACGTTACAGTCTGTTACAGCCTGTTAGCTTTTAGATTACACCTCGGGCTCTAGAGTAGGTATTCTTCGGTTTTCGCCGAAAGCACACGAGTGTATTACTACTTCCTGCTCTGTATAAAACTTCACTATTTTGAAAAGTTACGCAAAGTTATTTATAAATAACAACACAAAATAAACCTTACCTTATTGCAATATAATCGGTCTATGCGAAGTAGCCGAGGTGTTCTAAAAGCTAACAGATTAGCTTTTAGAATATAGGTACCTACCTCGGCGACTATCGGAAAGAATCCGGATATATTTGTGTTAGAAATATCGGAACAAATACGACACAAAACTTTACATAACTTTTCAAAATACTGAAAAAAAGTCTTGTACAGAGCAGGAAGTACTTAGTATTACACTCGTGTGCTTTCGGCGAAAACCGAAGCCTACTCTAGAGCCCGAGGTATATTCTAAAAGCTAACAGGCTGTACTTTATGTTAGGATACTTTTCGAGGTAAGGTCGTGGTTATTATTATTATTTTTTTAATATTATACTTTATTGAACATGAAACATCAGGACATTACCTACATAAGAAATAACACTTACAAAGGCGAGCTTATTAAATCTCTTTTTTGTACAGTTTAGTTCCATTTGTAAGCACGATTTGAGTTGTCTAAACGTCTCGGTATAGGAAAAGCTCTTAGATTGTGTTCTTAATCTTAATTTATGAGTTATTCAGGACCGCCTGCATTGCGTTCCCGCTCCCATGTCCTTAGAGAGAGAGATAGGGAGAGAGAGAGAAAGAAATAACATAACATTTACATACAGGCACACACTCATTGCTTCTGGCCCCACACTAGGATACCCTGTGTCGTGGGAACCAGAAACAGCGACATCACACACATGTAAACATCCAAGACCTGGGGTTTTTTTGTTCCCAGCCGAGATTCGAACCCGGGACCTCTTGCATGGTAGGTAGATGCGCTACCGCTACGCCACAGAGGTCTTCAAGACGAAGAATAGACGGTGAGTCTCACAGGTGTAGGCTTGTTACGACGCGCGGAGCCCGGAGCGGGGCGCTGCCGCGGCCGCAGCGGCATGTAGCGGCGCCGGACTGGCTGCTCCACCTACACAATGAAGGCGTATTTTATGACCACGCAGTTGAAATAGAACTAAGCTGTGGTGACATTTAGGAGAAGAAAGAGAATACATTTATTAAAGAACACAGAACACTTGCTTCCGTGCTTCGCAAGACACGTTAAGCCGTTGGTGCCGGCTGTCATTTAATGGCAGCCATGTCAGAGGAAAAAAGAATTAACGAAATTGGTTCAGCGGCTCTCGAGATTTGCGCTTACCAACACATTCAGCGATTTATTTTTATATTAAAGACTAGCTGACCCAGCGAACCTCGTACCGCCTAACATGAACACATTCAGCGATTCATTTTCACATTACAAAAGAAGATAGATAGATAGGACAGGACAGGACAGGACAGGACAGGACAGGACAGGACAGGACAGGACAGGACAGGACAGGACAGGACAGGACAGGACAGGACAGGACAGGACAGGACAGGACAGGACACGACAGGGCAGGGCAGGGCAGGGCAGGGCAGGACAGGACAGGACAGGACAGGACAGGACAGGACAGGACAGGACAGGACAGGACAGGACAGGACAGGACAGGACAGGACAGGACAGGACAGGACAGGACAGGACAGGACAGGACAGGACAGGACAGGACAGGACAGGACAGGACAGGACAGGACAGGACAGGACAGGACAGGACAGGACAGGACAGGACAGGACAGGACAGGACAGGACAGGACAGGACAGGACAGGACAGGACAGGACAGGACAGGACAGGACAGGACAGGACAGGACAGGACAGGACAGGACAGGACAGGACAGGACAGGACAGGACAGGACAGGACAGGACAGGACAGGACAGGACAGGACAGGACAGGACAGGACAGGACAGGACAGGACAGGACAGGACAGGACAGGACAGGACAGGACAGGACAGGACATAATGAATAGAGTCAAATAGAATAGAATAAAACGGAACGAACCAGAATAGAACAGAACGGGATAGAACGTTGTGTTAGTAAATAGATCGTCTAGTTTAATAAAGTCTAGGCCCAGGAGTGACGTCCTTACCTCGGCGTCAATCTGCTGCATGAACCGGCGCAGCGGCGCGCTGCTGGAGCGGCGCAGCAGCTCGGCTAGCCGCAGCACGGACTGCTCGTCCCACGCTGAATCATCCGGCTGGATCCCGGGAGCCGGCTCCTGGATCTCCGCTTGGGACGGACAAAATACAGAACAACAATACAAATAATGGTATTGCTTAAAGCCTAGTCGAACCGTGTGATTGGAATCAATCACTTGAGTTAAGCAAGAAAAGGCGCGGTCAGGTGCAGGATGGGTGACCGTCCCGTGACTACCGCTAGTGGCATTTTTTTTCGAGCGCTTCCGTGCTTCGCAAGGCACGTTAAGCCGTTGGTGCCGTTTGTCATTTAATGGCAGTCGTTAAGCCATGTCAGAGGCCTAATCGGTGGCTTGATAACTTCTGACAGTAAGACCTGCCACTGTCTTACAATCCTCCACCAACCCGGACTTGGCCTCCGTGGTGGTGGCCTAACCTTCCTGCGATGCAGGACGAGACCCGTGCCGTGCCCCAGCAGTAGGGACATACAAGGGTTGATACCAAATTATACATAGAATACTGTAAAGAGGTGCGAAATTTCACTAATGCCGGTGAGTCGCCCATTAGCTCAGCTGGAAAGAGTGCTGGCACGGATAGCCGGAGGTCACGGGTTCGAATCACGGCATGGGTGGAATTTTTAGCCTCTAAATAGGTTTTTAAAAATTGTCCTTAGCACGGGTTAGTGCATTAAGAGAATGAAGAGAAAGAATATAATAAAAAAATGGTGTAAAGAGTTTGCACCGTTACAACCGAGTAAAACTACGTACCATAAAAATAAGTCGTTACAGTGTTACACAAGAAATAAGTCTCGCGGATGTACCTTCGCAGATGACCAAATTTTGGATGTGCGGCAAGTTGATCGACCAATCAGATAGTTTCATTTAATAGCAGGCCGCGCGCCTTTGTTGCTATTGGTTGATTCAACGTCATCGATGCAGGTGACTATTAGTTTGGCAATATTAGCGTGAGCGAAATAGGTAGCGCTACTGCGGCAATCAATTCTGCACCATAACCGTATCGGTTAAAGATCATGTTGAATGTACTTATAGCTTCGGGTACTTTCGTTAGGTACACTTCTTCCTAGTCTGCGCGAACGTAGATTCCCGAAGGGACTTTTATGATGTGTAGTACTGTACCTTTAATCTCAATATCGGGTAGAGTTTTCTCCACATCGTCATAGAATTTCTTCTTGTAGAAGAGCACCACGCGGTCCAGCCAGCCGCCCTGCGACACCTTCCCTTCGTCTTTCGCTCCCCTCAAATCCTCCACATCCCCCGTCCCCCTAAGCTCCCCCATTTCCCCTGCATCCGAAAGATGAAAGTTTAGGAGCGAAAACAGCACCTGCGAATCATTGTCGGGTTATGATACAAATATTTTAGGTAGCATTGGCGTTTTAGGGCTTTTTCTTCTTCAGGCTTCTTCTTATGTCTTCTTATTATGTAGTCCACTGCTGGACATAGCCCTCCCCTAATGAGTGCCATAGCGCCCTGTCTTCGGCTTGCCGCGTCCAGCATCTGCCGGCAGTTTTTCGCAGATCGTCATCCCACCTGGTCGGAGGGCGTCCTACACTAAGTTTGCCGAGTCGCGGGCTCCACTCAAGAACACGTTTACTCCAACGGTTGTCGGTTCTTCGCGAGATATGGCCAGCCCACTGCCACTTCAGCTCGCTAATTCTCTGACGCCTGACTACTGAGCAGGTGGGACTCTACTAGTCGGTACGAGTCCCGGCATGGGTGGAATTGTTAGCCTCTACATAGGTTTTTAAAGTTAGTGCAATAAAAAGATTAAAATCAGGACCAAAAGTTGGCCAACTTTTTTACATTCGTGTTTTGGTGTGCATAAAATACTTACAGTTAGATAAATTATCATAGTACCGCTCCACCGATAGGATGGTGATTGAGTTGCCGATGTTATGGTGTGTTACTAACACATTCCAAAAGCGTAGTTTACGAGAAATGTAATGGTCAATTTGACCCAACGCGTGCGTGAAAGTACCTAGGTATTTTTTAAGGAAAAAAATATTAAATATACACTTACTAATAGTTATTATTGCCACATTTATAGGCAGTGTATATTTTCCTAATGGCTCATAAACTAGGTATGTTACTGTTGTTAGGTATTTGTGCCTATACATGGAAAAGAGTGTTAAGTACCTAAGTACCTAGGGTGTGACCAAATAAAGAATTCCCGTGTATATTTTTCTTGGAGTTATTTATTAAGTTATTAAGGCGCTTTGGGGTGCTAGGGCCACGAACGGAATAAAAATAATACTTAACTTGTTTTTATAATCCGATTTCGTCAAAATCTATAAACAATTGTATAATAGCATTGAATTGATGATAAGTACATTACACAACTAGGGTGGTAATACAAAGAAAGGCCGAGATCGCAGAAGTTAGCGGCCCGAGCTGCAAGCGAGGGACGTAAATATGCGATCGAGAGCTTTCTTTATTACCTCCCGTGTTGTGTACATCTTTTTATGTCTACACTTGGCCAGAAAGCGGCTTTTTCCGTACGCGCAGCGTGCGCAAAAAGCCACTTTATTGCCAGCTGTGGCATAAAATTTTACTATTCAATTCAATCTTTCACAGAACATACAGCTAAAAAGGCGTTTTTGGCGGAAATCGATCAAAGTCGTATGTTGTTTATCCTAGGTTCTAGGTCGGGTCACGAGATGAATAACATTGACCTTTTCTAAAATAAATCGGCTATTTAGCCTCTAAATAGGTTTTTAAAATAGAAAAAAATAAATGCCAAAAGTAAAACATGAAAATTGGAAAACTGGAAGAGATTTCTTATGAAATAAGCTCGCCATGTACACTTTTTTATTTTTGTAATTTTGTGCTTCCTTTATGATTTTTATGTGTGCAATAAAGTACCTATTCTGTATTTTTTGCGAAAATAAAGGCCTTATGGGCGACTTGATAACTACTGACAGTAAGGCCCGCCACTGTCTTACAATCCTCCACCAACCCGGACTTGGCCCCCGTGGTGGAGTATGGCATAACCTTCCTGCGATGCAGGAAGAGACCCGTGCCCCAGCAGTGGGGACATACCAAGGGTTGATATCATCATATTTCCACCTCGGACATCCGCTATACAATCAAGTGATTAGTAGCCGCAGGAAAGAAGTCTGAAAGCAGAGACCCGCGCCCCAGCAGGCAGTGGGACGTGCAAAGGGTGTGACGTCGGTCGTTCGTCCGCAGGCGAGCGACCCGCGTCCTGCGATACAGGAAGAGACCCGCGCCCCAGCAGTGGGGACTTACCAAGGGTTGATATCGATCGAATGGTGAAACTAATGGTACTACTATATAGCTGACCCCGCAAACATTGTTTTGCCATAAAAAATTGACCGCCTATTGTACATACAAGATTACTTAGGTTTGAGAAATCATGGTTGTATTTTTTCTTGCTGTGCAATAAAGTGTTCTTTATCTATCTATACCCAAAAATTTATCAAAATCCAGGGGCGGATCTTAAATTTCTGGGGCCCTGGGCTGAAACTACTTAGGGGCCTATCTAAGTACTCAACTAATAGCCATGTCAAAAAACTGTTTCTATAATGATATATTAAGTGCGGAAAAAAAAATCACGCCAGACGTTACGTTAAGCAGCGCTACTGTTTTTTTTTCAAATTATCGCCTACTGTTTTTAGCGGGATCTGGGGGCCCCTTTGAAACCTCGGGGCCCTGGGCTGCAGCTAGGGTTGCCAGGTGAGTCGCGAAATAATACCGGACAACCCCAACCGGTACACGCTAGGTCGCAAGGAAATACGGCCTAGCATATAAGTTGGTACCGGCTTGGACCGCGTTCAAGGTCCAAGAAACTGAAGCTACTAAATACCGAGTTTTCGAACTGGAACCACTTTTCCAAGACAGCTCGTTGATAAGCAATCGGAGCGTGTTTTTTAAACTCCTGAGTTTCTTCATCCGATAGGTACTGTTCCTCGAAATACTGGACATTGTTCTGTCCGGTATGAACATTTATTTTTTACCGGACAGGCCCCAAAAATACCGGACTGTACGCTTAAATACCGGACATCTGCTAACCCTAGCTGCAGCCCAAGCAGCTCTTAGGTAGATCCGGCCCTGTCAAAATCGTTGAAGCCGTTTCTGAGGAATTCGATAACAGTGATAAACAAATTAAACAACCAAATATTTTAGCACAAAATATATTTATAGTTCCTCTGTAGGTAACAGTTACATTAAAAAACCCTATAATAATATGTTTTATGATATGATACACTCTTTGTATAATACTTCGTCGTTATTTTACATTTCAATAACAGGTAGGTACGTTCGACCGCGTTCAAACTTTTTATTTTGGCGACAGTACACGCGACAAAATAATATTTATTTCCTAATCGTTAATTTAGTAATAATAATAAATCGTTTATTTCGGACCATAAAATCCATATGACCTAACTTAAACTTAAAAATATACATATACATACATATGGCCGGTTTCTGAATTGAGAACGTCACGAAATAAATACTTAAGTGACGTTCTGTCCCGCTCTTTTCTGAGAAATTTGAAGAGACAGCGCTACAGTTAACTATTTACTTAGCGATATTCTCAATTCAGAACCTAACCCTTAGCCTCAGGACTGGCTAATACTGGCCCTTCAAGCCGCCACGCGATGCTCACTAGGGCCACCAATGTTTTAGCAATAAGTTCTCACGCATCCGCTGAAAATCAGCGCCGTAGTCCTGCTGCGGCATACAGCTGAGCGGAAAACTTTTGGGTACAGTGCTACACAAAAAATAAGTCTCGCGGATGCGCAGATGACCAAATTTTGTATGTGCGGCAAGTCGATCGACCAATCAGATTGTTTCATTTTATGGCAGGCCGCGCGCCTTTGTTGCTATTGGTTGATTCAACGTCATCGATGCAGGTGACTTTTAGTTCGGCAATATTAGCGTGAGCGAAATAGGTAGCGCTACTGCGGCAATCAAATCTGCACCTTAACCGTATCGGTTGAAGATGATGTTGAATGTACTTACTTTCGTTACACTTCTTCCTAGTCTGCGCGAACGAAGATTCCCGAAGGGGCTTTTATGATGTGTAGTACTGTACCTACTTTGTAAACTTTAGTTTTATATTAAGCTATAGCTATTGTATTCAATATCTGTAGTACCAAATCAAGATTTTCTACTTCTACAATGGAAGAAAACCTAATTTTTTAAACCTAATTTAGAGGCAAAAAATTCCACCCATACAATACTTTCCAATACTCTCTGTATTACACCCTTTACAATACTCTCTGTATTACACCTTTTACAATACTCTCTGTATTACGTACAGGCAGCCTACTTAGCCTCTAAATAGGTTTTTTTTAAATAAGAACTTTTTAAGCTTCTAAAAAGGATTTGTATAAATCTTGTAAAAATCCTGTTTTTTACAATGATGTCTGTATAACGTTACAGATTATCGATTTCGTTAAAGAATAAAAACTAAGTTAAAATATAAATTAACAGCACACACAAATACGAAGAAATGCAATTGAATTGATTGGAATGAGCCATGTAACACTACTGTCATATTGGGATAGTATCTAACAAAAATCCTTGTAGGTAAATATCCCAAAACGTTTTATTATGTAGCCTATAAGCTTACCACTGCAGAGCACAAGCCTTTTCTCGGATAGTGTCCCAATAGTGCATTACACAACTAGGGTGGTAATACAAAGAAAGGCCGAGATCGCAGAAGTTTGCGGCCCGAGCTGCAAGCGAGGGACGTAAATATGCGATCGAGAGCTTTCTTTATTACCTCCCGTGTTGTGTACATCTTTTTATCATGTCTACACTTGGCCAGAAAGCGGTTTTTTCCGCACGCGCAGCGTGCGGAAAAAGCCACTTTATTGTCAGGTGTGGCATAATAGTTATTTGTTATACAAGAGTGCAAAGTTTCTATTTAACCGCGTGTTCAATTTTGATGACCGAGCAAGCGAAGGATTCTAAAATTATAATCCTTCTAAAAAATTCTAATAAAAATTAGAATCCTGAGCGTTAGCGAGAGAATCAAAAGAGCACGAGGTGAAAAATCTTTGCACTCGAGTGCAACACGTAACTTTTCATTCCACCACAGCGAGGAAATGACTAAATGCAAAAAAAAAAACGTTTACAATCACAAGATAGGTACACTTTTTTTATTCACAAACTTAGTGCACACGATGTTCTAAATTCAATTTACTTTATCCTCTAGAGAATAAAAACGGCTTTTCCACTCAGATATTGAAGATAAAAAATACTCTTTCCGAGATGGTGGGATGAAAAAGTTATTTTCGTCCAGACGAGAATACTTTTCTATTTTTCTCCAACTTTTTCGTGGAAGTACATAATATTTAATGTATCCTATAAAGGTGCCAAGGCGGGGCACAGGCCTTCTCTCAGAGAGAATGGGCTTAGTTACCATACCACGAAAATAAATAGGACAGTATTTACTTGTTTGTCAAGCAAATGGGACTTCGTAGCACTGCGCAGACAGAGTGTGGGTTTATGATTACTACAAATAAAATATTAGCACACGCTACATTTTTTTGTATAAATAATTGTCGAACTTTTGGTTAAAAAACATTTAACTGGTTAAAATGTTTATGATCATTAATTATACAGGAACAGTTCGTGAAGTTAAAGTAGCAATACCACTCGCTAACCGTGAGGAAACCTGAGCGTCTGGGGTGTACAAATACGTACATGAACAAAAAAAAATACAATTAACGGGTCTTATCGCGGTAGTTTATCAGGGGAAGTTAATTGAAAAAATAATTCGTTTAGTGAAAGGAAGTCCAGGGGGCCGGTTCTTAAGCCATGCGAATAAAAAGCGTCGACGTGAAATATTCGAAGACGTAGACATTTGTCGTATAAAAATAAAAGAACTTTCTAGTTTGTCTCGGGTCTTGGATGTTATCTGTGTATTTATTGTATTAAATCTATCGTCGAGCTAGCACCTATAACACAAGTCATTTAGTTGTACTTAGTTTAGGGCTAACGAGATCTGTGTAATATGTCCATGAATATTTATATTATTATTATAACTGAAAATTAAAGATTTATTTTCTCATTCGAATTCAATCTAGCATGGCGTTCAGAAGACCGATTTTGGCTGTCGCTGGACTTTTTACGTAGAGTTCCATATCATTAGCCTTAGAATCGTATACGACTTATTTGCTAATGAAGTGAAAATTCGCTCCCAGGGGGCCGATTCTCGCACATGCGGATTGAAAGCGTAGACGCAAAATATTCGAATGATTAGACATCGCATAAAAATCAGTTTGATGTATTCTCACACAGTCGTATGCGCAAGTTAGCTCATAAATTTCGCTCGCTTTGAGGTGTCATAATGTACCATGCGACTGTTTATGTACTGTAACGGTACTTCTTTATAGTAGCTGGCTGGCGTAGCCGTCTAGGCAGAGTCTGAATTAATTATTTGAAGAATATCGTTACGTTTTGTCTATGTAGGTGTCAGTCGTGTTGAGATTCGCAGCTAGGCTAGGTTTTATGATAAAAAAGATAATAAGTCTAAAGAAAGTATTATTGCTAAATCTAGCGTTTCAATGACTACAGTGCGACAGTACAATTCAAGTCATACGCCTTAGAGTCGTATGACTTGAATTCTAGTCAATTCTCACTTCACTTCGCAATGAATGTGCCTGTATGTAAATGTTATGTTATTAGCAAATTTGTCGACTCTAAGGCTTATCATTTGGAATTCCACGTA
Source organism: Yponomeuta sedellus (assembly GCA_934045075.1). Taxonomy (NCBI): domain Eukaryota; kingdom Metazoa; phylum Arthropoda; class Insecta; order Lepidoptera; family Yponomeutidae; genus Yponomeuta; species Yponomeuta sedellus. The sequence goes on from OW203751.1 coordinate 296,002, forward strand.
AAAAGTCGAGCGACAGCCAAAATCTGTATTCTGAGTGCTTAGTGCGAGTTTGACAGATCCAATCGAATAACTTTACCACCGCGTTAATCGAGCATTGAGTAGTGAGTATGAGTAAGTTAACCGTTCGAACTGGCAAAACGCTGTCACAGTACAACTCGCACTCGCGTTTATTCGTGTTTCGGCTGGTAAACGTGTTCACTTCTCAACGTAAACCATTACAACTCGCACTCAGCTATTTTAATTTCCATACTCGTCGCTAGGTGGCGCTTCCTCGATGCCATAGAAATATGAGTTTACGTTAACGCGATCGAGTAGTTAAAAAACTCGCACTAAGCACTCTGAAAGCCATTCTAGATCGAATTCGAATGAGATGTCTAATGAAATGAATGACTCTGTCGAGTTATCTTATTTTATGCGACAAATTTGAAAGCCTTAGAATATTTTGCGTCCACGCGTTCAATTCGCATGAGCAAGAATCGGCCCCCTCTATTTGTTTATCAACGCTTTGTTACTTTAACAAACAAATAACATTCTTGTATACAGCAGCTAGTAATACAAACGCGTGCCAGCGCAACTGAAAACTCAGAATTACTTCATATATTTTTTTTGTGTTTCTAAATACTAAAGCAAAATATGACGCGCTTGTGGCCTCGTGGAACTGAGTAATTGGAATCAATCACTTGAGTTAAGGAACAACAGGCGCGGTCAGGTACTGGTCGGGTGGCCGTCCCGTGACTACCGCTAGTGGCATTTTTTCCGAGCGCTTCCGTGCTTTGCAAGGCACGTTAAGCTGTCGGTGCCAGCTGTCATGTAACGGCAGTCGTTGAGCCATGTCACAGTCCTTACGGGCGGCTTGATAACTTCTGACAGTAAGGCCCGCCACTGTCTTACAATTCTCCACCAACCCGGACTTGGCCCCCGTGGTGGAGTATGGCCTAAACTTCCTGCGATGCAGGAAGAGACCCGTGCCCCAGCAGTGGGGGCATACAAGGGTTGATACAAAATTAAAATATGATCATCGCGACCCATATTTTGACAAACAAAGACTTAGACCTTATTACTAAAGTATAATTTAACATGTTTAAAATAAAATTAAAATCCCACTATTATTCTATCCTAACTCCTCTTGCTGCGGATATTCGTCGATCCTGTCTCAGCTTTATCACTTCAGTCTTCACTATCCTGTGGAGAGAACAGATTATAGATTAAATAACCCAAATATCATAAGTGTATGAGGTTTTTGTAGCGCACAGACACTAACATACACACACAAACGAGTGAAAAGTCAGAATTCATACACACTCACCGTCTGTGTTATACACACGCATTACGCACGTTATACACGTATTGCAAACGCTATACACTTACAGCACCCGTTATACACGCACAGCACACTCTATACACATTATAGACCACGTTAAACACACCTATCACACGCTATAAATACATTGCACCCGTTATACACACACAGCACACGTTATACACACACAGTACACGTTATACACACACAGCACACGTTATACACACACAGCACACATTATACACACACAGCACACCTGTTATACATACATCTCACGTTATACACACACCGCACACTTTATACACGCCCACATCACACGTTATACACGCCCACATCACACTTTATACACGCCCACATCACACGTTATACACGCCCACATCACACGTTATACCCACCTGAGCAGCAAGAGCAGCGCGGCCACGTTGCAGGCGATGAGCATATAGAACACGTGCGACCAGTCGCCGGCGCTCGACACCACGCCCGCCAGCATGGGGCCCAGCGCCGCGCCTGCCGGCCAGACTCCACCGTGAGGATACCCGCCCTTTTATCAAGCCTACATAAGTCCCACTGCTTATGTAGGCTTGATAGAGGCTGAAAATTCCACCCGTGCCGAGATTCGAACCCGCGACCTCAGGCTATCCGTGCCAGCGCTCTTTCCAACTGAGCCAATGGGCGACTCACCGGCATTAGTGAAATTTCGAACCTCTTTACACTATTCTCTGTATTACGTACAGGCAGCGACATGGGTGGAATTTTTAGCCTATAAATAGGTTTTTAAATTGTCCTTAGCACGGGTTAGTGCATTAAAAAATATATAAGTTAGACCAACCACTCCAAATGTCCTTCGTTAGCACTTCTTCTAACCTTGACGTAAATCGATTAATGCTGATGTTTCAATACTTTCATTATAAATAATCTCAATACCTTGTTTTTCTTCAGGATATATTAGTCCACTGCTGGACATAGCCCTCCCCAAATGAGCGCAAGGTTGTGCCATCATTGGGGGGTTATGCCCATAATCCCCACGGTGGGCATGCGGGTTGGGGATCGCAGTTTGGTGGACTGTACTGCAGGGGGCGCTGCTGCCCGCCCCCCGGTTCGTGTCCCTTAGTCGCCTTTTACGACACCCGCGGAAAGAATTTGGGTTGGTGCTATTCTCTAGGCCGACACCACACAGCCCTCAATACCTTAGGATAAGTAATATTGTATTAGTTAACTTTGTTCAATAAATAAATTATTTTTTATCTACTCCTCGTTCTTCAAAACTTAATTCGTGTCCACCACGGATAAGCAATTTTAAACGATGCGGTAGTTGAACACCTCAGTCTCGGGTTCCTTCACGACTAGCGAGAAACCTAGGTTCAATTCCTAGCGTACGCATGTACCTGCCTGACTCTGATTATATTAAAAGAACAGGATAATTTTGTTTCTGTAACAATTTTATTGAAAACGGCCAGGATTGGTCGAATCTATAATGACGTCACTGCTCAGTAAATATAGCGATCCGAGAGTTGACTAGTCGCTTGTCTGTTTACTGACCAGTGACGTCACTAATGCCTGTGCGCCGCCATTTTGCTCAGAAGCGTTTTGGCGGCCTATTTTAAAAATGAATTATTTGTTGCATTTATTTTTTGAAATACACAACACATTTAAAATTTATCACTGTCTTATCACTTATTAAATACAAATGAAAAATCTGAGTTGGTTTTCAGAAACCTCCCAAAGAACCTATTATTTTAATAATTTTTTTCATGTTCTAACATAACAGCGATCAACGCCAACAACGAGTAGGGAATCGAACCCTCTTCGGCCGACATAGTAACCGAACTGGTGACCGCGAGGCCAGTGTGGCGAGCACACGTCAACTCTACGCCCGCACTGTAAACTCCAACATTCCTGCATCGCGCCATCAAAGTGTTTCACATGACATATGAAATGAAAAGGTTTTATTCGGAGTAGCGTAGAAACTGCGGCTTAATGAACGTTACAATTCAAACTAGGTGTCCCTTTCAAAATCTAGATCTTTTTGGAGAAAAAATGGACAAAAAAACCTTAGTCCTTAATTAACACAGTTTACATAATTATTATAAAACATAGAACTGCTGTGTGGTGTCGGCCTCGAGAATAGCACCAATTCTTCCCGCGGGTGTCGTAAAAGGCGACTAAGGGACACAAACCGGGGGGTGGGCAGCAGCGCCCCCTGCAGTACAATTCCACCGAACTGCGATCCCCAACCCGCATGCCCAGCGTGGGGATTATGGGCATTACCCCCTATGATAGCACAACGTGGCGCTCTTTAGGGGAGGGCTATGTCCAGCAGTGGACTAGTATAGCCTGACGATGACGACGATAGAACTCATGCATTGAACTGGCTTTAATTCCAGACCTTATTGTAATCTAAATAATCCTTCGTCTTATAGTAGCCCTTTTGGCACAAAGTGTGCTTAAATATTTTTTGAACCGCGATTCAGGCAAGCTTAAATTTATCTTTCTATTAATTATCTCGATCTCTTAATATATCGATGCTATAAATACAACGTCCGACTAACAACAGTCGGCCCGGCCGTCCCCAGGCATACGATCCGAGTGCTTAGTGTGAGTTTGACAGATCCAATCGAATAACTTTACTACCGCGTTAATCGAGCATTGAGTAGTGAGTATGAGTAAGTTAACCGTTCGAACTGGCAAAACGCTGGCACAGTACAACTCGCACTCGCGTTTATTCGTGTTTTGGCTGGTAGGTAAACGTGTTCACTTCTCAACGTAAACCATTACAACTCGCACTCAGCAACTTTAATTTCCCTACTTGTCGCTAGGTGGCGCTTCCTCGATGCCATAGAAATATGAGTTTACGTTAACGCGATCGAGTAGTTAAAAAACTCGCACTAAGCACTCTGCCTGGCGGGAAGTTTCTCTTTACAGTGGAAGAGCACGATCGCCCGCTCTTCCTAATGCCGGCATGCGGCGGCGCGTGTACTCACCGACGCTGCCGGTGCCGTCAATGATGGCGGTGACGGTGGCCAGCGCCTGCGAGTTGCCCGCCAGACTGCTGTGAGTACCTGCCGACAAAACACACTTCTGCAATTACCTATTCCACAGGGTAGAGATACGGACGCGTTATGCTCGTGAACGAGTGCTGTTCGTGTGTCTGGCCGCAGCACTTGTTATGTTTTCATGGCCTATGTAAAACCATTAAGTAATGCTTTAGATCAAGGAATCTTATACGACGTATATGTGGTAACTAATGTAGTAGATTTAAAAACCTATTTAGAGGCTAAAAATTTCACTGCAAAGTAGGTAGTCGGGGCTGTAAGTAATGCAATTTGCTTAAGCCAGATGTCGCTGCCTGTACGTAATACAGAGAATATTGTAAAGAGGTTCGAAATTTCACTGATGCCGTGAGTCGCCCATTGGCTCAATTGGTAGAGCGCTGGTACGGATAGCCAGAGGTTGCGGGTTCGAATCCCGGCATGGGTGAAATTTTTAGCCTCTAAATAGGTTTTTAAATTTGTTCCTTAGCACGGGTTAGTGCATTAAAAATAAAAATAGTGTAATAATGTAGTAGATTTAAGAGGACTTGAGCAAAGATGGGAAACGTGCCTTGCGAAGCACGGAAGTCGTCTGTCTACCATCATCGTGTGTCTATCTATCTTCTAAAATAAAAAAATGAATCGCTGAATGTATTGGTGTTGGTAAGCGCAAATCTCGAGAGCAGCTGAACCGATTTCGCTGATTCTTTTTTTCGAATATTCCTTGAAGTACGAGGATGGTTCTTACGGAGGGAAAAATAAGAAAAAGAATTAAAGAATCGACTGTTAGGCGGTACGAAGTTCGCTGGGTCAGTTAGTAAACAATATATGAGTCAGAATGAGTTGACACAAATTCTTCTCGCGGATGTTGTAAAAGGCGACTAAGGGACACAAACCAGGGGGTGGGCAGCAGCGCCCCCTGCAGTACAATTCCACCAAACTGCGGTCCCCAACCCGCATGCCCAGCGTGGGGATTATGGTCATTACCCTTCATTTTCACTTAACGTTCATTAAGCCGCAGTTTCTGTGCTACTTTGAATAAATCTTGTTCATTTCATTTCACCCCCCATGATGGCACAACCTTACGCTATGGCGCTCATTAGGGGAGGGCTATGTCCAGCAGTGTACTAATATAGCCTGAAGAAGAAGAAGAAGAAGAAATTTGACGGCCTCGGTGGCGCAGCGGTTTGGCACGCTGACTGTAAAACCGAAGGTCTCGGGTTCGATCCCCGGCCGGGTCAAACTAGGAAACGAACTTTTCTAGTTTGTCTCGGGTCTTGGATGTTATCTATGTATTTAATGTATTAAATCTATCGTCGAGTTAGCACCTGTAATACAAGTCATTTAGTTGTACTTAGTATAGGACTAACGAGATCTGTGTAATATGTCCATGAATATTTATCCATTCATTCATTCAGTCAGTCAGTCAGTCAGTCAGTCAGTCACTCACTCACTCATTCATTCATTCATTCATTCATTCATTCATTCATTCATTCATTCATTCATTCATTCATTCATTCATTCATTCATTCATTCATTCATTCATTCATTCATTCATTCATTCATTCATTCATTCATTCATTCATTCATTCATTCATTCATTCATTCATTCATTCATTCATTCATTCATTCATTCATTCATTCATTCATTCATTCATTCATTCATTCATTCATTCATTCATTCATTCATTCATTCATTCATTCATTCATTCATTCATTCATTCATTCATTCATTCATTCATTCATTCTATCATTCATTCTATCATTCATTCATTTATTAATTAATTTCATTCATTCATTCATTCATTCATTCATCATTCATTCATCATTCATTCATCATTCATTGATTGATTGATTCATTCATTTATAAATGAATCAGTAGCTCAGTGAGTGGTTCAGTGAGTGACTCACCCAGCTCGGCGCTGACAGCGGTGGTGATGAGCGCGTAGGGTCCGTTGACCAGCAGCCCGGCGATCACCAGCAGGCAGACGTTGAGCCAGTAGGACGTGGCGCCCCACATCTGGTACACTAGAAGCTGACGAAACAAACTGTTATTGTGACAACCTATTTAAAGGCTGAAAATTCCACCCATGCCGGGATTCGAACCCGCGACCTCTGGCTATCCGGTAATAGGTTTTTAAAATTGTCCTTGGCACGGGTTAGTGCATTAAAAATAAAAATAGTATAATCATGTGGGTACAGTGATATCATTCCGATGTAAAAACCTAACTGCTAAGTAGGTAGTCGGGGCTGTAAGTAATGCAATCTACTTCAGCCAGATGTCGCTGCCTGTAGGTTATATACAGAGAATGTTGTAGAGGTTCGAAATTTCACTGATGCCGGTGAGTCGTCCATTAGCTCAGTTGGAAAGAGCGCTGGCACGGATAGCCAGAGGTCGCGGGCTAGAGTCCCGGCATGGGTGGAATTTTTAGCCTCGAAATAGGTTTTTAAAATTGTCCTTGGCACGGGTTAGCACATGGTTAACACCTTGGCACATTAAAAATAAAAATAGTATAAACAGTTATTGTCTTATGTTAAGACATATTAAGCTTGCCTGAATCCCGGTTCAAACAATATGTTAAGCACACTTTGTGCCAAAAGGGCTACTATAACATAAAGGATTTTCTAGATGACAATGAGGTCTGGAATTAAAGCCAGTACCTACAATGTATGAGTTCTATGTTTTATAATAATTATGTAAACTATGTTAATTAAGGACTTTGAAAAGACTAAGTTTGGAGATTTTTTGTCCATTTTTTCTCCAAAATGATCTAGATTTTGAAATGGACTTGCCAATCCGCGGTGGGCACGCGTGTTATTTATTTTTAAGATTATTAATTAAGCCCATACTCTCTTTCTGAGACGTTTATAGGCCAGATAGAAAAAAGTTTTTTCAAAATATGTATGCACTAAACAGAAACTATAGTTCGCTACTTTCAACACTAGGTGGCTCTGAAGATATTTTTTACATGTCCTGTGACGTTTATAAAACTAAACTACTGATGATGATTCTCATGAGCAAAGTAGCCTTAGAGATAAGGCCACTATTTAAAATGTTACTAGAATAAATAATCTTTTATCTTATCTAAACTTATCGTATTTTGTAGTGTCGCGTCTTGTCTCGTCTCATCTCACTGCGTTATGCTCGTGAACGAGTGCTGTTCGTGTGTCTGGCCGCAGCACTTATGTTTTCCCTACTATTGTGAGACATTTGACTAATGCCTTGGCATTTAGGGTTGTTAACGCCAATCATGAAATCTTATTAGGTATACGTATGGCAACTCATGCATTTGGTTTAAGATGACTCGAGAAAAGATGTTCGGAGTGGAGTTTTTTCCCGCTGCTTTTTTCTCCACGACAATACGGCCCGAAGGCAGCGGCTTACATTTTACATTGTACATTGACATACAGCAAACTGAATGTAAATTCTTTACGTAGCAATTAATTTATTTCATTGATTGATCTCATCCTATTTCTTCCCGTCCCGTCCCGTCCCGTCCCGTCCCGTCCCGTCCCGTCCCGTCCCGCCCCGCCCCGTCCCGTCCCGTCCCGCCCCGCCCCGCCCCGCCCCGCCCCGTCTCGTCTCGTGTTATTTCAGGCAGTCTCACCGCGGGCGCGCAGAGCGTGTAGAAGGCGGCGCAGACGAGCGCGGGGCAGCCGCTGCAGTCTGCGGCGAGGCCCGCCAGCACCGCGCCGGCTATACCGCCCACGTCAAACACCGTGCTCAGGTCGCCAGACTGCTTCGGCGTCAGACTGGCTGCGGGTGCAAACCTCTTGACACCATTTTTTATAAAAACCTGAACCCGCGACCTCTAGCCAGAGGCAGCCATCCGTGTCCTTAGCGCGGGTTAGTGCATCAAAAATAAAAATTGTATAAGTAACCATTTTTTACCACCAACCCGGACTTGGCCCCCGTGGTGGAGTATGGCCTAACCTTCCTGCGATGCAGGAAGAGACTCGTGCCCCAGCAGTGGGGAGATACAAGGGTTGATAAATTATAACCATTTAGCCTCTAAATAGGTTTTTAAATTATAACCATTTTTGATATTTCTTTAATTGGATTTATTTATTTCTCATAAGGAACTTACGGTTCACTTAATTAATGAGAAAAACTTACAAGTAGCTTAAATTGTACGGCATGCATTAAAGTAGCATCAATTTTAATTATAAATTTAAGTGTACATGTAGCTTTAGTTCATTTTTAAAAGCATTTATATTTTCTGTATCCCTAACTTCAGGGGGTAAGTTATTATTATACAGTTGGACACCTTCATACATGACATTTCTTTTACCATATTCAGTTCGTGGTGTTCTAAGTTTAAGTTTATTTTTGCATTTGCTTCTTAAGCGAGGCCGTCGTCATTGGAGACTGTATAAATCTAATGGGAGTAAATGTGCCACTGGACACCGCATTCATTCAGTATGAGTGAAGATGCCATTGGACACTGCATTCATTTAGTGTGAGTGAAGATGCCACTGGATACTGCATTAATTTAGTGTGAGTGAAGATGCCACTGGACACTGCATTAATTTAGTGTGAGTGAAGATGCCATTGGACACTGCATTCATTTAGTGTGAGTGAAGATGCCACTAGACACTGCATTCATTTAGTGTGAGTGAAGATGCCACTGGACACTGCATTCATTTAGTGTGAGTGAAGATGCCACTGGGCGCTATATAAATCATTGCGAAGATGCAAACCAATGTCAAAGTTTTTCCTACTACCGAACTGAAAGATATTTTATAATATACTGGTACTTAAACTTGAGTTAATGTTATTCATTGCACACTTAAACTGTATACATTAGAGACAGTGTCCTCGGTTTTGGAGAAGTGGAAGCCAGGAGATCCATAGCACGGGGTAAACCTATTTTGGACTCCTGTCTCCTACTACATAATGTAACATTGTAATAATAATGGGTTACTAATTTTAAGTGCATTGTGTAGGTACTGGAGAAAATAAATATATTTGTATTTTTACGTGAAACTGAGTATTTAATTAAATCACTTACTTGAGCTCTTGATGTATAGCGGGAGCCAGTATAAGAACGTGTAGCTTACGAGCTTCGCGAAGAAAAGAGACAGAGCGAACTCCAGCACTCCTGCAAGAGAGGGAGATAAGTAGATAGATAAAGACACAATAATTACGACATAAAATAACTCTGTATAAATCTAGTGTAAGTGAAGATGCCACTGGACTCTGTATAAATATAGTGTGAGTGAAGATGCCAGTGTACACTGTATATAAATCTAGTGTGAGTGAAGGTGCCCATGGACGCTGTATAAATTTAGTGTGAGTGAAGGTGCCACTGGACTCTGTATAAATGTAGTGTGAGTGTAGATGTCACTGTACACTGTATATAAATTTAGTATGAGTGAAGGTGCCACTGTACACTGTATATAAATTTAGTGTGACTTTGAGTGAAGTTGCCGATAAACTCTGTGTAGATCTAGTTTGAGTCAAGAGGTGTAGATCATGTAGATAGATAGATAGAGAACACTTTATTGTACATAAAAAAAGAAATTACACAGATATTTCTTATTTAATCCACGTAGTGGATGGCAAGGCCAATATTTTTATTGTTCAAATTATTCTAAATTACTCTTTTCCCGCTAAACAAATGTAGGGAAGACAACATTCAAGTTCTCACCTGGAATCCCAGCTGCACGGATTAGGGACACAGCGCCGGGCGGAGAGCGGACCAGTAGGGAAGTCCGCTCGTCTGCATCCTCTGAAGAATCGTTCTGGAACAGGATGAAGTCTGGTATGATAGCTAGGCTCTGGGTGATATCTGACATGTTAGCTACGCTCTGGTAGACGCGGGATGATTTTTGATATGATAGCTAAGCTTTGGGGACGCAGGATGATATTTGCTCTAGGGGACATGATATCTGCTGTGATAGCTACGCTCTGGGGGACGCCGGATGATTTTTGATATGATAGCTAAGCTTTGGGGACACAGAGTGATATTTGCTCTAGGGGATATGATATCTGCTGTGATAGTTATGTTCTAGGGAACAGGATCATTTCTGTTAGGTTAGCTACGCTCTTGGGGAACAGGATGATATCTGCTGTGATAGCTACGCTCTAGGGGACAGTATGATATCTGATGATATCTGCTGTGTTAAGGGGACAGGATGATATGTGCTAGGATAGCTAAGTTCTGGGGGACGCAGGATGATATTTACTATGATAGCTACGCTCTGGGCGACAGGATTCGCGGAACGTAAGATGATATTAGCTAATATAGCGATATTTGGGGGACGCAGGATGATATCTGCTAATATGGCTACGCTCTAGGTGAAGGGACGATATCTGGTAAGATACCTAAGTTTTGGGGACAGAGCACGATATTTGCTATGAAAGCTAAGTTTCTTGGGAACAGGATGATATTATATACCAGAGTCAGAGTCACCGAAAATGACAGAAATTGACAGTGCAATTTTCGCTTTTTGTTCAGAAATGTACAAATTTCGCTTACATAACTTGGCGTTTCAAAAAGTAACGTAAACCTAATGTCTCCTATCAATTCTCTGCTATCAGCTAGTATCAGTGTCATTTATATATAATTGAGTAAAAATTGTTTACGTCACAACTTATATGACCGAGCAAAAATAGTCTATCCAAAATTGTAAAACCAAAAAACTAAGATGCTGTTACCACAGAGGAAATAGGAACTGTTACCAAAGGCTGCGTTGCGCCAAATTAAATAAAGTATGCGTTCTATTATTGGATAGCCATGACGCGTTATATAAATGCGGAGTTGGATTTCTCATGTGGCTTCTTATATTTCGATGTGCTAGTGATGGTGATGATGATGGTGATGTGATGGTGATGAGTGCAGTACCTACCTGCGCGGCGTTGGTGGAGTGCCGGCTGGCGCGCAGGCTCGCCGTCTGTAGGGGGGCATGTGGTTAGCGTCACACTCGGGACTTTGCCAGGGTTCTTAAAGTTCTAGGACTTTGTGGGGAGGTTAAGAGGTGGGGAGGATGTAGGACTTTCAAAAGACTAAGTTTGGAGTTTTGAACTTTAAAGGAGCAGAATCTATGCATTTTTTTATATTTATTTGGTTTGGTTGGGTTCACACTACTACGGCCCAAAGGCAGCCGTTTTTATTTTACATTGACATTCAACAAAGTCAATTCTTTACGTTGAAATAAATTAATTTCATTATATTCCGTGCTTCGCAGGGCACGTTAAGCCGTTGGTGCCGGCTGTCATATAATGGCAGTCGTTAAGCCATGTCAGAGGCCTTATGGGCGGCTTGATAACTTCTGACAGTAAGGCCCGCCACTGTCTTACAATCCTCCACCCGTGCCCCAGCAGTGGGGACATACAAGGGTTGATAACGATATTTCAAACAGGGGGGATAAGACTTTGGCAGAGTTTTTAAAGTTCAAGGACTTTGTGTGGAAATCAAACAGGAATTGTGGGTTCAAACAAGGGTAAACCACTTAGCCAGGGTACATAAAGGTCTAGGATTTTGTGGGGGACATTGGGATCAAATAGAGGGAGGTGACTTTGCCAGGATTCTTAAAGTTTTCTGTGAGTTCAAGGACTTTGTGTGGAGATTGGGTTCAATCAGGGGTAGACCACTTTGGCACGGTCTAGGGCTTTGAAGTGAGTTTGGGTTCGAACAGGGGGATTTGACTTTGCTAGGATTATTTAAATTCTAGGACCTAGACCCCTCAAAAACCTAGAACTTCAAGAACCATAGAAACCCCAAAACCCTGGTTTGGCTTTAAACGAACTTCTTTTTGAGCCCAAACTCCGCACAAAGTTCGATGAGGTGCCCGTTTCAGAATTTTGCCAGCGTTCTTAAAGTTCTAGGACTTAGTGGGGAGTGTTGGTTCCCAGTGAGGTAGACTACAGGTACTTTAAATTCTAGGTCTTGGTGAGGAGAGGGTGTCAAACAGTGGGAGATGACTTTGCCAGGGTTCTGAAACTTTGTGGAGGGTTTAAACAAGGGGAAATGACTTCGGATGTGTTATTTACTTCGCTAGCCCAAAAGTAATGGCATGGTAACTGCATAGAAAACATAGAACAAAGAAAAACGAAAGAAAATTTACTTCGGAGATAGTATTTTGATTTGTTTTTCCAATGTGTTAATAACCAAATTAATGACACAGCAAAATGTATAAAATTAAAAAATGAAGCTCAGCCCCAATTCTATACCAATATTGTAATTTAGCAAGCCTGATAGACATCCAGTGCAAACGAAGATAGAATTACTGGATATTGATCTTAATAGTTGAATACAAATACTCATACAAATTGAAATTAAATGAAAAATGTTTATTGAGGGTCATTATAATTGATACAAAATTATAAGGGTAATTTTGTTGGTCCTAAAATGTATTCATAGATAGGGCTGTTTTGTAGCTCTAAGTTGGGGGAAAGTCCTCTGTAGATTTATTTAATGGTTCTCTCATTGTTCCTAAATATAATAATAATAATAATATTGGCCTTTTGCATCTACTTCATGAGATGATTTATACAGCGTCCAGTGGAAACTTCACTCACACTATATGGGTGAAGGGACCACTCCGACGCTGTAGTGCCTGGGACATGTTTTTTTTTTATAGATGGTGTAAGCTTGCCCAGCGCCTATACCATCCTGACAGCTTAGTTGGCCTAGCCCACAGGAAAGACTAGTCAATACGTGCGGAGCCAACCAAGCCGCGGGTTTCCTCACGATGTTTTCCTTCACCGTTAGCGTGTGGTATTGCGAGTGCAAATTCGCAAATGTACGTAACTTTGAAATTAAACAAAGTCATTGGTACATGCCCGCACTCGGGATTGAACCTGGGGCTCTCGCATTGCCAGTATATGGTTTTACCCACTGAGCTACCACCGCTGTATTGAGGGTCATTATAGTTGATACAAAATTATAAGGGTAATTTTGTTGGTTCTTAAATGTATTCATAGATAGGGCTGTTTTGTAGCTCTAAGTTGGGGGAAAGTCCTCTGTAGTTTTATTTAATGGTTCTCTCATTGTTCCTAAATATAAGAACTGCCTTATTTAAGTTTGTCTGTGTATTTAATGTACACGAATACTTTGGGTGTCAATGATATACAACAGTTGCATTATTATACGAAGATTGTTAAATATTGAAGAAGATCGTACATTCTACTTTGACATTTAGCAAAAAATTCTTTACGTCGAAACAAATTGAATTGAATTGAATAAACTAAATAAAACAAAATTATGGTGTAGCCGGTTTCTACTGCGGCTTAGCAGTCTGTGCGCTATTATAACGCTGTATGGCGAAGCATGGTGTAGTGTGGCGGCGTATGGGGTTACCTGATCTCCCGCAATGACTTGAGCCTCGTCTTCTTGCAATGAACGTCTGACAGGTCTTGAGTTCTGCAAGAAAACAAAAAAATGTCAATCTATGAGACTTGGGCAAAGTGTGTCCTTAGAGGGAGTTGATATCTCATATCTTTGCTCACCGAGACACACTATATCTCTATCATAACTCGCTCATCACTTGTGTCCTAGCTCATACGACGTCCAATCAACTAAGTGCGTGTGGAAACAAAAGACATAAGTAGTGAGTCAGTTTAGACTACATATTCCCTACTTTATCCAGATGACAGACGACGAGAAATACGGCCGAATGTAACCGATGTCAGACGATGTTGATCTCGCTCTCGCGCATTGTGTGTGAGCTGGATAAAGTAGCAGGAGATGACTACCGTACTGAGTTCAGAGTATGCGAGGGAGCCAGATATAGTTCACATCTCTGGGATATGAATGGGACACACTTGACGGGGAGGGAATTGTGTTTCCAATCATATTTGGCTCTTGAGTTACCCAAGGCTATAATCTATCAATAGGAAGCGCTTGTGGCCTAGGCGAACCGAGTAATTGGAATCAATCACTTGGTTAAGCAACAACAGGCGCGGTCGGGTACAGGATGGGTGAGCGTCCCATGACTACCGCTAGTGGCATTTTTCCGAGCGCTTCCGTGCTTCGCAAGCCACGTTAAGCCGTTGGTGCCGGCTGTCATGTTAAGCCATGTCAGAGGCCTTATGGGCGGCTTGATAACTTCTGACAGTAAGGCCCGCCACTGTTTTACAATCCTCCACCAACCCGGACTTGGCCCCCGTGGTGGAGTATGGCCTAACCTTCCTACGATGCAAGAAGAGACCCGTGCCCCAGCAGTGGGGACATACAAGGGTTGATAACGAAGGAAGCGTAACTTAACTTGTTCATATGTAAGTTAATAAATAACTAAATATGTACCAATCCAGCGATCGATTGAACACAGCAGTGCTATTCACTAACGCCGTTCGCTCGTGGGTTCGATCGAATTCGTATTCAGTAATTTAAGCTACCCCAGCGCTACGGCGGTGAAGTGAACTAGTTGTGCAGGTGGGATATTGACCCTTATTTCTATGAAGTTACGTTTAAAACAAAGAAAGTTCGAATCTCGACTCTATTACATCTGTCAAATAACCCTTTCGCGTACAACGGCAAAATAATTACTAAAATATTTTTTGCCGAGGGTAGTAACTGACAGTTAATGCTTTCAAAAAGAGCCTGTCACCTCAGTCATCCGAGACCACGGCACCTGGAAAAGTGGCAAAATGTCGGAAAATTGTAATAAACGAGTAAAATCCGTATAATAAAAGTTTTGATTAAAATATGATCTTTTTTTCAAAACTATTTGTCAATTAACAGGTAGAGTGCTTTGATTTTCGCTCTCAGCACCGCTCGCAAACTCTAGGATTTATGCAAAATCAATCGAAAAATTTTACTGACTTCCACTATTCCTCCTTCTTCGTTAGTCTTTTTTTGAAGTCGATTTATCTAATTTTGCATTTTCAGCTTATGCAAGTTATCATTTGGGGATATTGACCCAAAGACCCCAGGGTAAAGGTGAAAATATTATAAATATTAAGCATTGATAATCCTACTATAATAAGGCCGCCAATTGTAGTGTACTATGTTATTATTTAAGTCTCTTATGTAATTCTTGGTGAACATGGGATAAAGAATATTCTGTCTATTTCTATATAATATTGCATATGTCAATGTTTTTCAAGTAGTTTAGATGATTGTTAGTACTCAATTAGACAATAATGGCTGATTGGAATTACATGAATTATGTACAGATAGACGAAGCTCTGAATTGAGACAAAGTTTACTTGATATCCCGCCAACGCGGTCTGAACTAATCCTGCGCAGACGAAGTCGCGGGCACCAGCTAATTTACCATATTGGCATTAGCAAGAAGTTCGTGTACCCATGAAAGGGTTAATTCGATCGTGAGCTCACATCACCATTCACATCACACTCACTTGTGCGTGACGTTTAATTCGTATTCAGAAGCAAAATACGCACAAGTCACAAGTGATGTTGCCATGGGTTACCTATTAGGGATGGAACACCAATGTTTGTCAGTCGAAAAGTCAAATTATTATTTTGTTCAGCTTAATTAGCCAAACGCTGCCAAATATTTCTTACAAATAAATCGTTCTGCTTCATTTTTTTAAAGTCTAGGCCTTTTCTAGTTTTCGAGTCTACGTCTTGTGGATAAAATATGTTATGATGTTGACCAAAGAGTACCTACCTACCCACCGGTGAAGCTTTCTTCTTCTACAGATAAACAAAGGTAACCGCAAAAATGTATTTTAAATATTTCTAACCGAGACATTGGCTTAAATTTATCACACTTATGTATGATTAATCAATTGTATAGGCAGTACAAAATGCTTGAAATACGTTGTAACAAATTTCACATTGTGTATCATATAACCTTCCCTGCTTAAAAAAATCACGAAAATTTATTCCAGTTTGAAGCTCAATCAGCTATTTGAAGGCTCCTGACACCAACATACTCAGGTGCTCCATCAGAGGTAATGATCGCTATTGAGATATGTGCGGAAATGTGATTGGGACAATATGGCACGGGTAGCTCTACATTGATTTTGCACGATGTACATAAAGGGGATCTGAGAAAACCACAAAATCTACAACGGTTGTTTCTTTATTTGGACACTTCTCTGGAGATGGGATCACAAATCCCAGACCAATATTCGTCTACCTAAGGACGAAATCAAAAACCTTGGCCAAGAATTTGAAACCTTTTATGAAAGAAACAGAAGGGATATTTAAAAAAAACATAAGGTTAGTATAGTATTTTCTAAGGTTAACACGAGCTGTAGACATAATTAAAACTGTTTTTATACGGATTTATGCTCGTTTATTACATTTTTACAATTTTCCAACGTTTCGGCACTTTTTCAGGTGCCGTGGGTCATCCGGGACCACGGCACCTGAAAAAGTGCCGAAACGTTGGAAAATTGTAAAAATGTAATAAACGAGCATAAATCCGTATAAAAACAGTTTTAATTATAAGGTTAGTACTCATAGTAACGAAGAACCTTGCCTCAGCAAACGTGATTTGGTACATTAATTCTTGGCCCTGCCATCAAAATGACATCTTGCAATCAAGATGAAACTAGTAGAAATACTAGTTTCCTATTGATATTAAAGTAATAACATTCTTAGATTGTTCTACAATTTTTTTTATTTCAATTATGAGTCCTTGATGTTGTATTGGTAAACACATTTTGCGTAATAAATAATTGGTAGTTACGAGTATCTTATCATCCATAAATCTTTTCCAGACTTCTGATGCCGACTGAAATATTTCAAGGATTGCTACTTCACTGAGAGATGTCTCCCATGACAGCCATGTGTTTAACAAAAACCCTATAAGGCACCATCTCATCAATGTGCTGAGCTCTGTAAAAAGCGAGGCTTCACTGGGTAAACAATTAGCTAAATCTATTGCAATTTATATATTTTAACAGCCTATACTTTTATTGTACTACTTCTGAATTAAATCTGTATTTTCTAGGTGACTCACGCTATACTCCGAGAGAGCATAGATAATGACAACTCTGGTTGAGGATACTCCAGCCCTCGGTAGAAGAATTAAACTAAAAAGCAATGCATAGCATGTAACAGTTCTTGATGCCCCCCAAGGAATGGTCCCCACCATTCCCTAGATGTCAATAATCGAGAATTACAAAAAGAAATGCAGATTGTGCATCATCTCGAGATTAAGGTGGAATAATAAAAATAACGTAGCATTGTTTTTAACCTGTTTTAGCAAAATGGTGTTTTAGACCATACTCCATGAATCTAGACGGTGAATTTTAAAAATAATTATTAAGTTACTGTTACTTTAGAAATGCCACATATTTTTACACGAAATTTCTGGAAGATTTATTTAAATTGGTTGATTTAAATTTGAAATAAATATTTTTTACTATAAATAAACAATAAAAAATGTAGTCTGTACATTTATTAAATAAAACCAATTGATTATTCAAATTATTGTTTTAAGTCACCAACATTATACTCATTAATAACCTGCAACAAGCAAGGTACGTAGGTATATAGGTATAATCCACAGCACATTATAGTCATTAAATCCAGACTGCATGTCGACCTTTACACGTATCATTCTGTACAGTTGGGTACAAATCGAAAATACTCATAGGTAGTACCTATATGGTAACACTATTATATGCCAATGAGAAAATTCAAATTTGAGCACAACCTCTATGATCTGAGGGCACAACCCTGTATTTTAGGACCACCACCAACATGATACATTTTTGTTATTTATTTGGTCAAAGTAGTTTGTGATAAGTGACATCTACAAAACAACATTTAGAATCATTACCATTATTTTATTATGCTAATGCATAGAAATATTTAAACTATTAAGTGCCAATTACTCTTTACTTGCTACTAGATTGAATTGTGTAAGCCAAGGTCGATAACACTATCAGGCATCAAAAGTTATAATTCATTCTAGTAAAAGAACTAGTTTTAGTATAACGAAATAAACTAATTTAAAAACGTCTCTTTAAATATGAAACTATAAAATTATAACTTACTATTTGACCTCCGAAAACATCTTGACGACCTCTGTGGCGTAGCGGTAGCGCAACTGCCTACCATGCAAAAGGTCTCGGGTTCGAATCCCGGCATGGGTGAAATTTTTAGCCTCTAACTAGGTTTTTAAACACTTATAAAAAGAACGAATCCTTAGAGCTAAACAAAAATACGTTCCGTTTTTTTATTTCGAACTTAAAATGGGAGCTTGAAATTAAGTTTAAAAGTTGATTTGATATTACATATTCCATTCCCAACACATAAGTATTTTTTTATTTCGAACTTAAAATGGGAGCTTGAAATCAAATTTAAAAGTTGATTTGATATTACATATTCCATTCCCAACACATAAGTATTATAATTACACGTATTGAACACCTACGATGATTAATAATTACACTAATATTAAAACAATCCATTTGTTGCGCTTCCAAACAATCCAAGTGCTTTAGCCACAATTCGGAACGCGCGAAGTGAGTGATACAGACAGGCAATATTAAAAATTCTTCGTTAACGTGCGCGCGTGCTCAAAGAAATGTAGGTTAGGTACGCTTAATTTTGTGAAAAAGATGGTGGTACAGTGTATTGAGTGATTGTAAGAAAAATTGGCTCACACCTAGACGCTGTGAAGTATATTGACCAGTCCAAGGGAGCGAAGAATACGATCGGCTACTGCTACTACCAGATCACGGATGATATTTATATTGAAGATTTAGTGCTCAAAGGGTGATTTTCAAGACTAGTATGTACCTATGAGTTTTTTTCTAAATACATGGCATACTGTTGGTACGAAGTTGTCGGTGCGCGTCTCCGACTCGCATTTGGTCGGTTTTTTATGATTTTCATAACGTAATTTGATTTAATACAATTAAAATATGGTTTAGTACTATTTACTTAAATTTTGTTTTATTTTACAGCCCTCGTCTCTCAATCGGGAAGATAAGTAGGAATGCGTATGTCAATATAAGGTTGTGATAGAAATGTGACGTCTTTAGAACTTCATAAGGGCTGGTACTTAAGTATTTCTCAACGTCTTACTGACGTTTTGTGATACTACATAAGACGTACGATGCACGGCATACATATGACGTCACTTGCACGTCATATGGTGTCGTATCTCTGACGTCTTCAACTGACGTCGTAAGGCTGTGACAAATTCACGTCATCTGAGGGTTAACCCGACGTCGTAAAATGACGTCTTTTACGTCGAAGAGGACTGTATATGGACGTCAAAATGACGTAGAAATGCTACCTGGGCGTAATACAGAGAATAATGTAAAGAGGTTCAAAATTTCACTGATGCCGGTGAGTCGCCCATTAGCTCAGTTGGAAAGAGCGCTGGCACGGGTAGCCAGAGGTCGCGGCTTCGAATCCCGGCATGGGTGTAATTTTTAGCCTCTAAATAGGTTTTTAATAATTTATGTTTATAAAATTACTCAATATCTGTGACTTTGAGTACACAAAGTTTATCCAGATTGAATATATTTATTTATATTCTTTTTAAGGCACTAACCTGTGCTAAGGACAATTTAATAAAACTATTTATTTAGAGGCTTAAAATTCCACCCATGCCAGGACCACTGGCTAACCGTGCCAGCGCCCTCCTGATAAACTGAGCTTATTATTCCGGTATTTACACTATTTCATTCGGTACGATAGCAGTTATGACTACCATACCTCAGCTCCCTTAGCGCTGCATGCCGCTCACACCGGGTACCGGCAGAATACCAGCGCTGAAGTTCTTCCTGAACTTTCAGCACATGATGAGTCGGAGCCCATTCACATTTGCCACACCTAGGTTGATCACTCCCAGTCCATTACATTGCCTAGGTACACTACAGTACCGTGTATGACTTATCTTCTGAGTTTTTTTGCTTTTTATGTATGCTACTGTTTTATTATTGCTTTGGACTGGTATTTGGTTTTGTATTGCTATGCATTGTATACGTGTGTGTCTTATGTGAATAAATGTTTTATCTATCTATCTAAAGTACAAAGTACTGCCGGAGGTCGTGGTTTTGTTTGGATGTACATTTGAACAAATACATAGCCTCAGTATCAGTGTATTTACATCTTTGTCACCTAGCTGGTTTACCTAAACCTACTTCGTAACATCACAAACATAAGGCCACGCCGCTCGTGGCCTAGGCGAACCGAATGATTGGAATCAATCACTTGACTTAAGCAACAACAGGCGCAGTGAGGTGCTGGATGGGTGACCGTATCGTGACTACTGCTTGTGATATTTTTCCGAGCGCTTCCGTGCTTCGCAAGGCATGCGAAGCCGATAGCGCCTTCTGTCGCGCAATGGAAGTCGTTAAGCCATGTCAGAGGCTTCAGTTAGTTTATCCTGTTTTCTCCGCACTCAGCCTCATAGTTGGGCCATTGTGAGATCACTCCAGCCAGCCAATCTTTTTTCAGAAAGCCAGCAGTGCACCCAGGTCACTGCTGGCCTCCCGAAGGATCCCAGCTTTCCTATCATCGATGTTCGTTGCACTTCCACGCTCCCTCAGTGAATGAACACGTCGCGGGTAGTTCGTCTTCCTTGAGGCATAGTCGACATAACGGGATGTCGGTCAGTCCCATAGCGTGGAGGTGTTTATTCAGTGTTCAATGGCTCGTCATAAGTGCCATGGCTTTGCGCAGATCGCTGCATGAGAGGCGTTTCGATATTGTTGGTAGGGCCTCTCTGGCTTGTTTGCATTTCGTTTCTGTTTTCCATAGTTCAGCATGATGGGTTTCTGTTTGCAATCTTAATGTCGGAGGCCTTATGGGCAGTTTGATAACTTAAGGCCCGCCTCTGTCTTATAATCCTCCACTAACCCAGGCTTGGCCCCGTGGTAGAGTGTGACCTAACCTTAAGAGACCCGTGCTCCAGCGTGTGGACATACAAATGGTTGATATCAAAAAAGGGCACCTCTGTATCCCAGAGGGGTGAGCAGATGCAGGGACTGCCAGTTGCTATTATACGATCCTGGTTAATTACTATCACTTCATCGCCATTTATTAGTCGTTGCATGCGAGACGGTTTTGGGTACGTTTTATCCTGCCCTTTGCTGACACGTCCCCTATTCGACCAAATACGGGTCGAAGTATGTTCGCCTGGAGCGTTTCTTACCAGTCATTCCACTCACATTCGCCATTCCACCCACATTATATTTATTCTTTCTTACTTCATAATAATCAATGTTCTTAAAATATACAGTATATGATATACACCCCACTGTAGAGCACAGGTCTTCTTTCAGAAAGAATATAGGCTTGATCACCACGCGTGCCCACCTCAGATATGCGAACAGCGAGTTATATGAACATATCAGCCAGTCAGGTTTCTTTACGATGTTATCATTCACAATTAGCGAGTGGTATTTCTACTTTAACTTCACAAATGTGCCTGAGATACATAACATTACTATAATAATACTGGTTTCAACAAAAAATTATGAGTTATCTTCTACATTATGGGATTCGATCGTGAGTTCACCTAAAGGAGAGTAACTTTTGATTTTGACAGATGTAATCGAATTCATGTGCGAGTTCATGATCGAAGTGAGCTGCGAATCGAACCTTCAGAATACCAATTTCATTGACATTTGTAGTTCTCTTCACCGCCGTAGCGCCAGTGTAGAATTAAGTCTTGATTTAAAAGCAAACTATTCGTTTGTGTGTGTGTGAAGTGTGACCAGATGCTGGCCGGAAAATATTGACAAAGTTTGGAAAAACTGGGTCTAACCATGACGGAGTAAAAATATGATAAAATACGTTCTATGCGTAAGTACGTTCATATAACACTTTCTATTTAACATTACATCGAGTGTAAATTACTGTGTCAATGTTTTTATCTGTAAATAGAAAAAAAAAACAAATAAAGAAACGGTAGTCTACTTGAAAACACACTCAGTGTTTTAACGGTGTGATATTAGTAGCTTGTCGATCACACGCAAAATACTAAAGATAATATGCTTTTGGATTTTTCCAAAGCTGTCGAAACTGTCTCTGTTCCCATTCTGCTGGATAAACTAGAAACCATTGGAATCGGAGAGTTGCCCTTTCAAGGCAATGTAAATGAGCGACAAGTTAGGATTGGTGACTACACGTATGATATAGGCGTATGGCGTGCTCCCCAGAATTCCGTGTTATGTCTTGAAAGAGCTTACGGAGCTGTGATAAAAGTAATACTTAGTGGTTCAGTCAGATACTCGATTACACTTTTATATTGAGACTTGATTGATTTCCTCACAAAATTATTAAACAGAAACAACACATCTATGACCTACGTTCCCCTAGTACTTAAGAATCGACAGTGTATACCAAACGTTAGCCCATAGAACCAAACTTTCCCGGTGTCATTTTTATGTAGTAGGTTCATACACTTTTAATAAATAAAAAAACGTAAAGCCCAAACAACAAAATAGTTCCTTCGTCTTAACTATTAAATAACGGAAAATCTACTAAAACCCATACAGTATAACCTAGCCCACAAATAAAGTTATCGTACCTCATCTTTCTCTTCTCATTTGTTTCAATTTATTTTTCCTATAGACATACATAGCACGAACACTCCCCGTTCACACAAACACAATACACATACAAAATTACCCCACCCCCGCCCCCCCCCCCCTCTTTCCCTCATGCTCGCTACTTTACACACGTTTATTTACCGTCCATTACACTGCACCTATCGATTTTTTGCTAAGGTTAAAATAAGATAAGAATATTGTTAATTTTATTCATTTATAATTTCTAATTATTTACAACTTATTGTGTAACCTTATTTAATAAATGTATGTCCTAATTATACAGTGTATATTTGAAATCTAATGGTAGTTGGCGTTGACGTCTGAGATACAGTGTTTAACATTAGTTCAGATTTCATCGTTTTTTTTGTAATGCACGCACTAGTAGGCTCGATATTATTGTGTAAGGAATGTATTGCCTATATTTTTAAAGAATAAAAATTACTGAACTACCTGTAAGCAAATAAATCAGTAATCGTGGCATTTTTATTTTACTCGTATGGTAACCCCACGAGAATTGCTTCTTATGCCAGCGACTTGGATACACTGTATACTGCCAATGATATAATCTTTTTTATACATTTCAATAGATTTAGGCAAGTAAATACTTAGACTGTACAATTTTAGACAACGCAACATGTTTGTAAGATTTTTTTATAGCATCGTTTTGCCAAAACATGCGAAACAAATTATAGCCTACGACTTCGACTGAAGTAATATTAGTGTCAACCCCTATGCAAGAAATGTCATATTTTCGGGTTCTGAAGGTCAAATTAAGGTGAGTGTGAGGTGAACGACGAGGTGACCGACGAAGTGACCGACGAAGTGACCATCGAAGTGATCGACGATCTTACTGAATCGACATGCTGGCGTAGTCCCACATGACTTGGTTCTTGGATCTTCTGACCACCAGTCCTATGACCAACCAGTCCCATGTCATCCAACGTATATCCCACGTGGTTTGAATCAGAACCCAGTAAATAATATAAAGTCACTGTCCCACATCTGTCTTAAATCTACTGTCCCACCTCTGTCTTAAATGTACTGTCCCACCTCTGTCTTAAATGTACTGTCTCACCTCTGTCTTAAATGTACTGTCCCACCTCTGTCTTAAATGTACTGTCTCACCTCTGTCTTAAATGTACTGTCCCACCTCTGTCTTAAATGTACTGTCCCACCTCTGTCTTAAATGTACTGTCCCACCTCTGTCTTAAATGTACTGTCCCACCTCTGTCTTAAATGTACTGTCTCACCTGTCTTAAATGTACTATCCTACCCCTGTCTTAAAGGTACTGTCCCACCTCTGTCTTAAATGTATTGTCCCACTTCTGTCTTCAATCCACTGTCCTACCTTTGTCTTATCCAGCCTTAGCCTCGCGGCTTCGGAACGAGAAGTAAGAAAACTTGCCTATCTTGTATTTACGTGATGTTTTTTTCGTTTTCCTTGTAACTGTGTGTGAATTTGTGATGTGCGTGAATTTGTTCCAATAAATAAATCTTTCTTTTTTCTAAAACTAGTTTCATCTCTGACAGTCCTATGACTAACCGGCCCATGAATCTCGCCTAAAGCGTCAATCCCACGTATCGCGACTCAGGGACATGTATGTCCCACAACAAATCAAATCCTCGGCTACCTGAGTCTCGTCCACGTGGACGTAACCTGGCCCCGGAATGAACAAAAACCAGACCAGCCTCCCCCCGGTCCAGCAGTCCCTTTCCTTTTCTCTAACTTTCTTAGGTTAGCTGGAAGAAATTTCTTTGAGAAATTTATTAGAGGTCGCGGGTTCGAATCCCGGCATGGGTGGGATTGTTAGCCTCTAAATAGGTTTTTGAGAAATTTCTTTTGAAACAAGTCCGCCTTTGTACATCAACCCTTACCTGTTATTTAAGTTTTTTTCTGTTTCTTAATTTTTGTGCAGTAAATCGTAACAAACAAGCTTTCCCCTCCTCGTTTATAATATCCGTAGCACCAAATCAAGGGTTGGCTGGAAGAGATTTCTAATGAAATTAGCTCGCCATGTACAATCTTTTTTATTTTATAGGTCTGTATGGTTTTTATGTGTGCAATAAATTATAAAGTCCCCAGTTCAACAGTCCCTTGACCAACCATCAACAGAAACCAGACCAGTCTCTCCCCCAGTCCTATGTCAACAGTCCCATGACCATTGACCAACCAGTCCCCTGTCCACCAACCTCGCTCCCGTCCAGAGTGAGTCCCACGTGCCGCGGCTCGGGCACCAGTAGTAAGAACACCAGTCCGCCCACCAGTCCCATGACCAGTCCCGGGTACACGAAAGACAACGCCCAGTCCTTTTCTACGTACTTCGCCGCTATAAGAGTGCCTGTGGTATAAAAGTAAATATACTCGTACAATTAAAAATACACTTTATTATTAACTAGCTGACCCTGCGAACTTCGTACCGCCTAACAGTCGATTCTTTATTTTTTTTTTAACAATAACAATATACCAGAAACAATAACATCACAAACATGTAAACATCCAAGACCTGGGTTTTTTTTTGTTTCCAGCCGGGATTCGAACCCGGAACCTCTTCCATTGTAGGCAGACGCGCTACAGTTACGCCACAGAGGTCGTAATTCTAAATATATCTTTTGAGTACTCACCCAGAATGTTCCCGAGGCTGGTATGGGAGTTCCAGATGCCAAAGATGAGTCCCTTCTTGCTTCTCCCGAACCATTTGCCCACAATGGCCACCGTGCCCGGCCATCCCGTGGTCTGGGCCACGCCCGCCGCCGCCTGAATAAGAACACAACGACTTTTTAAACTTTGAAATCCTACTTAATAATATTTTGTAAATATGGATTGTAGGAAGCGCTCGTGACCTAGGCGAACCGAGTGATTGGAATCAATCACTTGGTTAATTAACAGGCGCGGTCAGGTACTGGATGGGTGAGCGTCCTGTGACTACCGCTAGTGGCATTTTTCCGAGCGCGTCCGTGCTTCGCAAGGCACGTTAAGCCGTTGGTGCCGGCTGTCATATAATAGCAGTCGTTAAGGCATGTAAGAGACCTAATGGGCTTGGTAACTTCTGACAGTAAGGCCCGCTGCTGTCTTACAATCCTCCACCAAACCGGACTTGGCCCACGTGGTGGAGTATGGCCTAACCTTCCCGCGATGCAGGAAGAGAACCGAGCCCCAGTAGTGGGGACATACAAGGGTTGATATGATAATGAATGATGGATTGTAGGAATGTAGTGTAGGATTCGTAACGAATGCATCCGACAGAGAACCAAAGTTATCGACATAGCTCAGAGATTCAGCGAGCTGAAGTGGCAGTGGGCTGGCCATATCTCGCGAAGAACCGACAACCGTTGGAGTAAACGCGTTCTTGAGTGGAGACCGCGACTCAGCAAACTTAGTGTAGGACGCCTTCCGACTAAGTGGGATGACGATCTGCGAAAAACTGCAGGCAGATGCTGGATGCGGCAAGCTGAAGACAGGGCGCTATGGCGCTCATTATGGGAGGGCTATGTCCAGCAGTGGACTACATAATATAGCCTGAAGAAGAAGTGGGAAAAAATCTACCATCTGCGAGCTATTTTGGCGTGCGCTGCCAAAACCGCTAGAGTTACACATGTGTAATGTATGATGGAATTGGTTAAAATAATCGTTAAATATCGTTTATAGGAGCATACTGCAGTAGCCACCTATGATTAGGGGTCTGCAGTGCTTAGTTACCGTATTTCTCATGTTGACAATATTGTATTGTAGTAGGTCCGACCAGGTTTCGCTCCGATTCGCTGAGCTTAACATCGTCGGTTGCTCGTCAATATTGACAATATTGTTACGTTATTATAGTGCGACTGTACTCGTAACATCTCAATATTATCAGGCTGTGTTATGTTTTTGAAATGCGACCCGACAATTATTTATGTGATAATTTTAATGTCTTAATGTTAGTTCTTTTCAACGCCACGCTATAAGGTACTCGAAATACTAATCCTGCGCTGACGAAGTCGCAGGCACCAGCTAGTTTTAAATAATTATATTATTACTTTATCAGCCCTTGTATGTCCCCACTGCTGGGGCACGGGTCTCTTCCTGCATCGCAGGAAGGTTAGGCCATACTCCACCACGGGGGCCAAGTCCGGGTTGGTGGAGGTGCCATGATAATGATCCTCTGGCTAGGCGTTAAAGGTTCACTAAAAAATTCCAATTTCTTCCAAAAAATAGACATCAGAGCAACAATTTTCGGCTGGGGCCAAATAAAACCCAGGCCTTGGATGTTTACATGTTTTTGACGTCGCTGTTTTTGGTTCCCACGACACAGGGTATCCTGGTAGAAGCAATGTATGAGCCATTATGTAAATGTTATGTTCATGTTATGTTTATGTTATGTTCATGTTATGTTTATGTTATGTTTATGTTATGTTTATGTTATGTTTATGTTAGGTTTATGTTATGTTTATGTTATGTTTATGTTAAGTTTATGTTATGTTTATGTTATGTTTATGTTATGTTTATGTTATGTTTATGTTATGTTTATGTTAGGTTTATGTTATGTTTATGTGATGTTTATGTGATGTTTATGTTATGTTTAGGTTATGTTTATGTTATGTTTATGTTATTTTTATATTATGTTTATCTTATGTTTGTGTTATGTTTATGTTATGCTTATGTTATGTTTATGTTTAATTTACCTGCATAACCAAGTAGTAGGACAGGTGGTGGATGCTGTAAGTCTTGGCCAGACCGAAGAGATAGCAGAAGATGCCAGAGAAGATCATCCCCAGAGAGAGGAAGTACCGCAAATCCACGCGCTCAGCTATCAAGCCTGTGGATAAGATCAGATTAGATTACAACTCGTGGCCTAGTCGAACCGAGTGATTGGAACCAATCACAACAGGCGCGGTCAGGTGCAGGGTCGGTGACCGTCCCATGACTACCGCTAGTGGCGTCCGGGCGCTTCCGTGCTTCGCAGGGCACGTTAACCCGTCGGTGCCAAATGTCATGTAGGGGCAGTCGTTAAGCCATGTCAGACGCCTTAGGCTAGGCGCATGCTGAGACGCAGGCGACGCAGCACAGGGCGGATTTCGCGCGGATGGAACGTCATTGAGCTACGTACGCTGCGACGCAGGCACGTGCGACGCAGACACGTGTCTGCCCTGCTCTGCATCTCGTTGTAGCGCCGGCATAGATTACTGCGCGACGCGTGCACGACGAGGCGTGTTTACTAACAATTGTGTCGCAATGACAGAACATTTAATTGAATTAGTTCGCTGTGAACCTTGTCTGTGTGATAAAATCATCCAGACTATTCAAAAGAGAGTTTGAAAGTGTATGAAGGGTGTGAATTGCCAAGGAATGGAGCGAATTGTTGCGTTGCAGTATGCGGGGCTGCCCTGCCCTGAACAGAACTGTGCTGTGCTGTACTGTACTGCGCCGCCTGCATTTCAGTATGCGCCTAGCCTTATGGGCAGCTTGGTAACTTCGGACAGTAAGGCCCGGGGAATAGGCACCGTTTGCTGTAATACAGGTTTCAAGCCTATCATCGCAACAGAAGATGATTCATACACTAGTTGTAATATTCAATTGTATCAACTCTGTAAGGTTTGTGGAAATTATTCTTTTTCTATTCCATTTTTATTCCCACCACTGTCTAACAATCCTCCACGAACCCGGACTTGGCCCCCGTGGTGGTGTATGGCGATGCAGGTATAGACCCGTGCCCCAGCAGTGGGGTCATACTCAAAGGCAAGAGTGCACAGCTTAAGTCACCTGACACGAACATGGCGCCCGCATACGAGAAGAGGAAGGCCGAGTCCAGCGTCCCTAGCAGCGTGTTTGCATCAGTTGTGTCTGAAAGAAAAACAATTTCGTTACACTCATAGTACGTACATACATACATACATACATACATACATACATACATACATACATACATACATACATACATACATACATACATACATACATACATACATACATACATACATACATACATACATACATACATACATACATACATACATACATACATACATACATACATACATACATACATACATAAGCTCACTCATAAGCTTAAGTCTCTGGGACAACTCAAGTTCTGCCACTTTCCAGCTCAGTCCACTTTTGACCTCTTAGCAAGGGCTTGAACGGAATTGTAAATTATTTTTTATATTTAAAACTGTTTTTTACGGATTTATGCTCGTTTATTACATTTTTACAATTTTCCAACGTTTCGGCACTTTTACAGGTGCCGTGGTCTCGGATGACTGAGGTAGGCGTCTTTTAGAAAGCATCCGAGACCACGGCACCTGTAAAAGTGCCGAAACGTTGAAAAATTGTGAAAATGCAATAAACGAGCATAAATCCGTATAAAAACAGTTTTAATTATATCTAGTGCTCGTGTTAACCTTAGAAAATACTATTTTTTATATATTTATTTTCGATGTTAGGTACTTTTAGTCAGATAAAAATGTCATTACAAAATAAAATAGTTACTAAACATGTCACACTTAATAAAAAAAAAAAATACATGCACAGAACAATATCCAAAAAATTTTCGTCAAGAACACATGTCATAAAATAATAATAATTTAAACACACAAAAAAAACACAAACTGAACAATATATATATATATATAGACACCACACAGTTGGACGTTATCTATGTATTTATTGTATTAAATCCATCGTCGAGTTAGCACCTATAACACAAGTCATTTAGTTGTACTTAATATAGGGCTAACGAGATCTGTGTAATATGTCCATGAATATTTGTTAGGTTTTGAAGCGCCTGAATTTAGCGCCAGGTAGGGCCTTCAATATTTTTCCCTGCACCCCCAAATCCCCATCCTATTGGAAACGCGGGTGCACGAAGAAAAAAACACCGGTAACAAGCTGTCAGAGTCTGAAAGAAATGGTGGTGTTGCACGGACTGTTCGGTCGACCAGCTGCGAATACTGGCCCCGTCAACGGCATAATCGTGATCACGAACGTCGCGACCGCGCTAATTCCACGCGGTGCAATAAACTCGTCAAGGAAAACACACGTAGTGGAAGGTTTGAAGGGAAGAGAGTCGCCAAGGCACGCCACCTACCACCATCGGCACGCCACGCTACAAGTGAACCAGGTACGCGTTTTAAACCCTCACTTTAAACCATCCAATGTTTATTTATTATTTATTTAGGACTTACTGAAAGGCGCCCAGTTGCACCACTGAGGGTCACTGGGGTCGACGCCGGGCGGCGGGGTCAGCTGGCTGCAGTTCTGGTGGAGCACGCTCTTCACCACGGATATCGGCTTGCGGGTCAGGTGGTACGTCATGTAGGTGAAGTAGGTCAGCACCAGGACGCTGGCTTGGTAGCTGGACGGGACAACATAAGACGATGATTTAAGCAAAGTCAGAAGAGGCCTTAGGGCGGCTTGAAAACTTCATCTTCAAGTTCAAAAACTTCAACTTCAAGGCTACATAAAAAAAAGTATTTAAATGGGTCTTTTTTAAGTTCCGTTAATATTTAATACTAAAACTTTCGTAAGCACAACACATTGTAGACTTTTAGTCCGGATTTACTGTGTGAGACGAGCAACCGACGACGCGAGCTCCGTCTCTGCTCACCATGATTAAGCTCCGATTCGATTCGATTCGCAAATCGGAGCGAAA
Organism: Yponomeuta sedellus; assembly: GCA_934045075.1. Lineage (NCBI taxonomy): Eukaryota > Metazoa > Arthropoda > Insecta > Lepidoptera > Yponomeutidae > Yponomeuta > Yponomeuta sedellus. The sequence goes on from OW203751.1 coordinate 326,401, forward strand.
CCTGGTCGGACTTTTCCGACACCCGTAAGTAAATCCGGACTAAAAGTCTACAATATTTAATACTACGTTTAAAAATATGCCTTAGGACCGGTTCCTGAATTGAGCTGATATTAAGCTTGCTTGAAATGCGGTTAAAAAAAAATGTATTATAAGAACACTTTGCGCCTAAAGGGCTCCTATAACACAAAGGATTATTTAGATGACAATGATGCCTGGAATTAAAGCAATACATGAGGCCTATGTTCTATAATAATTAATTAAAACTGTTTTTACACGGATTTATGCTCGTTTATCAGTCACCTTTTTATATCCAGGACACACATTGCCGCACTTACTGATTGAGAATTTTGATCGAGAATTGCATGTTTCTTGATGCAAGTGGATTTTAATCAAAATTGGGTGTAAATCTTAATTTCACCCAAATATTTTAATGTGTTGGTGTATGAGTTTTCTTTTTTTTTGTGTTTAGTATTAATTTCATCCAAATGTTTAATGTGTGTCTTGTGTATGAATAAAGCATTATTATTTATTACATTTTTACAATTTTCCAACGTTTCGGCACTTTTTCAGGTGCCGTGGTCCCGGATGACTGAGGTGACGGGCGTCTTTTAGAAAGCATTAACGGTTAGTTTACTAAAATTACAAAAGTTAATTAAGAAGTTACGTTCCAAAATCGGCAAACCAATTATTTTTATATAAAGTCAACAATACAACAAATAATTAACTTTTGTAATTTTAGTAAACTAACCGTTAATGCTTTCTAAAAGACGCCCGTCACCTCAGTCATCCGGGACCACGGCACCTGAAAAAGTGCCGAAACGTTGGAAAATTGTAAAAATGTAATAAACGAGCATAAATCCGTGTAAAAACAGTTTTAATTATGTCTACTGCTCGTGTTAACCTTAGAAAACTCTATAATAATTTTGTAAACTCTGTCAATTAAGGACTTTGAAAAGACTAAGTTCGGAGTTTTTTGTCCATTTTTTCTCTAAAATGATCTAGTTCTTGAAATGGACACCTAGTTTGAATTGTAACTTTCATTAAGCCGCACTTTTTGCGCTACTTTGAATAAAACCTTTTTATTTAAATTAATTTAATTTCAAGAGGCCTTAGGGCGGCCTCTGACTTAGCTTAAAGGTCTGATATCATAATCGTCTTGACCAGCACTAGTGGCATTTTTCCGAGCGGTTCCGTGCTTCGCAAGGCACGTTAAGTAGTTGGTGCCGCCTGTCGTCGATAGATGGCAGTCGTCAAACCAAGTCAGAGGCCTTAGGGCGGCTTGAAAACTTCTAACAGTAAGACCAGCCACTAGTCTTGCAAGCCTCCACCAATCCGGACTTGGCCCCCGCGGTGTATGGCCTATACCTTCCTAAGGGAAGAGACCCGTGCCCCTCGATGGGGAAATAATGTGTTGATGACGATATCAAACCTTTTTAAGTCCCCACCGCTGGGGCACGAGCTTTCTAGCCCGTGGCCTAGTGGAACCGAGTGATTGGAATCAATCACTTGGGTTAAAAATATATTTAAATGGGACTTTTTTTAATTCTGTTAATATTAAATAATACTACACTACTGTACGTAATATAGAGAGTATTGAAAGGAGGTTCGAAATTTCACTGACGCCGGTGAGTCGCCTATTAGCTCAGTTGGAAGAGCACTGACACGGATAGCCATCCCGGCATGGGTGGCATAGAATCCCGGCATGGGTGGAATTTTTAGTCTCTATAAATAGGTTTTTAAAATTATCCTCAGCACGGGTTAGTGCATTAAAAAGAATAAGTATATAATAGACCAATATTTTATGTTATAGCACAGAGGTATAGAGATAGATGTTACTTGACGACCTCTGTGGCGCGGCGGTAGCGCATCGCGACCTCTGGCTCGGATAGCTCTCAATAGGTTTTTAAACTGTCCTTAGCACGGGTTAGTGCATTAAAAATAAAAATAGTATATAGTACCTTTCGTTTTAGACGGAGCATCTTGGTGAACCGTTTTATGACGCGCAAGTACGTACTGAGATGCAATACGATATTGAAATTAGTAAAATTTGAGATCAAGATCCATGCAAGAGGTCCCGGGTTCGAACCCCGGCTGAGGATAAAAAAAACCCAGGTCTTGGATGTTTACATGTTTGTGACATCGCTGTTTCTGGTTCCCACGACACAGGGTATCCTAGAAGCAATGTATGTGCCTGTATATAAATAATTTATAAAATATTTTTTTCAGGCTACACCCCAAGAAAAAATTGTAACAGTACACGTAAACTATAAATTCAGCACTTATAAAAATACTGCTCCCAAGCACTTCTTAGCGCCACTGGATATCCGATCCGTAACATAACATAACATTTACATACAGGCACATACATTGCTTCAGGCCCCACACTAGGATACCCTGTGTCGCGGGAACCAGAAACAACGCCATCACAAACATGTAAACATCCAAGACCTGGGGTTTTTTTTTGTCCCCAGCCGGGATTCGAACCCGGGACCTCTTGCATGGTAGGCAGATGTCGTCATAACATAACGTAAATGTTATGTTAAATTAGTAACTAAGCACTGAGTACCTACGCATTCCAACTAAGGTTTGGTGACTCATTCTTATCACACGTTGTGATATTTCACACAGCGCCGGGCCTCGCATCACTGGCGCCCCTGGGTTAAATATACAAGTTTTTCAACCGACTTTAAAATTTAAAGTCCCTGAAGGTATGTTGGGCTTGCCTGGAACGCGGTTAAAAAAATGTGTAACAGAGCTACTATAAAATAATAGGATTATTGAGATGATAATGATGTCTGGAATTAAAGTACAATGCATGAGTTCTAGGCTTTATAATTATTACTAGCTGGTGCCCGCGACTTCGTCTGCGCAGGATTCGTTTTTCGAGTAGCTTATATTACCATGGCGTGGAAAATAACTAACATTATGACATTAAATATTATCACATAAATAATTTTTGGGTCGCATTTGAAAAATATAACAGCCTGTCAATGTTGAGATGTTACAGTCGCACTATAATAATGTAACAGTTATATCAATAATAATTGCGTTGAGAAGAATTATGACAACTAAGCACTGCGGAGCCCTAATCATAGGCTTATAGGTAGCTACTGCAGTATGCTCTATAAATTATATTTAACGATTTTTTTAAACATCTCCATCGCACATTACATGATTGTGTCTCTCTAGCGGTTTTGGCAGCGCACTCCAGAATAGCTCGCAGATGGTACCTTTTTTCTTACTTTCTTGACACTTTTGGACAATTCACACAATATCTTTATAAATTGTAGCCTACGTGTTATTCCGATTTATAAGCTATGTTATTGTAAAGTTTCATTAAAATCCATTCGGTAGTTTTTACGTGAACGAGTAACAAACATCCATCCGTCCATAATTACAAACTTTCGTGTTTATTATTTCAGTCGGATATAATTCTGTTAATTAAGGACTTTGAAAAGACTGAGTTTGGAGGTTTTAAAAACCTATTTAGAGGCTAAAAATTCCACCCATGCCGGGATTCGAACTCGCGACCTCTGGCTATCCGTGCCAGCGCTCTTCCAACTGAGCTAATAGGCGACTTACCGGCATCATTGAATTTCGAACCTCTTTACAATATTATCTGTATTACGTACTTAGGTTTTAAAAGTGTCCTTAGCACGGGTTAGTGCATTAAAAAAATATATTATCTTAGAGGTTTTGTTACAATTTTTTTTCCGAAATTATCAAGATTTTGAAATAGACACCTAGTTTAACTTGTAACGTTTATTTCTGTGTATTTTAAATAAAACCTATTTGATTTGACTTAGAATCCATCTACATTTAAAGAGCCTGGCACTTGCGCGGGCGCCACTTTTCCTACGGCGCCCCCGGACACCAGAGCGTGCTACCCTGCAGCCGCCACTGTACACAGGACCTAAAAGTTTATCAATATTATGAACTGTATGTCTGCATTATGTCGCATCCTATGGGTAGCAACGGTTGTAGAGCGTAGGTATTCATCTCTAGATATGAGAATTCCTAGAATGCAACATAACAAATTAATGTAACACACAGTGCCTTGTGTGTTACATTCTAACAAGTTGATAGACATTATTGCTTCCTGTATTGTAAGGATTTTAGATCACATTTGATCGTAAAGGGTCTCTTATTTAACGTTACATAACATGCATGTACATACAGGCACATTCTGGCCCCACACTAGGATACCCTGTGTCGTGGGAACCAGAAACAACGACATCACAAACATGTAAACATCCAAGACCTGGGTTTTTTTTTGTCCCCAGCCGGGATTCTAACCCGGGACCTCTTGCATGGATCTTGATCTCAAATTTCACTAATTTCAATATCGTATTGCATCTTAGTACGTACTTGCGCGTCATAAAACGGTTCACCAAGATGCTCCGTCTAAAACGAAAGGTACTATATACTATTTTTATTTTTAATGCACTAACCCGTGCTAAGGACAGTTTAAAAACCTATTTAGAGGCTAAAAATTCCACCCATGCCGGGATTCGAACCCGCGACCTCTGGCTCGGATAGCCAGAGGTCACGGGTTTGAATCCCGGCATGGGTGGAATTTTTAGCCTGTAAATAGGTTTTTAGAAAGGTACTTTGTTTAATCTAAGCAAAAAGTTTTTATGTCAGAAAAGTGGTCAACATTTTATGAATAAAATTAAATTTGGGAGATAATAATCAATTTTACACATTGTTCAAAGTTTTCTGTTTTTAGAAAGTGATTAAAGATTTATTCGTTTAAGAAAGTACCACTTTTATTTATTTCCTCGCAAATATGTGTTATAAAACGTCTTATGACATACGTGGCTTTCTTGTAGCAAAGTAGTCTCGGCTGTAATATCAACTTTACCGCACTCATATCATAATGTACCTACTATTATCAACGGTTTGTGTACTTAGATGAAATGAAATCAAATGTTTTTATTTTAGTCCGAGATCCATAGTTATATAATTGGATACTGTTTAAGTGCAATAGTGTGAACCCAATCATACGTTTAGAACAAAGAAATGAAACAATTGTTATGAGAATACAATATTCAAAAAGCTTAGAAAATTTGTCCTCAAGCGGTTTTGTTATGTTTTTAGTATTGTGCCGTTTGAATAAATTATTGCTCTCCCCCTCTCTCACTCTCAAAATTCTAATTCTAAAATTAATGAAACATACATTAGTAATATTAACGAAACCAATACAAATTGTAAAATTACACTTTGTGTTTTTGCTGGATAATGGTTTTGTTAGCCAATTCTAAATCGACATACGATTATCATCAACCCATTAATGTCCCCACCGAGGGGCACGGGTCTCTTCCCTAAGGAAGACATAGGCCATACTCCACCACGGGGGCCAAGTCCGGATTGGTGGAGGCTTGCAAGACTAGTGGCTGGTCTTACTGTCAGAAGTTTTCAAGCCGCCCTAATGCCTCTGACTTGGCTTAACGACTGCCATCTATCGACGGTAGCCGGCACCGACTGCTTAACGTACCATGCGAAGCACGGAACCGCGGTAGGCATTGACGGTCACCCATCCATGCACTGAAGGCGCCCTATGTTGTTTAACTTTCGTGATCGTTTAACATTACTCAGGCAGCCGGGGCTACGAGCGATCCACGATGATGATGATTTATAATGATGACCAACATTCTCTAAGACTTAAACACTTGGGACTTTGTTGTATAGAAGTATTAAGCACGTACTTAGTTTTAAAAATTAGTATCTTTTCAGTTTCTCTACTGTTACTTGTTAACATCGTTGGTTGTATATTGTTTCAGGGTCGCTGTAGATAGGACGTTCATTTAGTCCACACTACACTGTTGAAAGTCTTTACAACGACATCAAAATGTTTGATTGCATTGTACCTATCTATAGGCGGGAATCTGTTGTTTCTTCTACTAGCATCATTTTGTAAGCTGATGATTCTCCAAAAAGTATAAATATAAACATAAATTAGTTTAAAACCAAATTGCTCATGTCCTGTCATCTGTAATCAACAAGAAATAATAATAGTAACCTTTGGAGCAGCCTGTACGTCACCAGCAAAGTACCTACAGTCTATTTATTCTTACTTGTCCAATTTAGTAAACAAGATCCTACCCTTAAACCGTGACTTTCCAAAACTGCCATATTTCCATAAATGAAGTAACCTGGAACACTCTTTTAGATAACACGCTGCCAATTTTATAAAACATAGTTCATGATAACACCATTTTTATTTTTAATGCACTAACCCGTGCTAAGGAACAAATTTAAAAACCTATTTAGAGGCTAAAAATTTCACCCATGCCGGGATTCGAACCCGCAACCTCTGGCTATCCGTACCAGCGCTCTACCAATTGAGCCAATGGGCGACTCACAACATCAGTGAAATTTCGAACCTCTTTACAATATTCTCTGTATTACGTACAGGCAGCGACATCTGACTTAAGCAAATTGCATTACTTACAGCCCCGACTACCTACTTTGCAGTTAGGTTTAACATCGGAACGATATCACTGTACCCACATGATTACACCATTTTTATTTTTAATGCACTAACCCGTGCTAAGGAACAAATTTAAAAACCTATTTAGAGGCTAAAAATTTCACCCATGCCGGGATTCGAACCCGCAACCTCTGGCTATCCGTACCAGCGCTCTACCAATTGAGCCAATGGGCGACTCACAACATCAGTGAAATTTCGAACCTCTTTACAATATTCTCTGTATTACGTACAGGCAGCGACATCTGACTTAAGCAAATTGCATTACTTACAGCCCCGACTACCTACTTTGCAGTTAGGTTTAACATCGGAACGATATCACTGTACCCACATGATTACACCATTTTTTATTTTTAATGCACTAACCCGTGCTAAGGAACAAATTTAAAAACCTATTTAGAGGCTAAAAATTTCACCCATGCCGGGATTCGAACCCGCAACCTCTGGCTATCCGTACCAGAAAATGGTGTAATCATGTGGGTACAGTGATATCGTTCCGATGTTAAACCTAACTGCAAAGTAGGTAGTCGGGGCTGTAAGTAATGCAATTTGCTTAAGTCAGATGTCGCTGCCTGTACGTAATACAGAGAATATTGTAAAGAGGTTCGAAATTTCACTGATGTTGTGAGTCGCCCATTGGCTCAATTGGTAGAGCGCTGGTACGGATAGCCAGAGGTTGCGGGTTCGAATCCCGGCATGGGTGAAATTTTTAGCCTCTAAATAGGTTTTTAAATTTGTTCCTTAGCACGGGTTAGTGCATTAAAAATAAAAATGGTGTAATCATGTGGGTACAGTGATATCGTTCCGATGTTAAACCTAACTGCAAAGTAGGTAGTCGGGGCTGTAAGTAATGCAATTTGCTTAAGTCAGATGTCGCTGCCTGTACGTAATACAGAGAATATTGTAAAGAGGTTCGAAATTTCACTGATGTTGTGAGTCGCCCATTGGCTCAATTGGTAGAGCGCTGGTACGGATAGCCAGAGGTTGCGGGTTCGAATCCCGGCATGGGTGAAATTTTTAGCCTCTAAATAGGTTTTTAAATAGTTCATGATAGTTCATGAATTTGCGAGAAAATGTCTAGTTTAGGCATCTAATCTCAATTTTAAGGTTAGAATCTTGTTTACTAAATTGGACAAGTAAGAATAAATAGACTGTATATTCGACTACTAATCACCTTATTGTATCGTGTATTTGTTCAAAGATAGCCTTGCTAAGATATGCTAACAAACACTGAAGATAAAGAAGCAATAAAAAAAGATATCGAGCAGATAAAGGTGAAAACGACCATAGCGGAAGTCCGAGGTGGACGACATGATGATGATATCAACACTTGGTATGTCCCCACTGCTCGGGCACGGGCCTTTTCCTGCATCGCAGGAATGTTAGGCCATACTCCACCACGGGGGCCAAGTCCGGGTTGGTGGAGGATTGTAAGACAGTGGCGGGCCTTACCGTCAGAAGTTATCAAGCCGCCCATAAGGCCTCTGACATGGCTTAATGACTGCCATCACATGACAGCTGGCACCATCGTCTCAACGTGCCTTGCGAAGCACGGAAGAGCTCGGAAAAGTGTCACTAGCGGCAGTCACGGGACGGTCACCCATCCAGCACCTGACCGCGCCTGTTGTTGTAAGCAGCGAATGAAGAGACCCGAACGAAGAGACCCGTGCCCCAGAAATGGGGGCATACAAGGGTTGATATCGGGAGCAGTGATAGCGGAGCAGTAGAACGCCTGCTTCTCAATCGGGTGGCCGTGGGTTCGAATCCCGGCATGTATCAATGACTTTGTTTTATTTTAAGTCATGTACATTTGTGAAGTTGTAGTAGTAGAATTTTACGCGTTCCGATCAGACAAAGGATAGGATTCGTAACGAATGCATCCGACAGAGAACCAAAGTTATCGACATAGCTCAGAGAATCAGCGAGCTGAAGTGGCAGTGGGCTGGCCATACCTCGCGAAGAACCGACAACCGTTGGAGTAAACGTGTTCTTGAGTGGAGACCACGTAGGGTAGGACGCCCTCCGACCAGGTGAGATGATGGTCTGCGAAAAACTGCCGGCAGATGCAAGCTGAAGACAGGGCGCTATGGCGCTCATTGGGGGAGGGCTATGTCCAGCAGTGGACTACATAATATAGCCCGAAGAAGAAGAAGAGTCGTACAAAAGCACCTTTTTTAATATGAAGTACATCACTCGACGCGGATACTTGGTGCTTGCTATGATTTAGATTTAGATGACAATGATGTCTGGAATTGAAGCCAGTACAATGCATGAGTTGTATGTTTTAAAATAAGTACCTATGTAAACTCTGTTAAGTAATTAAGGAGATTGGAAAGACTAAGTTTGGAGTTTTTTTTGTCCATTTTTTCTCCAAAATGATCTAGATTTTCAAATGGACATTTGAATTGTAACATTCATTAATTTAAAAACCTATTTAGAGGCTAAAAATTTCACCCATGCCGGGATTCGAACCCGCAACCTCTGGCTATCCGTACCAGCGCTCTACCAATTGAGCCAATGGGCGACTCACGGCATCAGTGAAATTTCGAACCTCTTTACAATATTCTCTGTATTACGTACAGGCAGCGACATCTGACTTAAGCAAATTGCATTACTTACAGCCCCGACTACCTACTTTGCAGTTAGGTTTAACATCGGAACGATATCACTGTACTCACATGATTACACTATTTTTATTTTTAATGCACTAACCCGTGCTAAGGAACAAATTTAAAAACCTATTTAGAGGCTAAAAACATTCACTAAACATTCATTAAGCCGCAGTTTTTGCGCTACTTTGAATAGACCCTTTTCGTTTCATGTCATATGTAGTATAATGGACCAATTATGAGGCTAAGGACGGAAATCTTAGGTGGGTAGAACCACGGACTCGCAAGCGAGAGCCCCAGGTTCGATACCGAGTGCGGGCATGTACCAATGACTTCGTTTAATTTCAAAGTTACGTACATTTGCGAATTTGTAGTCGCAATACCACACGCTCACTGTGAAGGAAAACATCGTGAGGAAACCCGCGGCTTGGTTGGCTCCGCACGTGTTGACTAGTCTTTCCTGCGGGCTAGGCCGACTAAGCTGTCAGGATTGCATAGGTGCTGGGCAAGCCTACACCATCTATAAAACCATGTCCCAGGCACTACAGCGTCGGAGTGGTCCCTTCACCCATCTAGTGTAAGTGAAGATGCCACTGGACGCTGTATAAATCATCTCATTAAGTAGATGCAAAAGGTCAATATTATTATTAACTAACCAACAACACACAGCAGCCATGACCTCTGTGTTTGGCAGTCAAGCGTGTTAACCACTAGACCAACAAGGCAGGTGACATTTATAATCACGATTAGATACGTTAAATTTATGACTGCATCATGACTATTCATGACTCATTGCAGGATGCTGACATAACCAGTAAATTATCTCCAAGTGCAAAGATAAAAATTACCTAAGAGCGGCGTGCATGCATGGAAAATTAATGCTGATGAAGCGAAGGAGATCTTAGGATCGTAGCAAGCTACCAAGCAAAGTATTTTATTTAAAATTGCACAGAAACTATGACTTATTGAACGTTACCCTCTGACGACCTCTGTGGCGCAGCGGTAGCGTATCTGCCTACCATGCGAGAGGTCCCGGGGTCGATCCCCGGCTGGGTACAAAAAAAAAACCCCAGGTCTTGGATGTTTACATGTTTGTGATGTCGTTGCTTCTGGTTCCCACGACACAGGGTATCCTAGTGTGGGGCCAGAAGCAATGTATGTGCCTGTATGTAAATGTTATGTTAAAATGTTAAATGTTACTAAATAAACTAGGATCATTTTAGAGAAAAAATGGACAAAGAAAATCCAAACATAGTCTTTGAACTAAAACTTTCGTAAGAACAACACATTGTAAACTTTTAGTCCGGATTTACTTACGGGTGTTGTTATATCGGAAAAGTCCGACCAGGTTTCGCGCCGATTCGCAGAGCTTAATCATGGTGAGCAGAGACGGAGCTCGCGTACCGACAACGCGACGTCCGTATTCAACAATTCCGTATTCCATATAACAACACCCGTAAGTAAATCCGGACTAAAAGTTTACAAACATAGTCTTTTTAAACTCTTTAATTAACAGTGTTTCAATATTGTATACAATCAGGCGTTACGTTGCTGAAATCCATAATAGTATAGGAAAGAGCGGGTGATGGTGCTCTTCCACTATAAAGGGAAATTTCCCGCCAGGCAGAGAGTATGCCTGGGGACGGCCGGTCCGACTATTGTAAGTCGGACGTTATATATTTTATGGTGTGTCATTGAAACACTTTGATTGCGCGATGCAGGAATGTAAACTTATTTGGAGGCTAAAAATTCCACCCATGCCGGGATTCGAACCCGCGACCTCTGGCTATCCGTGCCGGCGCTCTTCCAACTGAGCTAATGGGTGACTCACCGGCATCAGTGAAATGTCGAACCTCTTTACAATAGTCTCAGTATCCCGGCATGGGTTGAATTTTTAGCCTTTAAATAGGTTTTTAAAATTGACTCAAGCAGTGTCATCTGAGAGGACACTGCTTGAAACTACAAACGACCTCATCAAATAATAACCCACACAAGAACTTTCTCTCCAATAGAGTAGTTAAAGAATGGAACAAACTCCCTGAAGAAATAGTGACAGCCACAAGCATTAATATGTTTAAAAACAAACTGGATAAATATCTAAAGGATACAAAACAGACAAGGAGTTAAACACAAATGTACATCTGGATATAGGCTTCACCAGTTCTATAACTGCCTGCCTGAATTACAAATAATAGTAATAATTTATATCAGGTGGCTGCACATATACAGTCTATTTATTCTTACTTGTCCAATTTAGTAAACAAGATTCTAACCTTAAAATTGAGATTTGACGCCTAAACTAGACAATTTCTTGCAAATTCATGAACTATCATGAACTATGTTTATAAAATCGGCAGCGTGTTATCTAAAAGAGTGTTCTAGGTAACTTCATTTATGGAAATATGGCAGTTTTGGACTAAAAAGACACAGTTTAAGGGTAGAATCTTGTTTACTAAATTGGACAAGTAAGAATAAATACACTGTAGATGACAAACTGAGGATTTGTTTATTAAATAATAACTTACATTTGTGAAATTATAGTAGCAATACTACTCGCTGACAGTGAAGGAAAACATCGTAAGGAAACCCTAGTGTCTGAGGTGTTAGCGTACCTCAGCCCTTGCTACGTACAATGGCCCAACTATGAGGCTAAGTGCGGAAATCTCAGGTCTAACTAAATAATAACTTCTTTTTCTTCAGGCTGTATTACTCCACTGCTGGAGATAGCCCTCCCCTAATGAGCGCAAGGTTGTGCCATCATTCGGGGGTAATGCCCATAATAACTTATAAGAGTTAAATTCAACTGACTAGTAAGGATTACCTATATGGAAGACAAAAATGTCTGGTCGTTAGGTACCAGCAGAATACCAGCGTTACAGAAAGTTATCTTTCTGTAACACATGCTGAGCTGGGTCCTTTTCACAAACGCAGTACATTGGCACCTCAGAACACAAAAATAAGGAGAAGTGCCTTGTGGGCGTGGCACTGTCGCCCAACGTTAGCCCATTTGGGCTAACCTCTGCGAAACTTTAAAATATGGCCGTCAATTGCTTCGCGCCAGCCGTCGTAGTAAGATCTGAGAAAAATGCCTAATTGCGCAGTGATTACCTGCAGAAATCGCTGTGATACATACTATTCAAAAACAGGGGAGTGTCTTTTCACCGCTAAACCTATTTTACTCACTATATTCGTCTTATAAACTACGAAAAATCATAATTATAATAATTTTATGTGCAATGTGCATCACATTACTAAGAACATAAATGGGACGTATTTATTACATTGTAGTTACTCCACTGCTGTTTATATATAGGATTTTCGTGGAGGTTTGCTAACTAGGAAAAGCCAGCCCGCAGTGAACCGTCACGCAAAACTGATCATTGTTCAATGCGATGTTTCGAGGTACGGCCGCATGTATTTGCCGCGAAATGTCAAATTCACCAGTAGGTCAGCTGGAGACAAAGTGATGGGGTAGTTCCTTTCTTTTCAGACTGATTAAGTATCGATATTATTGAGGCATTTATAATCGTTCGTCCAGACTTCCAAAATTACTACAACCAATTATTGTAAGACTAGGTATCTAGTCTTATCGTCGACTATTGCCCGCGACTCCATCTGCGTAGACTTCAGCTTGCGTTGCTAAGCTTTTATTTTAGTAGAAAGATTTTGTCTTATTAAAAACAGGCCTAGCTTCGATCATGTATTTCAAAAAGTTTCTAATAAAGATAAAGAAAAATACGAAAGAAAAATGGATCAAAATACAGAGGGTATAACTGATTTCCTCTCAAATAAAGTACCATTTGCTCCATCTATTTTACAGAGAAGTGTTTCCAGATGCTAAAGTGGGGGAAAAAATATTTCCGTGGGCAGTTCCTACTTTGAAAATACCAGTAATAACGAGTTCCATAAAGGTTGAGGTACCAGTATATTTAAAATCACGATAAAATTTTACATGGTTTAGAATATTCAATTATCACTTTATTCTAATCTTCATTTCATATGGACGACGCATAACTCTCCAAAAGAAAGTGTTTCTAAAGAAACAAATCAGGTGATGTGGTTGTGGTACTAAATCATAGTCTTATATATTTAATTTTTTATGAGCGTTATGTTATAAATGAAATTCGATTATGTAATGAAAAACAAGTTAAATAAAGCATTTTAAGTATTTTAATAATTTATTTACCATTTTAGATCCGACAAGTTCTCGAATGGAGACCACAATATGGTATGTCGGTACTTGCTTATATGTCATATCGGCAAGTGCAGCGTCGGACGACAAGATGGAGAGAAGATCTCATCCTAGTCGAAGGAAGACGCTGGATGTAAGCCGCTTTCAACTGGTCTTTTTGGAAATCCATGGAGGAGGCCTATGTCCAGCAGTGGATATCTTGTGGCTGAATGATGACGAAAATGAAAATATTCTCTGTAGGATTTCAGTCGGATGCTGATTTTATTTTTTAATCTATATATGTTTCGACAGTGTCATTGAAATTTTTTTTGACAAGCTTACAAAAGTTCTTCCTATTTACTGTATTTTTAACTAGGAAGTTACTTTATTTACAGGCCCATGATACATTTCAATCACAGCCATAAACATATTCTTTACTTAATCCTTATAATCCAAGCGTGGCTACTGATTTCCAATGTATCGCTGTTACTCAGACAAGTGGCAATTTCTTCAGAAAAATTTTTGTTTTTCGAGTTTATACATGTTTTTATTAATTTTTTTATATAGCTGGGTGAATTATTTTCAGAGAATGAGAAAGTAATTGCTAGTGTATTCTTAAAAAGTCAGCACTTCATTCTTTCGCCCAACAAAAACTGCTGTTAATTTACAGAGTCCTAACAGAGTTACCAATATTTAAAGCCAATTTGTAAATGGTAATGTAAGTGCATTTCCCGATACATTGGGATTCATATACTAAATAAAATACAAAGAAATATCCAAGATCCAGGTACAAATGCGTCCCTGACCGTGGACATGCTCTTCACACAAATATTAGTTCTTTCCATGACCAGGATTTAAACCCAGAAGACCTAGCTTTCCGGACAGAGTCACTACCAAGTATGCTTCAGTGGTGTTCTGTCCAACAAATTTAACATATCGTATTAGTATACAGTACAGGGGTCATCATCATTATCAAAATAATCAAATTCTATATCAGTAGAAAGCCAATTTTGCGTCTTTATCATAATTATACTGAAGCTACAAATACTGATAAAAAGACACGTATTTAATAAATATTTACATTTTACAGGACAGTAAATTAAATAGGATTATTTGTTTTAATAATATTGTTTTTGTAAATTTAACATGCTCTGTTTTTTGTATCATCCCAACACGAAGTATACTGTTAATAAATGAATAACCTCTCATCGGATAATTTTATCGATAGATGTATTATTTGATACAAGTGTTACATCCCTAAGGAGTTCACCGACGCTGTTGTTTAATAAATAAAAATAAAAAATGTTTTTCATAGTGTGCGAACCAATTAAAAGATTAGAACGCTAGTAAATGACTGGACAGACGTGTGCGTGAACCTTATATTTACAATATTGTGCATGTAATGAAAACGCACACATATTCAAAAGTGGCGACAGCGGTACCGGACTTATTTCGCGGCTAGGGCATATCTCCTTTTTTCTATGATCTGAGATTGGCACTGTACCTATTTAAATGACTTGTTTTGTTATTGCTTTACATTGTTCTTTTATTTTGTGTAAAATGTTGGATCGCATGTTATTTCTTAGCTTTAAGTATCATTGTACTCAGTTAAATTAATTTGTGAATAATATTTCTATTCTATTCTAAAATAATGTTAACATAATAGTCCCTTATTATGTCTAGTGTAATGTAACTTTAAGTTACAAACCCTGTTAATTAAGTTAAAATTTGTTTTGAAAAAAATAAATGTAGAATTTTTTTGTTGGCATCTTCTCAAAAAAATCTATTAACTGTGAACTTTTTTTCATATACTTTTGACTTTAAAGTCTTCAAGTTATTGAATTGTCACAGTAAACCATGGGCTTTTGTTGTATGAAACAGACCCCAGATGTACCCAGAAACCATCTGGATTCAGCTAAAGCCATCTGATTAAGTCTTTAAAGCAAAGGGCTGCAAGGAGAGAAAACTAAAGATCTGTATGCAAGTTCAATTGAAGAATATAAAAACCAGTAAGTATCCAGAACACCGAACCAGTGACTCACCATAGCAGCCGGTTGAAATGTAGTCGGGGACAGAGCCAAGTACATAGCTTCTGTATGGCCTGCACGCCGATGGGCGCCTCCCTGTTGACTCCAGTCATTTTGTGGGACTTCCTCGTGTGAGAGTCCTCGTAAATGTCTGCCAGGGCGTCCCTCATTCACGACCACACGCGTTGAACACTGCCACAAGCATAACTCTAATCGTTTTCCATAGAAAACCTTTGTTTTCGAATACAATCGCTTGGAGTTTTTAAAATAGTGTAGTTTTTGGTTTCTTTTTAAATGGCTTCGTCAATTGTTGTCGCTAAAGGTTAGCAGTCGTTTGTTTTTGTTAGTCAAATTCGAGTGTCGTTCTAAAAAATCGTAATAATAGCGTAAATTATAGCACAATAGAAGTCGCGATCGCGAACCAACTTACGATCACAACTTACGATACGAACCACGTCCTCTTTTTTTTAAATGTCAATGTCATTTTCAAGTAAGTTACGCAGTGTTAGCACTCTTGGCGAAGAGATGTGAGTGCGGCCGTGTGGACAGCTCCCTCATCTGTTCTATGTTCATACAAAACGCATAGTCTTTCGGTACTCCAACAGCAAACTGACGAGAGTGTGAGTACGCCTTCTGTCAACTGCGTTTTAATATTGCAAGGTGTTGAAAACTTTGATCCGTTTTGTATAACGATCTAAGTAAGAGATAATATAAAGTAAAATATAAGCATCTCACAAGAAGCACACTGCATTCAGTGATCGTTATTGTTTTGTAGAAAAATTGCTTTGGAATATTTTTAACTCGCCAAACCAATCGTCCGAAATGTATGCCTTAATGAAGCAGCGCTATCTGCTGTCAAGTAGGCGAACTAACATTTTATTGAAGCGCTCGTGTCCAGAGGCGTAACTACCTATAGGGGCCACAAATTAGACAGGTAATCACAGAACATAAACTGTGCAGGTAATAGGGGCTGGGCGGGGCAGTGCCCCGGGGCCCTCAAGCTCAGGGAGGCCTCGAATCCTTACCGGAAATCTCGATCGAACTAACCTTTTGGAAATTTCTCCTATTTTCAAAATAAATATGACAGGTTGCAACACCACTTTAATCATGGCAACGCAGTTGAGAGAAATTCAAAAGTTATGCCTTGGGAATTCCCCTAAATACTTCAATTCAATTTAATTTTGTAGTTGTAGGTTGGCAGCTTTATTTCCTAAAACCTAATCAGTTTACATAGAAGTGGGGCCCCATTTTTCAATTTTCCCCAAGGCCCTTAGTTACCTAGTTACGCCACTGCTCGTGTCCTAGTGGAACCGAGTGATTGGAATCAATTGGAAGCAACAACGTACCTACTGGATGGGTGACCGTCCCGTGTCTACCGCTAGTGGCATTTTTTCCGAGCGCTTCCGTACTTCACAAGGCATTAAGCCGTTGGTTCTGGCTGTTATGTAATGGCAGTCGTTAAGCCATGTCAGAGGCTTTATGGGCGGCTTGATAACTTCTGACAATAAGGCCCGCCACTGTCTTACAATCCTCCTCCAACCCGGACTTGGCCCCGTGCTGAAGCATGGCCTAACCTCCCTGTCGTGGACCCAACGTGCGGACATAAGGGTTGATATCAATGTTAGTGAAGACCGTGAAGACGGGGGAAATACAAATCGTTTGTAGTGCTTTTATTGGTAACAAATATAACTATATGTACCTATTGTTATTTCTCTCTTTTCGAAATGTAGGTATACTATTTTGTAGCTTTCAAAATCTGAGTGCTTAGTGCGAGTTTGACAGATCCGCGTTAATCGAGCATTGAGTAGTGAGTATGAGTAAGTTAACCGTTCGAACTGGCAAAACGCTGTCACAGTACAACTCACACTCGCGTTTATTCGTGTTTTGGCTGGTAAACGTGTTCACTTCTCAACGTAAACCATTACAACTCGCACTCAGCAATTTTAATTGCCATACTTGTCGCTAGGTGGCGCTTCCTCGATGCCATAGAATGAGTTTACGTTAACGCGATCGAGTAGTTAAAAAACTCGCACTAAGCACTCGGTGTATTAAAATTTGTGTGGCATCATTTGCTACTACAACTTCACAAATGTAAAATAACTTAGAAAACAAAGTCAGAAACTTAGAAAACAGATGTCGCTGCCTGTACGTAATACAGAGAATAGTGGTTCGAAATTTCACTGATGCCGGTGAGTAGCCCATTAGCTCAGTTGGAAAGAGCGCTGGCACGGATAGCCAGAGGTCGCGGGTTCGAATCCCGGCATGGGTGGAATTTTAAGCCTCTAAATAGGTTTTTAAAGTCATGTCATAGTCATACATGCCGGGACTCCAACCCACGACCTCCAATTTAAGAAGTCGGCGCCCTACCAGTAGCACGCACTTGTACAAATTTGTTTTTAGTGCCATGAAGAATTTTCATTGATTCATGTTCAGTGGATCAGTCTGAAGCCTTGTACCGACTATAAAACTATATTCCAGGGAGTCCATCCGTATATGCTGTCAAGAAGACGTTAAAAGAGCACTACTTACCTTTCTAACATCACATAGTTAATGGTTTACGTATGTATAAGTATATATTTATATGTAAGTGTACTATCGTATTATTATTTACATAGTTATAAATATTTCTCCCTTCCTCCCGCTCCCGCTAATTTAAACAACCAATACTAAGGTTGGCTGGAAGAGATCTATATTAGATAAGTTCGCCTTTGAAACAAATTTTAATGTAATGATCTTTCGAATTACCAGGACTTGGCCCCCGTGGTGGAGTATGGCCTAACCTTCCTGCGATACAGGAAGAGACCCGTGCCCCAGCAGTGGGGACATACAAGGGTTGATAACGATCTTTCGAATTTACTGTTTGCAATAAAGAATATAGGTATGTATATAAAAACTTGATTTTTTTATGTAGCCTCGATTGTGTCCCACTGATGGGCAAAGGCCTCCCCTTTTGTCTTCCACTCCTCTCTATTCATGGCCACCTCCTGCCAGCCCGGCAGAAAGGTCGTGAGGCCATCTCCGCTTAGGCCAGCCACGTTTGCGATATCCGTCGCGCGGAACCCAGTCAGTGACGATTTTTGCCCACTTCTCTGGGCCCATACGGCTTTGATGACCCGCCCAATTCCACTTCAGCTTCGGCCTGGTCCATCGTTTCTTGTAGAAAAGTAGTTCGCTTTTTTACAATACTTCTGTAGTGAAATGAAATAATTATTGTATTTTAAACTGGATCTTTTTACAGCCCCCTTTCAATGGCTTAGGTTTATTAGACGAAGTAGAATAGTGAAAACTTTCACACAATAGGTACTCGTCACTCGACCCAGACTAGGATACCCTGTATTCTGGTGTCCAGGCTAGGACGTCACAAGCATGAACATACAAACTGCGGCCACTTGTACAAATGTATGGAGAAATCTCCTATAGAGATAAGCTCGCCTTTGTAAATGTTATTTCTTATGTAACGTCGTCTTTAATATTTCTTGTGCAATAAAGTACAAATAGAGAATAGCACCAACCCAAATTCTTCCCGCGGGTGTCGTAAAAGGCGACTAAGGGACACAAACCGAGGGGTGGGCAGCAGCGCCCCCTGCAGTACAATTCCACCAAACTGCGATCCCCAACCCGCATGCCCAGCGTGGGGATTATGGGCATTACCCCCAATGATGGCACAACCTTGCGCTATGGCGCTCATTAGAGGAGGGCTATGTCCAGCAGTGGACTAATATAGCCTGAAGAAGAAGACAGCACAATGACTGCCTCGTTGATCTAGGCGTTAAGGTAAGGGTACCAAGATAGAGGTCGTGGGTTCAATTCCCACTGGGGGCCGCCACAAATTTGTACAAGTGTTCTAAGTCTGGGTGTATCTTCATGTTAGTGACGTCCTTGCCTGGTCATCCTCGGCTTGCCTGGACCAGGTCCAGGGATTGTGTTGTGTGAAAGTTATTATTATAATTATAGTAATTTATAATTAAGGTATAGTAACCTCTCATCAAAAGCGGGAAGGGAAATAAAAAATCGTAGTTATACATAAGTAAAATTTAATTATTAAGTAAAGATAACAAATGAGGATGGATGGCCACAAATTGCAAATATATTATTATCATTATCATAATTTTTATATTATATTAATTATATCTTTGCGTAAAAATACGTTCTGTTAAATGAAACGAAAAGAAAAACAACTAAAATACAGCTAAGACTAGAATCAATTTGATAATACAGGTTCTCTCACGTCAGAACAATTGCATTGAGATTGTACGCTGGGCTATTTTCAATTTTTATAGTAATAGTCCGAATCGGTGTTGAGTTTTCGCAGTAAGAGTCAGGCTCTTCCAGTGTACCTATTCACAAAAACTCGATCCGCTTAAAACGCTCCAATGAGTCAAGACTCTACCGGTGTTGAGTCTTCATTGTAAGAGTCAGACTCTTCCGGTGTATTCACAAAAACTCGATCCGCTTAAAATGCTCCAACGAGTCAAGACTCTACCGGGGTTCAGTTTTCCTAGTAAGAGTCAGACTCTTCCAGTGTATTCATAAAAGCTTAATTTGCTTAAAACGCTCCAATGTTATTAAGTATATGCTATTTAAACAGAGACAGAGAAATAAATAATTTGTAATAACAAATGTAATTTTACTAACAACCTATGGATTGTTTTGTCCGAAACAAAGTGATACAATACAATAAATAGTCTGTGATAAGGACTATTTGTACTGCGATGATCGAATCGTGTTTTTATGAATAACACTATATTATTTAGTTTTCATGCATTGCATTTGAACCTCTTTACAGGGTAAAACTTAACAGACTTATTCAAAGAAGCAAGATCGCTTAGACAATCTTCGAATGCAGTTTCAAATTAGTCTCTCCCTTTACGGAAGACTACTTCAAATGCATCTGAGGAGTGTTTTAGACGACTCGCGTTTTAATAAATAATAAAAGTGGAGATTTTAAAGGACATTGCACCAAAAGGCGACAACTATAAAATGTTTAAAAGTATTTTAAAAAACAACAGGGTATACAGGGTGGCCCGTTGTCAATCCCTTAACCACGACTGGAAGACGCGTTTCCGTACGTTAGACCATCTTCATTCCACTTCCTTTTAAATGCTGGAATCGATTTATGTAATTTATGTTTTGATGGTTTCAGAAACTTTATGTACTGTACAGTCTGTTAGCTTTTAGAATATACCTCCGCTACTATATGATAGAATCGGATACATTCAGACACTTAATTTCAAAATCAGAACTCGATCATCTGTACGAAAACCGGCGAAAGCTGGCGAAAACCGAAGCCTACTCTAGAGCCCGAGGTATATTCTAAAAGCTAACAGACTATAATCCCATTTAAGTTAAGCTAATGTAATCACACAGTTAAGTAATTAACAGTATCTTTTTAGGTTTATTAACAATATTTTTGTACGGTTTTTTTTCTAAAACGATTGTTCGAGATTGATATTTTTTTGGTAAAATTTTACTTTAAAATATTTTGATGGTTTTTTTTTGCTTTACAATGGCGCTATTTTATCAATAGCGCTTAAAACCATATATGTTTAATAGAATAAAATTATTCTAAGTAGAACAATGACTGCCGCATTGACAGAGCGCGAGAAGCACTAATTTAAGAAAATTACCTGCATAAAAATATTAACTGGTATTTCGAAAAATATATACATAGTATGAAAAATTACAAAAAATCCCAATCACAGTTAGCGGACCGACAACTCACCGTACACCCTGTATATTACAGATCGGTAACACAAAAATACTATCCATAACGTCCGTTCACAAATAAATAGCTAAAAACAACAGCCGACTTTCAATAATAAATTGTAAGTAGTGTTTAATTATCAAACTATACACTGTAATTTTCACATCGAAAATCCACCGTAATACTCGTATGTTAATATTGCATTATGCAAACAGGGGTATAATTAGTTAAACGGCTGACGTAAGCCATCGCCCACTCTGCACAGTTAAATACGATTTAATACTATCAATAATTTACAAACGCGAACGTTTTTTTCAGTAGATATTCGTATACTCTGTGCCAATTTAAGTCCCCAATATGTAAACAAACAATGAAGTTAGAAAAACATAAGGATTATAATTATCTTGAACCAATGAGATTCACGGGCCAGCGACCCAACAAATACAAAATATATATTTTTATTTGCCTCGCAATATGGCTTGTTTACGTCTAATCAACTTCACATCGGTACAGAGTATAGTGGCCTAGATAACGCTGCAAAACTACCAACTCTATTGAAGAACAGAGTGCTTAGTGCGAGTTTGACAGATCCAATCGAGTAACTTTACTACCGCGTTGATCGAGCATTGACTAGTGAGTATGAGTTAGTCAACCGTTCCAACTGACAAAACGCTGTCACAGTACAACTCGCACTCGCGTTTATTCGTGTTTTGGCTGGTAAACGTGTTCTTGTCGCTATACTTGTCGCTAGGTGGCGCTTCCACGATGCCATAGAAATATGAGTTTACGTTAACGCGATCGAGCAGTTAAAAAACTCGCACTAAGCACTCAGCAACAAAAACAACTTTTAAACCCATATTAGTTCAAAATTAACATCAATACAAAAGTTGGTAGATTCATAATACACATATAACTACCAAAATTCAGTCCAATAGAACTACTATGGTAGAGTTGTTGTCTTAGGACAACATATTTGTTGTCAAGTCAGCCACTCTGACTGAGAAACTCTGCGAAAACTGATTTACCTAAAGTCAACCACTTTAGGTAAATCAATTTTCACCACAGAACTACCGAACGTGGTTCTTCCAAATATAATTTATCAATAAATACATCCAACAAATTAAATAACAATAAATATAACTAGTTACTTTATACTATCAATAATAGTTATTTCGCTTTACAGTTTTATGTACATTCTCATACTTTCTAAATAACTTTGTATTGGTATTTTCCCTCCCGTACATCATTAGGTTTTTAAGCGTGTGAAGAATTAATTTTGCTTCTCAAAATATCTTTTAAATACTTACAATTATCATAACCTAGTATATTAATAAAGTTTCTGACTATAAGTTTGCTGTAAAGCCTTAAAAATTATTAATTTCGTACAAACAGTATTTAGTTCCAATGTGCATACTTGCCGGAGTCGTGTGGAACTTTGCGAAGTATGTTTTGAGCCATTTGAAAAAGTTCTAGTGACCTACGTTAAGCCGTTGGTGCCGGCTGTCATATAATGGCAGTCGTTAAGCCATGTCAGAGGCCTTATGGGCGGCTTGATAACTTCTGACAGTAAGGCCCGCCACTGTCTTACAATCCTCCACCAACCCGGACTTGGCCCCCGTGGTTGAGTATGGCCTAACCTTCCTGCGATGCAGTAAGAGACCCGTAGCAATGGCGACATGAAAGTCTTGACAACGACCTAGATGGCGTTAGTAATATTACCAGCACCCCATAATGAAACTTAACAAAATCCTAGGTAATTTTATTACGCGTTTCGCCTCTAACACGAGGCATCCTCAGGCTCACAAGTGACTGTGACTTGCACTTGTGAGCCTGAGGATGCCTCGTGTTAGAGGCGAAACGCGTCGCGTGTTTTTTCACACAAGTATTGGTGTCGGTGGTGGTGTGTTCGTGTCTTGCTTCTGCTTGAACAAGTGTGAGGGAGGGCGGCGCATTAACTAACCGCATGGTGCGCGTGGGATTATTGGCGGAATTTAGCAAAGTAATTTTCACAATTTAATGCTATTATGGATTTCCGCAACGTAACGCCTGCTTCCATACAATATATTTAAGTATAAACTAACGCCATCTAGTGAGTAAAAACCAGAACTTTTTTAAATGTCTCATTGTATTTTTTGCTTCAAACATAACCGAAAAAAGCCTTAGCTCCGTTGCTAAGCGTTGCACTTGCGACTTTACTGAGCTCTTAGGAAACGTAATAGATTGTCATCATGCGATCGAAAAAGGGCAAAATTGGTTGACAGGTCCAGGGCTGAAACTAGATGTACAATAGACTATTTGACAGTGTGAAAAAGAAAGTATTCATTATATACATCTGTATAAATTATGAGTTGTAAAACAGATTTAAGGCATTTTAACTGAAAAAAAATGGATTATTTCTGCATAAAACCTAGAAAAACTTAGTAATATTGTAACTGTAGCAATTTTATCGAAAACGGCCAAGATTGGTCGAATCTATAATGACGTCACAGCTCAGTCAACATAGCGATCCGAGAACCCGAGAGTTGACTTGATGCTTGTTTGTTTACGACCAGTGACGTCATTAATTCCTGTGCGACGCCATATTGCTTTATCTTTTAAAAATGATTTTTTATCTGCTCTTTTTTTTAGGAAAAATACACAAACGATTTAAAAATTAACACTTTCCGAGCACTCATTAAACATCAACGAAAAATGTGATTTGGTTTTCAGAAACATGTCAAATAGTACAGGATTTTGAAACTGGTAGCATTGTACCCGCTAACAATGAGCCCATTTAAGCACAAATTCACAAAACAATTCATAGATGGCGCTTATAGGCGTACACATACAAGAACAGGGAGAAGTCTATCAAATGTCGCTTCTTCTTCAGGCTATATCACGTAGTCCACTGCTGGACATAGCCCTCCCCTAATGAGCGCCATAGCGCCCTGTCTTCAGCTTGCCGCATCCAGCATCTGCCTGCAGTCTTCCGCAGATCGTCATCCCACCTGGTCGGAGGGCGTCTTACACTACGTTTGCCGAGTCGCGGTCTCCACTCAAGAACACGTTTACTCCAACGGTTGTCGGTTCTTCGCGAGATATGGCCAGCCCACTGCCACTTCAGCTCGCTGATTCTCTGAACTATGTTGATAACTTTGGTTCTCTGACGGATGCATTCGTTAAGAATTCTATCCTTCAGAGAAACTCCGAGCATAGCTCTGTCCATAGTTCGCTGAGCGACTGTCGCGCTGTCGAACCAGAATGCGGCTGTCAAAATTAATTTATTCATTCGCATTCTGGTTCTTCTACGACCATGCCTGTCAGCGCCATCTACGATTGCTTTTTGAATTGGTTCCGAAAACTGGAATTCTGCCTTTAAAATGCCTTTGTTTTTAGGTACCATCAGCCAAGTGAGAGGCCTTAGGGCGGCTTGAAAACTTCTAACAGTAAAACCAGCCACTAGTCTTGCAAGCCTCCACCGATCCGGACTTAATCCCCGTGGTGGAGTATGGCCTACACCTTCCTTAGAGAAGAGATCCGTGCCCCTCGGTGGGGACATAATGGTTTGATGACGATGATGAAGCCTGGGTTGCGGTGGATCACCTAAAGGTTTCTTTTTCTCTGTAACGCCCAGATGCACCCGAACAGTGGTCTTGCAATCTAAGATGGCGGACGGGGTCTTGTGGGCTAAAGTGCGGTCTCACGGTCTACGATCCGCAAGGGCAATGTCACGGTCTGCGGTCTGCGAGGGCGGTCTCACGGTCTGCGGCTTGCAAGGGCTGTCACACGGTCTGCAAGGGCGGTCTCACGGGCTGCGGTCTACAAGTGCGGTCTCACGGTCTGCAAGGGCGGTCTCACGGGCTGCGGTCTACAAGTGCGGTCTGGCGGTCTGCGATCGCGGTCTGCGGTCGGGGCGCCGCTACGAAGACTGACCGGCGCGGGACAGCTCGTAGAATAGGACGTAGGCCTCGGACGAGACCACGTCGCCGGCGTTTATTGGAGTCACTCTGCGAAGGAGATACATTAAGATACAATGTTAGAATATTTTAGAGGCTTAATCGCGTAGTAATTTTTTGCAATTTCACCTCGACGTTTCGACGACGTTACAGTCATCGAGGTCACGAGAAGACTGATGGCTGGCACCCGTTCGCATCTTCGGCTGATGAGGTTTCAGACTACCCTCAATCAGCCATCACAAAGCACTATTAGGGTTGTGACTAGGCGTGATCATTGCAAAGACGAACCGTTTTATAAGACCGTTTTGATTTCCGCGACGATAGGCCCGTTTTACGTTTCATTCTAAAGCAGTGCCAGCGTTTGTCGTCGCGAGACCAGTCCTTAGATTGTTTGACTCGGATATGTCCTTTAATACTATATTAATAGAGCCTAGAACGTAATGAGAACATTGCGACGCCGTCGTCGGCTCCTTGCTCGTTCCGTTCGTTTTGGTCTGTGATACAATAAAGTAATCTTTATGTCTATGAGTATACAGTCGAATATCGTGTAAATGAACTTATTTTTTTCCGATGTTTATTTTATTTATTTTTATTTTATTTACTTAGGACAACCAGTAGCTAGTACACTAATACATCTTAATTATAGAACATAAAGGGTTTTAAGGTAAGTGCCTAGCCTATTAAGGTT
This sequence comes from Yponomeuta sedellus, assembly GCA_934045075.1. Classification (NCBI taxonomy): domain Eukaryota; kingdom Metazoa; phylum Arthropoda; class Insecta; order Lepidoptera; family Yponomeutidae; genus Yponomeuta; species Yponomeuta sedellus. Next base: position 352,025 of record OW203751.1, read on the forward strand.
GCCACAGCATGCACCTTTGCTAGTGTTCAAGTTAACATTTTTGTAGTTTAATAAATCTACAATTAATCTGCAAACAAATTTTAATTAAAAATTAAAGACATATATATGATTACTTTACCTAGGCACTCCTGATTTGAGAATCTGTTTGATTTTTTCCTTAAATATATAAACATTATCAGAGAAAATGTCGACAGAGCAAGATGACAATTTGTTATACAGTCTCAAGAGACGAGGCATTGTGGCATTGTGTTTAAGGTTGGTTTTGGAACAAGGAGCGTTAAACAATTTATTAATTCTATACCTAGGATATTTAGTGGGTACTTTTAAATTAATTTGGGATAGTATTTGCAAACAGTCTATTTTATTTCTCAATATTTTGAAATGGAAGTTTGCGTCGAGTAATAATCGTCTAGAGTGCAACTCATCCATTTTGAAATGCAATAGTCTGTCCTTGTAACTTTTTACATCTCTGGCAATTCCACAGCCGTAAGCTAGATGCCACATGAACCTTTTTTGTATCCGTTCTATTCGCATGATGTGAACATTATAAAATGGTGACCAAACTACGCTACAGTATTCAAGAATGCTCCGAACCAGAGAACAATAAATGGCTATTTTGGTTGAAGCCCTCTTGAACACCTTGCAATTTCTAATTGTGAAGCACCCTCGCCCATCACCCATGATTATATCTAAGGCCTAGCACCCTCGAGGCCTTAGATATAATCATGTCAATATGCGGCAAGAATGTTAGTTTTGCATCCAGAATTACCCCCAAGTCCCGTATCTGTTCTACTTCCTGCAAGGCAACACCACTGACGCTGTATTTTGTCAGAAATATCTTAAAATTTCTAGTAAATTTTATGTGATAGCACTTTTTTGGATTTAGCATCATTCCATTGTCCTCACACCATTTGGCTAATCTATTTATGTCGTCTTGCAAAAGTTCGGCATCTTGCAAACATAAAATTTTCCTAGTTAATTTGAGGTCGTCGGCAAATAGGTACAGCTCTGAATGCCAATATGCTCTGTCACATCATCAACAAACAAATTGAAAAGCCAGGGTCCAATATGAGATCCAATTGTGGAACTCCTGACTCAGCCAAGAATGAATCTGACTGGTATCCATTCACCACCACATATTGAGAACGTTTAGATAAATAGCTTTCAAACCAACCAAGCATCGATCCCGAAAATCCGTAACTTCCCAACTTATTTAAGAGTATTGAGTGAGGAACTCTGTCGAATGCCTTTGTAAAGTCGGTGTAAATATTTTTTTATTTTTATTTTATTTTATTTAGGGTCACCAACAAGGTATACATTAAAACATCGTATTAATCACATGCACCAAGGATATAAATTAATGCTACCTTAATTATAGGTGTCCACAGCATGCGTAAATTATAATGTAACACCTACTTGAACCATAATAGCAAAAATGCATAATTATGTTCTGACACTATTAAGAACTATAAAAAAAAACGCATTATAATATGAAACAAATAGAGAGAGAGAGATGACATGGTGGAAGGACGTTATGTATTTGTGCGATTTGAGTCCAAAAGACCAAGAATGGCCCGTTTGAACTGGTCTCTGGTATTCGCCAGGATGTCGACTTCACCAATAGCCCCCACAAGGGCATTATATTGATTAATTAGCCTGTTAAGTGGTGAGAATGAGCCTAGATTTGTCTTTGATCTACTGGAAGTAAACAGATTAGTCCTTTTGCATTTACGGAGTTTAGCGATTCTCGGCACAGTAATATTAATGGAAGATAAAAGTAAGGGAGCATCAATGTCGCCTTTTAGGATCTTGTGAAGAAATATGCAATCAATGACCAGCCTGCGTTCACTTAGGGAAAGTATCTTGAAATGGCGAAGCCTCTGAGCATAGGAGCGTAATTTCCTACCCAAATTATATTTGTAGGAGAGGTGCCAAAGAAATCGTTTTTGTACGCTTTCGAGTCTTTTTTTATGTACCTCGTAGTGGGGATTCCATACGGGACTTGCGTATTCCAAGATACTGCGAACCAAACTGTTGTACAGTGAAATTATAGTCATCGGATTTCTCAGATCGCCAGAGTTACGCAATACAAACCCAAGCACCCTAAAAGCCTTAGTGACTGCTTTATCGAAATGTAGATGAAATCTTAATTTCGAGTCGAGTTCAACACCCAAGTCACGGATATGGTCAACTTCTTTTAAAGGTACTTCGTTGATGGAATAGGTGCGTGTGAAATTACTCTTCTTACGACTAAACCTGACAGCATAACACTTTTCGGCGTTGAGAGACATTCCGTTCTGATCACACCAATCAGCCAACCTTCTGAGATCCTCCTGAAGCTCAAAGGCATCATTAGCTGATTCAACAGGTCTAACCATCTTGAGGTCGTCCGCAAAGAGGTAAAATTTAGAAAACAAGAAACATTCCTGCACGTCGTTTATGAAAATATTAAAAAGTATTGGGCCAAGATGGGAGCCTTGAGGCACCCCCGAGACTACTGGATACGCAGAAGACCGAAAGCCATTCACTACAACTTCGCAAAATCTGCCCATCAGGTAAGACCCGAACCATTTCAATAAATTGCCGTGAATACCGTGCATAGATAATTTGTTTATTAAAATGTTGAAGTTTACCCTGTCGAAAGCCTTGCTGAAGTCGGTGTAAATGACATCCATAGACCTGCGTCCATCCAGACACTCGGAGAGATAATCCACAAAACAAACAAGATTAGTGGTAGTGGACCTGGCCCTAATAAAACCATGCTGATGAACGGAAAGTAAATGCTTAAAGTGCCAGGAAAGTAATGGGCATAACAGCTTCTCGAAAACCTTGGCGAAGATCGGAAGGATACAGATGGGTCTATAATGTGTGACTTGTTTGACATCTCCCGATTTGAAAATAGGAACCACTAAACTCTTTTTCCAATTAGTTGGGAAGATACCGGTGGCCAAAGACCTGTTGTAGATCAGAGACAGAGGATACGAGAGCGAATCAGCGCATTTAGAAGCAAAGACCGATGGAATCCCATCTGCACCAGCACCCTTAAACATATTAAGTTTTTTTAAAGCTTCGTGAATTTCCGAACTACTGAAAGCAATGGATCCCATGAAGTTACCAGTTTGAGTCAGTTCTTTCAATGAGGAGACACTATTTGGGGGGGAGTCTTTATTAAAGACTGAGCAAAAGTGCGTAGCAAAGAAGTTGCAGATTTCTTCACCGTTAGATGAAGATTTATTCTCGTGGTACATTTGACTTGGTATGGAACAGTTATTGCCTTTCTTTCTTTTAATATGGGACCAAAAAAGCTTAGGGTTTTATGTGAGGGCCGCCTCAAGGTTAGACATATAATCTCTATAAGCAGTCCTCATCATGGCGTCGCATCTTTTTTTCAATGTTTGGTAGGTTATAATATCAAGCGGATTTTTATATTTTTTGTACCTTGTGAGGAATTTATGTTTTTCATTAAGTCTACGGATGAGGTCGGTCGAGAACCAAGCTGGATATGACTTTTTACGAAATTTGCGCAGAGGATTCAGTTTTTTAATTACCTCGTGAATAACTGAATAGAAAATGTCTAACATGTCGTTAACTGTATTTGAATCGGTAAAGAGTTCATCCCAATCTACCAAGTTAAGTTCGGCATTGATTGCTTTGTAATCAGCTTTAAAATAGCTGTATCTGTTGTTGGGTTTGGGCTGTAGACCTTTATCAGATTCCATAAGAATTGTGAATTCGAGCGGAGGGTGGTGTGGATCAATCCTACTCAGAACATCTGAAGCAGGAGTTGCTTCTGTAGTATTGCAGTTTCCGAGTACGAGATCTAGAATCCTGTTCAGCTTATTTGGTACGTGGTTGAATTGCATAAGATTGTGAAATTCTATAAAATCTGACAAGATAGTTTCAAGCTGACCCAAACCTATGGGTACAGTATCGTTTTCCTGGCTATGAGGGGCGTATAATTTACCCAGATTGAAGTCACCAACGACTAACAGGCCCACTGTTGGATCCACCTTTTTGCTAACGTTGTTGGTGAATTGTTCCAAAACCTGACGCTGCACGGGACAGGGAATATATACTGCACATATCTGAAGTAAGTGTATTTTGCCGGCACTATCACTTGTTTGCAGGCCAACCCATAAAACTTCGCATTGACTTTCTAGATGTTTTAGTCGCTGTGACTTGATTTTTTTAGAAATGGCTATTAGTACACCCCCACCGTCAGATTTTGATGAACTTGTTGCACAGGTTTCTCTGTCTCTTCTAAAAATGTTGTAACGGTCATCAAATAGCTCTGCATCAAACACACTGTCATTTAACCATGTCTCACAGAAAATAATAATGTCGTAATTGGAACCACACACATTATGAAGGACTTCTGTTGTTTTGCTACGAAGGCCCCTAACGTTTTGAAAATAAATTCGTAGCATTTCAGACATAATTCTAGAGAGATATCCAATACATGATAAGTACAACGTAGTAATTAAAAAATAAAACTTAAATCAAACTGTTGAGAGTTTCCATATCGCGGATGAAAACGTGATCCATCGATTCTGTCTTCCGCATGTAACTTTTGCCTCCTCTAACCCATACAAACTTGTAGCCGATCTGTTTAGCCTTAAGTCGCGCTGCAGCATGTAGAGATTTCTTGTCGGTAGAAAGGTGTTCCAACACGAATATGGGAGTTTTCTTCTCTACACCAATGCCGACATGACCAGTGTTTAATTTGTCATTAGGGTTGTCCTTATTAAACTTGATAACAGCGGCCAAAAACGTATCTCTTATGCGTGGTGATCCAAATTTGACAAGAATCGACCTAGGGCGCGAGCTTGTTTTGTCCATTTTTGCTAATCGGGAGCAATAATGGATTTCGCTTTCATTTAGTTTGCAGTCGACAATACGACTTATCTGCATAACAGTGGTTATTAGGTTCTCGGATTTATTTTCAGGGACGCACTGTATTTCAATATTGTTAGAGCGAGAATGCTGCTCCATTTGGTTAACCCGTTGGAGTAAGACATTGGTCGTAGCTCGTAAAGAATCGTTCTCCTTTTTTAGAGCGTGTATCAAGGAGGATTGTTCTTTGTTCTCGGACTTAAACTTTTCGAACTCCAAATTAATAAAGTTCATGGACTCTTTAAAATTTGCAAACTCCTCCTTGAGCTCTTTAAGTTCGAACTGTAGGCAGTTCTGTAGTTCTTCTCTGATTATCTGTCGAAGACTGTCGGTGGAGAAGGATACCTCTGCTGGGTCGGGCTGAGGTGCGGTTGCTGAATGAGACGGCTTTGATCTCGTGGTGACGTTATCGAAGAAGGATGAATTATTGAAGGAACTGTCGCGCTTGTTGACGGGGGTATTCGCGTTTTGGTTACTTTTATGCGATCCGCCAAGACACACTGCACATTTCCAAGCAGATTTCGATCTTCCGGGTAATTTTTTATACTCCGCGAGAGTTAATTTTGCGCAGTAAAAATGATAGTGTCCGTAGCACACCGCGCATTCCAAGCGTTCGTCCTCACGCAGAATGCCCGGACAAATAGCGCATTTCGTGACGGGCATTATGTATGACTGATATAGATTTTGCCTCTCGGAGACAGCTCGGTAAGTGTCGTGTCTGCGCTAAACGATCTTTGCCGCGTCGACGTTGGGTGACTACGAGCCGGCTTTTTGACCGACGCACGCTAATTTGACCCGTTCGGCACTCCGCCACTTAAGTGTAACCGTGCGAATGGCTTGCTCTTCAACTGAGCTACCGTGGTTACTGGTCACTTATAAATTATCAAAGTGTGAGAATTACTTAGCTGTTTTGAGTCCAAAAACGTTGTGAACACTGGTAAACTTTAACAATAGCTTAGGATATCACTTCACCATGTAAGGAAACGTAAAAAAATTCGGTAAAAGTTCAAAAAATTGTTAAAAACTGAATAAATAAACGGGAGCAAGTTAAAGTGCGAGTAGGCGTTTCAATATCGCGTCAAAGATGTGGACAATAGCATCGACTTGTATTCTGGAGTCGACAGAGGTTGTCAGATCATCACAAAAGGACACTAGATTAGTATCAGTAGAGCGACCCTTTGTAAAGCCATGTTGGCGGGGTGTAAATAAGGTTTTGGTATGAAAGTTTACAAATGGACAAACCAAAGATTCGAAGATCTTGGCAAAAACACTCAATATTGATATTGGTCGGTAATTTGAAATGTTGTCCAGATCGCCACCCTTATGCACGGGCACAACCTTAGCTGATTTCCAGAGTATCGGAAATATACCAGACTCTAAGGAACGGTTGAATATTAAATGCAACGGGACATAAAGTTCATTTGCACACTCTCGCACAAATAAGGCTGGAATGCCGTCCGGGCCAGCGCCTTTCGAAGCATCGAGGCTTTTAAGCTGTTTCAATATATTATTTGGTGGAATGAGCAGCGCGGAGAATGTGTTAGTACTTCTAATTATGTTATCTTGAGATGCACTATCTATATATGTTGAGTAGGACGAAGAGAAGTAGTTTGCGAATAAATTGCATATGCCTAATCCAGTCATGGCTGTAATAGTCGCATCGTGCATAACTGCTGGGTAGGTGCTAGAAGCTTTACGTTTGCCGTTGACATAAGACCAGAAATATTTAGGGTTAACACATATCTTGCTCTCTATATCTGAAATGTACATTTTATAACACTCCTTGGAGAGTACATCAATTCGCTTATCCAAAACGCTAAGTGATATTTTATCCAGAGGATTACTGAATATTTTGTACTTCTTCCTTAGTTTTTTCTTCTCTTTTATAATTCTTATAAGGGCTCCATTAAACCATTTTGGATAGTGTCCCTTGGTAGTTGTTTTTTTTAATGGAATGTAAATAAGGATCAGTTCATTTAGTTTTTCATAAAAGGTATCTAGCATTTCATCAACGCCTTCGCATTGGGAAAATAGCGAACTCCAGTCAACACTATTCAAGGCTCCCCTGATGAGTTCGTAATCAGCTCTAAAATAATTGGGTCTTAAGTGCACGCCATTGTTGTGTTTAAGGTTTTTCTCTGATTTAATAAAAATAGTACAAACAAGTGGGGGGTGATATGTATCTATTGGAACAAGAGCTGTATCCGCCCTGACAACTTGCAATGGAAGAGAGTTAGATAGGATGAGATCCAAAACTTTGTTATTTTTATTGAGAATTGTATTTGATTGAGTTAAGTTATTAAGTGATATAAAATCTATTAGGGCTAGAGCTAGCGGTGAGCCGTTACTGCTGGGATGAGGTAATAAGGGATTTACACAGGGCCACTCAATACAGCTTAAGTTAAAGTCTCCTACAATACAAACGTCATCCATGTTCTCCGATATTCTGTTACAATTATCAATAAAAGCTTCAAGTAAATCTTTTTTAACTGGTGGTGGCAAATAAACTCCACAGAGGTTTAATATATGCCTTTTATGGTCAGAGGAGGATATTTCAATTTCAATCCAAAGGTCTTCACAGGTTTGACTTTCATTTTTATGTATCATGTTTCGTGATTTCGTCTCGTTCGCAAAGCGGTGGTCATTGCTGTGTATCTTAATGTCGTTGGTATAGCGTCTAAGGTCGTTTAGCAATAAATGGCAACGAGTCGCGACGCTCGCTCGCTCGATCGCGCAGCTCGTGGGTGACGGTTATTGTTTACATTTTTTCAGTTTGAATTAATAATTTAATGCTACTTACTGATTGTGAATGTTAATTATGTAATTTTGTATTTATTTTTTACCCAAGTTAAAGTTTAGTTTTAATGTTTAGTCCTAAGCCTGGAAAAGTATGATGGGAAGTTCATTAATTTAAAGAAAAAAATATTGAAATCGAACGAAAAAAGTTAACTAGTCCTCAACCTCATTCCGCAACCATTTCTTTTACTAGTCTTCGAGACGAATGTCGACGAGACGAAACAAGAGTTTCTCTCGTTTGACCGTCCTCTGCGCCTTGCTCGTTCGCATACAATGAAACCAGTTGCGAATGAGGACCGTTTCGAGGACCTGTTTTCGTTCCAGAAAAAACGGTTGCGTTCTCCGTCGAAAAATCGGACAACGACCCACTCCTAGTTGTGACTGTTTAAAATATGTTATGAATATACAAGATAACATAACTTCACGCCTGTATCCCAGAGGGGTAGGCAGAGACCAGGGACTGCCACTTGCCACGATCCTGACAGATCACCTTCGCTTCATCAACGTTCATTAGTCGTTGCATGCACGCACGCCGGCTCCGGGTACTTTTAATCTTCCCTTTTGCTAATACATCCCCTATACGAGTATGTATGAAGTTCACGTCAGTGCTAAATGTCTATGTGTGTTCAGAAGAACACACATAGAAATATAGCACGTAATTAACAACGCTTACATCAGCGGTTTAAAATTTTTACATTGTACATTGACATTCAGCAAAGATTGTTTAATCTAAACAGTTTTCCGGTATGTACCAATTATTTTCTTAAGTATATTGTCGCGGTCCTATCCTGAACCATCTAGAATAGAGCCTTCTGGAAGCCTATCGAATAGTCGCCGCATGCTGCGTTTTAGTAAACAATAAAACGCTGCAAGCAATAATGACTCGTATGTCCACTAGAGTAAGGTTCAAAACTCTTTAAATGAGTAACTGTTCGAGCGACCTTGCCGCGTGTACCGAGTGTAGGTACATAGTTATGGGAATGTTCTAGAACCCTGGCCGGCGGATATAAATAGCGGCCGCCGCGGCGCGCTGTCAGTTCCGTTTGGAATAGCGAAGAGTGAACTTCGAGCGAACATACCTGCGATACGAGCGATAACCTACGACCTCAGCGATACTATTGGACTTCGATTGAACCTGCGATTGGAATCTACGTGTGGACTTCGTGTCTTGAAGACCTGCAGACCAGACCCTGCGTGAATAAATCCTAAGAAGTTGTCATTGGCGTTTTACATCCAAATCCAGAACCCTAGCCCGTAACAATATTATAGGCGTCTCACTGCAGGGCACAGGCTTTCTCTCAGGGAGTTGTTCTTAATTACCACGCGTGTCCACAGCGGATTGGCAACTGCCCGGAAGCTGCCCACTGGGCTAGTTACTTTTGCTATTGAATAAAATAACAATGAAAACACCGTGAGGAAACCTGACTGTTTGAGGTATGTAGCTCAGCGCTGAAAATCGCCATTCCGCGGTGGGCAAGCGTGGCAATTAATTCTTTACTCTCTCTCTGCGATAAGGCCTAAAGTAATTGTTCTCTCCCCTCTCTAAATCCATCCCTTTCTCTCTCCCTCTTTTCCCTCTCTTTATTCCCTCCCTCCTTCCCTCTCCCCCCCCCCCCCCGCTGGCGTGTGCTCACCTGGAGTCGTTGTACTCGTGCCATGCTCCGGTGTAGGGGTGCTTGCAGTACGCCGTGTAGTGGCCCGAGTACGTGGTGCCTGCACACAACACACAACACACTCAATACACATTGTGTGTAACACAAAATATTATCTTATCTTACACTGGTGTATAGTGGACACTTACTATGAAATGAAAAAAATTCAAAGTAGCGCAGAAACTGCGGCTTAATGAATGTTACAATTCAAACTAGGTTTTAAAAAACCTATTCAGACGGTGGCGCAGCGGTTTGGCACGCTGACTGTAAAACCAAAGGTCTCGGGTTCGATCCCCGGTCGGGTCAAACTAGGAAACGAACTTTTCTAGTTTGTCTCGGGTCTTGGATGTTATCTATGTATTTGTTGTATTAAATCTATCGTCGACTTAGCACCTATGACACAAGTCATTTAGTTGTACTTAGTATAGGGCTGACGAGATCTGTGTAATATGTCCATGAATATTTATTATTTATTTATTTACATAAATAGATAGATAGAAAACACTTTATTGCGCAACCAGTTAAAAAGAATACAATCATGATTCCTTAAATCTAAGTAATGTTATTATCTTAGTTTACATTGGAAGTATCCACTAGGGCAATACTAACGTTTACTGAGCGTTTAGAAAGATTGCTTGGGTGCGTGATTCATTGGATAAGTGGTTGATTAACTAAACTATTGATTGACTGAGTGATTGATCAAATGAGTGATTCATTGGGTAAGACATTGACTAACTGAACAAATGATTGGCTGTGACATTGACTCAACTATTGATTGACTGAAAGATTAATTGACTGATCTATTCATTAGCTGAGTGACTGACTAAATTATTGATTAGCTGACTGATTGATTGAAGGAGTTATTAATTGCGTCATTAATTGATCGCTCTAGTGATAGAGCTCACGTGTTAATGAATTGTTGACCGAGTGATTGAATGACTTTAGTGATTGATTGAGTGACTCACCAGAATGATTGGAGACTGCGTAGAGGTTGTAAATGGTCTGCTGCGCGCGGCTGCTGGCGTAAGGAGACATGTCCAGTGACGTCAGCGGGAACTCCACCACGCAGCTCAGCTTGCCGCGGAACCTCTCCGTGGGGGAGAATCTGCGAGAGAGAGAGAAGTGTATTATTAAAAAAAACCTATTTAGAGGCTAAAAATTCCACCCATGCCGGGATTGGAAGGGAGGGAGGGAGGGAGGGAGGGAGGGAGGGAGGGAGGGAGGGAGGGAGGGAGGGAGGGAGGGAGGGAGGGAGGGAGGGAGGGAGGGAGGGAGGGAGGGAGGGAGGGAGGGAGGGAGGGAGGGAGGGAGGGAGGGAGGGAGGGAGGGAGGGAGGGAGGGAGGGAGGGAGGGAGGGAGGGAGGGAGGGAGGGAGGGAGGGAGGGAGGGAGGGAGGGAGGGAGGGAGGGAGGGAGGGAGGGAGGGAGGGAGGGAGGGAGGGAGGGAGGGAGGGAGGGAGGGAGGGAGGGAGGGAGGGAGGGAGGGAGGGAGGGAGGGAGGGAGGGAGGGAGGGAGGAAGGAAGGAAGGAAGGAAGGAAGGAAGGAAGGAAGGAAGGAAGGAAGGAAGGAAGGAAGGAAGGAAGGAAGGAAGGAAGGAAGGAAGGAAGGAAGGAAGGAAGGAAGGAAGGAAGGAAGGAAGGAAGGAAGGAAGGAAGGAAGGAAGGAAGGAAGGAAGGAAGGAAGGAAGGAAGGAAGGAAGGAAGGAAGGAAGGAAGGAAGGAAGGAAGGAAGGAAGGAAGGAAGGAAGGAAGGAAGGAAGGAAGGAAGGAAGGAAGGAAGGAAGGAAGGAAGGAAGGAAGGAAGGAAGGAAGGAAGGAAGGAAGGAAGGAAGGAAGGAAGGAAGGAAGGAAGGAAGGAAGGAAGGAAGGAAGGAAGGAAGGAAGGAAGGAAGGAAGGAAGGAAGGAAGGAAGGAAGGAAGGAAGGAAGGAAGGATGGAAGGAAGGAAGGAAGGAAGGAAGGAAGGAGGGGGGAGGAAGGAAAGCATTTATTGAAACAAATGGACGTGTACGGGGATGCCGTACACGAATTCGCCGCGTCTCAGCACTGCGCGGCCGCGATGTTTAGTTTACTTTATCGACTTGGCTTCAGTTCACTATAAATCATCATAGCGTAAACGCGTATCCAAATAAGATCTGCTTGGGGAAATGTTTGGGGAAACCCGTACAGGACGCATGCATCGAACATAATTTTAACCCCCTAAGTCTTGGTGTCCTAGAAATAGGACATCACGGATAACTTTCTTAATTTACATCCAATGATTTAGTAGGAAGCCCGGAAAACTAACTGTTTAAGGTTCAATATTTTCCTCATCATTTCTTGGAAAACAAGAAGAAAAAGTTGCTCAAAATCTACGTAGTTTTAGAAGACTTGAAGTTGTAACGGTGCAAAACCTCTTTACACCATTTTTATTTCTTTTTCTATCTATCATTTTCAAATATTTAAATTTTGTCACTCATTCTTCGATTTCCCTCATTTTTCATCCACTACTACTTTACCCTTTGACCAGATCTGACTTTTTACCTGCTTCTCCGGTTTTATCCAGTTTTCTGTTTTAAAGTTACTATAAATCTACAAATAAAATCACACCTGAAGTCGTTCCAGAGTTTATTTATTAATTATAAAAGTTATAAAACGTTCCACTGGCGCCCAACGTGGGGCGCCAGTGGAACTGTCACCAAGGCTTAGGAGGATAATAATAAAGGTAATATTTACCTCTTGAGATGTATGACGAGCACCTGCGGGAACTTCTGCACCGTGAACCACTTGAGGCACTTGCGACGGACGCCGCACTTGGAGCACGTCTGCGGCCGAGAGAGACCACATTCATTAAGAAATAAATAACTTACACACAACATAATCACTTAATTAATTATTTTTAATGCACTAACCCGTGCTAAGGACAATTTTAAAAACCTATTTAGAGGCTAAAAATTCCACCCATGCCGGGATTCGAACCCGCGACCTCTGGCTATCCGTGCCAGCGCTCTTCCAACTGAGCTAGTGGGCGACTCACCGGCATCAGTAAAATTTCGAAATTTGTTCGGTATTTCGAACATTATTCTCTGTATTACGTACAGGCAGCGACAGAGACCAGATACACAGAGTATTGTAAAGAGTTTCGAAATTTCACTGATGCTGGGTAGTCGCCCACTAGCTCAGTTGGAAGAGCGCTGGCACGGATAGCCAGAGGTCGCGGGTTCGAATCCCGGCATGGGTGGAATTTTTTGCCTCTAAATAGGTTTTTAGGACTGTATAGTTAGCACTGTGTTGCTGTGTGGCGTCGGCCTAGAGAATAGCACCAACCCAAATTCTTCCCGCGAGTGTCGTAAAAGGCGACTAAGGGACACAAACCGGGGGGTGGGCAGCAGCGCCCCCTGCAGTACAATTCCACCAAACTGCGATCCCCAACCCGCATGCCCAGCGTGGGGATTATGGGCATTACTCCCCTATGATAGCACAACGTGGCGCTTTTTAGGGGAGGGCTATGTCCAGCAGTGGACTAGTATAGCCTGAAGAAGAAGTTAGGACTGTATAATTGTAAAGCGCTACAGTACTCACGGGCTTCTCGTCCCCGTCAAGCTCCTCCTGCTTGGTGAAGTGCTGCAGACACTGCTGCAGCTTCAGCGTGCCCGTGCGGGAAGGGATCGGCAGGCTGCGGACAGGAATTACATCAAATCAAAAGGTTAGAATATTTTCGGGGCTTAACCGCGTAGTAATTTGTTGCTATTTTACCTCGACGTTTCGACGACGTTACAGTCGTCGTGATCACGAGAAGACTGATGGCTGGCACCCGTTCGCATCTTCGGCTGATGAGGTTTCAGTCTACTCTCAATCAGCCATCACAAAGCACTAAAAATAGCAATAAATTACTACGCGATTAAGCCCCGAGTGCTTAGTGCGAGTTTCACGGATCCAATCGAATAACTTTACTACCGCTTTAATCGAGCATCGAGTAGTGAGTATGAGTAAGTTAACCGTTCGAACTGGCAAAACGCTGTCACAGTACAACTCGCACTCGCGTTTATTCGTGTTTTGGCTGGTAAACGTGTTCACTTCTCAACGTAAACCATTACAACTAGCACTCAGCAATTTTAATTTCCATACTTGTCGCTAGGTGGCGCTTCCTCGATGCCATAGAAATATGAGTTTACGTTAACGCGATCGAGCAGTTAAAAAACTCGCACTAAGCACTCCGAACGCGTAGTAATTCATGTTACATGAAAAGGTTTCAGTCAAAGTAGCGCAGATACTGCGGCTCAATGAACGTTACAAGTCAAACTAGGTGTCCAAAAAAAGTCCAGGTCTTGGATGTTTACATGTTTGTGATGTCATTGTTTCTGGTTCCCACGACACAGGGTATCCTAGTGTGGGGCCAGAAGCAATGTATGTGCCTGTATGTAAATGTTATGTTATGTATCTGTCCGGATCGTGGCAAGTGGCAGTGCCTGGTCTCTGCCCACCCCCCTGGGATACAGGCGTGAGGTTATGTATATTTGTATGTATAAAAAAAGAATTTACAATTCCGTTCAAAAGAGCCCTTGCTGAGGGGTCAAAAGTGGACTAAACTGTCAAGTGGGCGAACTTGAGTTGTCCCACAAATATTTCTCCTACCGGACTGAGGCAGTCAGGAACGTCTGTTCCGAAAATCCTTAATGGGGTCTTACACTCACCTGAGGTCCCAGAATAGGACTGAAGCAGTCCTGTGGGAGGTCAGGTCAGGAGCGTCTGTTCCTAATGTGCTCAATGGGGTCTGCCGTATCGACAATGAGTACAGCGAAGGGTAGACTTGAGTTGTCCCACAAATATGTCTTCCACGTGACTGCCTCTTTCCAAAAGTGTCCTAAAAGGGGTCTTCCACTCACCTGAGGTCCTAAAAGGGGTCGAATGCGACGCTATCGTGTTCACAGTGTGTCCTTAAAAGGGGTCTTTCACTCGCCTGAGGTCCCAAAAGGGGTCGAAAGTGACGCTGTCGTGTCCGCAGTGTGTGCAGCGAAGGGTGGACTTGAGTTGTCCCACAAATATGTCTCCCACGCGGCTGTCCTCCATGCGGAGGTATCGCGCCCACGCCTCTGCCGCTTTGGCAGTGTCGCTGTAAGGGGCGGGTGAGCTGTTAGCAGTTGTAGGCGTTTGTTAACAGTATGTAAACGCAACACCTGGAAATCGATGCTTCGGTATCGATAAATGACTTCCAATAAGGAGCGTAGTTATTTTTGTATTTTAATAGGTGTCCGTTCAGACAGTATTCATGAATAATTTTTAAGTTAAGTTCAACTTTTTTTTTTAAAGAATAAATGTAGAGTTATTTTGTCAGCTTCTTCTCCACATAATTATTTGTGAAGATAATAATTTTGAGTAACTAAAAACATTAAGTAAACATTTTGTTTTTATACTGAATAAAATTCTTTCGACTTTGACTCTATCTTCCTTTCCCTGTGCGAGCCTGTCCTCGCCCCATCCTCCCCGGTCCTCACCTCAGCTCATCGTAGATCTCTGTAAATATTGGTTCGGCGAGTATTGGCTTTGGTCACCTTCCCTGGCAAGCCTGCCCTCCCCCCATCCTCCCCGGTCCTCACCTAAGCTAGTCGTAGATCTCAGTAAATATTAGCTCCGCGAGTACTGGCTTCGGTTCCCTTCCCCGTAAAAGCCTGTCCTCTCCCCATCCTCCCCGGTCCTCACCTAAGCTTTTCGTAGATCTCGGTAAATATTAGCTCCGCGAGTACTGGCTACGGTTCCCTTCCCCGTCAAAACCTGTCCTCTACCCATCCTCCCCGGTCCTCATCTTAGCTCGTCGTAGATCTCGGAAAATATTAGCTCCGCGAGTACTGGCTTCGGTTCCCTTCCCCTTGCAAGCCTGTCCTCCCCTATCCTCCCCGGTCCTCACCTAAGCTCGTCGTAGATCTCGGTAAATATTAGCTCCGCGAGTACTGGCTACGGTTCTCTTCCCCTTGCAAGCCTGTCCTCCCCCATCCACCTAGGTCCTCACCTGAGCTCGTCGTCGATCTCGGTGAGTATCGGCTTCGGTTTGACGGTGACCCGGTTCACGTCCTCGTGCAGACCTTCCAGAAGATAACGGAGGAACTCCTGGAAGCGAAGAGGTTACTTTACTAATCGCTGGAATTAAACAGCTCGTAAAGCAGTTTTTACACCCAAGCTCCTAAGCTCCTGACTCAGAGTGCTTAGTGCGAGTTTTTTAACTGCTCGATCGCGTTAACGTAAACTCATATTTCTATGGCATCGAGGAAGCGCCCCCTAGCGACAAGTATGGAAATTAAAATTGCTGAGTGCGAGTTGTAATGGTTTACGATGAGAAGTGAACACGTTTACCAGCCAAAACACGAATAAACGCGAGTGCGAGTTGTACTGTGACAGCGTTTTGCCAGTTCGAACGGTTAACTTACTCATACTCACTACTCGATGCTCGATTAACGCGGTAGTAAAGTTATTCGATTGGATCTGTCAAACTCACACTAAGCACTCTGAAAGTACTATTGTTACTGTTGGGTGTGTAGATTGTGTAAGTTTCTTCTTCTTCTGGCTATATTATGTAGTCCACTGCTGGACATAGCCCTCCCCTAATGAGCGCCATAGCGCCGTCCTCAGCTTGCCGCATCCAGCATCTGCCGGCAGTTTTCCGCAGATCGTCATCCCACCTGGTCGGAGTGCGTCCTACACTACGTTTGCCGAGTCGCGGGCTCCACTCAAGAACACGTTTATTCTCACGGTTGCCGGTTCTTCGCGAGATATGGCCAGCCCATTGCCACTTCAGCTCGCTAATTCTCTGAGCTATATCGATAACTTTGCTCCTCTCCTCTGTCGGATGCATTCATTCGTAAGTTTATAGACATAATAATAATAATAATTTAAATCCAGAACAAGTCTCATAAGAATTAATAGAAATAAAGTAAGTATGCCACCATCTCGCTATGTCCCATATCTCTTTTGCTCACGAAACACACCTCTCGCTACTTCATATCTCCTAACCTCTCTATGTCATCTCTCTCTATTCCATCACCCCATCTCCCTTTATCCCATACCACCCCCCCCCCCCCCCCCCTCATGTGTGCATTCTGCTGGCTGTACCCCATGAACCTGGGTGCGAAGCGCTGCACCTGTTTCTCCCACATTCCCGTGCCCCAACTCTAACTTCCTTTCTACCACCATAGACTTACTCTCTCCTAATCCTAACAGCTATGCCACCATCTCATCTCCCTATATCTTCCCCTTTCCCCTCCCCTGCGCGCCCTGCTGGCTGTACCCCATGAAAATGGGCGTGAACCGCTGCACCCGTTTCTCCCCGTGCCCCAATCCTATCTTTCTTTCTAGCACCGTAAACTCTCTCCTACTCCTAACATCTATGCCACCGTCCCTTCTCCCTATAACCTTCCCCCCTCACCTGCGGGTCCTGCTGGCTGTACCCCATGAATATGTGCGCGAACTGCTGCACCTGTTTCTCCCACATTCCCCGCGCGCTGGAATTGGGGCTTTCTTTATAGTACCGTAAACTTACTCTCTCCTACTCCTAACAGCTATGCCCCCACCTAGTTTCTCCTTAACTCTTTATGTCATCTCCGTCTTTGCCATATCTCCCCCTCACCTGCGCGTCCTGCTGGCTGTAGCCCATGAATATGGGCGTGAACCGCTGCACCCGTTTCTCCCCGTGCCCCAATCCTATCTTTCTTTCTAGCACCGTAAACTCTCTCCTACTCTATGCCACCGTCCCTTCTCCCTATAACCTTCCCCCCTCACCTGCGGGTCCTGCTGGCTGTAACCCATGAATATGTGCGCGAACTGCTGCACCTGTTTCTCCCACTTTCCCCGCGCGCTGGAATTGGGGCTTTCTTTATAGTACCGTAAACTTACTCTCTCCTACTCCTAACAGCTATGCCACCACCTCGTTTCTCCTTAACTCTTTATGTCATCTCCGTCTATGCCATATCTCCCCCTCACCTGCGCGTCCTGCTGGCTGTAGCCCATGAAGCGGGGCGCAAACCGCTGCACCTGCGACTTGAGCGCCGTGGTGTTGACCACGCAGCCGCGCTCGTCGCTGCGCCACAGCTCCTTGATCACGCTCGCGAAGGCTGCGGGGAGGGACACGGTGATCGATGACTCAGTGGCTCGGACAGCGAGTCAGTGACTCGGACAGCGAGTCAGTGACTCGGACAGTGACTAGAACACTGAGTCGGACAGTAAGTCAGTGACTCGGAGAGTGTGTCAGTGACTCGGACAGTGAGTCAGTGACTCGGACAGTGAGCCAGTGACTCGGACAGCGAGTCAGTGACTCGGACAGCGAGTCAGTGACTAGAACACTGAGTCGGACAGTAAGTCAGTGACTCGGACAGTGTGTCAGTGACTCGGACAGTGAGTTTGAACGGTCAATGTAGAAAAACAATCATCATCAGAAATAGTAAAGAACAATCAATCATTGAATCAAAATACAAATATACCACAGCTTCTTGATTAAACTCGCGAAGGCTGCGGGCAGGGAAACGATGATTATTCAGTCGGTGATTCGGACAGTGGCTCTGTGACTCGGACAGCGAATCATTCATTGAAACGGCCAACGAGTTGGTAATCACAATAGAACATTGTTTACACTTTAAATTTGCATTAGGCATATTAATATTTCCGTGGCAAAACATGCCGGAATAATTATTTTTTATAACACCTTAAACAAATTATACTATTTTTATTTTTAATGCACTTTTAAAAAACCTAGAGGCTAAAAATTTTAAAAAACCTAGAGGTTAAAAATTCCACCCATGCCGGGATTCGAACCCGCGTCCTCTGGCTATCCGTGCCAGCGCTCTATCTAACTGAGCCAATGGATAGAACGCTGGCACGGATAGCCAGAGATCGCGGGTTCGAATCCCGGCATGGGTGGAATTCTTAGCCTCTAAATAATTCCACCCATGCTGGGATTCGAACCCGCGACCTCTGGCTATCCGTGCCAGCGCTCCATCTAACTGAGCCAATGGACAGAGCGCTGGCACGGATAGCCAGAGGTGGCGGGTTCGAATCCCGGCATCTGTGGAATTTTTAGCCTCTAAATAGGTAGGTACCTTAAACAAATGTAAAATAAATAAATCATACCTTATTCATAAGCTATATTATTATTATTATTAATACGTTTATTGCACATAAGTAAAAAAATACAATGGCAATGTGGCGGACTTAATGCTATAAGCATTTTCTACCAGTCAACCACAGATGGTGCAAGAGATTAAATGGTAGGCATTCGAAACAAAACGGAAGAGAAACTTAGTTACTATACCCTAGGAAGATCTAGAACAAACCTTTCATAAGTGCCCCCTTCATGCAGGAGAGCGTGGTGTTGATGTCAGCGTGGTACTTATCAGCCTGCAGGTACTCAAGCAGCGGGCGCGTGTTGGACAGACACTGCAGCACGCTGTTCATGAAGCAGGTGTTCCCGATGTTGCGGAGCCCGTTCAGACCTGGAAACAGGCGAGGATCCAGTAGGAATACAGATGACAGGGCATTCGGAGGCCGTTAAACTTAAAAAAAAAAACGGAGTCGGTTCCATAATGGTAGCAAAGCATTCGAAGCCCGTTCGGAGCTGGTAACAGAGGTGGATACTATAGGAATACAGATGTCAGGGCATTCGGAAGCCGTGTAATTAAAAAAAAAACAGACGGTTCCCGCTATAATAAAGGTGACAAGGCATTCGAAGCCCGTTCAGACCTGGAAACAGACGTGGATCCTGTAGGAATACAGATGACAGGGCATTCGGAGGCCGTTAAACTTAAAAAAAAAACGGGTTCGGTTCCATAATGGTAGCAAAGCATTCGAAGCCCGTTCGGAGCTAGTAACAGAGGTGGATCCTATAGTAATACAGATGTCAGGGCATTCGATGGCCGTGTAATTAAAAATAAACAGACGGTTCCCGCTATAATAAAGGTGACAAGGCATTCGAAGCCCGTTCAGACCTGGAAACAGACGTGGATCCTGTAGGAATACAGATGACAGGGCATTCGGAGGCCGTTAAACTTAAAAAAAAAACGGGTTCGGTTCCATAATGGTAGCAAAGCATTCGAAGCCCGTTCGGAGCTAGTAACAGAGGTGGATCCTATAGTAATACAGATGTCAGGGCATTCGATGGCCGTGTAATTAAAAATAAACAGACGGTTCCCGCTATAATAAAGGTGACAAGGCATTCGAAGCCCGTTCAGACCTGGAAACAGACGTGGATCCTGTAGGAATACAGATGACAGGGCCTTCGGAGGCCATTAAACTTAAAAAAAAAACGGAGTCGGTGCCATAATGGTGGCAAAGCATTCGAAGCCCATTCGGACCTGATAACAGAGGCGGATCCTGTAGGAATACAGATGACAGGGCATTGGAAGGCCGTGTAATTAAAAAAAACAGACGGTTCCAGCTATAATAAAGGTGGCAAGGCAATCGGAGCCCGGTCAGTCCTGACAAAAAAAAGATGTGGATCCTGTAGGTATACAGATGACAAAGCGTTCAGATACTATTCAAACTTGTAAAGAGACGGGTGCCGCTAGTATAAAGGCATTCGGAGCCCGTTCGAACCTGTGAACACAGGCCGACCCTGCTGGAATTCAAATGACAAGGCATTCAGAGACCATCGAACGGTTCCCGAGTATAAACGTGGCAGTGTACTCAGACCTCGTTCAGACCTTGGTATAGAGGCGGATCCTGAATACAAATGACAAGGCATTTCGGATGCCATTCAAAATCATTATTTTTTTTATTCAATGTAGCGCAGAAAGTGCGGTTAATGAAAGTTCCTGATTAAAAATAGGATAAGAAGTACTTTTTCTACTACAAGATCAAAATTAAATCAAAGTATTTCATTGAAAATAACACAGAATGTTAAACATTGAACTAGGGATTCATTTCAAAACGATCGTTCTGAAAATTGGAGAAAAAAATTGCGATAAAATTTATTATTTTATAAATCTTCAAGTCTATGTAGCCTGAAGGTGATTATGAAGTCCCGATGGATCGTTGGAATTCCCAAAAATCCATTCCACGTTTTTGGTCTAGATTGTTGTGGAAAATACTCAATAAATTATTGCATTCCACAAGTAAATAAATGCACAAAGAGACTACGACATATTTGACTATATTAGAATGACAGGATACGCAATAGTCTGATTAGAGAACGTGGACTGAAAGAGGATGAGTGACTAGAATTGAGAAAGGAATGTTGCGTTGGTTTGGACACGTGGAGAGGATGAAGGAGGAAAGATTGTCGAAAGAAATATATATTGCGAGTGTGAGTGGAAGGGCTGGTAAGGGACGTCCCAGGCGGAGATACATCGACCAAATAGTGGATGTATTAGCAAAGGAGAAAATAAAAAGTACCCAAAACCGGCGTGCGTGCATGCAACGACTTATGAACGTTAATGAAGCGAAGGTGATCTGTCTGGATCGTGGCAAGTGGCAGTCCCTGGTCTCTGCCTACCCTTCTGGGATACAGGCGTATAGACTATACGACGGAAATTGGTAGGTTTCACTTGCATCTTTTACCCATGCCCTGTACCGCCTTGTCATTTTCATACTCCCCCTACAGCCCTCCATAAACTTACCCACTGCTCTCTACCACCTCGTCCCCCCTTACCCGCCTACCTCTACGTCCTTGTCTCCACTTACCCACTGCCCTCTAAAACCTCGTCTCCACTTACCCACTGCCCTCTAACACCTCGTCTCCACTTACCCACTGCCCTCTACCACCTCGTCTCCACTTACCCACTGCCCTCTACCACCTCGTCTCCACTTACCCACTACCCTCTACCACCTCGTCCCCCCTTACCCGCCTACCTCTACGTCCTTGTCTCCACTTACCCACTGCCCTCTAACACCTCGTCTCCACTTACCCACTGCCCTCTACCACCTCGTCTCCACTTAGCCACTGCCCTCTACCACCTCGTCCCCTCTTACCCGCCTACCTCTACGTCATTGATACGTTTCGTTTCTATCTTTATTAGTTTCTTCTCCATGTAATCAATTAATTATTAAACTAATTTTGACGTTCATTAAGTAAACATTTTGTTTTTATAGTGATTTAGATTTAGATTTATTTATTCATAAGAAATAGGCATACATGATATTGATAAGATGATAAGGCACATATTCTACTTTAACTAGTGGTCCAATTAAAATTCCTTTGACTTTTGACATGTCCTTCTCTTACCCACTGCACTCTACAACCTCTCTCCACTTACCGTTACTCTGCTCAGTCACTTCGCTGGGCCGCTCGCTGGCCGCCCGCCCGCTCGGACCGCTGCGGCCGCCCGCGAGTTCCTGCAAGCACACGCGGGCGTTTAAAAAACCGTCGATGGCAGGGCGTGTTTTGATCGCGGCAGGAGTTGTGCAGTGTAAGGTGTCTGGTGTTCGGGGGTTCCTAGGGAAACGAAACTGTCGTGTAATTTAGCTTTGCTATTAGCTAAGATATAGTGGCTGCTTTTGCTTCAAAGCAAAAAAGGTTTTATACAAAGTAGCAAAGAAACTGTGGCTTATTGACTTTGCAAGGTAAACTAGGTGTCCTTCTTCTGAAATGTTACCTTCTTTTATTATCAATTGAACATTCCGAAAAACTTAATGTACTTTTCATTGTGCACTAGCTGTCGCCCGCGACTTCGTACGTTGAATTTTTTTTCATAACAAGATAATTAAAAAGATATATTATTTGTATACTAGTGAAAAACGTCTCTAAAAAAATCTCTGAATAATAATAAAAAAAACACACGCATATTTCGTAATCGTTAATTACATTACCGAACAAATTTTGCAATTTCAATTGTTTTAGAATAATAACAATAAGTAAATAGAAGTAAAACATCGTGAGGAAACCTCAGTGTCTGAGATGTTCAACTACCTCAGCGCTTGACATCGCCAATCCGCGGTGAGCACGCGGGCCAATACTCTCTCTTCCTAAAAGAAGTCCTGTGCCCAGCAATGGGACGTATCTGGGCTACATAAATAAAACTTCCACACCACACAATCTCTCGTCCTTGTCTCAGAGTATAATAGAATAAACTAGGATACCCTGTGCTATGGTAGCCAGGAAAGAGTAGAATAAACTAGGAAACCCTGTGCTATGGTAGCCAGGAAAGAGTAGAATAGAATAAACTATGATACCTTGTGCTACGGTCACCAGGAAATGACACCAAAAACATGAAGAAAATACCTTTATTTTCTTCATGTTTTTGGTCTACTGTGCAATGTTTAGTGTAGGTCAAAAGCTCGTTTGGGACAGCCACAGAAAAAGAACTATCATTCAGAAAGCTCATAAAACACATTTGTACAGTCGACAGCAAATTAACCTTTACATGCGTGTATTCGAATCGGTGACGTCACGGGCGACTTTACGACAAAAATGTAAAAGTCGACCCGCTGTCCGACTGCACAACTTCAGTACTTACCGATGAATTTCTTGTACTAGTAGATATTTTGATAAAGTAAACGGTACATTTTTAAATATTACTCTTTTTTTTTAGACACGTTTAATTGCTTAAAACACTCCTAAAAAATATTTTATATATAGTCTATGGTAGATTATGGGCATTACCCGCCAATGATGGCACGACCTTGCGCTATGGCGCTCATTAGGGGAGGGCTATGTCCAGCAGTGGACTAATATAGCCTGAAGAAGAAGAAGTTTATGATGGCGCTTGAAATTGACAATCCGCGGTGGGCACTAGTGGTAGTTAAGCCCATACTCTCCCTCTGAGAGAGGGCCTGTGCCCTGCAGTGGAATGTTTGGCAACGATGACAATGAGGGCTTTTCAGCTCGGCGTTTTTGACAGCTGTCAGTTGGGTTCCCCAAAAGCTACTAGATGGCGCCGCGCCTAACTCTGTCTGAGAATGGAGGTTATTTACACAGAGTATATAGGAGTGACCGGATCATAGAGTAGAAAGAAAACCAGTAACCAATTATACCTTGCTGCATACTATCAGCTATGCAGACAGGTTTCTTCAGTTTCTGGTCGGTTCGCCTCCTTCATTCAGATAGGGTAAGCGCCAGCGCCATTTATTGATTAAAATTGGTACAACTTTATTTTTTTAAGTCCCTCTGAAAAGCGCTCATTGCTTACCGACAAATATATTAGATGTTAAGCGTAGATTTTAATATTTGATATTGCAAAATGTCAATTGTCAAAAAAGGATCATTTCACAAAATGTAAAGTTTCGTTTGTTAATTATCAGTTTTTCAGAGATTTAATAAGAGATATATTTTAGACGCGGTATTTTCATTATTGCTCTTTTTTCACGGTTTTTTTACACAATGCCACAGACTACATAAAGATACAAATAGCTGAAGTAAAAGTGTTGCTAGTATTAAAAATAATAGTAGTTTCAATCACAATCCGCCATTTGACTCTCTTTTCAAGTAAATCAAACAGTTAAGAACTCTTCCATTAGACCAAAAAATATTTTACTATATTTTTTGAGGACCTAAAAGCAACTTAAAAATATATTTTAAAACTTTATTTTCCAAAACAGCCAAAAACGCGGTCAGCCATTTTGTCTATGGTTTGAAGTCATTTTTTACTTTGCAAATTTTGCAGCCACCCTACTTAGCAAAATCAATATATTATTTCGGTTTCTATGTTAAATACTATAGGAAATATTCATTTATCGCGTCAAATTTGATACGTGTCAAATAGCGGATTTGAGACACATGATTTTCGTTTTTCCCCCACAGTATTCCCCTTCCATTAAAGCCCGTGTTGTCTTGAAATAGTGTGACCGCCGCACTCAGAAATGTCAATTAAAGTTAATATCCGATTAAGTATGCTGTTGTCCTTTTCTGTGTCATTGATAATAAGTGAAAGATAGTTAAATAAACATTAAATTTAATGGACGTCTCGAGTGGGCAGTAAGGAAAATTCTAAAAATAGCTCTGCTGTCATAGGGTCAAGGTTGTTGAAGAAAAAGACTACTTATATGTTAGTTTTACATAGAAAAAAACACAGAAAAGACACACAAGCATACACACATACGATGAGTAAAGATAAATTATACAAAGTTTAGCCAGAATAAAGCAAAATCTAAGACACTCTACCTGACTAAATGCTATTTGAAATTGCTACATTTTCTACCAATTATTCTTCCACCTCCTGCGGTTGACAGGTAGAAAATGCTTAAGGCATTAAGTCCGCGCTATTGTTGTTTAAGTGCAATAAAAGTATTAATTGCTAGCTGACCCAGTGAACTTCGTACCGCCTAACAGTCGCTTCTTTAATTTATTTGTCTCTTTCTCTCCGTAAGAACCATCCTCGTACTTCAAGGAATATTCTAAAAAAGAATGAGCAAAATCGGTTCAGCTGCTCTCGAGATTTGCGCTTACCAACACCAATACATTCAGCGATTCATTTTTATATTAAAGATAATAATAATAAAAGATATGTACCTACTGCTGTATTGTTGTTTTTTTTTTTTAGTAAATATGGCGATTCCTGAACCGCGTTTCATATAACTACAGTTCATGGTAAACTACTTTTTAATCTGTGGGTTAGTCTGCCTTGCAATGAACATTGAATTGTCATAGTATAGTACATGAATTGTTTTTCTATGAAACAGGCCCCTGTAAGTAAAAGATTGTTTTTTTATTTATTTATTTAGCTAAATTTTAGATTGAAATAGAAAAAAAATCGGAGAGTCAACCATTCTATCAGTCGTTTTCAGCACATGTTCACAAATCTATCCATAGATGGCGCTTACACGCGTTGCCATAGAAGAACCAGAATACGACTGTCAAAATTAATCTGCGCTGAGGAAAATTTGACAGACGTGTCCCTGTTCTTGTATGGCCACGGTTATAAGCGCCATCTGTGAATTAATTTGAGAAGTTGTGCCGAAAACGGCTTATAGCCAATGTTCCCCAAACCACCATCGGTGTTCTAGACAGACAGTCGATAGTATCACAATCACCACCATCATCAACCCATTATGCCCACACCGAGGGGCACAGGCGCATCCCTGAGGATGGTATAGGCCACGGGGGCCAAGTCCGGATTGGTGGACGCCTCCAAGACTAGTGGCTGGTCTTACTGTCAGAAGTTTTCAAGCATCCCTAAGGCCTCTGACTTGGCTTAACGACTGCCATCTATCGACGGCAACCGGCACCAACTGCTTAACGTGCCTAGCGAAGGACGGAATCACTCGGAAAAATGCAACTAGCGTTAGTCATAGACGGTCACCCATCCATGCACTGAACGCGTCCTGTGTTGCTTAACCTTATTCTAACTAAGCTAGATTGGATAATACAAATACTTTATTGGGTTTAAGAGTAACGAAAACTATAAATTCCTTCAGTTCTAAATTCATAGTAATATTTCTAGTAAATAGCGGTGCTGGCGCGCTCGAGTTTATTTTATTTATTTTTATGTGCGTATGTTATATCGTGTATAAGTTTAATTAATGACACCTTATACAAACATGATTTTAAATTAATTTATTGTTTTTTTGCACTACCAACTCTTTCTTCTACATCCTGCAGTTCACTGGTAGAAAATATCTTTATCTTTATCAACCCTTGTATGTCCCCACTGCTGGGGCACGGGTCTCTTCCTGCATCGCAGGAAGGTTAGGCCATACTCCACCACGGGGGCCAAGTCCGGGTTGGTGGAGGATTGTAAGACAGTGGCGGGCCTTACTGTCAGAAGTTATCAAGCCGCCCATAAGGCCTCTGACATAGCTTAACGACTGCCATTACATGACAGCCGGCACAATGCCACCAGCGGTAGTCACGGGACGCTCACCCATCCTGTACCTGACCGCGCCTGTTGTTGCTTAACCAAGTGATTGATTTCAATCACTCGGTTCGCCTAGGCCACGAGCGCTTCGTAGTCGGTAGAAAATGCTTATGCTTAAGTCCTCCTCGTTGTTTCGAATTTATTTTTAAAATAATCAATAAACAAATTGCGAAATCGCGGTGGGCACGCATGGTAATAATACCTCTCTCTCTCTCTCTGAGAGACGACCTGTGCCCTGCAGAGCGACGTATAAATGCTACATCAAAATCCGACGTATACACTCAAGTGCCTTACCTTGACAGTTACGAAGCGAATGAAGCTCAATATCTTAACAAGCGTGGAGACCACAAGAATCAGCCGTATGAGAAACAAGTACATAACAAAACCAACTTCTGCTGAGCTGTCTAGTTGGCCAATCAATCATCCCAATAGGTTTCATTCAAAGTGGCACAGAAACTGTGGCTTAATGAACGTTACAAGTTAAACTTGACCATGACGGAGACCTAGATAACTCAAGCAATGCTGGACGACAACTTGATATAAAGGAGTATCCATAGAAGTAACGAGAAAATACGCACTAAACAGAAGGTGTAATAAGTTAATAATTTGCGCCACTAGATGGCGCTGATGGTATTCTTGATCGCGGTATGGTTGTGTCCATGATGTCAGTTTGTAAAAAACCTATTTAGAGGGTAAAAATTTTTACCCATGCCGGTATTCGAACCCGCAACCTCTGGCTATCCGTGCCAGCGCTCTTCCAATTGAGCCAATGGGCGACTCACCGGCATCAGTGAAATTTCGAACTTCTTTACACTATTCTCTGTATTACGTACAGGCAGCGACATCTGGCTTAAGCAAATTGCATCACTTACAGCCCCGACTACCTACTTTGCAGTTAGGTTTTACATCGGAACGATATCACTGCACCCACATGATTATACTATTTTTATTTTTTATGTCAGTTTGTGTCCACTAAAACGTACTAGTGTAATTTATTTTCCAATGAGGCTTTCTTGGAAAATTAATTACACTAGTAGGTACGTTTCCTACAATTCCCAGTTCCTTGCGCTTGAAAATGCCGATCCGCGGTGGGCACGCGTAGTAAGTAAGCCCATACTCCGTCCCTGACAGAAGGCATGTGCCCTGCAGTGGAAAGTTTATAGGCTATATAAAAAAGCCACCACACTATTCTAATGTCACTCATATAACTGTAAATTGTTCCACTAACCCTACTGGACTAGGTACTATCAACAACACATCAACCTTCACAGCCATGCGCTCTGCATAGCTACGTTGTGGCGACCTTGCAAGTAAAACGTAAAGATTTACGCGCGTCACTGATTTTCAGAGTTCTCAACGTTTTAACGAACTATCACCCGTTTTTCAAAATAAAAACGGAACATAAGCTGCCACTCGTTTTTAAATTTTAAAATGGCGACCAAAGCTGTCACTCGTTTTCCAAAATGGCCGCGCGACGCTCGTGGCGGCGCGTCGGTATAACCTACAATTGCCGCCCGCGGTAATTCCAAACTGTCACTGATTTTTTCAAAATGGCGTCCGAACCAAAACCTGTCACTCGTTTTCTAAACTGGCCGCGCGAAGCACGAGGCGGCGGCGCGTCGTATAAGCTATAAATGCCACCCGCAGTAGTTCGAAACTGTCACACGTTTTTCAAAATGGCGTCCGAACAAAAGCCTGTCACTCGTTTTCTAAAATGGCCGCGCGACGCACGTGGCTAGCGTCCTATAACCAACAAAACCTACAAATGCCGCCCTCAGAACTTCCAAACTGTCACACGTTTTTCAAAATGGCGTCCGAACAAAAGCCTGTCACTCGTTTTCCAAAATGGCCGCGCGACGCACGTGGCGAGCGTCGTATAACCTACAAATGCCGTCTGCGGTATTTCGGACACAGCGGTGCGTGCATAAATATAGATCGCACGAGCGTCGGCGGCTCGCGTATTGTCGCTCTCGGAAAATACACAAGTCGTTATTGGGATAGCGCAAAACTTGTCCTAGAAAGATGGCGTAGACCCGATTTCAATAGACTTCTTGCGGGAGACGGTGAAGCTAACATAACATTTACATACAGGCACATACATTGCTCCTAGGCCCACACTAGGATACCCTGTCGTGGGAACCAGAAACAGCGACATCACAAACATGTAAACATCCAAGACCTGGGGTTTTTTTTGGTCCCCAGCCGGAGATCGAACCCGGGACCTCACCCATGGTTGGCAGATGCTCTACCGCTGCGCCACAGAGGTCGTAAAGGTCTAAAGTTTCTTAGGCTAAAAGAAACCAATATCCTGGCAGTTGCCAATCAGAAAATCTATGAAAACATTATGTAGGTACGTCAGGAAAAATATCAGTAACTTTAAAACTGTAGGCAGCCATCAGAATATAAATACTAGAAATAAACATAAATTTTCGCTCCCAAGATTTAGGTCGGCAAAGGTTAATACATCCTTCGTGGGGCATTGCATACGTTTATATAATAATAAAAAAAACTCTGAAGATATATGTAGCTTGCCTGAAACGCGGTTCAAAAAAATGTGTTAACTCTTTGTGCCATAAGGGCTATTATAAAAAAAAAAGGATTGTTTAGATGACAATGATGTCTGGAACTAAAGCCAGTACAATGCATGAGTTCTAGGTTTTATAATAATTATGTAAACTCTGTTAATTAAGGGCTTTAAAAAAACTTTGGAGGGATTTTGTCCATTTATTCTCAAAAATTATCTAGACATAATTAAAACTGTTTTTATACGGATTTCAGTCGTTTTATTATATTTTTACAAATTTCCGACGTTTTGGTACTTTTTCAGGTGCCATGGTCTCAGATGACTGAGGTGACAGACGTCTTTTTGTAAGCATTAACTGTTAGTTTACTACCCTCGGCAAAAATTACAAAAGTTAATTATGAAGTTACATTCCAAAATAGGTAAACCATTATTTTATATAAAGTCAACAATATTGATTATTAGTAATTGAATTCAGTGCTACTTTGAATAAACCGGTGGTCAAGCTATGTCAGAGGTCTTATGGGCGGCTCGATAACTTATGACACCGCCTGTCTTACAATCCTCCACCAGCCCGGACTTGGCCCCCGTAGTGGAGTATGGCCTAACCTTCCTGCGATGCAGGAAGAGACCCGCGCCCCAGCACACGGTGGTACCGTAGTAGGTCATAGGACTCGGATGGCAATGACTGAGCTAAGCCATGATATCTGGCTCAGTTACCCACTAATTGTCATACTACCTGAGGGTATAAAAGGTTTCGCAATCTATTGTTCCCAACATTCCTTTTTCGGCATCCGAAGTGAACACAAGTAATTAGTCATCAACCTGTTATCACCAAGTGCTTTAATTAGCCCAAGACGCGACGCGTGTGTTTAAGTTCCAACTTGTCTGTGACCTGCTATTTTACAATGGAATTTGAAGTCACAGGTATGTATTATTAATTTACTTTACTATTTTGCCTTTTCCTTCTACATTTTTTTTTTAAATAGAGTGCTACGCCAACGTGGCATTTTTTATGTATTTATGTCTGTATATTTTTTACGTTGAAGCTTTTACTTATGTTTGTACCTACTTGTACCATTCAATTTGGTATAGAAATATGGGTTACAATGTCTACTACTAGGCCTCTCCAAATTTAGCTGCGTCATGCTGCGTCTGTAAGGTGCAGCCAGGTGCTACGCCGCGCGCCTGAACGCGTAGCAGGCGCGTAGCACTTGCTACGAAACATGTATCTATTTTGATCCGCTTTTAACGTATTTTTATTTTGTTTTAGGTACTAGTATTAAGTGTTCTTTCAAAAGAATGCTTGTACTAGATACTTGGCTGTCTATTAAAGACAGCAAATCTGAACTGGAGCGTTGGCATCGAGTTTTTCGAGACCTAATACAATTGCTGCCTGATGTTGAGAATTACATTGCTGATGACTTGGAAAAAAGAGTTACTAAAGTTTGTACAAGATTGGTAGCAATTTGGAAGCAAGTCACGCGCAACCATTCTCGCATGGTCTCTAAGTACGGAGACTGGCTGAACGAAATTGAAGTTTGCGTTCTGCCAACTTGTGCAACAGTAGGGAGCCACAACACCCAACGGCCAGCAGCAGAAGCTTCGACAAGCACCCAACAGCACCAGCACAGGAAGGACTTTGAGGAATGTAGCAAGAGATCAAAACGCCGCAGGCTTGCAGAGTTAAGTAAAGTAGACAGTTCTGCGATAAATTCTTTGTTGGACGATTCTAGTCTATCTAACGCCGCTGCATCTTTAAATTTCAGCACTGACGAAGTCTTGTCTCTTATAAATGAGACAAAACTGACTAAACATCAGTATCTTTTGGTGAAAGACTTCGTTAATGCAAAATCACCTAATGCATTACCATCTTATCAAAAAGTGTTAGAAGCTAAGAAGCGGTGCTATCCATCGCAAGAGTTTATCACGGAATCATCTGCTGAAGTAGAATTACAATCATTGTTAGATCATACTGCTTGCCGGATACTAGAATCCCAAAAACCCGTTTTGAATAATATTGACCCTAATAAAGAATTTGTTTTGATTGGAAAATGGGGTTTCGATGGGAGTACGGGGCACAGCGAATATAAACAGATTTTTGGAGATTCTGGTATCGATGATGATGGCAGTATGTTTGTTACTTCATATTGTCCTCTTCAATTGGTTTGTAAGTCCAATACCTCCGACCCAGATCAAATAGTTTGGAAAAATCCGCGCCCTTCTTCCACCAGGTATTGTAGGCCTATTCGATTCCAATTTGCCAAAGAATCCAAAGACCTTTCTGTGCAAGAAGAAGCTTATTTCAAGACTAAAATTGATAGTTTACAACCGACTTCTTTCACTCACGGTGAATATGAAATAAAAGTGCAGCATTCTTTACAATTAACCATGGTTGATGGTAAAGTGTGCAGTGCTCTGAGCGATACATCTTGTAGTAGATGTTATATTTGTGGTTCAACTCCAAAAGAGATGAATGACATTGATAAATCGCTGAGCAAAACTGCAGATAGTGGTACCTATCAATTTGGACTATCTCCTCTTCACTCGTATATCCGATTCTTCGAATATTTAATTCACGTTTCTTATAGATTAGACATAAAGAAATGGCAGGTACGTTCTTCAGACGAAAAAGCTCTTCTTGCACAAAAAAAACAACATGTGCAGCAACAGTTTAGGCAGAAACTTGGTCTAATAGTCGACAAACCGCGAAGTGGAGGAAGTGGCACATCTAACGACGGAAACACTGCCAGAAAGTTTTTTTCTAACTCAGCGGTTTCAGCGGAAATTACTGGATTAGATAAAATCCTTATTGACAGATGTCATAATCTGCTGCAGTGTCTTTCGTCGGGATACAAAATTAATAACGCCACTTTTAAAGAGTATTCTCTAGAAACAGCACGTAAACTTGTTGCTACCTATCCATGGTACAACTTGCCATCGTCTGTACATAAGGTCCTCATTCATGGGTCGGAAGTAATTGAACACGCATTATTGTCAATAGGTGAGCTTTCGGAAGAGGCCGCCGAATCTTGCAATAAATTAATCAAACTCTTCAGGCGTGACAACACGAGGAAAATGTCTCGGGTTGTCACAAACACCGACTTGATACATAGACTTCTCCTTAATTCGGATCCTTATATTTCTAGTTTAAGAAGGTTACCACAGAAGAAGAAGTCTATTCTATCAAAAGAAGTATTAAATTTGTTGTCGGTTTAGGAAAAAATGTAAAAAATAAGATAGGTATTTATGTTATTTTTTACATAACTCCTATTATGTAAATATAATATTTTTTGTCCAATTGTGTGTTTGTACTTAGATGTTAGTTAAGTATTTACTTTATTTGTAATATAAAATGTAAATAGTAAGGTTTAATAGTTATTAAGTTGCAAACCTTCTTTTAAGTGTAATAAAAATGCATAATTTTGTAAATAAAATAAGCTTTTTAAGATTATTTTGTTTTTTTTTTATTGTGTTATGGCTTAAAGTATTACAAAACACCATAATAATAATAATCAGCTATGACAACGACAGTCATTATTATCGCGAAACCCTATGACCGCTACTCTTAGGGCGTGGAACCAGTGTGCAGCAGTGGGGACAAACCAAGGGTTGATACCATCAAATATATGATTGATTGCTATCATATATTTCCCCATGGAAATGCAGGGAGCACTCTCCCGGCCGCGGGGAGAGTTCGTTGCCATTTAGCTAACCAGGTCACTTATTTGTGTGCGTGCGCGCGCGTGTGTGTGTGGGCGTGTTTACGGACGAGGAGTCATAGATTCTTTCTCATCTACTTGCGAGTCCACAGAATCGTTATACATTAGATGACCAGAATATTCATCCAAAAACCTATTTAGATGCTAAAAATTCCACCCATGCCGGGATTCGAACCCGCGACCTCTGGCTATCCGTGCCAGCGCTCTTTCCAACTGAGCTAATGGTCGACTCACCGGCATCAGTGAAATTTCGAATCTCTTTACAATATTCTCTGTATTACGTACAGGCAGCGACATCTGGCTGAAGTAATTTGCATCACTTGCAGCTTCTTTGCAGTTAGGTTTTACATCGCAATGAATATTCTTCATTGTACGTACACCGTACGTACTGGAGACATTCTGGCCATAAAGATTTCGGAACCAGGTCCTCTGGAAGTGTCCAATCAGATACCACCCCATCTAGAAATCCTGGATAGGAAATGCCGCCTACTTTAGAGAGTAGGCTTCGGTTTTCGCCGAAACGACACGAGTGTAATACTGATGATCGAGTTCTGATTTCAAAATTAAGGGCCGTTTTCTCCATAGAACCAAATCTAGATTACGGCAAGCTAAATCCGGTTTTGGACTCCTAATCGAGATTACAATAACAAATTGGATTTCTCTAACATCGTAAACCAAAGTTTAAACTAAAGTCTCTGAACGGCCGATATTGGACGATTAGCTTCTAAAACCAGATTAACAGTCAGACAAATGTCAGATATCAGCTGCCAAAAGACGTCAAAGGTTTTACTTTACCAAATATTGTTTCCACTATTGCTGAATATTGGATCTCTTTTTCGTTTAACATCATCTTTTAAGAGAGCCGTTCAAAATTTATTTCGCACAAAACAAAACGCGCCAGAAACAAAATTCAAAATTGCTGAAAAAGGTTTTGAAATTACACAGAATAACCGGAAATATCACAGAATTCTCGACATTTTTGACACATGCGTTTCAAAATAAAAAAAATAAAGAAGTGTTACCACCCTCAAATCCTAGCGTTTTCTGTCTAATCTGTAACAAGAACTAGATTTCGTGAACCAGATCAAAAAGCTACGGGAGAAATCGGATGGTCATAAATCTATTTTTTTAACTTCGTTCAAGCATGATCCGGATTATGAAATCCAGTTTTGCGCAGCAAATTCAGAAAACGGCCCTAAGTGTCATATTAGTTACGATATTTCTATTACACGAATATATCCGATTTTATCCGATAGTAGCCGAGGTATATTCTAAAAGCTAGCAGACTGTACACTTCGACGACCTCTGTGGCGCAGCGGATCTGCCTACCATGCGAGAGGTCCCGGGTTCGATCCCCGGCTGGGAACAAAAAACCAGGTCTTGAATGTTAACATGTTTGTGATGTCGCTGTTTCTAGTACCCACGACACAGGGTACCCTACTGTGGGGCCAGAAGCAATGTATGTGCCTGTATGTAAATGTTATAATGTTACTTCGCCGCGATAAGAGACGCTTGACCAGAGAAGCACCAGGTTGAGTATTTTAAGTTAGGTAAGTACTTAATATTCTAACTATATATGCTTGCAATTTTTTTTTCCTTTTACTTTTCAATACGTCTAACACTGGTAATTACGGAGCTAATTACGTTTTTTTTTATGTAGCCTCGATTGTGTCCCAATGCTGGGCAAAGGCCTCCCCTTTTGTCTTCCATTCCTCCCTGTTAATGGCCACTTCCTGCCAGTTCGGCAGAAAGGTTGTAAGGTCGTCCCGCCATCTCCGCTTGGGTCGGCCACGTTTGCGATATCCGTCGCGCGGAACCCAGTCAGTGACGATTTTTGCCCACCTCTCTGGGCCCATACGGCTCAGATGACCCGCCCAGTTCCACTTCAGCTTAGCGGTTGCAGCTCCAACATCGACAATTTTGGTTCTGGAGCGCAGCATTGTATTACGAATCCTGTTAATTCTTTTTACACCTAGATAGATAGATAGATAGATAGATAGATAGATAGATAGATAGATAGATAGATAGATAGATAGATAGATAGATAGATAGATAGATAGATAGATAGATAGATAGATAGATAGATAGATAGATAGATAGATAGATAGATAGATAGATAGATAGATAGATAGATAGATAGATAGATAGATAGATAGATAGATAGATAGATAGATAGATAGATAGATAGATAGATAGATAGATAGATAGATAGATAGATAGATAGATAGATAGATAGATAGATAGATAGATAGATAGATAGATAGATAGATAGATAGATAGATAGATAGATAGATAGATAGATAGATAGATAGATAGATAGATAGATAGATAGATAGATAGATAGATAGATAGATAGATAGATAGATAGATAGATAGATAGATAGATAGATAGATAGATAGATAGATAGATAGATAGATAGATAGATAGATAGATAGAGAACACTTTATTGCACAACCAGAAAAATATTACAACCATGATTCTACCTACAACCTAGAATACTGCGCTCCATTGCCCGCTGGCAAATCTTAAGTCTCGACTTCTGATATTCGGTCAAAGACCAGGTTTGTGCACCGTAAGTTAGGATAGGCAGGATGCACATGTCGACGAGTTTTCGCTTCAGGGCAAGTGGTAACTTTACCTTCATCAGTTCTTTCATAGACCAGAAGCTCTTCCAGTTACGTATTCCCTTATAAAAAAATCGAGGTTAGAACCGTTTAAAATATAACTATATCTTCGGTTGTCATGTTAGGAGTATTTGAACGTAGTAATAAGATTTAATAGTTCTTGTATTTTTATATATCAAACTGTATCAGAATTATTAATAATAATTATTAATTGGAATCAATCACTTAGGTTAAGCAACACCAGGCGCGGTCAGGTACTGGATGGGTGACCATCTCGTGACTACAGTGGCATTTTTACCGAGCACTTCCGTGCTTTGCAAGGCACGTTAAGCCGTCGGTGCCGGCTGTCATGTAATGGCAGTCGTTAAACCATATCGGAGACCTTATGGGCGGCTTGATAACTTCTGACAGTAAGGCCCGCCACTGTCTTACAATCCGTCACCAACCCGGACTTGGCCCCCGTGGTGGAGTAAGGTATAAACTTCCTGAGATACAGGAAGAGACCCGTGCCCCGATAGTGGGGATATATACAGGGTTGATGTCGATCGATCGATGTGTGACATTAAATAGTATTTATATAATAATGTTTCATACTACTGCAATATAATTAGAATTGTATTAGCGTAGGCTTAATTTATATATAAAGGCCTCCTGTAATCTATATTACATAATGTTGCGTTCGCTACAGGGTCCACAAAGATCCCTATTTTCAGTTTTAAATATCATCTGTATACGTAAATAGACGGCTGCGGCATGATAACTTCTGACAGTAAGGCCCGCCACTGTCTTACAATCCTCCGCCAACCCGGACTTGGCCCCCGTGGTGGAGTATGGCCTAACCTTCCTGCGATGCAGGAAGAGAATCGTGCCCCAGCAGTGGGGACATACAAGGGTTGATAACGATATGTATATACTTGTGAAATGCAATAAATATTGAGTGCCGAGTATTTTGTATTGCACACCGAAGGAATCACCTAAAAACCTTCAAAGAAAAACAAAAGTAAGCAACACACACACAGACATAACGGGTAGCCGACAGCAGATCAACCTTTACACGCATGCGCTTTACTCAGTGCCTTAAGGGGTCCCATGTGGTTCACTACCGTTACCAATTTTTTTTTTGCTGAACCGATTTCGCCGATTCTTTTTTTAGAATATTCCCTGAAGTACGAGGATGGTTATTACGGAGAGAGAAATAAAAGTTAGGCGGTACGAAGTTCGCCGGGTCAGCTACTAAGTGAATAAAATTCTTTTGACTTGACTTTGCCTTTAAATGAAAAGCGTTTCTTCCGGTTGATCAACATTCGGCCTTAATCTCAGTAGTCACAAGGGTGCTTACACAAAAACGCTCAGAGTCAAACAGACGGGATGTCATGAAAATGCTGTCTATGAGCGAGGAATGGTACGCACCGTGTTGGATACTGTTTCCCTGGATGTAATCAAACTATGTACCTAATAACCAACTCCGAAAGCGTGAAAAACATCCCAAGTGTCTGAGGTGTTGCCATACCTCAGCGATTGAAATTGCCACTGCCACGGTGGTTACGCGCCGTGATTAAGGTGTTTCGGGGCGCTAGGTAGCGCCACCAATGGAAAAAAAATCATAACTTGTGTTAAAATACGTTTTTATTTAAACGTGACCACGAGAAATCTTATATTCTTTTTAATGCACTAACCCGTGCTAAAGACAATTTTAAAAACCTATTTAGAGGCTAAAAATGTCGCTGCCTGTACGTAATACAGAGAGTTTTGTAAAGAGGTTCGCAATTTCACTGATGCCGGTGAGTCGCCCATTAGCTCAGTTGGGAGAGCGCTGGCACGGATAGGCAGAGGTCGCGGGTTCGAATCCCGGCATGGGTAGAAATTTTAGCCTCTAAATGAGAAATCTTAACAACTGTGACGACAATTTTTAGAACTTACAGTCTAGAACCTAGAATCAACAATCGAGGACCTTAATCACTTTCCGCCCCAAAACGGCCGTTTTTAGGGGAAATCGATTAAAGTTCTAATCTATTGATCGTAGGTTCTAGACTGTTATCGTTATCAACCCTTGTATGTCCCCACTGCTGGGGCGCGGGTCTCTTCCTGCATCGCAGGAAGGTTAGGCCATACTCCACCACGGGGGCCAAGTCCGGGCTGGTGGAGGTTTGTAAGACAGTGGCTGGCCTTACTGTCAGAAGTTATCAAGCCGCCCATAAGGCCTCTGACATGGCTTAACGACTGCCATTATATGACAGCCGGCACCAACGGCTTAACGTGCCTTGCGCTTGCAAAAATGCCACTAGCGGGTAGTCACGGGACGCTCACCCATCCCGTACCTAACCGCGCCCGTTGTTGCTTAACCAAGTTCGCCTAGGCCACGAGCGCTTCTAGCGGCTCAGGATTGTAAGTTCTAGATTGTAATTGCTTTTAGCAATAAGGCCGCCAATTGTACTTTGTATCATTACATGTTTTATAATATGTGCTCTGGTGTACAATAAAGAATATTCTTCTTATCTTAAGTTCTAAAAATAGTTGTCACAGTTGTTAAGATTTCATGTTCACTTTAAGATAAAAAACGTATTATAACATAACATTCACATGCAGGCACATACATTGCTTCTGGCCCCACACTAGGATACCCTGTGTCGTGGGAACCAGAAACAACAACATCACAAACATGTAAACATCCAAGACCTGGGGTTTTTTTTTTGTTCCCAGCCGGGATTCGAACCCGGGACCTCTTGCATGGTAGGCAGACGCGCTACCGCTACGTCACAGAGGTCGTCTCTAATTAAGTAGATTTTTTAAAAACCTATTTAGAGGCTAAAAATTTCACCCATGCCGGGATTCGAACCCGCAACCTCTGACTATCCGTACCAGCGCTCTACCAATTGAGCCAATCGGCGACTCACGGCATCAGTGAAATTTCGAACCTCTTTACACTATTCTCTGTATTACGTACAGGCAGCGACATCTGACTTAAGCAAATTGCATTACTTACAGCCCCGACTACCTACTTTGCAGTTAGGTTTTAACATCGGAACGATATCACTGTACCCACATGATTACACTATTTAAGTAATGTTACTGTAAGTAATGCAATTTGCTTAAGTCAGATGTCGCTGCCTGTACGTAATACAGAGAATATTGTAAAGAGGTTCGAAATTTCACTGATGCCGTGAGTCGCCCATTGGCTCAATTGGTAGAGCGCTGGTACGGATAGTCAGAGGTTGCGGGTTCGAATCCCGGCATGGGTGAAAAAATTTTTAGCCTCTAAATAGGTTTTTTAAATTTGTTCCTTAGCACGGGTTAGTGCATTAAAAATAAAAATAGTGTAATTAAGTAGATTTTTTTTAAATAGAATAAATGCGAAGTTTCTTTGTTGGTTTCGTCTCCACATAAACCGAATACTTTGACGTTCATTAAGTAAACAAACCGGGGAGTGGATCCCCAACCCGCATGCCCAGCGTGGGGATTATGGGCATTACCCTAAAGATGGCACAAAGTGTTGCGCTCATTAGGGGAGGGCTATGTCCAGCAGTGGACTAGTACAGCCTGACGACGAAGTAAACATTTTGTTTTAACAATGAATAACAATAATTGATTTGAATGCCCATCGCGGATTAGAAATTTCAAGCGCGGAGGTATTTTTAACACCCAGACAATCAGGTTTTAGTAGACCTGTGCCCTGCTGTGGAACGTATACTGGTTACATAAGAAGTTAAAAAAAGGTTTATTTTTTGGTTATAAATACCTAGAATAATCAGTTTTAAAGCAATCTTAACGATTCTTAGTAGTCGTTTTTACATCCAGAGAAAGTGTACCCGGCACAGAGCACCTGAAGAAGTGGATGGTTTTGCCAAAAGAGTCGCTCAAACCTATTTTTAACCCAAATTACAATTGCACCTAATAGCGTTTTACATTTCATGCTAAAGACAGTGAGGGGATCGTGGCAAGTGGCATTGCTCCCTGGTCTCTGCCTACCCCTCTGGGAGACAGGCGTGAAGTTATGTTATGTTACAAAAGACTTATAAAGAGTCCAGTGACAATAGCTTTTTTTCGCATGGCAACTGACCAAATGGTTTCCACAATAAGAAGCATTTATTATAAATTTTTAGTGAGCGTAATCCTTATTAATGGTCAAGGATTAATATATCTACAATACAAAAAAAATATAGCCAATTCTATACAAAATCACTCGAACCCTTTTGGTCTTCTGCAGTTTCGATCAGATCAGATCGATCAGACGACGCGTCTTGAGAGAATTAGGTTCGACCGCAATTCTTTGGACAAAACCATCCGCACAAACAACTCTAGGTACTCACCGCTCGAATATCGTCGTAGTCCTTCGATGAGAGCCTCCTCGAGGTACTGGTTTCAGGACTCGCCTCGTCTTCAGTTGGATCACTCATAGTGCTTTCCGTGCTCGTGTCCATTGGCTTAACATCCTCCTCTGGATTAGCAACGTCATCCTTAGCGTCCGCACTGCGCCTTTTTAAGTAGTTTTCGTGTTCGAATGTTTGGTTCTCAAACCCAGTGCCGGTGGGAGATTCGACGTCGTTATCGAGCACCGAACGGTCTTCAGAGTCAATGTATTTGAGTGTCTTTTGAGATTCTTTCATTGGGATTTTCTTATCGCTCTCGTCTGCCTCCCTTTTGGGCGTGGACGTGCCGGAGACTATCGGCTGCGAGATGGGTATGTAGGAGGCGAAGTTAGAGGTATGTTTCGGCGCTTTGATGCCTTGCTTTTCAATGTCATTCTTTAGAGCTTCTTTCTTTGATATCTCTGGACTGTTCTTTATCCTTCTGCGTTCCGCTGGTTCAGCGTCGCCGTTCTCCACTTGGATCACAGTGGATTTCTCAAGGATCTTACCGATAGGGTTGTTAGGATCCAGCTGGCTCTTAATACTGGCAAGACGGTCGGGCAGTTTAGCCGTGAGAGAGACTGAGACGTCGTTATTACCTTCTACGACGGGTTTGGACAGAGTCACAGGCTCGGAGAGAGTTTTGTTAATAGAAATGTCAGAGTTAGAATTGGAGCGCGAACTAGAAGAACCGATCTCCCATTTACCATTGAGGCCGTTCTTTTCTACGCTCGGCTGATGGATAGGAACTGGCATGTCGTCTTTGGGAATAATCTTCGTGTACCCGGTAGTACCATTTTCGCAGTTCTTCAGTTGAGTTAAGTACTGATCGACTGCAGTTTTGGAGGAGTATTTCGATTCATTCGCTGGCAGTTTTGTCACTGTCATCTTTGAATCGAACCTTTTGCGGATTTCGGACACGGAGGGAGGCACTTCGTTGCCATTTGTGTCC
This sequence comes from Yponomeuta sedellus, assembly GCA_934045075.1. NCBI lineage: Eukaryota > Metazoa > Arthropoda > Insecta > Lepidoptera > Yponomeutidae > Yponomeuta > Yponomeuta sedellus. The sequence goes on from OW203751.1 coordinate 392,278, forward strand.
TTGGACCCGTTAGTCATAGAGTTCCTTTTGCTGTAGCTTGGTGTTGGCGACGTATCCTTGTAGGATCTTCGGCCTTCCGGTCTCTGGTGTCATCGAAGTTAAGACTTTATTTTAAGACAGACAATGATCTTAACAGATTGCGCTTGTGAAAGTGTGTGTTAGTATCAACATTTACGGTTTTACATGCGATCTTATCGACGCGACGTTTGCTCGTTTAACTAAAGATGTTACTGCTTTACTACGGGCGTGCCGCGTGAAAGATGATTGTCTTTATCTAACAGTCTTTGCGAATGTTACATTAGAAAGGAATGTAGATGCCAGCATGAGAAATAATAATTTGAAGAAACAACTTACTACTCAGGACATGAAACTTGTACCAGCCAAACAAAAATTTAGTACAAGAATAGGCAGTATTTTAAATTGGCAAAGAAGCTATGCAAAAGTTAGAGAGGGACAAGACAATCCTTCGAGCGGCACGGCGGCGTGATTCTACGAATACCGGCGTAAGCTATTGTCTCTGAGATGCTCGAGTGCTTGTTAATGTACAGACACACACTCACACGCACGCGCACACGGTACTGTTGTGTGCCTGCGAAACTCTTTGTGCAGTCGGAAAATTCGCGACAATGTCAGAAAATAAATGAAATTTTGAAATGCAATTTTATGATAGGAAAATCTAGCCAATTAGTTATTTTTATGAAAATATGACTATTAATCACAAAATATAACATCTTATTTTAAATACGCCTTAAGCGTACCCAAGGGCTCTGACTTCGGTCCGCCACTATTTCTATCACCTATAGAAGCCAGAGATTTCGCAGACACCCAACGCGATAGAGTAAAGAAATAAAGGAAATTGCCTATACAACGATAGAAACATCAACAAATGACCAAATTTACCTCAGATATTGTCGAGCTGGCTGTAGAGTTGCGCGCCTTTCTCAGCGTTCGCGCATCCGCAGCCGGTGGCCTCCCTATGTCGCTCGAGATCGACTTGGATCGCGCGATCTCTCCGTAGCTGTTCTGACTCTGCTGCATCTGCAACCTCTGCGTCAACGGAACGTAATTCGCCGGCGAGTATTTGTTGTACATCTCCGCCGTCGACATCCCGAGCGAGGAAGTAGTGAGCACATTCCTCTTCGGGTTCCGCAGTGTTTCCGTCTTCGAGCTCTCGCTTCTTGTCGTGGAGAGATCTCTGGAACGAGACTCGCTTCTCTCGGAGCGGTACCTATTAGAGATTCCGCTGTCTGAGTCAGTGACGCTTGGCGCGCGGGAGTTTCTGGAGTAAGTCTCCACCAAGGAGGTCTTCCGCTCCCTCTTTCCGTCGACATCGCTGAAGCGGCTACGGAACTCTGTAGTGCGATCGCCTAAAGTCGATCGGACAGTAGACGAGCCGTATGTTGAACTGCTGGAGCGGTAGTACGATTTGTCTAAGCTCGGAGATGCGGTCAGGGTCGCTCGGTAGGAGCCCGTGACGATGCTAGAGGTAGGAGCAGGGTTGTAGCGCGTTGATGATACCGCGGGCATGTTGGCTGTTTTGCACTTCTTTTTTTAAGTAATTTTCTTTTTTCGTCTCTCGCGAAAGAGGTTTAATGCATTATTCGAGAAGGCTCTGTGGTTACGCTAGCGGAGGGCTAGTCTCTGTTTTTTACGGTTTTGTTGGTCGACGGCGGGCGCTTTCTGAGCATCTTCTGACGGGCTGCTCGGGCTGACACTGGAACAAGCGAAAGACACAATGTTAGTAACAATAATTTCTCGCCAAACAGGTTCGCCTAGTGAGAAGAACACCAGTAAGCCACTATGTGTATTTAGTGGCAATCTTTCCCAGACCTACCTACCCACATAAAGTTGATTCTAATCGAGTCACTAGTACGAGCGATTCCGGGCATGTACCAATGACTTTGTTTTCTAAGTTATGTACATTTGTGAAGTTACAGTAGCAATACCACTAACTGTGAAGGAAAACGTCGTGAGGAAACCTGAGTGTCTGAGGCGTTTTAATACCTCAGCCTAGACATTGAGACCATCTTCGTCTTGCAGAAGAGAGCGATCAGATTCATTTATAGGCTGGGTAGTAGAGATTCGTTAAGAGATTTCTTTAAAGAAACTAACATCCTGACAGTTGCCAGTCAGTATATATATGAAAACAATATGTACGTTAGGAAAAATATCAGTAACTTTAAAACTTTAGGTAGCCAACACAATGTAAATACTAGAAATAAACATAAACTTTTGTTCTCACTATTTAGGCTGGCAAAGGTTAATACATCCTTCATGGGGCATTGTATACGCTTCTATAATAAAATCCCTGAAGATATATTAAGCTTGCCTGAATCGCGGTTCAAAAAATATGTTAAGCACACTTTGTGCCAAAAGGGCTACTATAACATAAAGGATTATTTAGATGACAATGAGGTCTGGAATGAAAGCCAGTACCTACAATGTATGAGTTCTATGTTCAAAATAATTATGTAAACTATGTTAATTAAGGACTTTTGAAAAGACTAAGTTAGGAGTTTTTTTGTCCATTTTTTCTCCTAATTGATCTAGATTTTGAAATGGACACCTAGTTTGAATTGTAACGTTCATTAAGCCGCAGTTTCTGTGCTACTTTGAATAAAACCTTTTCATTTCATTTCATTTCAGCTCTTGAAAGCGGTGGGCACACCTGGTAATTAAGCTCATAGTCTCTCTCTGACAGAGGGCTGTGCCCTGTCGTGGGACGTTTTTATGCTACAAAGAATGAAGCTGTGGAGATGTTGTGAAATGTATGGTTTCCTTTCTTCTTCTTCAGGCTATATAATGTAGTCCACTGCTGGACATAGCCCTCCCCTAATGAGCGCCATAGCGCCGTCTTCAGCTTGCCGCATCCAGCATCTGCCTGCAGTTTTTCGCAGATCGTCATCCCACCTGGTTGGAGGGCGTCCTACACTACGTTTCCATTGCCGTGCCCAAATTATTCTTTCTCTTTTCTTTTTACACTTTTAGTGTCGAAATCCAACGATAAACATATCTGATTCCGCTTCTATTCATCACAGCAATAATTTTTTGGCACGAGGACCGACAGCGTTTGCCACAAAACGACTGTAATAAACTGAAGCAAAAATCTTTACCAACATGTGTGTTCACCATCGTACCATCCGAACAGACTGCACCTTTTGATAATGATTAAGATGTGAACTAGACAGGTAAAAAATTCCATGCCTTTGGGAACCTACGAAATACGATATCGATATCAACCCTTGTACAGTACTACACATCGTAAAAGTCCCTTCGGGAATCTACGTTCGCGCAGACTAGGAAGAAGTGTAACGAAAGTAACCGAAGCTATAAGTACATTCAACATGATCTTTAACCGATACGGTTAAGGTGCAGAATTGATTGCCGCAGTAGTAGACTTGGGCAAAGTGTGTCCTTAGAGGGAGTTGTTATATCTCATATCTTTGCTCACTGAGACACACTATATCTCTATCATATCTCGCTCAACACTTGTGTACTAGCTCTTACGACGTCCAATCAACTAATTGCGTGTGGAAACAAGAGACAAGTGGTGAGTCAGTCTAGTCTACCAATTCCCTACTTTATCCAGATCACACGTTTTTTTGGTGAACTTTCTCTCATCGCTCGTTGGTTACGACAAGAAATGCGGCCGAATGTAACCGATGTCAGACGATGTTGATCTCGCTCTCGCGCATTGTGTGTGAGCTGTATAAAGTAGCAGGAGATGACTACCGTACTGAGTTGAGAGTATGTGTGAGGGAGCCAGATATAGTTGACATCTCTGGGATATGAGTGGGACACACTTGACGGCGAGGGAGTTGTGTGTCCACTCATATCTGGCTCTTGAGTTACCCAAGGCTACGCCAAACTAATAGTCACCTGCATCGATGACGTTGAATCAACCAATAGCAAAGGCGCGCGGCGTGCCATAAAGTGAAACTTTATGGCACGCCGCGCCATAAAGAAAAAAAAATCTTATTGGTCGATCAACTTGCCGCACATCCAAAATTTGGTCATCTGCGCAGGTACATCCGCGAGACTTATTTGTTGTGTAGCACTGTACCAACATGTGTGTACATCATCGTACCATCCGAACAGCCTGCACCTTTTAATAATGATAAAGTTGTGAACAAGATACGTAAAAAAATCCATGCCTTTGGGAACCTACGAAATACGATATCGATATCAACCCTTGTACTGTCTGTTAGCTTTTAGAATATACCTCCGCTACTATCGGATAAACCGATTATATTGCAATAAGGTAAGGTTTATTTTATATTATTATTTAAAACTTTACATAACTTTTCCAAATAGGGAAAAAAAGTTTTAAAGAGCAGGAAGTAGCATTAAACTCGTGTGCTTTCAGCGAAAACCGAAGCCAACTCTAGAGCCCGAGGTATATTGTTATCGTGGAGGGTTGACAGTCGCGGGCCTTACTGTCAGAAGTTATCGAGCCACCCATAAGGCCAAAGACATGGCGTATGACTGCCATTACATGACAGCCGGCACCAACGGCTTAACGTGCCTTGCGAAGCACGGAAGCGCTCGGAAAAAATGCCAATAGCGGTAGTCACGGGATGGTCACCCATGAAGCACCTGACCGCTCCTGTTGTTGCTTAACTCAAGTGATTGAGTCCAATCTCTCGGTTCGACTAGGCCACGAGCTATGTATCCCATGCACCACGGCGACCGTAGAACGGTCCTTCAGTACGCTGCGAAGTTAAAACGTGGCTTAGAAGCACCATGGGTGAAGAAAGGCTTACGGGTTTATGTTTGATGAGCGTACATCGCAATTATTTAAAAGACAACAGTGAGTTTATTGAAAAGACTGTCATAGACAAATTTTCGGCAAATCCGAGAAGATTACTGTTACTTTAATATATACATACATAATATACTAGCTGACCCAGCAAACTTCGTACCGCCTAACAGTTGATTCTTTATATATATTTTTTATTTTTCTCTCCGTAAGAACCATTCTCGTGGTTCAAGGAATATTCTAAAAAAAGAACTAGCGACATCGGTTCAGCTGCTCTCGAGATTTGTGCTTACCAACACATTCAGCGATTTATTTTTTTATTTTAGAAGACGATGATGAATATTTCCTTATCCCTCAATCTCGTTGAGGAACTATTAAGCATGCTTGTTAGGGGCCGTTCAAGTATTACGTAAGCACTATGGGGGGGTGGGGGGGGTTTTGTTTTGCTTATTTTGGATGACATGGGGGTAGGGGAGTCTAGATGATGATTACGTCATCGGTAGTTATTTACTTTTTTACACAAATGGCAACCCTCACATTGTCTATGCTTGAAACCGAAACGCATTTTTAAAAATTCCCGCAAATAATGTATACGTTTAGGCACTCGCTTTAGAACCGATTAGGGGAATTACCGCGCGCTATTCACTTTTCTAAATTTTCTGCGTTAGTGTATTGTTTTGTTTGGATACTATAGCGAGTAGACGTATTGTAAGCAAAGCAAACTTATTTTTAAAATTATAATTATAACATTATAATTACAATATAAAAAAAAAATTATAATTTAAAAATGTTTACGTAAGCATGGGAGGAGGGGGTAAGAGCTTTGCTTACTTTTGCTGACAAGGGGGATGGGGGGGGGGGGTAAATGATTGTAATAAATCTGCTTACGTAATATTTGAACGGCCCCTTATCTATTCTTTTCGCAACGTGCTCACCGCAATTTCAAGTGCTGAGGTATTTAAACACCTCAGACATTCAAGTCTCCTCACAATGTTTTTCTTACCGTTAGCGAGCGACATTGCTGCTATAGGTTCTTAGAAAAAGCGGTGGTAGCGGAGCGGTGTAGAACGCCGGCTTCTCAATCGGGAGGTCGTGGGTTCAAACCCCGGCATGTACCAAGGACTTTGTTTTCTAAGTTATGTACATTTGTGAAATTATAGTAGCATTACTACTCGCTGACGGTGAAGGAAAACATCGTAAGGAAACCCTAGTGTCCGAGGTGTTAGCGTACCTCAGCGCTTGCTACGTACAATGGCCCAACTATGAGGCTAAGTGCGGAAATCTCAGGTCTAACTAACAAACTGTGCTCACCGCGGTAGGTCAATTTTGTATTTAATGACCTTCCTTGTTTTTATATTAGTGAGGAAATTCCCCGAACGATGTACTCACTGAGCCCGTTACGTAAGGCGCTCCCTGGGCAACAACCAGCGAGTACCTTATGCTGATTGGGAAATCCTTTCACCACGATGGCTTGCTATCGACACGCTAAAGAAGATAAGACATTGGGAATCGAACGCAATTAACCAAGCGCCTTAACGGCTTGACCAACGAGGCAGTCAAATATGTATCTTCTTCTTCAGGCTATATTATGTAGTTCACTGCTGGACATAGCCCTCCCCTAATGAGCGCCATAGCGCCCTGTCTTCAGCTTACCGCAACCCCAAGCCGCATGCCCAGAGTGGGGATTATGGGTATAAATTATTATAATTATCCTACAATACATATTACATTTGTCTATTTTATAAAATGGATATTTGTAAGGCAAGTAACAAGTGGCGGTCCCTTATCTTCGCCTACCTCTCTGGGATACAGCTGGATCTTTGTAGAATAATTATGAATAAAGAAGTTAAAATTTAATTAAAATATAGATCATTTTGGGGAAAAATTCTTGAAAGCTCTCCTCATCGTCTGTTTATTTCATCTATTACTACGTATTTTCCTTGTATAATCGCCACCAGAGTATTAGGCTGGGCGCATGCTGAGACGCAGGCGACGCATCACAACGCGTAGGGCAGCGCAGATTTTGTAAAGCATGGAACGTCATCGACGCTACGAGTACGTACGCTGCGGCGCAGGTACGTGCGTCGTAAACGTAAATGTCTGCCCTGCTCTGCGTCTCGTTGTAGTGCCCCCACAGATTTCTGGGCGACGCGTGCACGTCGAAGCGTGTTTAGTAACAATTTTGTTGCAATGACAGAACACTTAATTGAATTAGTTCGCTGTGAACCTTGTTTGTATGATACAAATCACCCAGATTATTCAAAAAAGTTATCATGGGTGAGAATTGCCAAGGAATGGAGCGAATAGTTGCGTCGCAGCATGCGGTGGGGGCCTATGTCTGCCTCAACTGCCCTGCCCTGTACTGAACTGTGCTGCGTCGCCTGCGTCTCAGCTAGAGTTGTGATTCTACCCGGGTATTTACCCGAAATGGGTAGATTCGCGGGAATATTCCCATTGAATCTACCCGACGGGTATTTATGAGGGTAAATACGTTTATTGGTGTTTTCGTTCGCTAAAATAGATTGCATTACCGTTAAATCCATTTTTACTCACGAGCCTCAGGACTATATTCAATATCTTTCATTCTTTTTTGACGAAAGAACGAAATAAGTATATTTCAAGAAAATAAAATTTTTGTGATGGAATTATTTCATGAATTATTGAGAGATTGTTAAAGATTCTTACTTAGTAATCATCCGCCTGAGAGTAAATAACCATAAATACCAGTTTCTACTGAGTTTTTAACGAAAACTGACAGTAAATATTTTTAATTTGTTTTTTACAGTAAAATCTTTAAGTTAGGGTCTTATTTGATCGGTATTGATGAGATCTTTAATTAAACTTGAGGAGCATGGTCTGATGATAGCGCTGGAAGGTGTGTATGGGATCTCCTCAACGAATAGCAGCAGACCATTTGAGTTTGTACTTATTCGATGAGTATTTATGAGATCTTTGTTGAAACTTGGTGACAAGTTCTTAGATGGCACAGCAAAGTACCCAAATTCTAGTGCCATCATCAGACCCTTCAGACACTAGATCTTCACAACGGATAGTAGGAAACTATTCGAGTTTCGCCTTATTAATTCTGTATTATTGAGATATTTAGCAGAACTTTCTGATAAGATCTGATTACGGCAAAGTAAGATGATTATAGTTAGATCTGGGAAAAAGAACGTGGTTACAGGATCTCCTAAACGGAGAACCTAGAATGATTCATATTCATTTATTTTATGATATTCATTTATTTGATTTCAATAAAATCAAATTATTACACACCCGTATCGCGTACGCAGAGATCAGCGTTTGCCACTTGCCATGATCCTGACAGATCTTTTTCGCTTTATCAACATTTGTTACTAAAAATCAAATTATTGAAATATTTTTGCAGTATTTCAAAAGTTAGTCTCAAATAATGGAGTCCTAGTAAAGAATAAATATTGAATTATATTTCAATTGGGTCAGAAACTTTTTTTAAATTATTGTATTATCACTTGATTTCACTATAAACATGGCAACATTGACAAAGGATAAATAACAAAATTTCTGTTTGCTCAAATAAGTCATTAACTTATGAACCTATTTAGAGGCTAAAAATTTTACCCATGCCGGGATTCGAACCCGCGACTTCTGGCTATCCGTGCCAGCGCTCTTTCCAACTGAGCTAATAGGCGACTCACCGGCATCAGTAAATTTCGAACCTCTCTGTACAATATTCTCTGTATTACGTAGAGGGAGCGACATCTGGCAAAGTAATTTGCATCACTTGCAGCCCTGTGTACCTACTTTGCAATTATTGCAACACATGATTATACTATTTTTATTTTGAATGCACTAAGCCATGCTAAGGACAATTTTAAAAACCTATTTAGAGGCTAAAAACGAACCCGTGACTTCTGGCTATCCGTGCCAGCGCTCTTTGCAACTGAGCTAATAATGGGCGACTCACCTAACTGCAAAGTAGGTTCTACCCGGGGCTGCAAGTGATGCAAATTACTTCAGCCAGATGTCGCTACCTGTACGTAATACAGAGAATAGTGTAAAGAGGTTCGAAATTTCACTGATGCCGGTGAGTCGCCCATTAGCTCAGTTGGAAAGAGCGCTAGCATGGATAGCCAGAGGTCGCGGGTTCGAATCCCCGCATGGGTGGAATTCTTAGCCTCTAAATAGGTTCATAAGTTAATGACTTATTTGAACAAACAGAAATTTAGTTATTTATGCTTTGTCAATGTTTATAGTGAAATCAAATGATAATACAATAATTTAACATTTTTTATGCCACACCTGGCAATAAAGTGGCTTTTTCCGCACGCTGCGCGTACCTTAAAAGCAGCTTTCTGGCCAAGTGTAGACATAAAAAGATGTAGACAATACAGGAGGTAATAAAGAAAGCTCTCGATCGCATATTTACGTCCCTCGCTTGCAGCTCGGGTCGCAAACTTCTGCGATCTCGGCCTTTCTTTGTATTACCACCCTAGTTGTGTAATGTACTATTTCTGACCCAATTGAAATATAATTCAATATTTATTCTTTACTAGGACTCTATTATTTGAGACTAACTTTTGAAATACTGCAAAAATATTTAAATAATTTGATTTTGAGTAACAAATGTTGATAAAGCGAAAAAGATCTGTCAGGATCATGGCAAGTGGCAAACGCTGATCTCTGCGTACGCGATACGGGTGTGTGAATATGTTACGGTATGTTATGTTTTTTGTTAATTTGATTTTATTGAAATCAAATAAATGAATATCATAAAATGAATATGAATCATTCTAGGTTCTCCGTTGAGGAGATTCTGTAACCACGTTCTTTTTCCCAGATCTAACTAACTAATCACCTTACTTTGCCGTAATCAGATCTTATCAGAAAGTTCTGCTAAAGATCTCAATAATACAGATTAAATATGGCGAAACTTGAATAGTTTCCTACTATCTGTTGTGAAGATCTAGTGTCTGAAGGGTCTGATGATGGCACTAGATTTTGGGTACTTTGCTGTGCCATCTAAGAATTTGTCACCATGTTTCAACAAAGATCTCATAAATACTAACTGAATAAGTACAAACTCAAATGGTCTACTGCTATCCGTTGAGGAGATCCCATACACACCTTCCAGCGCTATCATCAGACCATGCTCCCCAAGTTTAAACAAAGATCTTATCAATACCGATCAAATAAGACCCTAACTAAAAGATTTTACTGTAAAAAACCAATTAAAAATATTTAGTGTCAGTTTTCGTTAAATACTCAGTAGAAACTGGTATTTATCGTTGTTTACTCTCGGGCGGATAATTAATAAGTAAGAATCTTTAACAATCTCTCAATAATTCATGAAATAAGTCCATCACAAAAAAGTTATTTTCTTGAGATATACTTATTTCGGTCTTTCGTCAAAAAAGAATGAAAGATATTGAATATAGTCCTGAGGCTCGTGAGTACAAATGAATTTAACGGTAATGCAATCTATTTTAGCGAACGAAAACACCAATAAACGTATTTACCCACATAAATACCCATTTCGGGTATTTACCCGGGTATTTACCCGTTTTGGGTATTTACCTGGGAATATACCTTTCGGGTATATTCCCGCGACCCAACTCTAGTCTCAGCATACGCCCAGCCTTACAGTCCGCGTTGTTAGTTTGTGTAGTGAAAATTGTGTCTTTTTGTAAGGTCGTTAAAGTACGGAGAGTCTGTGCCAGCCAGTCAGTTTAACTATGAAAACATGTGCGTCAGGAAAAATATCAGTAACTTTAGGTAGCCAACACAGTGTAAATACTAGAAATAAACTTTTGTTCCCAGTATTTAAGCTGGCACAGGTTAATACATCCTTCATGGGGCATTGTATACGCGTATACACAATCAAAACCCTGAAGATAAATTAAGCTTGCCTGAAACGCGGTTCAAAAAATATGTTACGCACACTTTGTGACTAAAGGGCTGCTACAACATAAAGGATTATTTAGATGACAATGATGTCTGGAATTAAAGCCAGTACATACAATGCATGAGTTCTTTGTTTTATAATAATTATGTTAACTTTGTTAATTAAGGACTTTGAAAAGACTAAGTTTGTGGTTATATTGTCCATTTTTCTCCAAAATGATCTAGATTTTGATATGGATACCTAGTTTGAATCGTAACGTTAATTAAGCCGCAGTGTCTGCGCTACTTTGAATAAATCCTTTCCGTTTCATATTATGTCCCTGGTGTGAGCCAGATGTATTTAAGTACAAAAAAGAACGGGGCTTACAAAGAGTGACGTCAGGACTACATCATGACTAGAGATAATCAAACACGGACAAGGTCGCCGAGCTAGACTGCCGTAACAGCGATAACTAACATCAGATGCGGTTCACTGACTAGGCTGCGATACGCAAAAGGCTATTTGAACAAGTTCCTGAAAACGGTATTTCTTTATGTTTCCCGACACTCATACATAGTTACATATTAGACGGGTCTAATCGCGACTATTTATTAAATCAAGCGCTCGTGGCCTAGGCGAACCGAGTGATTGGAATCAATCACTTGAGTTAAGCAACAACAGGCGGGGTCAGGTGCAGGATGGGTAACCGTCCCGTGACTACCGGCATTTTTCCGAGCGCTTTCGTGCTTCCCAAGGCACGTTAAGCCGTTGGTGGCCTTATGGGCGGGCGGCTTGATAACTTCTGACAGTGAGACCCGCCACTGTGTTACAATCTTCCACCAACCCGGACTTGGCCCCGTGGTGGAGTATGGCCTAACTTTTCTGCGATGCACAAAGAGATCCGTGCCCCAGCAGTGGGGATATACAAGGGTTGATAATTAATGGAATGAGAGTCGGTTTTAAAACTTATAATTGATAAAAGGTATAATTATATAATTAATTTAAATAAAAATACACTGTCAAATAGCCTATTGTTATACGGACAGCGCTGCCGCTGTTCTGGGTGGCTTTTATATTATTTTATGTCTGTCAATCTGTGTGAATGCTGCGCTCCAGAACCAAAATTGTCGATGTTAGGTCTGCAACCGCTAGTCCTAGCAGCCAAGGAAAAAAAGCATGATTTGAGTGAAAACTCCAATATTACAAAACGTAGGATTTACGCCAGCTGCCATAGGCTTTTTCATCTATATTTATTCAATGGTACAAGTAATTCCCTTTCGATGAAGAAATTAATCATAGGAATGTCATGTAATGGCAGTCGTTAAGCCATGACAGAGGCCTTCTGGGCGGCTTGATTTGGCTTAGTTTGGAGTAGGTATTTTGTCCATTTTTTCTTCAAAATGATCTAGATTTAGAAATGGACACCTAGTTTGACTTATAACGTTCCTTAAGCCGCAGCATCTGCGCTACTTTGAATAAAACCTCTTAATTTCATAGATCATAAATCTAAGCATCTTCTTCTTTAGGCTATATTAGTCGACTGCTGGACATAGCCCTCCCCTAAAGAGAGCCATACCGCAAGGTTGTGCCATCATTGGGGGGTAATGCCCATAATCCCAACGCGGGGCATGCGGGTAGGGGATCGCAGTTTGGTGGAATCTAAGCATAAGAGAGAAGATTTCGAAATATAAAATTTTTCGAAACTCAAAGAGCGTTCATTCAACACAGTTTTAAGTCGAGTCAAGGTCAAATTCCAATAAAAACGGCCTAAGTTACATTTTCAGGTCACATTCCGAGTGTTGTACTAGCCAACGATGTAGAGTCCTAATCCTATTAAAGATGGCGTTAATTGATGGTTATTTGGAGAAACCGCAACGGAGAGCATGCACGAAAAATGTTGATTTTATAGTTGTTCTAATTTAATATGTTTAAGGCTTGCGCAGACGAGGGACTTTGGTCCCCGAGGGACAAGTCCCTGAATCGTGTAAATGATGTTTTCCGAGTTCTTGTCGTGAACTCAACGCATACGGTGTGCGGTCATTTGTTCCCCGGAAATTGAGTGAAGCGTACGCTATGGAAGCAAATGTTCTGATACCGACGTTGTGTTTTAATTTATATGAGTTCTTTGTTCAATTTTTCTTATTAAAACAATACAGTCGATTTCCTGCGTCATCGTATCGACGTTCATACGACGACGTTTGTTTCTAGTATCTACATTGTGTTGGCTACCGAAAGTTGCTAATATTTTTTCTGAAATACATAATATTTTCATAGATATACTGGCTGACAACTGTCAGGATGTTTGTTTCATTAAAGAAATCTCTGAATGAGATATCTCTGAAGAAAAATGAATGAGAGGTAGGCTAAAAAGAGTAAAAACTAATCAAGTAAGATAATCAGGATTCAAATCAATAATGTCAAATCAATATAGGGCTTACGAAAGTTTTATTACCTTAGTTAATACTATTAATTAAGTAAGTGCTTACAAACAAACGATTTTTATTAAACACTACTACTGCTGCTTTTTAAATTGTGTTTGATGTGTGTTTTAGAGGAATACTGTTTTTATAAAATAACACCTCAGGATTTTGTTTTTTGGCGGACTTATACCACTTATTAAACGTTGCTTAAGTGGCCGTTTAAATGAAATGTATGAAGAACTTTATGGCCACTTGCGGCACACTCTTTGCTATTGGCAGTGTATCATTGGCTTTTATAATAACTTACATGCAACCAACTGTCCTGATCCGAAACAGGTAGCCAGGCAAAGACGTCACAAACATGGCAATACAGCCAGACTGGGGCCATTTACGTACTAACTCAAGTATGACATCTCCCAGTGGGAATCAAACACACAACCTCAGCTTTGGGAGTCACACAATGTTACCACTTGAGCAATGAGACAGTCTTACGACCATAAGATAAGAATATTCTTTATTGTATACCAGAAAAATAGTTACAGAAAACCGTTGTTTCTACAAAAGATAAGATAAACTATCACAATGCTACCATGTCTACCATCGGTGACGTCAAGTGTTTCCCTATAAGGTTTTCCTCCACAGTAGAGAGTAAACTAAAATTTTATTCAAGTACATCTTAGACTTCGTATATTATATAGAAGGTGTCTACTTATAAGTATTAAAATACCTGTACTGTAGCAGGAAATACTGCTCTTCTACGTCATATGAACACATTGACAATATGAAACTCATAAAAAATTATACACGGATTTTACTCATTTATTTTACATTTTTGTAAAAATATAAAATGGTCTCGGAAGACTGCGCTGACAGGCGTCTTTTTGAAAGCATTAACTGTTAGTTTACTACCCGTGGCGAAATTTACAAAAGTTAATTATGAAGTTACGTTCCAAAATAGGCAAACCAATTATTTAGTATAAAGTCAAAAATATTGATTATTAGTACCTAATTGAAGTTAAAATTAAATCTATAAACCAATTATTTTACATGAACTCAAAAATATTGATTATTAATTAATTGAAACGTCGGAAAATTGTAAAAATGTAAAATAAACAAGTGAAATCCGTGTAAAAACAGTTTTTATTATGTCTAGTGCTCAGGTAGTCTAAGGTTAACACGAGCATGTTTAACAAGATTAGCGTAGCAGTCTTTCTTTATTTATTTAGTAATTCTCTTAATTAGTGCATTAATTTGTAAATTGAAAAAAAAGAAAAGAAAAACTATATACCTACATAAAGAAAACACAAATTAATAAATGTATGTAACCAAAATAACAAGTCAACAGTAGATATTTCCAGAATAGGAAACAAGTCCTCTTGAATGGGAGGCTTGATTAATGTATCAATGGACGGCCACAGGTGCAAATAAACTTGTCAGTCCCAAAATATAATTAATATAAGGTTAATGTAGGAATAAAAAAAAATGTTAATGTAACGCTAACATTGAAAATACAAAATTCAAAAATAAATGTGATAAAATTAATAATAGCAATAACACCAGCAATTGTATAACATTACTTAGATGTAAGAAATCATGATAGTAATTCTTTTTTGTAAGTTGTGCAATCATGTGTTCTCTATCGCTCTATCTAAACCACTGGTTCTTAATTGGTGGTCAGCAGACCCTAGAGGTGGTCCTTGGAGACATTGCAAGAGAAATAATAATAAAAGATGTGTTAGCCATACAACTATGTATGTTTTATTTATGGATAGATCAACAATCCTTTCGATAACAACCCTTGTATGTCCCCACTCTCAATATTCTATCTATCTATTTATCGACACCTGTTTAAGTATTTTGTTTCTGTATCTTAATTTTTGTGCAATAAAACATAGGAAACAAGCAAACTCTTGTATGTCCCCTCTGCTGGGGCACGGGTCTCTTCTTGCATTGCAGGAAGGTTAGGCCACTCCACCACAGGGGTCTTACAGACAGTACTGTCTCTAACAATCAAGGGCAAACAATCCTTTATTTATTTAATTTAACCCAACTTTACCCAGCAACCTAAGTATTATATCTTAGTAATAAACCAGCTGGATATAATTTTGTCATTTTCTTGTCAGGGAATAAGACAGATATTTGGTAAAATGGTCCCTCTCGATGAAGAAATTACATCTTCAAAATAAGACTGACAATCTTTTAGTCAGTAATTTAAAGAGTCACTATGTTTTAGAGAAATTTATTTGTTAAGGCAGGGTTCTGGATATCCTTAAAAGAATCTGTGAATTAACAATCTGTGAGTGATTTAACTAACAATACAAGAATATAGAGTTTGGTAAAGATTAGTCGAAATTACTGTAAATATCACAATAAATCTTTGTTATTTTTTCTTACTTTATCTTTGTTATTTGATGTTGATGAAAAAAAATGTCATTTCGTTTAAAAAAATACCTATTATTTTATTTAGATAAAGTAGGGTCATTACGCTGGATCGCGGCCCTGCGTTGTTTCGCGGCCTTTTAGAGGACCAATCGCATAAACATTGCAATAATAAGAATTCTATCTCGCCCTTCCTAACGTGATGTGGCTCTTTAAAAAGTAGGATAGTTGCATAAGGTCATGCCTATTCAAATAGGGCGGTTTACCTAGACATTGTGCCGGAAATAAATCGTCCATTTTGTCAGCCGCGCTGCCAGCGCACGTACGCACGGTGGTACCGTAGTAGGTCATAGGACTCGGATGGCAATGACTGAGCTAAGCCATGATATCTGGCTCAGTTACCCACTAATTGTCATACTACCTGAGGGTATAAAAGGTTTCGCAATCTATTGTTCCCAACATTCCTTTTTCGGCATCCGAAGTGAACACAAGTAATTAGTCATCAACCTGTTATCACCAAGTGCTTTAATTAGCCCAAGACGCGACGCGTGTGTTTAAGTTCCAACTTGTCTGTGACCTGCTATTTTACAATGGAATTTGAAGTCACAGGTATGTATTATTAATTTACTTTACTATTTTGCCTTTTCCTTCTACATTTTTTTTTTAAATAGAGTGCTACGCCAACGTGGCATTTTTTATGTATTTATGTCTGTATATTTTTTACGTTGAAGCTTTTACTTATGTTTGTACCTACTTGTACCATTCAATTTGGTATAGAAATATGGGTTACAATGTCTACTACTAGGCCTCTCCAAATTTAGCTGCGTCATGCTGCGTCTGTAAGGTGCAGCCAGGTGCTACGCCGCGCGCCTGAACGCGTAGCAGGCGCGTAGCACTTGCTACGAAACATGTATCTATTTTGATCCGCTTTTAACGTATTTTTATTTTGTTTTAGGTACTAGTATTAAGTGTTCTTTCAAAAGAATGCTTGTACTAGATACTTGGCTGTCTATTAAAGACAGCAAATCTGAACTGGAGCGTTGGCATCGAGTTTTTCGAGACCTAATACAATTGCTGCCTGATGTTGAGAATTACATTGCTGATGACTTGGAAAAAAGAGTTACTAAAGTTTGTACAAGATTGGTAGCAATTTGGAAGCAAGTCACGCGCAACCATTCTCGCATGGTCTCTAAGTACGGAGACTGGCTGAACGAAATTGAAGTTTGCGTTCTGCCAACTTGTGCAACAGTAGGGAGCCACAACACCCAACGGCCAGCAGCAGAAGCTTCGACAAGCACCCAACAGCACCAGCACAGGAAGGACTTTGAGGAATGTAGCAAGAGATCAAAACGCCGCAGGCTTGCAGAGTTAAGTAAAGTAGACAGTTCTGCGATAAATTCTTTGTTGGACGATTCTAGTCTATCTAACGCCGCTGCATCTTTAAATTTCAGCACTGACGAAGTCTTGTCTCTTATAAATGAGACAAAACTGACTAAACATCAGTATCTTTTGGTGAAAGACTTCGTTAATGCAAAATCACCTAATGCATTACCATCTTATCAAAAAGTGTTAGAAGCTAAGAAGCGGTGCTATCCATCGCAAGAGTTTATCACGGAATCATCTGCTGAAGTAGAATTACAATCATTGTTAGATCATACTGCTTGCCGGATACTAGAATCCCAAAAACCCGTTTTGAATAATATTGACCCTAATAAAGAATTTGTTTTGATTGGAAAATGGGGTTTCGATGGGAGTACGGGGCACAGCGAATATAAACAGATTTTTGGAGATTCTGGTATCGATGATGATGGCAGTATGTTTGTTACTTCATATTGTCCTCTTCAATTGGTTTGTAAGTCCAATACCTCCGACCCAGATCAAATAGTTTGGAAAAATCCGCGCCCTTCTTCCACCAGGTATTGTAGGCCTATTCGATTCCAATTTGCCAAAGAATCCAAAGACCTTTCTGTGCAAGAAGAAGCTTATTTCAAGACTAAAATTGATAGTTTACAACCGACTTCTTTCACTCACGGTGAATATGAAATAAAAGTGCAGCATTCTTTACAATTAACCATGGTTGATGGTAAAGTGTGCAGTGCTCTGAGCGATACATCTTGTAGTAGATGTTATATTTGTGGTTCAACTCCAAAAGAGATGAATGACATTGATAAATCGCTGAGCAAAACTGCAGATAGTGGTACCTATCAATTTGGACTATCTCCTCTTCACTCGTATATCCGATTCTTCGAATATTTAATTCACGTTTCTTATAGATTAGACATAAAGAAATGGCAGGTACGTTCTTCAGACGAAAAAGCTCTTCTTGCACAAAAAAAACAACATGTGCAGCAACAGTTTAGGCAGAAACTTGGTCTAATAGTCGACAAACCGCGAAGTGGAGGAAGTGGCACATCTAACGACGGAAACACTGCCAGAAAGTTTTTTTCTAACTCAGCGGTTTCAGCGGAAATTACTGGATTAGATAAAATCCTTATTGACAGATGTCATAATCTGCTGCAGTGTCTTTCGTCGGGATACAAAATTAATAACGCCACTTTTAAAGAGTATTCTCTAGAAACAGCACGTAAACTTGTTGCTACCTATCCATGGTACAACTTGCCATCGTCTGTACATAAGGTCCTCATTCATGGGTCGGAAGTAATTGAACACGCATTATTGTCAATAGGTGAGCTTTCGGAAGAGGCCGCCGAATCTTGCAATAAATTAATCAAACTCTTCAGGCGTGACAACACGAGGAAAATGTCTCGGGTTGTCACAAACACCGACTTGATACATAGACTTCTCCTTAATTCGGATCCTTATATTTCTAGTTTAAGAAGGTTACCACAGAAGAAGAAGTCTATTCTATCAAAAGAAGTATTAAATTTGTTGTCGGTTTAGGAAAAAATGTAAAAAATAAGATAGGTATTTATGTTATTTTTTACATAACTCCTATTATGTAAATATAATATTTTTTGTCCAATTGTGTGTTTGTACTTAGATGTTAGTTAAGTATTTACTTTATTTGTAATATAAAATGTAAATAGTAAGGTTTAATAGTTATTAAGTTGCAAACCTTCTTTTAAGTGTAATAAAAATGCATAATTTTGTAAATAAAATAAGCTTTTTAAGATTATTTTGTTTTTTTTTTATTGTGTTATGGCTTAAAGTATTACAAAACACCATAATAATAATAATCAGCTATGACAACGACAGTCATTATTATCGCGAAACCCTATGACCGCTACTCTTAGGGCGTGGAACCAGTGTGGTACGCACGCAAAGCTGCAGAAAAAATAGCGAACCGGTCCCGCTTCCAATGTAAGTATTTCAAGTTTACGATTAGTTATTACTTTTGTGATTGTTTTTATGTGCTTATAGTTGTTTGATTAACTTCATTTTGCATTTATTTTGGGAGTAAATTGCTTTAATACCAGTTTTATTAGGTGGCCGCCAACCAACACATTAAATTTTTAGTAACGTTGGTATACGGCCGGGTGGCCGCGGCACTAACTCACTGAATGAAATAAGTTTGCTTCCTTTCCTATTATTAACGTAAATAAAGTTTCGTTTTCTGCAACATTTTTATGCTGTCGGGGTTGGTTTAAATGCTGTGGTTAGTTCACGGCCACTAAAATATAATTTTATACGGATTTATAGCTATAAAGTGGCCGCAAATTAACACATGCTAACAAAACAAATCTGGTTCGCGGCCGTCTGAAAATCATATGAAAAATGAACGGCCGTTAGCTGACTATTGAAAATAGAGGTGTCAGTTTACGGCCACTTCTTTCAAATAGACTATTTGGTTGGTGTTTAGATAATTTTTGTTTTTACAGAATGTCTACCAAAAAACCGAAAAAAAAATCTGTAACTTACACTCCTGAAGCCCTACAGCAGGCACTAAAGGAAATCCGCGACGACCAAATCACAATCAGGGAAGCATCTCGTAAATTTGGGATTCCGAGATGTACAATTCAAGATCGATTAAGTGGCAGAAGGACCGAAGAACTAAAAAAACATGGCCCCGAGCCAGTGCTGGGAGAACAAGGTGAAAAAAAAGTTGTAGAGTGGCTTATAACTATAGCAAAATGTGGTTTTCCAGTCAAGAAACAAGAACTGTTAGACACTGTGCAAAAAATTTTTAAAGATTTAAAAAAGCCGAACCCTTTTAAAGATGATCGTCCTGGTCAGACATGGTACCTAAACTTTCTAAAGAGACACCCTGAAATATCAGTTAGATCTGCAGAAGGCATCAACAAGGCTCGCGCGAGGGTGACTGAAGAATCTATACGGCTGTGGTTCCGCGAACTGGATATATATTTAGCGCAAGAGGGACACTTGGACATACTTAAAGAACCCAAAAGAATATTTAATGGCGATGAAAGTGGCTTTTCACTTTGCCCAAAAACAGGAAAAGTTCTTGGCCCCAAAGGTTATCGCAATTTGTATCAAATTAAAGCTGGCAACGAAAAAGATAACCTGACAGTACTAGTGACATTTAACGCTAGTGGTGAGATGTGCCCGCCATTGGTAGTTTTCCCATACATCAGACCACCAAAAAGTGTAACCGACAGCATACCACAAGACTGGAGTCTTGGAAGAAGTGAATCAGGCTGGATGAATGGTGATGTATTCTTCGAATACATCACTAATGATTTTAATAATTGGATCACAGAAAAAAAAATTAAAAAGCCCGTTCTACTGCTAGTCGACGGACATAAGTCACATATGTCTTTAATGCTGAGCTCTATCTGTGAAGAGCTTGGTATTATTCTATATGCTCTTCCCCCAAACACTACGCACATGTTGCAGCCTGCCGATGTCAGCGTGTTTGCTCCATTAAAAGCCCAATGGAAGAGCCACGTCAGACAATTTCTTGCAAAGCCAGAAAATTCGAACAAAACTGTAACAAAAACCAATTTCTGTCTCCTTTTTAAAGACATAATCGAAAATCCACAAATGAAAATTAATATCGTTAGTGGATTTAGGCGATGTGGTCTTTTCCCGTATGATCCAGACGCAGTCGACTACACGAAATGTGTCCAAAACACATTGGAACAATTTAGTCGACCGACTGGTTTGCGTGAGAACTCGGGAATAACGAATGGAGACCTCATCGCTGCCCGCAAAGTGATTCGTCATTTGAGACCAGTCTTAAAGCAGAAGAAGATTGACACAAAATTTATCCTAAAGGAAATCAAAAAACTGAGGAGGTCAGAACCCAGAGAACCTCAATATATTACCGGATCTGAAGACAATACAAACTCAACACTTGAAGTGTCGAGCGTTCCCAACCTTTTGTCAATTGTTTCGGCTCATACATCTGCGAATGCTTCTAATCTCGCCCCGCAGCCGCATGTTTCCGATACAAACCCGCCGCATGTTTCCGATGTGACCCCTCCA
The DNA here is from genome assembly GCA_934045075.1 of Yponomeuta sedellus. Classification (NCBI taxonomy): domain Eukaryota; kingdom Metazoa; phylum Arthropoda; class Insecta; order Lepidoptera; family Yponomeutidae; genus Yponomeuta; species Yponomeuta sedellus. The sequence goes on from OW203751.1 coordinate 413,105, forward strand.
AATGTTACCGATCTCGCTCCGTCGCATATTCATGATCCTGTCCCACTGAATCTTGTGATTGCTGCTGACGTTCCCGATCATGCCTCTAAGAGTGTTCCGAATTATAGCTTGTCGAATTTAGTAACAACTGATTTTAGCGGTCTTGAGCTGGGAACAGTGGTTTCACTGGACGATATTATGGTCATACCGTTCCAAACCAGTACACCCAAGAACCGAAACGTAAGCCCCAAATCTCCAGTTCCTAATGAAATCTCTTCATCTTCAAAACCAGACTCAAATGACGTCCCTCTATGCATGAAACAGATATACCAAATTAAGATTACAGATGAACCTGGAAGTTTGGAAAATGGCAACGAACTAGTTCCACATAGTAGCCTAAAGAAGCAAGTGGGATCTGATAATCGTGACACCGACTCAGTAGCATTATCTCAAGTGCCAACTTCAAAAGACAACTTGCCATTATGTACCGTTACTACCTCAGAAAATTTATCGGAAGGCGAAACTAAAAGTTTGACATTTGGCGTCACTCGCAAGCAACCAGAAGGAAGGTCTCTTTTATCACTGGATGATGTTACAGTTATTCCAACTATATCAGAACATTCAGATTCCAATCCTATTCTGTCAAAGCAAGGAACAACTTCCACAATTACGTCCGCATCCGCCAAAAAGAAAATTTCAATAGATCCAGACACAGTATTCGGGCAACATCTGTTTATACCCCAACCTCTAGAAAAGTCCAAACAAAACGCATCTAAAGCTCGTATTCCGTCGGCGATATCAGGGAAAAAATGGCGAGAGTACCATTTACTAAAAGAAAAAGCTAAACAAGAAAAGAATGAGGAGAAAGAAAAAGCTAAAGTAGCTAGAAAGCAAGCCATGAAGCGTAAGCAAGAGGAAGCGAAGAAAAAGAAAGAAATATACAAAGCTAAGAAACTAAAAAAAGGAACACTTTTAAAGACTAAAGAGTTAGGATCAAAACAAAACATTAAACAAAATTGTGGCCAATGCACAAATATCTTAAACAGTGACACTGAGGACGATGAAAACAAAAATGTTGGCTGTGATTTTTGTACTAAATGGTTTCATTTGAAATGCACTGATTTTAAAGGACTGACTTATGATGATGTAAAAGATAAACCATTCAAGTGTAACATGTGCCTTATTAATAAGGAATAGTTTTTTAGCCTTATAACTCCTAGTTTTAGTTGATTATTTTGATCTCATACCAATTGGGTACTTAATTAAAGACTGTTTTATACTTTATATATTTTTTATAATAAGTATACAATATTATAGGTAGACACCTAGTAGTTAGGCACTTGATTACATTAGACACTATTTACTCGATAAAGAAATTGTTGAAGTCTGGTTGACTATTAGTTATTGCTAGAAGTTGAAGGCTGTTTTACTATTAATAATTCAGTAATAATAGTTACTGTTAACAAGTTAATTAATAATAATATGAAGAAAATGTTAACTATTTAAAATACTTGTCTATTACACTCAAGTCTGTTAGTATTATGTTAAGTATATTAAGAAGAAAATGTTATGTTAACCAAACTTGATTTGTTGCAAATTATTTTGATTAAAAACTATTGGACCTATGTAGTGTTTTATTTCCTTTTTTGCAGAAATAGTAATGTGATGTGTTTAAGAACGAGAGAAAAACAACTGCACCTATAGATGAGTAGTATGTAGAAGAAGAATAAATTCATTAGAGGTTAAGCGTTTCGAGTAAGGAAAAAAAGGAAAATAAAGTAGAGGAAGGAAAGAAGAAAGGACAGAGGGAAGAATTGTTGCAGAAATTAAAGACGAAGGTGAGTTGGGATAAGGTAAAATGCCCCAGATTAGAAGAAGAAATGCTGTGAAAATATAAGATCTTAGAATAGTGTAAGGTTAGGTTAGATTACAAGGAAAGGACGAATATTGAGGAGAAATGTGCTTTTTAAGAGTGAAGACGTGCGAGTGACAATCGCGGTCATATGCCAAATGATGTGGTTTATATTATACCATACATTACATGGTGAAAAGTGTACGAAAACGTAAAAAAAGTAGTGTGTAATACCTGCTCGTAAGTCAATATTGTATGTAAAACTGGCGGCCGCGAACTGACTCTAGGGTGGGCGTGAACCGAAAAAAGTGGCCGTCATCCGGCATCCTGAGTAATTTTTAGGTAACTATTTATTTTAAAAAAAACTGTTAGAATATTCCTTCAATACTTATTTTGAAAAATAACTTGATTATATCTGCTACTCCTACAGAAACAATCAGAACTTGCATTATGGACATATCATATTAATTTCAAGGAGCAAAGTTGCGAAGGCGACTAAAAGGCCGCCAACCGGCACAATGACCCTAATAAGAAATTATCATAAAAAAGTTTCAATTGCAGTTAATTTTTTTTCTGGGTCTAACATCTTCCAATGTGCAGGTACCTATATTATTATTATACAAAACAAATTATGTATTCCCCGAAAACAACACACAAATGAGTGGAAAACGATTTCTGGGATTACCAAAGAAATGCCTACATTTTTTTGCTTCAAGGTCACTCGAATCACCACTTAACTTTGAAAACGAAAAATGGAAACCGGAAATAGGTCTAGCGGAAAAATAGTGAAAATTGCATTGGTAGCGGAAACAGCTGTTATTTTTTTTTCTAGTAACATGACACCGAGAAAAAAATGTCTCGCACTTCAAGGCCATGCGATTTAGACACGATTTTTCGTAAGCTCTAGTGAAATTACCACTTTCACGCCACTCACCCGGACTCGCATACGCAAAATCACTAAATTTCATCTAAAAATACGCTGCCGAATGTATTTTTAGGGGGAAGATAGCATGACACACAATTCCGCAGCTCGCAACACTAATAGGCGCTAATTCAATTTTTCTCCATCACGTGTAGCTAATATCATCGTAATTCTAATAATTTGACCACCGCTGGCTGCTAAGAGACCAAAACTTAAGTCGATACTCACAAATTCAAGATTTCTCAGCCAGGAAACGAAATATAGCACCAAAGTATGCCAGTTTTTCTTGTAGCACTGCACTAGATTCGAAATGGGTAACACACGCGTTAAGCCAACGAACGTCGCTTCCGAGCGATAATTTGCGAAAACTGAAGAGTTGTTTTTAGGTAAAATTGAATTTCCTTCACGTCTAGTAATTTTAGAAGGCTACGACCATTCGTTTTTTCTTTCCGTCGCGATTTGAGTATGACGTCACGCGAAATTGTTGGCAATCCTATTTTTATGCTACTTTCGTCACGAACAATATAATTTGGGCCAGGATAGTAGTCCTTGGTGGCTTGTAATAAAGTTTATATTTAATTTTATACATCGGACAATAAAGTACTGCTGGTTGTGGACTGTCAGAGAGCTAGTGTTGCCATTAAACTTTTTTTGAAAGCGTGTTCCATGTTCTCTCACAAAAAAAACTTTTAAAAATTTATAAAAACGGATTTTCAAGAACTCTGAATTTGTTATTAATTACCCCAGTGTCTATAACGGGGTAAGGAGTGAAACTGGTGGGCGAATGATTTTTTCAAATCCCGTCCCTTTTTATTTCTAATTCCTCTCGAATTTGTTCCAGTTCCAGTAGTTTCTTAGAGCAGAGCTATCTAGTGATGAATAGTAGAACTATGTTAACGTTAGTTATGTAATGTGATAGTGCACATAAAACTATTTACCTATTTTTCGCTAGATGGCGCTATAAAATTATTTCTACTTAACACTAGATGGCGTTAACTATATTAATGCTTAAGTCCATAATAGAGATGGCGTGACGATCTAATTTGAGAGAATACTGCTTCACTAGTAGCTTACGAATTACCGTTTCTTATATTGTAGAGTCTTTTCATAATTTGTAAGTATGCTGTTTTCCGATGGGAGATAGCAAGTTTGTATTCTACTTAGAATGGTCTTCGCAAATTTGTCCAATTAGATTTTAAACAGCATTTTTTCTCAAACTCCAAACAGAGTCTTGGCGAAGCGTTCTAAGTCCCTCGGCCCTGGCAGAACAGTTTGTTTCAAATAAAATAATGAGTAAGTGTATTTAGTTAAAGTAGTATAGGGTAAAAAAATAAGATAAAACTGTTCTTACCTGCCGGTTTTTATTTCCTAGTATCTGCCATAAGGAATTTTAATTACATTACATGTACCTGTGAATTTTAATTTTGCTAGGTGTAGCTAGCTAATTCAATTTTATTTATATATACTTACTATCAAAGTCATAAAATTTACTAGGCATAAGGGTGTAACAGTGCAAAGCTCTTTACACCATTTTTATTTAAAAACCTATTTAGAGGCTAAAAATTTCACCCATGCCGGGATTCGAACCCGCAACCTCTGGCTATCCGTACCAGCGCTCTACCAATTGAGCCAATGGGCGACTCACGGCATCAGTGAAATTTCGAACCTCTTTACACTATTCTCTGTATTACGTACAGGCAGCGACATCTGACTTAAGCAAAATTTGCTTAAGTCAGATGTCGCTGAGCACTGGCACGGATAGCCAGAGGTTGCGGGTTCGAATCCCGGCATGGGTGAAATTTTTAGCCTCTAAATAGGTTTTCAAATTTGTTCCTTAGCACGGGTTAGTGCATTAAAAATAAAAATAGTGTAATCATGTGGGTACAGTGATATCGTTCCGATGTTAAACCTAACTGCCAGAGGTTGCGGGTTCGAATCCCGGCATGGGTGAAATTTTTAGCCTCTAAATAGGTTTTTAAATTTGTTCCTTAGCACGGGTTAGTGCATTAAAAATAAAAATAGTGTAATCATGTGGGTACAGTGATATCGTTCCGATGTTAAGCCTAACTGCCAGAGGTTGCGGGTTCGAATCCCGGCATGGGTGAAATTTTTAGCCTCTAAATAGGTTTTTAAATTTGTTCCTTAGCACGGGTTAGTGCATTAAAAATAAAAATAGTGTAATCATGTGGGTACAGTGATATCGTTCCGATGTTAAACCTAACTGCCATATGTTGCGGGTTCGAATCCCGGCATGGGTGAAATTTTTAGCCTCTAAATAGGTTTTTAAATTTGTTCCTTAGCACGGGTTAGTGCATTAAAAATAAAAATAGTGTAATCATGTGGGTACAGTGATATCGTTCCGATGTTAAACCTAACTGCCAGAGGTTGCGGGTTCGAATCCCGGCATGGGTGAAATTTTTAGCCTCTAAATAGGTTTTTAAATTTGTTCCTTAGCACGGGTTAGTGCATTAAAAATAAAAATAGTGTAATCATGTGGGTACAGTGATATCGTTCCGATGTTAAACCTAACTGCCAGAGGTTGCGGGTTCGAATCCCGGCATGGGTGAAATTTTTAGCCTCTAAATAGGTTTTTAAATTTGTTCCTTAGCACGGGTTAGTGCATTAAAAATAAAAATAGTGTAATCATGTGGGTACAGTGATATCGTTCCGATGTTAAACCTAACTGCCAGAGGTTGCGGGTTCGAATCCCGGCATGGGTGAAATTTTTAGCCTCTAAATAGGTTTTTAAATTTGTTCCTTAGCACGGGTTAGTGCATTAAAAATAAAAATAGTGTAATCATGTGGGTACAGTGATATCGTTCCGATGTTAAACCTAACTGCCAGAGGTTGCGGGTTCGAATCCCGGCATGGGTGAAATTTTTAGCCTCTAAATAGGTTTTTAAATTTGTTCCTTAGCACGGGTTAGTGCATTAAAAATAAAAATAGTGTAATCATGTGGGTACAGTGATATCGTTCCGATGTTAAACCTAACTGCCAGAGGTTGCGGGTTCGAATCCCGGCATGGGTGAAATTTTTAGCCTCTAAATAGGTTTTTAAATTTGTTCCTTAGCACGGGTTAGTGCATTAAAAATAAAAATAGTGTAATCATGTGGGTACAGTGATATCGTTCCGATGTTAAACCTAACTGCCAGAGGTTGCGGGTTCGAATCCCGGCATGGGTGAAATTTTTAGCCTCTAAATAGGTTTTTAAATTTGTTCCTTAGCACGGGTTAGTGCATTAAAAATAAAAATAGTGTAATCATGTGGGTACAGTGATATCGTTCCGATGTTAAACCTAACTGCCAGAGGTTGCGGGTTCGAATCCCGGCATGGGTGAAATTTTTAGCCTCTAAATAGGTTTTTAAATTTGTTCCTTAGCACGGGTTAGTGCATTAAAAATAAAAATAGTGTAATCATGTGGGTACAGTGATATCGTTCCGATGTTAAACCTAACTGCCAGAGGTTGCGGGTTCGAATCCCGGCATGGGTGAAATTTTTAGCCTCTAAATAGGTTTTTAAATTTGTTCCTTAGCACGGGTTAGTGCATTAAAAATAAAAATAGTGTAATCATGTGGGTACAGTGATATCGTTCCGATGTTAAACCTAACTGCCAGAGGTTGCGGGTTCGAATCCCGGCATGGGTGAAATTTTTAGCCTCTAAATAGGTTTTTAAATTTGTTCCTTAACACGGGTTAGTGCATTAAAAATAAAAATAGTGTAATCATGTGGGTACAGTGATATCGTTCCGATGTTAAACCTAACTGCCAGAGGTTGCGGGTTCGAATCCCGGCATGGGTGAAATTTTTAGCCTCTAAATAGGTTTTTAAATTTGTTCCTTAGCACGGGTTAGTGCATTAAAAATAAAAATAGTGTAATCATGTGGGTACAGTGATATCGTTCCGATGTTAAACCTAACTGCCAGAGGTTGCGGGTTCGAATCCCGGCATGGGTGAAATTTTTAGCCTCTAAATAGGTTTTTAAATTTGTTCCTTAGCACGGGTTAGTGCATTAAAAATAAAAATAGTGTAACCATTTTTATTTCTTTTTCTATCTAGCATTTTCAAATATTTAAATTACGTCACATATTTTTCGATTTCATTCACTTTTCATCACTACTACTTTACCCTTCGACCAGATCTGACTATATTACTTGCTTATCCGCTTATATCCAGTTTTTCTGTTTTATTATAAAATATATATGCTACTAATCTACGAATTAATCTACGAAGCTGTGTGGTGTCGGCCTAGAGAATAGCACCAACCCAAATTCTTTCCGCGGGTGTCGTAAAAGGCGACTAAGGGACACAAACCGGGGGGTGGGCAGCAGCGCCCCCTAAAATCTAGATCATTTCGGAGAAAATATGGACAAAATACCTTCTCCAAATTAAGCCTTTTCAAAGTATGTATATGGTCGTAGTTTAGTCAGACATGAAGGTACCTATTAATAAGTGTGTCAATATATTTATTTAATTTTTATTTGGGTAGAGTGTAAAAATGTTTTCGAAAAAATATTACAGTGTCCATGAATGAATGAAGATTCTTTATTGCACTAAAAACATAATTTGTGCAAAGGCGAGCTTAATACTATTTAGTAATTTCTTCCAGCTAACCCACGATGATGCGTACAAAGGTGCAATTATCTTGATTTTGAAATGGACACCTAGTTTGAATTGTAACGTTCATTATGCCGCAGCTTCTGCGCTACTTTGAATAAAACCTTTTCATTTCATTTCAAGGAAGGGGTAGTGTCAGTAAACAATATAATACATAAACCTATGGCTGAAGACATAATTCGAGATCTATCTCTAGATCTATCTGTATACGTACCTAGGTATCATATTAAGGGATAATAAAATTGTTATATCGATATCAAACCTTGTAAGTCCCCACTGCTGGGGCACTGGTCTGTACCTGCATCGCAGGAAGGTTAGGCCATACTCCACCACGGGGGCCAAGTCCGGGTTGGTGGAGGATTGTAAGACAGTGGCGGGCCTTACTGTCAGAAGTTATCAAGCCGCTCATAAGGCCTCTGACATGGCTTAACGACTGCCATTGCAAGGCGGCACCAACGGCTTAACGTGTTCTTTTGCTACGAGTTCTTTTGCTTTATTATATTTTGTTTAAATAGTATATCAATATATCGAACTAAACCTGGTGTTAGCATTAATTTTTATTGTTAATGTCTAGCGCAAAAAATAATAATAGTACGAAGCGAATAAGGTATAACTTTTTTATTTTTGGATTCTCATCCATAATTTTCTGTTTGAATATCGTCTTATTCTAAAAGGATGTAACCGCCAAATGACGTCACACATACGGCCTAATAATACTAACACCCTTGCCGCCTTTTTAAAAACCATTATAACTAAGGAAAGGAAAAGTAATTTATAACATATTTGCTCGTAAAGTGGTTGTAATTACACCAATTTCAATATCGTAATGTATCTCATTACGTACTTGTGCGATAATGTAATGTAAAAGGCGCGTGTTTTTTTTAATAAAGTTTTAAGATACTCCGTCTAAAAATGAACGATACTTTTAAAAATCTTAGCAAAGAGGTTTTATGTCAAGAAAGTGGTCAATATTTTATGAATAAAATTAACTTTGGGAAATAAAATATAACAAATAAACATTTAATTCTTTAATTTAATTAATTTTGACAGTAAATTACAAACATTTATCTGTAACAAAAACACAAAAATATTAATTCAATTCAATTCAACCATTTATTGCCATAAATTACAGTAGGTACATTATGATGTTACATGGATAAAAATGTAGTGCTAATGTAATTTTACCGATATTGGCATAGCAATTTTAAAATTATTGAAATTTTAAATTAATATTTAGAATGCTTAAATAAGTACACTAATATTAATTTACTTTATTAGTAATACCTTTGCCTAAAAAAAAAGATTATGCGCGCGCATAGCTTATTTGTGAACAAGTAAAAATAAATCCGCGCGCTTTTTCTTTTCGATGTATTGTTTTTATTTGAAAATGTCGTCAAGTAGTGATGATAACAAAGTCAGAGTTTTATAAATTTTCTCGTAAATATGTTATAAAACGTCGTATGACATACGTGTGCTTTGAAAATTACAGCCTCTGCTTCCTTATAGCCCTCGCCGATGGCTCGGGCTAGTAATATCGCCTCGGCTGTAATTTTCAACTTACCGCACTTATATCATAACATAATTCATAATGTACTATTAATTGACCAAAAAGACCTGTAGTTCTTTGTTAATGTTTTTCAGTGTATTTACTTTTTAATGTGTGATCAAGTGTTACTTTATATATGGATTTTAATTTATCTAAAATAAATAACTATTTGACTTGATAATATTTTTTATTATTTAAAAAAATCTCTCTAGAGTTGGCGTGAAGTGAAAGAGGCCTATACCCAGCAGTGGGCTTCATTCATGGGCTGGATAGATAGATAGAAAAAAATCTATAGTGGTTTGTTAATGTTTTTCAGAGTATTTACTTTTTGATATGTTTTATACACCAATCAAAAAGATAATTTTAAGAATAAATGTGTTAAATATATTAAGAAAAATCTAATACAATTTACATTTTTTTGTTATATGCAGATGTGTGTTTGAAATAGAAAAAAAATAATGTTTTAATCCACTCCATAGGTTTCAAAGTTTCATCATTGATGCTAGAAATGTACGGAAGTGGCTAACACCAAACAGGACATCGGTCACTTTGCAAACTGCAGTCCCCATCTATCTGGCTATTTTTTCATGTGCGAAGCTAATAAGACCTCGGTCACTTTGCAAACTGCAGTCCCCATCTATCTGGCTATTTTTTCATGTGCGAAGCTAATAAGACCTCGGTCACTTTGCAAACTGCAGTCCCCATCTATCTGGCTATTTTTTCATGTGCGAAGCTAATAAGACCTCGGTCACTTTGCAAACTGCAGTCCCCATCTATCTGGCTATTTTTTCATGTGCGAAGCTAATAAGACCTCGGTCACTTTGCAAACTGCAGTCCCCATCTATCTGGCTATTTTTTCATGTGCGAAGCTAATAAGACCTCGGTCACTTTGCAAACTGCAGTCCCCATCTATCTGGCTATTTTTTCATGTGCGAAGCTAATAAGACCTCGGTCACTTTGCAAACTGCAGTCCCCATCTATCTGGCTATTTTTTCATGTGCGAAGCTAATAAGACCTCGGTCACTTTGCAAACTGCAGTCCCCATCTATCTGGCTATTTTTTCATGTGCGAAGCTAATAAGACCTCGGTCACTTTGCAAACTGCAGTCCCCATCTATCTGGCTATTTTTTCATGTGCGAAGCTAATAAGACAGCTAAGAAAAGCCGGGTTTTTTGTAACTACAGTTCATAGTTATTTATTTATTAATTTTATTTATTAGACACACACAACAGTATTACGGACATAAATTACAAATATGAAATGACAAAAACACTCAATTCAATCCATAACACCAACACGTGCATACAGCATGATAAATTAGATCTTTTATAATAAAATTACGAATTAAGGTTTGATTATTATTATTATTATATACGTTTAATTCAGATAAACAAATCCATAGAGTTGTTAGTACGAACTTAGTCTATGTTAGTAAGATACAATTAGATAACGCTCTGATAAATTAATGTAAATGCACCTTGGAGTGGTGCTTCAAAAACGGGCTATCCGCCCTATCATTTAACAAAAAAAAAATTAAAAAAAAAATATTAAATTATATCGGTGGCAAGGATATTTGCCATTTTACCAATGCTGTGAGTGTATCAACTCTATCGAATACTAGCTCACTCTGCAAACGTCCTATGTCCCTATATAACCCTTCTATTATACTATCATTCCACTCTACCGAGTTAAGCATTCCTCCAACGACGACTCCAAAGTGTCAAAATATGTACGCATGTGACAGCTGAAGTAGCTTAAAAATCAACGTCTCCCAACTCAGTGGATAAGTTCACACTTAGTTCAAAGTCTTCACAAAGAAATCAAAATTAGTAAACATAAAAAAAAAATATTGCTCATTTCGTGTCAAGACTTGACTTTGGCAGAATTTGTCGACATCGGCTGGTTGCCATATCAATAATAAATAAATAAATAAACTCAGTGGATACTTGCATAATAAACCCAAATCTTATGGCAATGGGCTTATTCAAAGAAAAACTGATAACTATCAACCCTTTCATCTTTTATTTCTTTTTTTTTCTTTTAAAATGAGTCCGCCTTTGTAGGTAGGTACATCAACATTGTACAATTGTACTATATTTTTAAATAAATTCTGTTACTGTCATTTCTGTGTACAATAATAGTACATTACACAACTCGGGTGGTAATACAAAGAAAGGCCGAGATCGCATAAGTTTGCGGCCCGAGCTGCAAGCGAGGGACGTAAATATGCGATCGAGAGCTTTCTTTATTACCTCCCGTGTTGTGCACATCTTTTTATGTCTTCACTTGGCCAGAAAGCGTCTTTTTCCGTACGCGCAGCGTGCGGAGAAAGCCACTGTATTGCCAGGTGTGGCATAAAGAATATTCTATCTATCTATCAACACTTACTTACCTGTTTAAGTGAGTATTTTGTTTCTGTATCTTAATATTTGTGCAATAAAACGTAGTAAACAAGCAAACTCTTGTATGTCCCCACTGCTGGGGCACGGGTCCCTTCCTGCATCGCAGGAAGGTTAGGCCACACTCCACCACCCAAAATTTTGAAATGAAATGAAAAAGGGTTATTGAGCAGAATAAAACATACCTACCTAAGCTACTCTGTACCCCAAACTAAATTAAAGTTCTTCATTCGGAATGAACTTAACTGTATTAAGTTTGTGACGGTGCAAACCTCTTCACACCATTTTTATTTCTTTTTCTATCTATCATTTTCAAATATATAAATTACGTCACAAATTTTTCGATTTCCCTCATTTTTCATCATTACTACTTTACCATTGGACCAGATCTGACTATTTTACCTGCTTATCCGTTTTTATCCAGTTTTCTGTTTTATTATTAATAATACAAATCTACAAATAAATTCACAATTAAAATCGTTCCAGTATTTATAATGAACATACATCGATGTATATTCTTTACTATATTTGAAAAGAATATACCTACATCGTTCCAAGTTCACTTCGAATGAAGAACGAGATTTAAAATTAACAAAAATAATTATAGCAAACAAGAAAAAATCTAATAAACCTAAGAAAGATGTGTAAAAATCTCGTGTCACAGTGATTGTCATGGTAGGTACCCACCGAAACGATTTCACCGATTTTCCTGTTTTTTCTTGTGTATTATATATGGTACTAAATTTAACAAAAACTCAATTTAAATAATAAGTAATTGTAGTAAATAAAACACAAATTGATCATAATAATATATACCAAATTCTTTTTTAGATTTCGAATTGTTTGTGAATAAATTAACATTTTAACACTAAATGGATGTAACATTAATTGTATAAATGAAATAAAATCAATTTCTATATAAAATTAGTCATTTAACGAATTTTTTATTGATGTATTAATATTATGTTTTACTAAGAAATGATTCTTTTTTGTACAAAAACAGACAGCATGTACTTAAACAATGTAATTAATTTTTGGGAATAAACGGCTTATTATAATTATTATTTCTATATTTGGTAGGTGTATTTAAACCACCTGGTGGGCCACGGTAGCAAAGAAATTGGAGCGAGCCCAGTTGAGCGAGCGGACAACCCAGGACAGAAAATCCTGGAGCAAAAGAACGAGGAGAGCCGACCCCAAATAATGGGAAGAGGCAAAGACAAAGAAGAAGAAGAGATTTGGTAGGTGTATGGATGCGGATGGCAAGGTACCGTGAGAGAGATGGCATTTGGGGGAAAAGGTCTAGACCCAGCAGTGGACGGTGGTGGACTGATGATGATTATCGAGAATAGGTCGTAGACTAATAAATTCATATGGCAAAACCCCGTTATCGTACTTGTAGGTACATATTGTATTATATTGATTTTGATTTATGCTGTAAATATAACAGATAATATATCACTGACCCATTTTTGCCACGCCTAACCGGTAAAATGAGTTACAATGCATTGTAACTCATTGTATTATAAGGACACCACTGTACACACATGTAATTTATGGCAATAAATACCTATATTGATTGATTGAACGTTTGTGGGGTCAATTTGTAGTTCTTATTAAACTTAGAGTCCTAACTGTCCATTTCCAATTGTAGAAAGGCACATAGATACACAAGAAAAGACAATATTGTAACGGTGCAAACCTCTTTACACAAGTTTGCTATATTTCTTTAATTCTGTCTTCTTGCCTCTTATTCCTTGCCTACATTATATACAGACCCTCTGTGCAAAATTTCAGCTTCCTGGGTCTAACGGCTTGGGCTGGGCATTGATGAGTTTGTCAGTCAGTCAGGACTTTGAATTTAATATTTTGCAACCCCGTTTACTCCCTAAAGGGTTAAATTTAGAAAAAACGGTGAAACACGTGTTCAATCAATTGTGTTGAAGAGTATGTATTTCAAGTTTAAAAAAAAATAAGACAACATTTTTTATACCTCCCATACAAATTTTGGCAACCCTTTTCGCCCTCTTAGGGGTTGAATTTCAAAAAATCCTTTCTAATTCCTTGCCTACATTATATATAGACCCCCTGTGCAAAATTTCAGCTTCGTAGGTCCAACGGCTTGGGCTGGGCGTTGATGAGTGAGTCAGTCAGTCAGGACTTTGAATTTTATATAGATAGATAGATTTTGAGATTTCCTTATTTTTTTAGCTCTACTACCTACTTCACATTTCGACTAGGCCTGACTATGTTTACCTGCTTATTCGATTTTTATCCAGTTTTCTGTTTATATTACAAATAAAAGAAACAAACACATTTAAATAAAGCACGATGTTGAAGTCGTCGTCCAGTTTTATTATTTATTAAGCATTATAGTATTGCTGTAGCATATGTCGATTGATGCGCCCCCTCTTTGTAACATATTCAGGCACTTCAAGACACAACTAACACATAGAACCTACTTATTTTTATCTATTTCTCTTTTGTACGCCGACCTCAAATGTTGCCTCTCCTGTGCCTCCTGCGGGTTGACTGGTAGAAAATGTTATTAGCACGAAGTCCACCTTTTGTGCATTATCTTTTGGGCCTTGTTTGACAAAAGGAGAAATATGACTCACAAATAATTCTTACAAATGATAAATAATTCCTTGGGATGTCACAATATTCTTTTTTGTATCAGTGTGTATCTCTGAATAATTTCTCAAGCCACGTGTTTTAATTTTGGCAATGCAAAATTGTAATGCTTTTTTTTTTTTATAGAAATAAACTTATTATATATTATTATTACATAAAGTTCCAGATTCGGGACACATAAGTATAAATCCGGTTCCAAAAATTGTAATAAATTTCCATTTAAAATAACAACAATTTAGTGCTTACTTTCCTAAAAGTGAAAAAAAAACTGCTTTATGCAAAGTTAAAAAGTTCGTTCAAGAATTCGCTGCAAAGAAAAAAAACATATTTTTATTAATATCAAAACCTCTTTAAGTAGTTATTTCAAACCAATCGCTGATTGCATCTGGCTTATCATAGTGATCATACGTGGTAGTCTTCTGGAACAGATCACTTTTAGTGATAATGCCGTACAATTTTATGTACAATAATGGGTTCTCCATCTATCTATCTAAGCATTTTTATTTTTACTTAATTCTTTTAAATTGCGCTGACGTTATATGTTGTGGTAATCACTACCTATGATAAGTGTACATAGGTACCTAAATTACGTTTAAATTATATTAAACGTAATTTAGATTAATTTTTATATTTAAATGAATTTAATATAATTTAAATGTAATTTAATATAATTTAAACGTAAATTACGTTTAAATTATATTAAACGTAGGTACCTAATTTAGATATGTTTTAAAATTTATTTACATTAAAAACTATTTAAGATTTATTCCTATGGTAGGTATTCGTGTGTCCCTTATAAATGGTTACCATATTCCAGGGTATCCTAGTTTGTGATCACGGCCAGGTATTTTGTGTTCTGTGGAAGTTATTGTATTTGTTTATGTTTATTTAATATATCTTATATTTTTTTAATTATTTTCTACACGAGTCCTTCCCTACATACTCACTCAGGTTTTAATTTAGTATAATAAATTAGATAATTTAAAAGTATAACTTTTATAACAAATTTTACATCATCTAGGTATTTACTAATGTTTCATATATTCTTAGAATACTCTTTTATAGGATTTTTTCTAATGTTTATAATAAACTAACTTCTGTCTTATTTTTGGCAAAAGACACATTTTAATACAGTTCACATAACAACTAGACCATGGTAGATAGGTACTGTGCAGGAGTGTTACCAATCACTTTTTCCACAATCGAGCTCTGGAATTTTTATAAGTAGCCAGAGCATTTGTTGCTCTGGCTACTTAAAATAATTGATTTATTTTCTAAATAAATACTAGCGTAAAAATTACTAAGTTGCGTTTATATTTTTTAAATGCTTAGCCGGATTTAGGTACTTACTGGTAATAATGTCAAATCCGAATAAATTTATTTTATACATTTTCATTTATAATTTAGACGAGTGTTAACAATATTTTTTATAAAATGTATCTATATGTAATTAATAAGGAAACATATTACATAATACTTGTTGTTTGTTTCATCTGACTTTTGCTCTATTATTTATTTTTTACAATTTTCATATCGTTTTGTCAGTTTACTTCAGTGTTTAGCCTTTAATTTTTACAGTTACAAGAGAAATTACCTTCTCAGGTTAAGGCTCTCCGCTTCTCTAGGAGAAAAATAAGGTTACTATTCACAAATATATATATTTTGAAATAAAACATTAAAAATTCTTTCTGAACACCGCGTTTTATTTTGTATATTTTCAAAGATACTGTCACCAATTTCCAGCCCGCTCCTTTCAGATGGGCCGTGCCTAGAATTTCCCAGATTTTAGGTATCAGGTAGAAATGCGTATACCTATATTGCTAGGGGCGACGATGCCTCATTTAGGCATAATACGGAGCGCGAGGTCGCCGGCGCAAGGTTATCCGCCGAACGCATGCGTCGACGCCATTTCAAGACAGCGAGCCGCGCGCGCGCCACCGCCGTCCCGCGCTCCCTTCGTCCGGGCACCGCACACCCTCGATAACACCCTTTGGCCCTCCCACGCAAACTTCAAGTACTAGCTACGTCCCTGGAGAGAACTCTCCGTCGAGTGTCGCGTCGAAGCTTTTTCGCGGCCGCGATGCCGTTCTTAGCTCGATTTTTGCGTGTCCACCCTTCCGGTTCCGAATGAGGGGGAGCCTGGGTGGGTTTAGATTCGTCTGTTGTGTTTTCTGTGTTTTTTTAATTGGAATCCAGTGACTTTTTCTACGGCTCCGGTGACGTGCGCGCGGCTTGAGCGCGGCGCTCGGCGGAGAAATTGGGTTTTGTCGAATATTTTTAGGTAGATTAGTGCCGTATTGGAAAGCCGGGTCCTTATCAGGGCTTTGTCCTTCATTATCGGTTGTTTTTGTTTTATCTAACACTCGTACGAGTGGCGGAGGCGTCGGGGAGCGCGCGCGGCCGTTCTCGGCACGCGCTCTAGGCCTAAACGCACGGCAACTTTGCAAAAACGCGAAATTTTTCGCACTACTCTCGGCGCTCGGAAACCAATAAGATTCCTATAGGCCTATTTGAAAAACGGTTGATTTACACTTGTAAGACCTCGGAAAAAGTATATGAATAGGTTTTTGGACAGATTTTACACGAATTGTGATTTTTTTGACCATTTTGTGATGTGACAGTGAGGCCGATGGAGGCGGATTTGCAAAGATTTGTTAAAACTGGACTGGAAGGAAAAACTGAGAAGCTGAGCCTCGATTCGGTGAGTAATAGGATTAATTCATGTCATTTAGTTACAATTTTTGTGTAGTTTTACTATTTTGAACCTTTTTATGGGGTCCAAAAGTGGGCAACTATTGCTCATCTAAAGCGCTATATTTTGCCACTTTCAACTGTTTTAAAGTTGAATACATCAATATTAGCAATATTTAATAGTTATTCAACCTTTCATTACACACTTTTATACCATACAAAAAGGTTTTAAGTAAAACTTTGTACTTAAAAGCTTGATAAGTATCGACGCGCTGGCTTATTCTTTGTAACTCTACCAATGTCTTATAGACATAAAATTCAATCAAAATTTATCAAAAGGTACGTGGTGATACAGTGCAAATAAAAGTAAAAAATTTTTTTTTTATAAAAAAAGATTTACGTATAGAGGGTTAAGAAAAAAATTGATTTTACCAATGGTACAAATGTAGGCCGATTTGGGGATCTAGGTACCAAGACAAAAGATCTGTCTTCTAGACATAAAGGCCTAAATGCACGGAGCTCTGACTTGAACTATCGCAGCGTTTTTTTGTGATCTACTTTAAAGCAGTAGATAATCTACTAAAACATTGTCATCGTGCGAAAAACATTGAATTTAATACCTTTACAGAGTAAAAGTCTAGCTCTAGTAGGAAGAACTAATGTAGACCTAAATTTTTGGACTTACACTGAATGGCCAATATTTAGTATTTTCTAAGGTTAACACGAGCACTAGACATAATGAAAACTGTTTTTACACGGATTTTACTCGTTTATTTTATAAAAAGACGCCTGTCACCTCAGTTTTCCGAGACCACGGCACTTGAAAAAGTGCCGAAACGTCGGAAAATTGTAAAAATGTAAAATAAACGAGTACCTAAAATCCGTGTAAAGACAGTTTTCATTATGGCCAATATTTTTGTATATTCAAGTACAATGTTAATATCGTTACTAATTAACTTAAAAATCGATAATTTATATTGACACGTTTGTGACTAACTAAAGCGTGTGGTGTTGCAAATTGTCATATAGGTACCTTAGAAAATGCAAACTCAAAAGCTTCTTAATATAATTTAAAAAATGGTGTCAGATCTTAAAATGAATAATAAGGGTTTAGTAATAATAATAAAAATAAAATTATATAATGTAAAATGGTAAAGTAATGGTACAAAAAGGTCTTTTCTCTTTATATTTCTTCGATTTCGCTTCGAAAATCGAAGCAAGATTTATTTTGATAGTCCTCAAAAATATTCCTTAAAACAAAATAATAAAAATACGCTTATCCCCAATTAGTGCAGCAAAGGAGAGTATTTTTTTGGTAATTTTGATGATGGTAATTTGGATAACAATGTACCTAGTCATTCAGACTAGGTACCCACCAAAATAAAGTTTATTTGAAGGCTTCGTTGGGGTATCTCTTTGAACCTAATAAATTTATTCAGCACTATTTAATGACATTAACAAAAATAAAAAAAACTTACAATACTTTGTTGTAGAGTAAGTCCCTAAGTGTGTAAGTAAATCATTTATTTCCAAGAAGACGATACAAATTAAAGTAACTTATTAATAAAAAAAAATTGTAATACCCTCCTTACAAAAATTGTTTTATCCAACTAATAAACTTTACATTAGTAAATTACTTATTTTATTAAAAATCCCCAAACTAGGCTAGCCCTGTATCTTGGGGGCTTTATTAGTAAACTTTATTTAAAGTTAAGTATATCCTTCAAAACTTTACAAATGATTAACTTATTCATCCTTATTAAATGCATCTTCCTTCCTTCTTCCGTTATAATTATAGTGTACGGCAGATATCTTGAACAAAAGCAGATATCTTGAACAGAGCCTTTTTTTAATAGTTGTTAATTTGACTTAACTAATGTCCGATGAATTTTCAATTGTAACAGTGTCTCCCGCCACTAAGACCCGAAATTTATCTGCATGAAAAGTGAAAATCCGGTATTAACCGATCATGATTAATAATAAAGCTATGAATCGCAAGTCCATTAATAATTTCAGTTTTAAATAAAGTGTAGTTGCCAAATACGACAGTAGACGCGAAATTGTTCCGAGTAATTTTATTAAAATCGTATAAAAGCCTAAATAAATTGCTCATGAGCATTTATTCTAAAGTCATGTTGGTACATGATTAGAATATAAAATTTAGCTGCATGTATTTCTGTTTGGTGCACGCAACCTGATTTCAATAGATATTAAGATAATAATATTTATAATGTTCTCTGTTTTTGGTGTACCCACCAGTAGATGATTAGAGACTAAAATAATTACAGAATTTTTCTAACTATTATTATTAATAGTTTACGTCAAGTGAAGTTCAAGTTGTTTGACGGGTATTATACCTATCATGATTAATATACTAAAGCTATGTAGGGAAAATCCATTTAAGCTTCAGTTTTAAATAAACTTAAGTACTAAATATGTAAATTTTTCTGAGTATATTCCTAAAATGTTATAAAAAAGTATAAATAGGTTACATTCATTTATTTATAAACCATTTAGGTACATACCTAAATAGGATATTCTTTATTGTAGGTATGTCAGGAATTTAAGTCTTGAGAAAATATGAGACGAACAAGTAACAGAACAATTGGCGACCTTATTAGTAAAAGTAATTTATTGGAGACAACCACTGACAACAAACCTTATAGACTACGTTATTGTAGAAGTTATTATATTAAGTAAATTAAATTATTTAGGTATTTCCAAAAGTTTGAGACAATAATTTTACATATTTTTGTAAATTTTTTTTGTTATTGTACATGTTAAGTAGGTACCAACTGTTTGGATGTATTTTGTAGGATTGTTTATGGTGGAATAGATTTGGATGAAATTTGGCAGGGCCACAGGTCAAGGCACAATTTTTACCTGAATATCTTGCATACGAAATAGTGACTAGAGCTTGTATTTGTTAAATATACCTATACATTTAAGTCACAGATAATTTTTGAGGTGAGAGATACCTTCGTACATAATTATATGGTGGTTACTTAATAATTAAGTATGTTATGCAAATGTATAAGGGAAATCCCGGAACCATTACATATTTACGTAAAAAATATGAACACTTTTTTGAATAACAACCTATATGTTATTGAGAACTTTTTGGGTTAGTTTTTTAAAAATTACTAATAGTCAACTGCTTCTTCTTTTCCGTACCTAAGGTTTGCTGGAAGAAATCTCCTACAGAGATAAGCTCGCCTTCGTTCATATGTTATTTCTTATTAAAGCCTTGTATTTGTTTTGTGTCCAATAAAGTACCTATAGAAAATAATAGATAAACTCAAGTACAATATCAAGACTTTGGAAATATATTCTGAGCGTCAAATATATTTTTGAAATTTAATATTCAGTACATGGGTGAATTGCCGGAGCAAAAAAAACAGACGGCGGACCTGAGAATCGTAGTGCAAAATGCTGTTTTATGATGTTGTATAATTTTTCTTACCTACTTCTCTATATTAGCAAAAAAAAAATTGAGGACACATATATTTTAATTTGCAATTTAATATTCAGTACATAATAAAGGGATTTTCTAAGAAAAAAAAAACCTGAATAATACTTTGTTTAGGATTGAATTAAATTATTTTTCTGTGGCACCCTTAGGATTTGGCAGAAGGAAAAAACTTGTCGTCTCCACAAACCTGACATTGGCAGATGTCAGGTTTGTGGAGACGACAAGTTTTTTTACTCCCCAAGAATATTAATAAGCATGACGATAGATTTTTAAATCCTGTTCCATAATGTGGGGGCACATTTATTATTTACAAAAAAACTTATATTTCAGTAAGAAACAAAAGTTTAACGAAGTTTAAAGTCATTTTTCTAAAATTATTTTAAATCTGTGGGAAAACAGCTCGCAGTGTCATGGCGTCGACTCTGACGTCACGCCCAGTTAAACAAACATCATAATCACTATTATAGTAGTTACAACAAACCGCGGGCGAAGTTCCAATGTTAACCTAAGCGTGACGTCACGCGAAGTGACGTGTGTTTCAGTCAAAATGGCAGTATTATAAAAACCTTTTATTTTATTGAAAATATTGCTAATCTGATTTTATTTATAAGTCAATATAGGTGGATCTATAATAAAAACATAAACTGAAATAAATGAATAATAAACCAATACTAAATTAAGATTAATGAATAAACTAAAATCTAATTCTTAATATAAAGTAATAAAAATAAGGCCCGCCACTGTCTTACAATCCTCCACCGACCCGGACTTGGCCCCCGTGGTGAAGTATGGCCTAACCTTCCTGGGATGCAAGAAGAGACCCGTGCCTCAGCAGTGGGGACATAAGGGGTTGATAACGAATAAAAATAAATCCCTACAATTGGTAAAATCTTTTTTTTTATAAAACTAATTCAGTGTTTTAATTCCTTTTAATATTTACCGCCCCCTAATATCGTTCAATCTTTGATAATGTGATACTGTCGTCACGCCTATTTCCAATGCCGTCAAGGCAATTGACAAGATAAGATGTTAATTTTTTTTATTTTAATATTTTATTAGACTAGCCCTTTTCGGTTTATAGTCAATGTTCAGCAGTCGGGTTTTTGTAGTTTTTTTAATTAAAGTTTCTTATAAAGTTAAGTAAAGGCGCCCATCAGTTTGTTATAGTTTTCTCACATAATTTATCACGAGTACAAAATTTGTAATTACAGGCTAGGCCTAGTGTGGGAATCGCCGTAATCTTTGCTTCAAAATCGAGTACCTAACTTTGCAGTGAGGTATACTGCACAGTTTTTCGCATCGTCACGCGTCATCCCACTTGGTCGGAGGGCATCCTACACTGTGTCTATCTGTTTATTTGGGACCAATTCAATTCAATTTCAACGTAAACAATTTACATTCTGGAATATACCATCGGACTTACATACATACATACTTGCCAAACACACAAACACGTTTTGGGGTCCGCCTCAGTCGGGTAAAAAAAACAACTGTCAATATGGTAGTGTCAGACTGTCAAATAATATGAGCGGCGTCTCATTTAACCAAAAAGTAAAGTAGGAAAATAAAGTATGAATTGTAACTACTTTAAATTAAATCTTTAGAATAAATTATTATTTAAAATATTTGTGCTGGACTCGTAGTTTCGTATGTAGCCTCACATGCTAAACTATGTGATTCCTGAAACTGTATATTTTCCAGTAATAATTGGAAATTCAAACGACTTAAAAATACGTTAGCTTTAATTATATGCTAACTGTTAATAATAAAATGAAAAGGTTTAATTCAAAGTAGCGCAGAAACTGCGGCTTAATGAACGTTACAAGTAAAATGAGTTTACATCATTTTTACAAAACTCATGCATTTTACATACTGTAATTCCAGACATAATTGTCATCTACTTATAAATAAATGTAAAAACGAATAAAAATAAATACAACACCATGAAAACCTGGATTTTTTTACACTAGAATTAGTAGGTAGGTACACCTACTAAATCTAGGTTAAAAAAACCTAGGTACCTACATTTTTATTACTTGTGGATGAATCATCAATAAAGTTTTAGAAACCATAGTTTCGTAAATATTATTTACATATGAAACAGACAGAATAATATCATGAATAAAAGTATTTATATATTAGTAAAAACTTAAGAAAAATGGTACAGAACACTTGATTGCACTCAAAAAAAAACTTATTTCGTAACCTCTGAGTACAGACGGTGGCTTTATCACTAAAAGTGATCTCGTCCACACAACCTTCGAATGGACTGCAGCAATACATTTGCTTGGGATGGACGGAAAGGATCACAATGTAACTCCACAGATAAGATTAACCCATAGAATAGTTTACCCTATCAATGCCTAGTAGGAATAAATAGACCAATAGGAGACGGTTCTAAGGAATAGGTCGACCGTGTCTATAACTCTTATTTACTTAATGATAATATCCCACGACTTATCGTCCTTAGGATCGGGAGGGGCGACACCCTACCCTAAAATAGGCTTGACGAAAGATTTTCAAATCCTCATCTTGGGGCACATTTATTACTTTCAAAAAAAAAGCTATATTTCAATAATAAACTAAAGTTTAACGAAGTTTAAAGTCATTTTTCTAAAATTATTTTAATTCTGGGGGAAAACAGCTCGCAGAGTCATGGCGTCGAATCTGACGTCACGCCTAGCTAAAGAGAGAGAGAGACATTTATTTGAAGCCACAAAGATACAATACACATAACACAATGTAACATGATATTAAAATAATACAGACAAATAAGAAAAGAATGAACAAAGAAAAATATTATATAACAAACATTTACAATTTAGAAGGGCATTGTATCTCCACAGCCTTAAACAGGTAGCTGACTCAGCATTTGCTGGAGGCTAGGCTTGCAACACTGATTTTCAGTCAGCACCTATTCTTCTAGTTATGAATACATTATAGAATATACCTACATCTTACATAAAAAAATAATATTTATAAAATGACGTAGTTTTATAGGACAGAATATGCTGTGAAATATACTTATAGAATATTATCTAAACAAACGTCAAACTTCAAACAAAGCACGGGTGAATTCTAAAAAATATAACACACTTTGAAATAAAAATACGATCTATCCATATTTAATATAATAGAAATAACGTATTATTATAAATTACTGTGAGTATGTATACGTCAGTATGTATTTGTGTTGAAAATGTGACTGAATGTGATCAATTATGATGAAACGGGGGTGCTTCCCTAACACAAAGTGTTGTAATGGACTATCTCGGCTTAGAGGTTACCACGCTCGACTATCGAAACAGAGGTCGTTGGTTCGATTCCCAGGAAGCATCCATTCTTGCCCGCCACTGTCTTACAATCCTCCACCAGCCCGGACTTGGCCCCCGTGGTGGAGAATGGCCTAACCTTCCTGCGATGCAGGAAGAGACCCGTGCCCCAGCAGTGGGGACATACAAGGGTTGATAACGACGATGTAACGATCGTTGTACAAATTGTTTGCTGATAAATTTTAAACTTTCTGCTGACACACAGATTTTCTGTTATTTTGTTAATTTTTTGGGATTTTCTGTTAATTGATCTGAATTTTTTGGTAATCAGTTTTCAAATTCTTTTGTTCACTTAAAAATTTTCTGTTGATCAATTTCGAATTTTCTAATAAATTTGGAATTTTATGTTCATCAATTATGAATCTCCCAAAAAAAATTAAATTTTCCGTTGATCAATATTTAAAATTATGGAATTTTCTGTTGGGCTATTTAAAATTTTTCTATTGATCAATTTGGAATTTTCTGTTAATCTATTTAATTTTTTTTGCTGGTCAATTTATTTTTTCCTGTAACAATTTGGAATTACCTGTTGATTCATTTAAAATGTTTGATGATTAGATCCTTTCAAGACGTATTTTCAAGACTAATTTGGAATTTTCTACATAATTAATACCATTTAAATAAATACTTCAATTCTATTCTTCCGACAGAAAAAAATCTGACATCAATATTTTTACCTGATCGTTTGAATTGCACTCTTTTCTTATTATAGTTACTAAAAAATACCTTGAACGTCTAATGTTATGCACCCTAAGAATTCTAAACAGGTAAACCAACTTAGCACAATAGCATCCAAAGATTAACCTGTTCTAATATAAATACTAAGTGGGAACTTTTGCAGAGTGTATGGGGCTGACCTTCAAGCTGATACACTTGAAAAGATGGGCAGTCAGGACCCTCACATACAGGGTGGTCAAATACTAGAGCCGAGACGAAAACCGTGGAAAAAAAATACGTACAGACATAGGGGACAAACTTAGAACGTCCCTTTTTTAAGTCGGTTAAAAGTATAGGTCAGGGCAACTTTTGAATCTGAACTTCTCCATAACCATGGAATTAAAAAAAATCTACAAAGAATAACGTTTAACACCGTTACAAGGAGCACCTAAGTAGCTACCTATCTATCAGACAGCGCCATAAAAGCAGAAGAAAAGCCGCAAAAATTAGTGTTGAAAATATGAAAAAAGTAACCAAACGTTAACTGCAATTGAAGTGTTTATTAAATATGTTTGTATTAATACCTAATAAGAATTAAAAAAAATACTTCCAAACAACATAATCAATTATTATCCTAACCTCAAACTAGGATATCCTTATCCATTTCAATTCCACCAGATTTTCCTACAGTACCCTGAATAATTGTCCGAATTACATTAGGGTTAACTTCACTATGATAGACTTAGATAAATATATATGAATCTCATGTTATATATTTGAGTTGGGGAATAACCTTTAGAATAGACCAATAGAATTTATTCACAATGAGGGTGAGATGGAGATATCTAAGTTATAAGCACATAAATATTGACTATTTGTCTAGGGCAAAACTAGTCTCCTTATAAATAGTACTTAACACACTCGAATAATTTATTACGGAAACTGGTTTTTTTCTTCATTCAAATGTTCCCTTTGCCGTGAACCAAGGACTTGACTGATCTTTGGGGATGTTAAAATTAGCAATTTAAATGTCTATATTTTTGTTCGTAGAGTGACCACAGTTTAATTGTTACTATACAGGATGAACACAAAGTAGGTAACTATTGTATTTTAGAAAAGGGTATTTTAATTTCATCATCAACCCCGAGGGGCACGAGTCTCCTCCCTGAGATGGGTATAGGCCATACTCCTCCACGGGGGCCAAGTCCGGATTGATGGAGGATTGCAAGACTAGTGGCTGGTCTTACTGTCGGAAGTTTTCAAGCCGCACTAAGGCCTCTGGCTTGGCTTAGCGACTGCCATCTATGAACGGCAGCCGACACCAACTGCTTAACGTGCCTTGCGAAGCACGGAACCGCTCGGAAAAATGCCACTACCGTTAATCATAGACGGTCACCCATCCATGAACTGGATACGCCCTATGTGGCTTAACCTTTGTGATCGTTTAAGATCACCCAGGCATCCAGGGCTACGAGCAATTTTTTTTATTTATTATAATTAATAAAAAAAATCTTAAATATATTCTCTTTTAAAAGTATACTTTTAAAAGGGAATTTATAACCCGTGCAACTTAACTCGTAGCCTCGAACAAGGTGATCTTCTTCGCGAGCGATGCCCATTTAATTTGCGCGGGTTATGCCAATGGCATTACATTGTACTTACTGCTATTGCTCAGTTAACTACCAGAGATAGAGACAAAAAACTGCTACTATTATACTAATAAAAATCTTTTAAAAACCTATTTAGAGGCTAAAAATTTCACCCATGCCGGGATTCGAACCCGCAGCCTCTGGCTATCCGTGCCAGCGCTCTACCAATTGAGCCAATGGGCGACTCACAGCATCAGTGAAATTTCGAACCTCTTTACACTATTCTCTGTATTACGTACAGGCAGCGACATCTGGCTGAAGTAGATTGCATCACTTACAGCCCCGACCACCTACTTTGCAGTTAGGTTTAACATCGGAACGATATCACTGTACCCACATGATTACACTATTTTTATTTTTAATGCACTAACCCGTGCTAAGGAACAAATTTAAAAACCTATTTAGAGGCTATTTAGCCTCTAAATAGGTTTTTAAATTTGAGGCTATTTAGCCTCTAAATAGGTTTTTAAATTTGTTCCTTAGCACGGGTTAGTGCATTAAAAATAAAAATAGTGTAATATTAAAAATCTGTTTAAAAAAACAATTCTTCCTTTTCTTTAATATTTGTAACAATGTGGTTAAACACTGAAAGCTCATTGTAGGTGGCAACACTGTTGAGTGTTCCGTGAGTGCTCCTAAGACCCGCCATATTGCACAAATGTTGTTGTTTGCTCTCGATTTAGAAAATGAAAATGTAGAGGGCACAGCTGTTTTCATCAATAGGTACTATGCGTACAGATTTATCATTGTATATGAAGCGCTCGTGGCCTAGGCGAACCGAGTGATTGAAATCAATCACTTGGTTAAGCAACAACAGGCGCGGTCTGGTACAGGATGGGTGAGCATCCCGTGACTACCGCTAGTGGCATTTTTCCGAGCGCTTCCGTGCTTCGCAAGGCACGTTAAGCCGTTGGTGCCGGCTGTCATATAATGGCAGTCGTTAAGCCATGTCAGAGGCCTCATGGGCGGCTTGATAACTTCTGACAGTAAGGCCCGCCACTGTCTTACAATCCTCCACCAACCCGGACTTGGCCCCCGTGGTGGAGTATGGCCTAACCTTCCTGCGATGCAGGAAGAGACCCGTGCCCCAGCAGTGGGGACATACAAGGGTTCATAACGATGAATTGCGTCCATGGTAATCTTCAAGTTGAAAATGGGCAGCACATAGTCTTCACGAAGTGCTAGCCTTCCATTTTTTTCTACGAAGAGCTTCCTCCCGCCGTTTTCTTCTTTTAGGTCCCTTGGGAAATAAATGAATTCCCGTATTTCTGCAATGAACGGCTCCACAAAGAGTCATTTTATGATATTATTTACAATACAATTATTTTTTTTACAAAAAATACTAAGAAGAACAGTCAAATCAATGTACACACAACAGCGGTGACATCTGTAGTGGGTATTAGGAAGTTTTTAAGCCCATTGCTCTAGATAAACAAAATAATCTGACAAATGATGCTTAAATAAAGGGTTAGGCTCAAAAACATAACCTAGAAAGTAAGAGGTTGTAACGGTGCAAACCTCTTCACACCATTTTCCAAATTATTATTATCATTACAATGACATTCATTTATCCCCAATTCCAATTCAATGTATGTACGTATTTAAATAATAATGCTATCGACAATTATTTATAACCTGACATTTAAAAATCTAATTGCTGCCATCTTACTCATTTATTTAGTTTCGTTTTTCCGATTGCTGCACGTCGGCACTCTACTGGGTACTGACGGAAGACCAGCGCTGGAGTAGCCCGCCTCTCCAGCATATGCTGAGTCAGAGCCCCTTTGCATTTGCCATACCCATTTTTATTTCTTTTTCTATAATATATCATTTTCAAATATTGAAATTATGTACGTCACACATTCTTCGATTTCCCTCATTTTTCATCACTACTGCTTTACCCTTTGACCAGATCTGACTATTTTACCTGTTTCTCCGTTTTTTAACCAGTTTTCTGTTTTAAAATTACTACAAATAAAACAACACCTGAAGTCGTTCCAGTTTTTGTTATTTATAAATTATATACATCGTTCCAAGGTGACATGAATAGATAGCTTTGATAAAGATATTGGTTATCATCCGTTATGTCTACTGTGATAATGCAGGATTGAATATTCATTGGATTTATCTTTGTTCCGATTTCATGAATTAGGTATTATTATTATTTAAAAACCTATTTAGAGGCTAAAAATTTCACCCATGCCGGGATTCGAACCCGCAACCTCTGGCTATCCGTACCAGCGCTCTACCAATTGAGCCAATGGGCGACTCACCGGCATCAGTGAAATTTCGAACCTCTTTACACTATTCTCTGTATTACGTACAGGCAGCGACATCTGACTTAAGCAAATTGCATTACTTACAGCCCCGACTACCTACTTTACTTTTTTTTTTTAGCCTCTAAATAGGTTTTTAAATTTGTTCCTTAGCACGGGTTAGTGCATTAAAAATAAAAATGGTGTAATCATGTGGGTACAGTGATATCGTTCCGATGTTAAAACCTAACTGCAAAGTAGGTAGTCGGGGCTGTAAGTGATGCAATTTGCTTAAGCCAGATGTCGCTGCCTGTACGTAATACAGAGAATAGTGTAAAGAGGTTCGAAATTTCACTGATGCCGTGAGTCGCCCATTGGCTCAATTGGTAGAGCGCTGGTACGGATAGCCAGAGGTTGCGGGTTCGAATCCCGGCATGGGTGAAATTTTTAGCCTCTAAATAGGTTTTTAAATTTGTTCCTTAGCACGGGTTAGTGCATTAAAAATAAAAATGGTGTAATTATTATTATTGTGTATTATTTATCACTATGTATGTATATAGGTATATAATTGTGAGTGTGCTTGTATGCGTGAAAGTGTGGCTGCATATGAGAGTGTGAGTGCGTGTTTGTTCCGTTTTGATGCTCCGTGAGTCACCAGAAGGCCCTTGCTGAAAATCAGTGTTGTGGGTGCAAACCCTCAGCTTATACTGAGCATGAGGCCTTTTTTCCGCTGCATCGACATACTGTGTAGCGTTGGAATTTATGTTCATTTCTTTCATCTGTAGTTCGTCTTTTCTTCTGCTTTTGTTTTACTCCTGCTCTTCTGTATTTTCCTTTTCTGTCAAATTTTGTATGTCTATGTGGCGTTAAATAAATGTTTTTCTTTCTTCTTTCTTTCTAGGTAGTTACCTAACAAGACATCGGACGTACAATATTTTGTGAAATGGTGTCGTCTGCAGTTCTGTCTGTCAATAAAATATAGAAGAAAAAATAGTAGCAAAATGAATCAATTGAGCACCAGAAAATTCCAAAATGATCATTAACAAATTTTGTATTAGACGACGATATCAACCCTTGTATGACCCTACTGCTGGGGCACGGGTCTCTTCCTGCATCACAGAAAGGTTAGGCCATAATCCACCACGGGGGCCAAGTCCGGGTTGGTGGAGGATTGACGACAGTGGCGAGCCTTACTGTCAGATGTTATCAAACCGCCCATAAGCCCTCTGACATGGCTTAACGACTGCCATTACATGACAGTCGGCACCAACGTGCCTTGCAAAGCACGGAAGCGCTCGGAAAAATTACTCTAGCGGTAGTCACAAGACGGTCACCTGACCGCGACTGTTGTTGCTTAACTTAAGTGATTGATTCCAATCACTCGGTTTCGCTAGGCTAGGAGTACCTAAGGCCTAACCTTCCTGCGACGATAGAAGAGACCCGTACCCCAGCAGTGTCATACAAGGGTTGACATTGATGTATGAAAGATCTGACGGGCATACAATTACTGTCCAAGAGAATAAACCCTTTAGATGTCTTGGATGTTTACATGTTTGTGATGTCGTTGTTTCTGGTTCCCACGACACAGGGTATCCTAGGGGGGGCCAGAAGCAATGTATGTGCCTGTATGTAAATGTAAAAGAAAAATATATTAGACATATTTGCAGGCATAGTACTCAGTCCATTTGCACTCTTCTGGTAGGTACTAGCACAGAGGAAAAAAGTACTAGTTCTGAAAACGATAACAGGCTCATGTTTTGAATAGACCGAGAAAAAGATTTCTTTAAGTTATTACGATCAGTAGATATCTCAGTAGCCATCTGTTCAGTTCCAATAATCTGAGTATAACGAGACCTCAATTCAAATGCACAAATTGTAAGAATCAGCCTGCAGGTCTCGACACGACGTTTTCCTGAGCGGCGAACATATTAGCACTCAAATAATCAAAACCCGTGTCCAATCTAAGTAGACTTTTCGGCGCCCCCCGAACACGTTTATTATAATCTTATCAACGCAATATTATATATCTGGCCCCAAAACCAAATTATCTGGCGTGATAATAAGTATTTGCAATGCCACATCAGGAACTACGTAGATAAATAAGTATGTTAGATCGTACTTTGCATATTACTTTTTCGAGTGGAACTTCTTTAGGCGCGAAATTGAACCGTCACGCTCGGGTCGGTGACACTGAATCGGATTTACTCGCCTCCAGTCGGTCGGTGACGTTGAATCGAATATTCGTGCTTCGGTCGGTCAGTGACGTTGAATTGGATATACTCGCCTCCTGTCGATCGGTGACGTTGAATCGAATATTCTTGCTTCGGTCGGTTAGTGACGTTAAATTGGATATACTCGCCTCGTGTCGATCGGTGACGTTAAATCGAATATTCGTGCTTCGGTCGGTCAGTGACGTTAAATTGGATATACTCGGCTCCAGTCGATCGGTGACGTTGAATCGAATATTGCCGCTTCGGTCGGTCAGTGACGTTGAGTTGGGTATAATCGGCTCCAGTCAGTAGGCGACGCTGAATCGAATAAACTCGATTCCAGCCGGTCGGTAACGTTAAATCGGATATACTCGGCTGCACAGTCGGTTGTTGACATTGAATGGAATATTATCGCATCCAGTTGGTCAGTGAGGTTGGGAGTGAATGGGATATACTAGTCTCCGGTCAGCCAGTGACGTTGATTCGAACATACTCAACACTAGAACGTCAGTCACCTTGAATCAGATAGGTACACTCGGCATTATCTAATCTGTGACTCGGCTCCAATCGGTTGGTCACGTTGAACCACATATACTCGGCTATAGCCGGTCAGTAACGCTGAATCGAACATACGTTGAATCAGATATACTCGGCTCCAGTCGGTTGGTCACGTTGAATCAGATATAGATAGTCGGCTCCAGTATGTCGGTGACGCTGCGTCGCGGATAGGAAATCGTATCAAGGCGCACAGGCCAAGTTCTCGGCCACTGTACATGTATTTACAAGAACCAATTCGAGTACAATTCCACCCCTTCTATCTATGACACGAGAAAAGTTGCAGGGGATTAAGGTTTTAGTTAGTTAGTTAGACCTGAGATTTCCGCACTTAGCCTCATAATTGGGCCATTGTACGTAGCAAGCGCTGAGATACGCTAACACCTCAGACACTAGGGTTTCCTTACGATGTTTTCCTTCACGGTCAGCGAGTAGTATTGCTACTATAATATCACAAATGTACATAACGTAGAAAACAAAGTCATTGGTACATGCCGGGGGTTCGAACCCACGACCTCCCGATTGAGAAAGGATTAAGGTTTTAAAAACCTATTTAGAGGCTAAATTAAGGTTGCCTAATTGAAACATTACTGTTAGCTACCGGTGGACTATATAGGAAAACTGAAGAGAAAGTAAGGGAAAGGCTAATAATAGGTTTGATAAGTAATGTAGGCGAGAAAATGGTATGAGACAGTGCAGTCGAAAAATATGTGAAAGTTAAAACATAGAATAATAAAAAGGAGGTAAAACTATTTGCAACAATTACTTAACATTTCATGAAACCAGCTAGTATATTAGTTTACTAGATGGGTCCGAAATATGTAATGTTCAGCTTTTGACTCACTCACGGCTGGAGCAGCCCTATTGAGATTCATGCTAGGCAATACGCGTTTTCTTAATTTTAAGTAGCATGTTATGTGTCCCCAACCCGCATGCCCAGCGTGGGGATTATGCGCATTATCCCGTATGATAGCACAACGTGGCGCTCTTTAGGAGAGGGCTATGTCCAGCAGTGGACTAGCATAGCCTGACGATGACGATATTATGTGTAATAATTTGGGTAAAACGTTCTTGGTAATAATGGATAATTATGGTTAAAAGTGTTTAATCTGTAATTCTGAACCGATAATAAATGCATTTTTTTTTCAAAAGTCTTTTTTTTAAGAAGGGTAGTTTCTCTCTTATAAGAAAGAGGAGGGGGAGTTTTTAACGACTAACGTAATTGTTATATCATAAGATTGTTCTGGCAGCCGGGGCTACGAGCGATTCGCACTACGTAGACGTCTATGTCATTGTTGTCTCTGGCGGCACACGCTGAGCACACACCTTTTGTCGCAAACGGTGACAACAACGACAATGACTTCATGTCATAATTTGTTATTTCTCCTTTTATTCTTTTTCTTCTACTGTTGGTTGCAATAAATACATTTTTACTTTTACTTTACTTTTTTAGCCTCTAAATAGGTTTTTAAATTTACTTTTAAAGGCGAAACTTTTGCGTTTTAAAGTTCTACCCAGTATTTTCCGTCTACCTCATCCGAAAGTGACCCTGAAAAGCAGCGGCTCGGAACACACAAAGCATCCCCCTCGGAGACCCGTCAAAAATAAATCAAAAGCTCAAAAGTGCACCGTTCGTCATTGGTGGATGCATTCCGGCCCGAAGGGGGCGCATCGCGGGCACCCACCCTATTTTTAAAACGCAGCTATTCCCTGCACCAGATCACAGTTCCACGGAAGTAAATCAACCGGCTTGCTGTGTGGTGTCGGCCTAGAGAATAGCACCCAAATTCTTTCCGCGGGTGTCGTAAAAGGCGACTAAGGGCCACAAACCGGGGGTGGGTGGCAGCGCCCCCTGCAGTACAATTCCACCAAACTGCGATCCCCAACCCGCATGCCCAGCGTGGGGATGATGGACATTACCCCCCAATGATGGCACAACCTTGCGCTATGGCGCTCATTAGGGGAGGGCTATGTCCAGCAGTGGACTAATATAGCCTGAAGAAGAAATCAACCGGCTCGTATTCGACCAAATAAAATGTATCCCAGGGGGTGGGGGGTGAGTGTCTTAAATGCATAGTTGTACAATACAGTCAATGGTCGTACCATTCACATTATCGATAGAAACGTGGTAGGTAATGCAATTTATTACCACACTGGTAACAATGGTATAACCCGTGCTACTTAACTCGGCGCCTCGCGCGATTCTATCTTTTTCGCGAGAGTCGCCTATTTGCGGGGGTTATACCCCTGGAATGACATTGAACTGCTATTGTTTTGTAGACTACCAAATTGAGGCAAATAACAACTATTGTCGATTGTTGCGCTTATGTCATTTTATTGAAAAACAATGTAAGTATTTGACTCTAGGGCCTGAGTGCTTAGTGCGAGTTTGACAGATCCAATCGAATAACTTTACTACCGCGTTAATCGAGCATTGAGTAGTGAGTATCAGTAAATTAACCGTTCGAACTGGCAAAACGCTGTCACAGTACAACTCGCACTCGCGTTTATTCGTGTTTTGGCTGGTAAACGTGTTCACTTCTCAACGTAAACCATTACAACTCGCACTCAGCAATTTTAATTTCCATACTTGTCGCTAGGTGGCGCTTCCTCGATGCCATAGAAATACTTATGAGTTTATGTTAACGCGATCGAGCAGTTAAAAAACTTTTTTAAACGAGTTTTTTAATTAGTTTTTTAACGTAAACTCATATTTCTATGGCATCGAGGAAGCGCCCCCTAGCGACAAGTATGGAAATTAAAATTGCTGAGTGCGAGTTGTAATGGTTTACGATGAGAAGTGAACACGTTTACCGGCCAAAACATGAATAAACGCGAGTGCGAGTTGTACTGTGACAGCGTTTTGCCAGTTCGAACAGTTAACTTACTCATACTCACTACTCAATGCTCGATTAACGCGGTAGTAAAGTTATTCGATTGGATCTGTCAAACTCGCACTAAGCACTCAGATGGGATAATTGGCTAGGTTAGGCACTTACTTTAAAACTATGTAGGTACCTGTTTTATTGTAACGGTGTATTAATTTGATAGCTACTGGTTGTCCTAAGAAAATAAATAAAATATTAAAACGATGTATGTTTTATATCTTTTTCTCCATTACACTATGGCGCGAAGGCAGCAGCTTAAATTGACATTCAAAAATTAAACGGAATACATTTTATTTTTTTAAATTTCTGAATGTCAATGTACAATATAAAATGTAAGCCGCTAGTGTAGTGGAGAAAAGGAAATAAAACATAAGTACATCGTTTTAATGTTTTATTTATTAATTTTTATGATTTTGCCACACTGTTTTGTATTTTCGGTCGACCACTAATTACTAACTGCTCAAAAGACGTTAATTGGTGATTGAAAGAGTAGGTATATTGCTAGCAAAGACCAAATACATAACATAACCTCACGCCTGTACCTATCCCAGAGGGGTAGGCACAGACCAGGGACTGCGACTTGCCTTGCCAATTGAACCTAGTCCTATGTTGGTGGTACTAGGTTCTAGACGGTAGGTTCTAAAAGAAAAGTTCTCATAGTTGTTAAAACTTGTAATGTTATTTTTTGTATAATAAAACGAGTTCGTACCGCGTAGCGCCTGAACAGTGGATCAAAATATTGTTACTGTACGTGAAACCCGGGGTTAAGGCAATAATATAGTCAAAACATAATCAAAAGTTCAAAAGTGTACAGTTAGTGATTGCTCCTAATTCGCAATTGCACCCGCTACATTCTAAAATGTAACTATTCTCTGTACCAGTTCCAAGTTTCCGTAACGTAAATATCGCACCCTCAGAACGAAAGAGGCCTAAGTAAAAAAATAGTGAAATTGAGTTACAATCATAGAATCATAAACAGGTATGCCGTGGACGGAAGATTCGCTATGCTCTTTTTTTACAATAAGTGCCTTTGTTTTACTATTCATCGGATAGAGCATACCTTTTTATGTCTCTCTATGATTGTTAGGTACTCAATTTTTTGAGATTTTTTTAGTATTTAAACTATTTTTTGACTTAGGCCTCTTTCGTTCTGAGGGTGCGATATATGTAGCTGCTCTTTAAAAAGCACAAACTGTTAGCTTTATACCTCGGCTGCTATCGGAAAAACCGTTTTTTTAGCCCTATAAAGGGCACCTTCCGGAGGATACGGGGGAGGGAGGTGGTGAATGCTCATATTATATTCCATATTCCAATAAGGCAAGGTTTATTTTGTATTGTCATTTACCTAACTTTTCAAAATAGCGATGAAAGGTTTTATGCAGAGCAGGAAGTATTATTATACTCGTGTGCTTTCGGCGAAAACCGAAGCCTGCTCTCTATAGTAGGCTACGGTTTTCGCCCGGAGTGTATTCTAAAAGCTAACAGACTGTATTTTATGATAATAGTTTGTTTACATTTATGGAATATTTACCTAGCACACCGTGTACAGGCCTACCAACTTAACATAAACAAGATAGCATGAGGTAGTGTTCATGATAAAAGACAAGTACTATGTTTTAAATGGTTATAACTCTAAGTAAGAATATGGTTTTTGTTACGACTACCGAGTGCTTAGTACGAGTTTTTTAACTACTCGATCGCGTTAACGTAAACTCATATTTCTATGGCATCGAGGAAGCGCCACCTAGCGACAAGTATGGAAATTAAAATTGCTGAGTGCGAGTTGTAATGGTTTACGTTGAGAAGTGAACACGTTTACCAGCCAAAACACGAATAAACGCGAGTGCGAGTTGTACTGTGACAGCGTTTTGCCAGTTCGAACGGTTAACTTACTCATACTCACTACTCAATGCTCGATTAACGCGGTAGTAAAGTTACTCGATTGGATCTGTCAGACTCGCACTAAGCACTCTGAACGTAGATGAAGCGAAGGTGATCTGTCAGGATCGTGGCAAGTGGCAGTCCCTGGTCTCTGCCCACCCCTCTGGGATACAGGCGTGAGGTTATGTTACGTGTTCGTTTTTTGTTAGCAATATACTCTTTCGATCACCAATAAAGGTCTTTTCAGTTAGTAATAAGTGGTCGACTGAAAATACGAAACTGTGCAGCAAAATCATAAAAATAATAATACATATCAACCCTTGTATGTCCCCACTGCTGGGGCGCGGGACTCTTCCTGCATCGCAGGAAGGTTAGGCCATACCCCACCACGGGGGCCAAGTCCGGGTTGGTGGAGGATTGTAAGACAGTGGCGGGCCTTACTGTCAGAAGTTATCAAGCACCCATAAGGCCTCTGACATGGTTTTACGACTGCCATTACATGACAGCCGGCACCGACTGCTTAAAGTGCCTTGCGAAGCACGGAAGCGCTCGGAAAAATGCCACTAGCGGTAGTCACGGGGTGGTCACCCATCCTACACCAGACCGCGCCCGTTGTTGCTTAACTCAAGTGATTGATTGTTTAGTCATTCTCTAATATAAATAAAGATTTGTAGTACCTATTGCAGTTCTAAAGTTGTATTAACTTTTTTGGAAAAGAAAAACGTAGAAAATCTGTATACATAGGTAATACAGAGATTATTTGTAAAAAGTTAAGGGACGTTTATAGGCTACATATTATAAAAAAATATTAACTGTTAATAACTGTTAACAGTATTATTATTATTATTTATTATTATTAACCCGAAGTAATTTACCCGGTGTAAAGAGGTTCGAAATTTCACTGATGCCGGTAGTCGCCCATTAGCTCAGTTGGGAGAGCGCTGGCACGGATAGCCAGAGGTCGCGGGCTCGAGTCCCGGCATGGGTGGAATTTTTAGCCTCTAAATAGGTTTAAAAAAAGTAAACTTTTCTCAACAGTCTGGAAACCCGGCGCAATGCGGATGCATTATTGTAATAACCTCCAGACAACACAATCCCTTGTCTATAAGCTAGGCAGTAGAGATTCGTTAAGAGAATTCTTTAAAGAAACAAACATCCTGACAGTTGCCAGCCAGTATATCTACAGTCTATTTATTCTTACTTGTCCAATTTAGTAAACAAGATTCTACCCTTAAACTGTGACTTTTTAGCTCAAAACTGCCATATTTCCATAAATGAAGTAACCTGGAACACTCTTTTAGATAACACGCTGCCAATTTTATAAACATAGTTCATGATAGTTCATGAATTTGCGAGAAAATGTCTAGTTTAGGCATCTAATCTCAATTTTAAGGTTAGAATCTTGTTTACTAAATTGGACAAGTAAGAATAAATAGACTGTATGAAAATATTATTTATGGCTGGAAAAATATTAGCAACTTTAAAACTGCAGGTAGTCAAGTATTTCGGGAGCCGGAGGACGTTTTAAAAAATACAATTATTTTAATTAATTACATGTATTGGCTTTACCATGGTTGTATTAAGACTAAAAATCATCAACTTAAACTAACTGCCCTGAGCACCGCAAGTACTCAGGCTTATCTGCATCCGTCTGCCAACTCAGCGTCTGGGCTCTGGGAAAATAGAGCTGACTCCGGGTTTAGAGGCTGGGTCGCCAGGCGTAACTCCTCCCTCCTTAAGATCGAAGTTCTCTTCCTTAGGAGCAGAACTTCGATTACAGGTCTTCAACAATTCAAGGCGATACTTATAAGCTAACACACACAGAAATACAAATAACGCTATATAGAGAACAATCGTCCAGACACTAATTTCTTTCACTGTAATGATTGCTTTTTCACTTTCACTGTCACTTTTCTTCAGGGCGTATGACAGGAATTTGATGTCGGTCAAGTCAATGCCCTCCAGGTTTACCGGTTTCGATGGTACTGTTTTTACAGGAGATTTCACTACAGGTAAGTTTACTACGGGCATCGCAGGGTACTCGATATCCTCGATGTCGGTAGGGTGCATTTTCAGAAGGACCTCTCCAATACGTACTTCACACGGGTCGTCTAAAGTAAGTATGTAGGTGCCGTGGACCTTCTGGCGGAATATTTCATTGGTGCAGGTTCTGGAGAGCAACTTTTCTTCTCTACTGTAGAGTATCCACCTATTGGGTTGTATTATCTGGACCTTTACTGGTTCTATGGAGACTTGAACTTGAGTGCATGACGTCACGTTTTCAGTATAAGTCATCAGCTGGTTGACGCAAGAATCTTGAATGTAGTGGGAAGTGTCGTCATCGATGCAGAGAAAGCTGGACTCTTCGACTTCTTGGCATGGGTAAGTTAACAGTCTGATCTTCGACCCTTTCACTAGGGTGTAGGGATACTTGGGTATGATGATTACGGTGTGGTCATGGGAT
This sequence comes from Yponomeuta sedellus, assembly GCA_934045075.1. Lineage (NCBI taxonomy): Eukaryota > Metazoa > Arthropoda > Insecta > Lepidoptera > Yponomeutidae > Yponomeuta > Yponomeuta sedellus. The sequence goes on from OW203751.1 coordinate 451,104, forward strand.
AGCACGGGTAATGGCAGGAGTTTATAATAGATATAGGTGTCTCTAGATACAAGCGGTATCTCCAACAGGTATGTTATTTGGTTTCCTTTAAAATAAGCTTTGAGCGTCATGGTTTGCTCTATCTTAACTAAATTTTCTAAGCTAGGTGCGTATACTAACGTTTCCACTCTACTAATCCTTTCGAGAAGGTTAAGCAACTTAGAAGACTCTATTATAGACTGATGTAATACTCCTAATCTACTTATCGATAAGGTAGTTTCAATCTCATTCAATTTAATGTGGATTGTTTGGAAGTTATGAATCAGCAAATTGTAGGTATTAATAATTTGGGTTTCCACGTGATTTAGATATACATTTCTTTGTATATCATTGAGTTTTTCTGATAGTTTCCGGATTTCTTCATTAATTTGTATGAGATTGTCATTTAACTTAAATGTCGAGTTGGCCAGGGAATGCACCATTTCAGTGATCAGTGTTAATTTTTGTCTATTGCTATTCTGATTTAATTTAACTTCATCAATAAGTTTCTCATATCGAATGGCATCGTCGTTATCCAGATTTCCTGTAATTACTTTAATTAATGATCCAAGGGGGTTAATTAGGCCACGTTTTACACGGATAGAAGGTGCTACTTGCTGGAACTTCTCTACTGTCAGATTTTTGACGTATTCTGTCTGTATCCTTATAACTATAAAATTATATGTAAAATTCTTATCAAATGTCTTAACTAACTTATCTAATGCGGATGCTAGCTTGCTGTTAGTCTTCAAATCGTCAACGATGGGTTTGAAGTCAAGCATCTTAGCAATGATCCACTTGTCCTTGCTAAGGACAGCGACGCCTTGCTTCACGGGAAGGATACCAGGATTACTACTTAGGTCCTGAATTTGAAGGGCCTGGAGTTGGGTCACCATGGTTGCTGCCAGGATGAGCAGGCGTCTGCGAATGACGTTTAACGTGTTTTACTGGAACCTTAGTGACTCTTTTTCCAATACGTATAGGGACTACGTTTCTATTTGTTTCACCTATCACCTCAGCTCGTAAATATCGGGGCTTATCCTTGCTACTTCTTTTGTTAGTGTCTTTTGCAAATATGACGTTACCGGGTTCAATCGGAAAACTGCTTTCGCCACCTCTTTTCTGAACTATCTTCTTCTTCTTTTTGATGGTCTGCTCTGCTATGTGTTTGTAAAGGTACTTTGTACGTTTTGCGTGTTCTTTGACTAACTGCTGGGTGTATTGCTTTTCAAAGTCTGAGTCAAATGTGTGTCTTGAGTCAGTATGTCCTAGCAACACTTCAAAAGGGGTCATACCAGTAGTGCTATGTATGCTATGGTTGTATGCCATTACGGAATAAGTCATTATTGAAGCAGCATCTGTATACTTTTGTTCGTATTTTGCCAATCTGTATATCTCTATTATTGTAGAGTGGAACCTCTCAATGAGTCCCATTGAATTTGGGTTGTTTGGGTTACCAATATGAAGGTCTACTTTGTAGAGAGAGAGAAGCTCTTTCATCAAAACGTTATTAAATTCAGAACCAGAGTCTGCGCTTATTTTTAGGGGTACGCCATAAAAAGAAAAGTATTTTATCAGGGCTCGAACTACCTCAGGGGTAGAACGGTTTGGAATTTCGAAGGCCTGTCCAAGTTTGCTGAAGGCATCGATTATTGTCAGGTAGTAACGACCTTCTATGGAAAATAGGTCGATAAAAATTTCCTGTAACGGTTTAGTTTGGGTCTGGGTTAGTTGTAATTCAGGTTTTAGAGGATTTCTGTCGTATTTGGCCTTTTGGCAGAGTTCGCAAGAGTTTATTATACTTGATATAATTGGTCCCATGTTATGCCAAAAATATGTGCGTTTTATGTGAGCTAATGTTTCCCTAATACCTCTATGACACGTTTTGCCAATGTGGTACTTTTTGACAATGCTCTGTTGTTCTGTTTCATCGTCTACAAAAATGACTCTTTGGGTACACTCGTAAAATTTTACAAGTTCCTTTTTAAACAGGAATATCACTGCTTCTGTGAATTGTCGGCGGTGTTTGTCATCTTCAAAGTAGATAAAGTACTTTGCCTTGTTCTTGATATACTCTTTGAGAAACTGCTTAACAAGATCAGGTCGATTCGTAGGTAAATGTACTTCTAGAATACGCTGCTTCTCTCTAGACAAGTCTTTAACTGAAAGTTTATCAATGAACCAGGTGAAGACCAAAATTTGGTTGGGCTTTGTGTCAATTGCTTCCTGTAAAATGGGAATACCTTCGGATTCAGTGTCTAATGCTGAATGAGCTGTTGCAGTACCTGAAGATTTTTCTGATGCTGTCATAGTGTCACTAGAAGGGCTGGGGATAGAGTATGGAGATCTACGTCCTAATCGCATCGTTACGTCAGAGTCTGAGTCTGGGATGGTAATTGGATGGTCAGAGTCGCTGTCAGAAATAGTCATTGGTTGTTCAGGTACTGGCTGTGCCAAAGTTTTCTGCTGGGCTCTACCTAACTCTTCGATCTCTCTGGTCAGCTGCTCTATGGACTGCTCTCTGTCTTCACTCTTATCAACATTCACTTTTACTGATCTTTTGTCATCTTTACCTAATGCGTTTAGTCGAATCCGTGATAAGGCGTCAGCATTAGAGTTTAATTTACCCTTTTTGTAAACTGCGTCAAAGTCGTATTCCGATAAACGTAAGCGCCAGCGTGTGAGCCTACTATTGGTGTCTGTTAGAGACTTAAGCCACTGAAGAGGCTTATGGTCTGTAATAACAATGAACCTTTTACCATAGAGGTATGGGCGGAAATGTTTTACAGCCCATACGATGGCAAGCAACTCCTTTTCCGTTACGCTGTACCTGGTTTCAGCGTCATTGAGGGTCCTGCTAGCGTAAGCCACTGGTTTATCACTGCCGATTGGTCCCTGCGAAAGTACAGCACCAAGGGCGAAGTCTGAAGCGTCTGTGGTCAGGATGTAAGGTTTGTCAGGATCAGGATATTGCAGAATCGGGGCGTTAACTAGAAGCTCCTTACATTTCTGAAAGGCTTCTACGTACTTCTCGTCACTGCTTGACATAGACCGCTTCTTCTTCAAACGAGCTGTCATGGGTTGAGTGATTTTAGCAAAGTCTTTAATGAACTTTCTGTAATAACCTATAAGACCTAAGAAGCTCTTTATTTCTGTAGTTGTACGGGGTAGGGGGTAGTTTAGTATAGCTTTTATTTTGTCATTGTTGGGTTTAAGTCCTTCACTGGTTATATTGTGTCCGAGGTACAAGACCTCCTTTCTTAAAAATTCGGACTTGTCTAATTGGACTTTGAGGTTAGTTTTTCTTAGTCTCTCAAACACTGTCCTTAATTTGAATAGGTGTTCCTGTAGGCTGGAGGAGTACACGATTATGTCATCTAGGTACACAAGGCAGTGAATACCCTGTAGACCTCGGAGCACGTTGTCTATTGTCCGTTGGAAGGTCGCCGGAGCGGTCTTCAAGCCGAAGGGCATACGGGTAAATTCAAAATGTCCTGCTTGGGTCGAAAAGGCTGTCTTCTGGCGGTCTTCCGGAGCTACCTCCACTTGATGGTATCCACTGGCCAGGTCTAATGTGGTGAAGTAAGTACTTCGCCCTAGCTTGTCAAAAAGATCAGTGATATTCGGTAATGGGTATTTGTCATCGATGGTAATCTCATTTAGTTTTCTAAAGTCTATCACTAACCTGTATTTCTTCTCACCTGATGCATCTGCCTTTTTGGGCACTAGGTGCACGGGGGCACTCCAGGGAGAGTGCGACTCCTTCACTATGTTGTTCTCTAACATTTTTTCCACTTGCTTATCAATCTCATGGTTAATTACTTGGGGTTGTCTATAAGGGCGGATAAAGATAGGGTCTTCGTTACGAGTCCTGATGTGGTGTTTAACGTCGTTAGTGAAAGTTAAGGCTAATTTTTCCGAATAAAAAATGTCTTTGAACTCTTCGCAAAGTTTTTGGATACTTTCCCGTTCCTCGTTGTTCATATGGTCTAAACGCAACTTACTAAGGTTTTCAGTAAGGATGTCGTCAATGTCTGTGTCTCTGTGGTGAGTCATGCTGTTTAATTCACATTTTTGGTTGTCGTATTTAGTCACCATAAAGGGTCTATTGATGGTCAGTGCCATTTCATGCTGTAGCGTGTTCTGAATGATAGTTTTTGCGTAACCGTTTTCACATTTTACAATGGCGCTAGGCATTCTTACGCCATCACAAAATGAAACATAGTTCAATATAGCATCACCGTCTTGTAAATCTGTCGGTAGGCTCACTCGTTGTTCACATCTAGGGGCAAGTTTGATCGTAACACTGGGGTTGTAAATCATTGGGATGGTTGCCGATTTTGTATATAGCAGATTATTTTTCATGTCTATTTTTGCATCAATTTGTTTTAGAAGGTCACTACCGATTAAACCATCGTAGCGTCCGTCTACGTCATAAACATAGAATTTATGGAACTCGCAACTGTTAAATGTCGGGAAGAGTGGTACTTCTATAACTTCACTATGCTGGCTGGACGCGTGGGTGCTTATCACCTCGAACGGTTCGTATTGTTTACAGTTATCGAAGTACTCGCTTGCTTTGGCTGGGCTAATGAATGAACGCGCGCTACCTGTGTCTATCATGAACCTTGACTGAATTTCAGGTAACACTACGTAAGGTAACTGCAATTTTAGGCTGCAATTAAGTTCTATTATTTCGGGTTTTTGTTGAAAGCACCTATGTGAAAATCCTCATTAGTGTCGCACTGGTCAACGAGCTCGAGCTCACTTTCGTGGGTTTCGCCGCTCTCCACATTGTCTGCGTACTCATAGGTGTCGTAGTCATAGTATGGGTTAGGGGCATATAAGTCAACCACATCACACGTTTCGTCTACCTCGTTAATAGCGTTCATGCGAAAGCCTTGGGGTTTTGCCGGGGCAACTGTTCGCATGCTTACGTCGGTATTTACTGGACCTTGGTTCGGTGATGGTCGATAGCCAAACTGTTGTTGACCAAACTGAGGTTTATAACCCGTTGGTTGCTGGGTTAATTGGGGCCTAAAGCCAAGGGGCTGTTGGGAAAACTGGGGTTTGTACCCAAATTGTTGGGGTTGCTGCGCTAACTGGGGTCTATACCCAAATTGTTGGGGTTGTGACGGTAACTGGGGCCTGAACCCTAATTGAGGTCTGTAGCCAAATTGTTGCGGTTGTTGTGCATGCATTTGTTTACTTTGGGGTATGCCAAACTGAAACCTTTGTTGGGGTTGTTGTAGAGTTTGGGGTTGGAACATAGGCTTTTGTACATTAGGAGTTGTTTGAGGGATTCCGAACTTAAATCCTTGAGGGTTTTGCGAGAAGAATGGCTTAATGCCCATTTTGTCAAGGAAAGGGTTCTGTGCTACTGGTTGGGGTCTTGCCTGCAGGCTCGGTACCTTAAGCATTTTGTTCCGAGTATTGTACTGGTACAAGAAGTTCACTTCTTCCAGTACTATACTGAGAGCATCTTCTAGAGATCGTGAACCTTTCAGGCGCACGATTCGCAGCAGGTCTTCTGGCAGATTATAGAGAAAGACATTCATTGCCATATTATCGTAAATAGTGATTTTACTCGCGCGAAGGTTAGCGTCCAGTATTCTGTTTACCTTGGCAATCAATGTGCTTCTTACGTATTGTATTCTATTGCAGAAATCGAGATAAGTCTCGCCAGTATTGATTTTCAGTGTTTCTAATTCAATAGCAATACACTCTTCACTGCGAGGATCACCGAAATGTTGCTCAAGAGCGATTTTAAGCTCTGGCCACGTATCAAGATCCTGTCGCTCACTTATCAGAGCTGCGGCTCTTCCAGTCAACTTCGACGTTACGATGTGGAATACATACAAGTCCTGCGCCGGATTGCCTTCTACTCTACAGTTATTTATTACATACTCGCACTTTCTAATGAATAAATTAAGTAATTTTTCGTCACCGTCGAATCTGGGGATGACGTCAGCGATTTCGCGAGGAATTTGCTTAATTTGATCCATTTTTAACTGCTTTAAACTTATCTAACACTGTTCTTAATATCTTAATATCAAGTTTAGTTAAAAACACACTTTTTGTTTAAATTTAATTACCTACTTAAAACACAATTTAAAGTTACGTCTTTCTGAAACCAAATAACCCACTTCAATTTTTGGAAATAACGCTATCGATCTCTAGACACATAAATCTAAAATGGAATAGGAATGGTTATAGGAGAATGGAATAGCGATAGGGTCTACTCACAGACTGTCCATGTCCCTCCGTTGAGTCTCTGAGCGTCCTCCGAATTCTCGTACTGTAGGCGACGGAGTAGGGTAACTAATGTAGAGCTCACCCACACAGTCTATGCCACTTTTAGAGAGTCCTTGACTTATTTATTTGGTTCGTATGGATTTCCGTTTAAAACGTAAGAAAACGTTCGTCGTTTTTCACTAATTTTCAGTTTACGCGACGCGGAAATCCTACCGGCTGCGCCAGTCAAGTATTTCGGGAGCCGGAGGACGTTTTAAAAAATACAATTATTTTAATTAATTACATGTATTGGCTTTACCATGGTTGTATTAAGACTAAAAATCATCAACTTAAACTAACTGCCCTGAGCACCGCAAGTACTCAGGCTTATCTGCATCCGTCTGCCAACTCAGCGTCTGGGCTCTGGGAAAATAGAGCTGACTCCGGGTTTAGAGGCTGGGTCGCCAGGCGTAACTAGGTAGCCAACACAATGTAAATACTAGAAATAAACATAAACTTTTGATCCCAAGATTTAGGCTGGCAAAGGTTAATACATCCTTCATGGGGCATTGTATCATCATCATCATCATCAGCCCACCGCTGCCCACTGCTGGGTATAGGCCTTTTCCCCATTATGCCAAGCCTCACGGTCTCTCGCCATCCTCATCCAAGGACCCTCCACTGACTCTGCCACATCGTCTGACCATCGGGCCGCTGGTCTGCCAACCGACCGCTTTCCCGTTCTCGGCCGCCACTCTGTGACTGCTCTGGTCCACCTGCCGTCTTCCCGCCTTGCCAAGTGCCCCGCCCACCTCCACTTTAGTCTCGAGATCCGGTCCCCTACATCGTCAACCTTCGTTTTACGTCGAATAACGATATTTGGAACCCGATCTACGAGTCTAAGTTTGGGGCATTGTATACGCTTCTGCAATAAAATCCCTGAAGATATATTAAGTTTGACTGAAGCGCGGTTCAAAAAATGTGTAAAGTACACTTTGTGCCAAAAGAGCTACTATAATATTAAGGATTATTTAGATGACAATGATGTCTGGAATTCAAGCATGTAAAATTTACGAGTTTTGTAGAATCTGTGCAAATTCTGTTAATTAAGGAATTTGAAAAGACTAAGTTTGGAGTTTTTTATTTCCATTTTTTCTCCAAAATGATGCAGATTTTGAAACGGACACCTAGTTTGACTTGTAACGTTCATTAAGTCGCAGTATCTGCGCTACTTTGAATAAAACCTTTTCATTTAATTTCATTTCATTTGATTGTCCTGGTCCCAAACTAGGATACCCTGCGCTGTGGTAACCAGGCAAGGATACCACAAACATGAAAACACACCCAAGCCATTTGTGCATATCAAGTAAGTTTTCAATGCACTCTCACGGCACCACGTTTTCACCAAATGAGATGTCCACTATTTTGGGCGATCCGTCACCCGACAACAAAACACTGGGATCCGTCCCTGAGCTTATCTTGCACTTCACGCGAAGATATAAGCCCGGCAATCTAATTGCCCCACAATTTTGGGAAATCACACGTTTAACAACCAAGAAACAAGAGGGAAAATTTTCAGCTCATCTGACAGATGATAAGTAGTCATGGGTGCGTTCAGAAATCAAACTTCTATTCTAAACACTCGCCTTTAGCGGGAATCGAACCAGCGACCTCAGTTTTGGCAGTCAGTTGTGTTAGCAAGACAGCCAAAAGACCTTTACCGCCGTCGTACGGGTCTCCCCACGCAGCGAAGCCGCGCCCGTCTCGTCTGGCCGCCAAGGCCGCGGGTCAACGACCCAGACTGCTAGACTTGCAGACTACAGTGTGAAGGCTGTGCGCTGTACAGACGCGCGGACGAGTTATATATAGATACAGGATGTAATGAAATGTGGGTGGAAGGGCCGATACGGGACGTCCCAGGCGGACACGCTTCGACCAAAGAGATATTGGATGTCTTATTTATTAACTAGATATATTTATAAGTGGTAAATAGTAAGAGCGGTGTAGCTCAGTGGGTAGAACCATGGACTGGCAAGCGAGAGCCCCAGGTTCGATCCCGAGTGCGCGCATGTACCATGACTTTGTTTAATTTCAAAGTTACGTACATTTGCGAATTTGTAGTCGCAATACCACACGCTAACGGTGAAGGAAAACATCGTGAGGAAACCCGCGGCTTGGTTAGCTCCGCATGTATTGACTAGTTTTTCTTGTGGGCTAGGCCGACTGAGCTGTCAGGATGGGATAGGTGCTGGGCAAGCCTACACCATCTAAAAAACCATGTCCGAGGCACTAAAGCGTCGGAGTGATCCCTTCACCCATCTAGTGTGAGTGAAGATATCACTGGACGCTGTATAAATCATCACATTAAGTAGATGCAAAAGGCCAATATTTAATAGGCCAATAGCCAACGCTGCTGTCTTACAATTCTCCACCAACCCGGACTTGGCCCCCGTGGTGGAGTATGGCCTAACCTTCCTGCGATGCAGAAAGAGTGCCCCAGCAGTGGCGACATACAAGGGTTGATTATCGAATTTATAACATACATACATACATACATACATACATACATACATACATACATACATACATACATACATACATACATACATACATACATACATACATACATACATACATACATACATACATACATACATACATACATACATACATACATACATACATACATACATACATACATACATACATACATACATACATACATACATAACCTAACGCCTGTATCCCAGAGGGGTAGGCAGAGACCAGGGACTGCCAATTGCCACGATCCTGACAGATCACCTTCGCTTCATCAACGTTCATAAGTCGTTGCATGCACGCACGCCGGTTCCGGGTACTTTTTATCTTCCCCTTTGCTAATACATCCCCTATTTGGTCGATGTAAGTCCATCTGGGACGTCCCTTACCAGCCCTTCCCCTCACATTCGCAACATATATTTGTTCCGTCAGTCTTTCTTCCTTCATCCTCTCCACATGTCCAAACCAACGCAACATTCCTTCCTCAATTCTAGTCACTCCATCCTCTTTCAGTTCACAACGTTCTCTGATCAGACTATTGCGTATCCTGTCATTCAAAGTAACACTACACATACTTCTCAAGGACCTCATTTCTACTGCATTAATTCTATATTCTTGCTTCTTTTGCCACACCCAAGTCTCGCTACCATACATAAGTGTTGGGACCTTATAAAACGGGTCCAATCGCGACTATTTCTTAGATAAAACGTAACCTTAATTCCCGACGTTTCGGCCACGGTAACTGCAACGCTGCCGGAACGTAGGTGTTGGCGACAGACCTTTTTATTGTTTAAGTACTTTGCCTTTTTATAGATATAGTATTTTAGGTCTCGGGTTCGATCCCCGGCTGGGTCAAACTAGGAAATGAACTTTTCTAGTTTGTCTCGGGTCTTGGATGTTATCTATGTATTTATTGTATTAAATCTATCGTCGAGTTAGCACACAAGTTATTAAGTTGTACTTAGTATGGGGCTAACGAGCTCTGTGTAATATGTCCATGAATATTTATTTATTTACTTTTTTCACTTTTAAATTTGGTTCCTGTTTTGGTTCTGTCTAATATAAAGATGTCTTGTGAAAATATAGTCTAATAAACACGGATTTATAAATAAAAACATAGGTATTTGTTTAAAACAGAAAAGTAGGGCACCTATACGATGCTTTGTTATCAACCCTTGTATGTCCCACTACTGGGGCAACCGCAGGAAGGTTAGGCCATACTCCACCACGGGGGCCAAGTCCGGGTTGGTGGAGGATTGTAGGACAGTGGCGGGCCTTACTGTCAGAAGTTATCAAGCCGCCCATAAGGCCTCTGACATGGCTTAACGACTGCCATTATATGACAGCCGGCACCAACGGCTTAGCGTGCCTTACGAAGCACGAAAGCTCTCGGAAAAATGCCACTAGCGGTAGTCACGGGACGCTCACCCATCCTGTACCTGACCGCGCCTGTTGTTGTTTAACTCAAGTGATTGATTCCAATCACTCGGTTCGCCTAGGCCACGAACGCTTCGGTGTTTAACAGTAGGGAATTAAGGTAATACGTTTTGCCTTATAAATAATCGCGATTAGTCACGTTTAATATATAACTATGTATATATTAAACGTGACTAATCGGCACTTGGACATTAGCTCAGTTGGGAGAGCGCTGGCATGGTTAGCCAAAAGTCGTGGGTTCAAGTCCCCGCATGGTTGGAATTTTTAGCCTCTAAATATGTTTTTAAAATGGTCTTAAGTACGGGTTTAGTGCATTAAAAAACAATATAAATAGTAAAACCATGCTACTTTGAATAAAACATTCTCTAATTTTGAATTAAAAGCAGCCATTTTGTTCAGCAGAATTAATGAGAAGCAACTTGTGGACAATCAGAATCAGAACAATTTGAATGCTGATGAATATGGAACTTTCTGCTGATCAATGTGGAATTTTATGGTGACCAAAACTAATTATAAATCTTAGGTTTTTGGCTATCAGTCGTCAAATTAAACATGATAAGCAAATTAATTAGTTTAATTTTAGTACAACGATTTGGAATGTGACCAACTCAGATTTTTTTGCTGTTTGATTTGTAATTAATTTCCTGCTGATCAAATGTTATTAAATCTGTTATGACAAAATCACATTCTGATCTGCCAAAATTGGTCTGCCAGACATCGAACGTGATTAGCAAATTAAATTATTTATTGCAATAACAGGCGCGGTCAGGTGCAGGATGGCTGACCGTCCCATGACTACCGATAGTGTTATTTTTTGCTAGCTCTTCCGTGCTTCGCAAAGCACGGCTGTCATGTCATGGGAGTCGTTAAGCCACGACGGTTTGATAACTTCTGACAGTATCTACGGCCCGTCGTCGTCGTCAGGCTATACTAGTCCACTGCTGGACATAGCCCTCCCCTAAAGAGCGCCACGTTGTGCTATCATACGGGGTAATGCCCATTATCCCCACGATGGGCATGCGGGTTGGGGTTCGCGATTCGGTGGAATTGTACTGCAGGGGGCGCTGCTGCCCACCCCCCGGTTTGTGTCCCTTAGTCGCCTTTTACGACACCCGCGAGAAGAATTGGGTTGGTGCTATTCTCTAGGCCGACACCACACAGCAGATTTCGTTCTCTAAGGCTAAGGCCCGCCACTGTGACTTGGCCCCCGTGGTGGAGTATCGTTTGATCTTCCTGCGATGCAAGAAGAGACCCGTGCCCCAGCAGTGGGGACATATGGTTGATATCGATCTCAATAGTAGATAGAAGAAGCTAGGTAGGACATTATTGTAGCAGGTGGAACCGCCTTTGTGTCTACCCCTCCGAGATACAGCTGTGAGTTTATGTATATACTTAAAAGTTGTTCCAATTAACCCCCATTTTCAGTAGTTATAAGGATTTTGTAACACTATGTACGTTATACTATTTTTATTTTTAATGCACTAACCCGTGCTAAGTAACAAATTTAAAAACCTATTTAGAGGCTCAAAATTCCACCCATGCCGGGTTTCGAACCCGCGACCTCTTGCTATCCGTGCCAGCGCTCTATCCAACTGAGCTAATGGGCACCAGTGAAATTTCGAACCTCTTTACACTAGGTATTCTCTGTATGTTGTACAGGCACTTATAGGTTGTCGCATCATGCATGTAAATATCAACAAACGGTTATACATATTAATCAATATTAAAGATATAAAATCTATATATTAAATACAGACAAATTAAACTAAAAAAAACTATCTAGATATATTTTTGAACTAAAACTTTCGTAAGCACAACACATTGTAGACTGTTAGTCCGGATTTACTTACGGGTGTTGTTATATCGGGTGTTGGTAGTGTGAGACAAGCAACCGACGACGCGAGCTCCATCTCTGCTCACCATGATTAAGCTCTGCGAATCGGAGCGAAACCTGGTCAGACTTTTCCGATATATGTATTTCTCACACTGCCTGTGCCTATTATATTCTAATATTTTTATATTGTAAACTGTAGAAAACGCTGCTGGTTATACATGTAACTAACCTTAATACTAACTTTAAGTTAAGCAAATGTTTTTTGTATAACTGTTTGTTTTCTCTAATAAAATAAAAATAAATAAAATAACAACACCCGTAAGTAAATCCGGACTAACAGTCTACAATATCTAGATATACATTATAATTACAGATATTTAAACAAAAACTTCAATTTTAGCGACTTTAAAGCAGCCGAAGCCTTCTAGTTCTTTTTATACCAACTTAATAATGCAGCCTTATACCCCCTTCAAGGCACAGGCCTTCTCTCAAAGAGAGTTTGGGCTTAATCACCCCGCGTGCCCACCGCGGATTGGCAATTTCAAGTGCTCAGGTTTCCTCACGATGTTTGTGAGACTAGATTTTTTATAAGGGTTTCTTATGAAAAGCCAATTTCCCGTTCAAAAAATGTGTACCTATTGATCTTAAGGGTCATTATTTAGAGAAGGAAAAATAGGGAGGGACGTCCCAGACGGACATACATCGACCAAATAGGGGATGTATTAGCAAAGGGAAAGGTGAAAAGTACCCGGAACCTCTACTTTTCACCTTTCCCTTTGCTAATACATCCCCTATTGTACTTATGAACGTTGATGAAGCGAAGGTGATCTGTCAGGATCGTGGCAAGTGGCAGTCCCTGGTCTCTGTCTACCCCTCTGGGATACAGGCGTGAGGTTATGTATGTATGTATGTATGTATGTATGTATGTATGTATGTATGTATGTATGTATGTATGTATGTATGTATGTATGTATGTATGTATGTATGTATGTATGTATGTATGTATGTATGTATGTATGTATGTATGTATGTATGTATGTATGTATGTATGTATGTATGTATGTATGTATGTATGTATGTATGTATGTATGTATGTATGTATGTATGTATGTATGTATGTATGTATGTATGTATGTATGTATGTATGTATGTATGTATGTATGCATGTATGTATGTATGTATGTGTGTATGTGAAAAAAAAAAATGGAGTCGATAGCATATTTGCAACATGCTTATTCCGCAAACTTTGGAACCTCCCCTCGCAACTCGAAAACAAAAGTCATTGGTACATTCTATACTGGAATCGAACCCACGATCTCTTGAATTTCCTGCCAGTTTCTACCGATACCCTGCAATCCACTAACCTGTACGCAAGTAACCTTGTGTCATTGAGTTATTCGATGTCACCTGACCTTCAGGATCCTGTACTACCCCTCGGGCATTGAGACAGTGTGATACGGGGCTTAGAACCTGTATCCTGCCCTAACCCTTTTATAGAGCTCCGTATAAGACTTGCCGTCTCACCTGATCCTGGGATCTAAAACCCAAGATTTAGGAACAAATAATAATAACTTGTAAAGAACACGCTAACTTGTCCTGCTCCCTGATTATGTAACTTCTCACGAAGACATCTGCGTCGTTGATATTGCAAAAAGTCATTTCTTCTCTAATCAATTCAATTTATTTCAACGTAAAGAATTTAATAAAGGTTATCACTAAAAGTGATCTCTTCCAGACTACCTTTATTAAAAACCTATTCAGAGGCAATAAATTCCGCCCATGCCGGGACTTGAACCCGAGACCTCTGGTTAACCGTACAAGCGCTCTCCCAACTGAGCTAATGGGCAAGTGCCGGCATCAGCGAAATTTCGAACCTCTTTACAATATTCTCTGTATTACGTACAGGCAGCGATATCTGGCTGAAGTAATTTGCATCACTTGCAGCCTCAATCCCCAATGTTGGCAGTCAAGCGTCTTAGCCGCTACACCGAAAAAGTAGTTTACTTAGTGAAGTTAGGAGCGAGTTTGCAACCAAAATGTAAAGTATGATGTGCTGTCGACTGTACTGAAGAGAAAATACGGGCAAGAGGCAGGAGCATCAAACTCTCCCAAAAAAAGTCAGTAAAAGTAGGCCCTTGGAGTGTTGGCCGGGCTTACGGCAATTGCCGTACCGTACGGCAAAGATGCAGCTACTTTTTTTCTGTAGACTGTAAGCGTCTCACTGCAGGTCACAAGCCTTCTTTCAGAGAAAGAGTATGAGCTTAATTACTGCGGCAATTGCCGTACCGTACGGCAATGGTGCAGGGTTTTCATTATGTAGCATATAAACTTTTGTTTGAATACAAACTGTTTATTGCCTAAATGTAAGTACATAATTTTCTAACTGTAATATAATGATGATAATGTTTCTGCATGAAGATACGATCTCAAATAGTATTAGATTAATAATTTAAAGCTCAATGTTATATTACGTTTAAATACAATGTTTTAACCTTCTAAGGCCCAATGTCCTCAAGTGATCACAAAGCAATTGTCATTTCCAAAGTCGGGCCTTGCGAGCTTAATATTATTGTAGTGCCCTTACAAGGTGTTATGTACCTACTTTTGAAACTACAAATACGAACTGTAATGACACATGAAAATACAATAAATTAATATCAATATGAAAGGTCCGTTTGCATAGCACAGGCCTTCTCTCAGAGAGAGATATGGACTTAATTACCACCCGTGCCCACAGCGGATCGGCGATTTCAAACGCTTGTATATAAGAATGTCTCAGACACTCAGGTGTCCTCACTATGTTTTTCTTCACAGTTAGCGAGTGGTATTATCCTATAAATGCACCACGACACGCACCTCGTAGGACCATTCAGTTACCTCGGGCACTGACTGCAAATCAGCGCTGAGGGCTCAGTCCCTCAGCACAACGCTGAGTCAGCTGCCTTTTGTGGCAATTTAGACGCACCACAGGCGAAAGCTATTTGTGTGTTTTTTGTTTCGTTTATTTGTATATTTGGTTAATTTCTGTTGTGCTCATGTTGTGTTAATTTTGTGCTTTTTTGTTTCTGTGATGTGTCTTGTTGCTATAATAAATGTCTTTCTTTCTTTTCTTGTATTGCTACAATAACTTCTTTAAAGTAGGTTTTACAAAAGTAACTTCACAAAATTAGGTTGTTGTTGTTGGGGGATTGTAAGACAGCGGCGGGCCTTACTGTCAGAAGTTCTCAAGCCACCCATAAGGCCTCTGACATGGCTTAACGACTGACATTACATGTCATGACAACCATTTATTGTGATAAAACATGGGGTATATTTAACAGTTGTAGTTGCTTATCTTTAGGTCGCCAGTTTCTACCTTTTCAGATGTATACGTTTGTTAAATTAAAACTGCTATAATTTTTTTTAGGGACTATTCCCATATTTGGTATAGGGACTACTCTAAGGCTGACATTCAGAGACGAAAACTAAGCTAAGACCAGTCTCAGAAATGTCAAAATCACGTACTTAGAAATATTTCGTATTCAGAATCGAATCTTATCAAGTTGAGTATGAAATGGCACTTAGCTAAGTGTAAGTAGCCAATATTGGTGACTTTACGTGAACTTAGAATTGTCATCTGTCATTTATTTCTCTTCCCTTTGAGGTTACCTACCTTTTTGTCGTATTGTTTTGGTTGGAGTTTGTGATTAGCATTGTGTTTATTACATCACTAAAAAATAATAGACAATACCTATAGATGACTTTCTTAAGACAGTCCTTCTCTTAGCTCATGCTTTACTCCGGCTCCCGATCGAATGTGAATACGACAGTTTCGGCGCTTTACTAAGTATGACTCTAGTTTACTTTGCTAAGACTGCTCTAAGCGTGAACTTGGGATTCGTCTCTGAATGTCAGCCTTATTCTTTACAATCTTAATAAAGGTTACTTTACAATATTGTTGTAGGGGGAAGTAATAAAATTTCTTTTGTGTATAAATTTTCACATTATATTTTTATATTTTAAGGTATGTATGTTGATAGTATGAGCAAGCCACATCCTACCACATTTTACGGCAATTCCTACCAAAAAATACGGCAAAATGAAAACGTTACGGCAAACTCTCGCGCCGCGCAGCGCAGCGCCGCCTGCGCAAAGTTATCAATTATACCGAGCAGGTTTGCAAGTGACGAGCACTTGCCGAGCGATTCTCGACCTTAAACGTTGATCTGTAGGATGCAAAATCAAGTGAGGGGAAGTCAAGGCCTCGGTGAGAGCGCAGAGTATAAAATCCGAGGAGGGCTAGCACGCGTTCGGGACGAGGTCTTGAGAAAACTGCTTTCTTTGCACGATATATACGAGTATTGTCATTCCTTACATATTATTGCACCTATAAAAACAGACAGGATACGCAATAGTCTGATTAGAGAACGTTGTGGACTGAAACAGGATGTAGTGACTAGAATTGAGAAAGGTATGTTGCGTTGGTTTGGATATGTGGAGAGGATGAAGGAAGAAAGATCGACGAAAAAAATATACAATTGCGAATGTGAGTGGAAGGGCTGGTAAGACGTCCCAGGCGGACCTACATCGACCAAATAGGGGATGTATTAGCAAAGGGAAAGATAAAAAGTACCCGGAACCGGCGTGCGTGCGTGCAACGACTTATGAGCGTTGATGAAGCGACGGTGATCTGTCAGGATCGTGGCAAGTGGCAGTCCCTGGTCTCTGCCTACCCCTCTGGGATACTGGCGTGAGGTTATGTATTTATTTATGTATGTATGTATGTATGTATGTATGTATGTATGTATGTATGTATGTATGTATGTATGTATGTATGTATGTATGTATGTATGTATGTATGTATGTATGTATGTAAAAACAGTATGTTAAAAAACGTACGTACGAAAACTAACATGATGCTAACAGCATTCTCTTTCAGTTCACCATGGTGTTGTGGAGATTTTAATGATTATTATGTTACCTAAGCCCAATAATCTGAAAAACCAAATGTTTTATAAATAAAAATCGGACCGCGAGTGCGTGCTAGGCGCTCAGTTCTGTTGCTAAGCCAGACTGGCAGACTCAGCCGCTGCACCGCTGTATTTCTGCGGAGCCGCTTTAAGGGGCGACCCGGAGATAATTAGCGCCATTAATGGAAAAAAGATTACATAGATACGTCACTTAAACTGTCTCGCTGGTCTAGCGGTTGACGGGCTTGACTACCGAAGCAGAGGTCATGGGTTCGATACATAATCGATATCTACCCTTGTCCCCACTGCTGGGGCACGGGTCTCTTCCTGTATCGCAGGAAGGTTAGGCCATACTCCACCACGGGGGCCAAGTCCGGGTTGGCGGAGGATTGCAAGACAGTGGCGGGCCTTACTGTCAGAAGTTATCAAGCCGCCCATAAGGCCTCTGACATGGCTTAACGACTGCCATTACGTGACAGCCGGCACCAACGGCTTAACGTGTCTTGCAAAGCACGGAAGCGCTCGGAAAAAATGCCACTAGCGGTTAACAACGAGATGGCTACCCATCCAGAACCTCAACGCGCCTGTTGTTGGTTAACCCAAGTGATTGATTCCAATCACTCGGTTCAACTAGGCCACGAGCGAAGGTGTAGGGGGACCGTAAAGTAAAGTTAAACTGTCTCGCTGGTCTAGCGGTTGACTACCGAAGCAGAGGTCATGGGTTCGATACATAATCGATATCTACCCTTGTCCCCACTGCTGGGGCACGGGTCTCTTCCTGTATCGCAGGAAGGTTAGGCCATACTCCACCTCGGGGGCCAAGTCCGGGTTGGCGGAGGATTGCAAGACAGTGGCGGGCCTTACTGTCAGAAGTTATCAAGCCGCCCATAAGGCCTCTGACATGGCTTAACGACTGCCATTACATGACAGCCGGCACCAACGGCTTAGCGTGTCTTGCGAAGCACGGAAGCGCTCGGAAAAAATGCCACTAGCGGTTGACAACGAGATGGTTACCCATCCAGAACCTCACCACTCACCGCGCCTGTTGTTGGTTAACCGAAGTGATTGATTCTAATCACTCGAGCGAGCGTGTTGGGGGGCCGTACACCTCAGTAAGGTGAATTTTTTGGTTTGTTTACAAAAAAAAAACACTTTTCTGAGGTGTTATGTTTTTAAAGATTTTATTCTATCGTTTGGTCAGCGTGATTAATATGTAGAGGTATGTGTATGAAAATTGCCGATTTCTAGTATACTTATGGTCTCTGAGCCAGGCCGCGGACAGACAGACATCCTTGTGAACTTACCCTTTAGGGTAATTGATTTATCAATAAGTCTTCTTCTTCTTCTTCTTAGCTATATTAGTCCACTGCTGGACATAGCCCTCTCCTAACGAGCACAAAGTTGTGCCATCATTTGGGGTAATGCCCATAATCCCCACGCTGGGCATGCGGGTTTGGGATATCAATAAATCAAATCAATTTATTTCAACGTAAAGAATTTACATTTTGTTTGCTGAATGTCAATGTACAATGTAAAACGTAAGCCGCTGCCTTCGGGCCGTGGCGTAGTGGAAAAAAAGACAGCGGAAAAAAACTCGTTACTGACCATCTTTTCTCAAGTCATCTTAACCTCCTAAGCGCTGGAGGTTGTAACGGTGCAAACCTCTTTACACCATTTTTAGATCTGGTCGGAGGGTAAAGTAGTAATGATGAAAATGAGGGAAATTTCGAAATGTGTGACAAAATTTTAATATTTGAAAATGATAGATAGAGAAAGAAATAAAAACCGATGTGGTGTGCCTCAATCTTGGGGTCCATCATTTTCATTCTATATAGTACTTATATTTTCGACTTACGTACACAACTATACCGCTGCCATGCGTCTGCTGATAACCTGCAGATTTATATTTCCTTTAAACCAAGTGAAATGAGGATCTGAACAAGATTTCAATATGGTCCGATGATAATTAACCATAACTAACCTAATTATCCTTAGCGTTGAAGCCGCATTAGATACCTACATTTTATTGAAACAAAGATGAATGTAGCTACAAAGGCTCTTTACCATATTATTTTGAATTAATAACTAATCTGTCCTACTACAATAATTGACTGTACCTACTCGCCACTTCAATCTACCCGTGACCACGACAACTGCAACGC
The DNA here is from genome assembly GCA_934045075.1 of Yponomeuta sedellus. Lineage (NCBI taxonomy): Eukaryota > Metazoa > Arthropoda > Insecta > Lepidoptera > Yponomeutidae > Yponomeuta > Yponomeuta sedellus. The sequence continues at coordinate 470,276 of OW203751.1, forward strand.
TCCCGAAACGTCGGGAATTAAAGGAAACATATTTCATACATACACACATAACCTCACGCCTGTATCCCAGAGGGGTAGGCAGAGACCAGGGACTGCCACTTGCCACGATCCTGACAGATCACCTTCGCTTCATCAACGTTCATAAGTCGTTGCATGCACGCACGCCGATGCCGGGTACTTTTTATCTTTCCCTTTGCCAATACATCCCCTATTTGGTCGATGTAAGTCCGTCTGGGGCGTCCCTTACCAGCCCTTCCCCTCACATTCGCAGTATATATTTGTTTCGTCAATCTTTCTTCCTTCATCCATATTCCATATAACATATTTTACCTTATAAATAATCGCGATTTGACCCGTTTAATATATAACTATGTATCAGTATCGCGAGTCATTAATACATATAGAATTACCGCGGCTTTCAAATCAGTCACATTTTAGTATGTAAACCAATTCTTAACTTCGGACGGCCTCGGCGGCGCAGCGGTTTGGCACGCTGACTGTTAAACCGAAGGTCTCGGGTTCGATCCCCGGCCGGGTCAAACTAGGAAACGAACTTTTCTAGTTTGCCTCGGGTCTTGGATGTTATCTATGTTTTTATTGTATTAAATCCACCGTCGAGTTAGCATCTACAACACAAGTCATTTAGTTGTACTTAGTATAGGGCTAACGAGATCTGTGCAATATGTCCATGAATATTTATTTTTTGATTTATCCTCCGAAGCTGACCGAGGAATATGACGGTCGCTGGTACGCACTGATAACCTGATGACCTTAAATGCAACTTGTACGCTTTTATCGCATATGGCTAGATAGAGAGCATAATCAGTTTATAACTTGTGTCGTGCCCAGTGCGGGGCATAGGCCTTTTCTCAGCGAGGGAGTATTGTCTTATTGCCTCCATGGCGGAGGTCTTGAGTCCTTTTTTCACTGGCGCTACCGTACGTAATTAGAACGAATGGGCCTGAGTATAGATAGATAGATAGAATATTCTTTAACAACATCTTCTTCAGGCTCTATTAGTCCACTGGTGGACATAGCCCTCCCCTAATGAGCGCCATAGCGCAAGGTTGTGACATCAATGGGGGAGGGAGGGGCGGGGGGGGCGGTAATGAAAAAATGCAACTAGCCGTAGTCACAAAATGGTCACCCATCCTGTACCTGACCGCGCCTGTCGCTTAACTCAAGTGATTGATTCCAATCACGCGGTTCCGCTAGGCGACGAGCGCTTCATTCTTCATTTTGTATGACTGTTTGTATCCTGAATAAAATACAGTAAAAATCAATTTGTACAGAACCCTCGACGGGCGAGCCTGACAGGTATCTACTTGCCCGATTTTTTTTATTTCAATTTCACCTTCCGGTCGTTGGACAGGGAAGGAAAATATATCAGGAGGAAAACTTAAAAACCTATTTAGAGGCTAAAAATTTCACCCGTGCCGGGATTCGAACCCGCAACCTCTGGCTATCCGTGCCAGCGCTCTACCAATTGAGCCAATGAGCGACTCACCGGCATCAGTGAAATTTCGAACCTCTTTACAATATTCTCTGTATTACGTACAGGCAGCGACATCTGACTTAAGCAAATTGCATTACTTACAGCCCCTTGGAGCTGCAATTATTTTATTTCAAATTGGAGGAAAACTGCTCCAATTTGAAATAATTAAAAGTAAAGGTAAAGTAAAAATTATTTATTTGCTAGAACACGGGTACCTACATATCATGTTTTCAATTTATTCTTAAGATCCTTTATGTTCTACCTTTCGGTGTGCAAACGATGTTGCTGGATCGCTAATATTATAATTAAAATATAATTTAAAATATAATATAATAAAATTAATGACAATTTTTTTTAATCTAATTAATAAAACATTAAAGTGTGTAAAACGTAACATATCACAATACAAACACCTATTTAGAGGCTAAAAATTCCACCCATGCCGGGATTCGAACCCGCGACCTCTGGCTATCCGTGCCAGCGCTCTTTCCAACTGAGCTAATGGGCGACCCACCGGCATCAGTGAAATTTCGAACCTCCTTACCTCCCTGTAATACGTACAGGCAGCGACATCTGGCTGAAGTAGATTGCGTCACTTACAGCCCCGACTACCTACTTTGCAGCTAGGTTTTACATCGGAATGATATCGCTGTACCCATTAGCATTAGCTCAGTTGGATGGAGCGCTGGCACGGATAGCCAGAGGTCGCGGGTTCGAATCCCGGCATGGGTGGTATTTTTAGCCCCTAAATAGGTTTTTAAAATTGTCCTTAGCACGGGTTAGTTAGTTAGGTTAGTTAGTTAGTTAGCATTAAAAATAAAAATAGTATATCACAATACAACAGACCAATTGAAATTGAAACGATCAATGTAAAATTAAATTAAATGTCAACATGTATAAATAAAAGTTAATAAAATTGTAAATAAAGTAATGTCAAAATTATATTAAAAATTATGCTGAATTATAACTTATCATTATTGAAATTATTTATAATATACTATTTTTATTTTTAATGCACTAACCCGTGCTAAGGACAATTTTAAAAACCTATTTAGAGGCTAAAAATTCCACCCATGCCGGGATTCGAACCCGCGACCTCTGGCTATCCGTGCCAGCGCTCTACCAATTGAGCCAATGGGCGACTCACCGGCATCAGTGATTTATATTGTAATATATTTTGTTTAGTAAAAGTTGAAACAATTTCTTTCTAAAAATAATTGGTAATGATAATTGTTTAAAGCTATCAGGTACATGATTATAAATTCAAATTGCCATACAGAATGTGTTAATTATTATCAAGTACCTATGAGGTAAAAATTTGTTGTTGTGGACTGAAAGAAGATGTATAGCGACTTAGAAATTGAGTTAGGAAAGTTGCGTTAGTTTGGACATGTGGAGAGGATGAAGGAAGAAAGATTGTCGAAAGAAATATATTGCGAATGTGAGTGGGAGGGCTGGTAAGGGACGTCCCAGGCGGACATACATCGACCAAATAGTGGATGTATTAGCAAAGGGGAAGATAAAAAGTACCAGGAACCGGCGTGCGTGCATGCAACGACTTATGAACGTTGATGAAGCGAAGGTGATCTGTCAGGATCGTGGCAAGTGGCAGTCCCTGGTCTACCCCTCTGGAATGTGAGAACAGTGATATCGTTCCGATGTAAAAACCTAACTGCAAAGTAGGTAGTCGGGGCTGTAAGAGATGCAATTTGCTTAAGTCAGATGTCGCTGCCTGTACGTAATACAGATAATAGTGTAAAGAGGTTCGAAATTTCACTGATGCCGTGAGACGCCCATTGGCTCAATTGGTAGAGCGCTGGCACGGATAGCCAGAGGTTGCGGGTTCGAATCCCGACATGGGTGAAATTTTTAGCCTCTAAATAGGTTTTGAGATTACAAATATTTTCAATAAAATAAAAGCTTTCTGCTTTCAGCCATTTTGAAACAGCCGTCACATCGCGTCATGCTTTTCCTTCACCGTTCCAATATCTCAGCGCTTGGCATTGCCAATCCGCGGTGCGCACGTGTAGTAATCAAACTCATACTCTCTCTCTGAGAGAGGGCATGTGCAGGGTGACGTTTATAGTTATTACAAAGAAAAAAGGGCTACTACGAGTACCTATAACATAATAGTACATTACACAACTAGGGTGGTAATACAAAGAAAGGCCGAGATCGCAGAAGTTTGCGGCCCGAGCTGCAAGCGAGGGACGTAAATATGCGATCGAGAGCTTTCTTTATTACCTCCCGTGTTGTGTACATCTTTTTATGTCTACACTTGGCCAGAAAGCGGCTTTTTCCGTACGCGCAGCGTGCGGAAAAAGCCACTTTATTGCCAGGTGTGGCATAAAGGATTATTTAGACGACAATGATGTCTGGAATTCAATCATGTGAAATGCATGAGTTTTGTGTTTTGTAATAATTATGTAAACTCGGTTAACTAAGGAGTTTGAAAAGACTAAGTTTAGTGTTTTTTGTCCTTTGTATCCAAAATAATCTAGGTTTTGAAATGGACACCTAGTTTAACTTGTAACGTTCATTAATCCTCAGTTTTTGCGCTATTTTGAATAAAACCTTTTCATTTCATCGTTCCTTAACTCAAGGGATTGATTTTTTGGTCACTGTCTAATATAGGTAAATAAAGAGCACTCCTGTGCTACTATGAATAAAACCTTTTTGATTGATTGACAGACAAACAGACGGACAGACAGACGTATAATAGTAGTATCCTTTTTACACCCTAAAAACAATATTACCGGCAAAATCGTCTAATAAAAATCATCATTGATTCCGATTAATTGATTGAAGAAAATTCAAACATTCGATATGGGAAATTCCAAGTAGCTAGACTTTCCGGCCGGAAATCATAAAGCATCCCTTATCGCTCCGTGTTAAAGTTCAATTTGCAGTGTTATCAAGTTGTAAGCCCTTGCACGCACACACGCGAAGCCGCTGTACTGCGAACTCGATATTGCACCCACACAAGCGCACGTGTTACTGTGTAGATGCAACGTCAAACGTTGGCGGCTGGCTGGATGCAAAACGCAGTAGAGGACTTACACCAGATGAATTATATTTTAATAATCAATTAAATTATGAATTACTAATCGTTTGCAGCCCCAGCGGCCTGAGTGATCTTGAACGATCATGAAAGTTAAGCAACATAGGGCGCGCTCAGCGCATGGATGGGCGACCGTCTATGACTAACGCTAGTGGTATTTTTTGCGGTTCCCTGCTTCGCAAGGCACGTTAAGCAGTCGGTGCCGGCTGCCGTCGACAGATGGCAGTCGTTAAGCTAAGTCTAAGGCCTTAGGGCGGCTTGAAAACTCCTGACAATAAGACCAGCCACTATTCTTGCAAGCCTCCACCAGTCCGGAATTGGACCCCGTGGAAGCGTAGTGGGAGTAGGGAAGACACCGGTGCCCCACGGTACATAACGGGCTGCGGATGAATCAATTAAATTAAATCAAGCAAAGTCCTTGGCTTGTCTCGAGGTATTGGTGAAATCGCACTATCTCACTACTTGAAATTAAAAACCGTTACTAATATGTAACATAAGGAAACCTCATACCTGTATCCCAGGGGGGTGGCAGAGACCAGGGACTGCCACTTTTCACGATCTTGACAGATCACCTTCGCTTCATCAACGTTCATTAGTTTGCATGCACGCACGCCGGTCCGGGTATATACCTATGTATTTATTTTCTAGGTATTTTTGTATAAATGTTTTTTTTTATATAAGTAATTTACTTTATAATTATTTATTTTGCCTTTAATAGAAGAAAAATATTATCAAAATTATACTATTTTTATTTTTAATGCACTAACCCGTGCTAAGGACAATTTTAAAAACCTATTTAGAGGATAAAAATTCCACCCATGCTGGGATTCGAATCCGCGACATCTGGCTATCCGTGCCAGCGCTCTTCCAATTGAGCTAATGGGCGACTCACCGGCATAAGTGAAATTTCGAACCTCTTTACACTATTCTCTGTAATACGTACACGTTTACGTTTTTTAAAATTTTTCCTTAGCACAGGTTAGTGCATTAAAAATAAAAATAGTATAAATATAGTTCCGTTTTTTTCTGCTTCTATTATCTAAGGTTTGGTGGAAGAAATCTCTTCGAGAGACAAGCTTGCCTTTGTACATGTTATTTGTTATGTAATGTCTTGTGCAAAAGAGTATTAATTACACTTTAGAAGGCCACTTTAGTGCGTGTCCTTTTGTGAAATAGGAGATGAATCCCAAACTGTTGAATGGTAATTGAATTTTATGTTATGTACGAAAAAACCAGCCAAGTGCGAGTCAGACTCGCGCACCGAGGGTTCCGTACAAACCTGTATTATAGACCTGAGTATTTGGTATGAATTTCAATTTAATACCTCTACGCGTTTATGAGGAAATGGGTAGTAAGTTTAAAATTATTAAAAAAAAAATATATTATGTGATGTAACTAAAAATTTATGGTTTTCGTAATTTTTCCTTTATCTATGCTATAAGACGTTGCTTCGTACCAAATTTCAAGATTCTGAGTTCACGGGAAGCACCCTGTAGGTTTTGATTCCCTTGCAAGTGTCGAAAATTTGCGGCATAAACGGCTGTATCTTTTGATTGCGTTGGCTTAGAAGTTTGATTTTTTCACAGCTTCAAGGGACAGTAGACCTGAGTAATTGATATAAATTTCAGCTTCATACCTCCACGCGTTCCTGAGAAAAAGGGTCTTGACAGACGGACGGACGGACAGACGGACAACAAAGTGATCCTATAAGGGTTCCGTTTTTTCCTTTTGAGGTACGGAACCCTAAAAACAGATTTGTTTGTTTTTTTTGAACTAAAACTTTCGTAAGCACAACACATTGTAGACTTTTAGTCTGGATTTACTTACGGGTGTTGTTATATCGGAAAAGTCCGACCAGGTTTCGCTCCGATTCGCAGAGCTTAATCATGGTGAGCAGAGACGGAGCTCGCGTCGTCGGTTGCTAGTCTTTTGTTAGTGTGAGACAAGCAACCGACGACGCGAGCTCCGTCTCTGCTCACCATTATTAAGCTCTGCGAATCGGAGCGAAACCTGGTCGGACTCTTCCGATATAACAACACCCGTAAGTAAATCCGGACTAAAAGTCTACAAGATTTGTTTGTATTTACATTATGTGTTTCAAGGGATATTAACAATAAACTGAGAATTTTGAAAATTGTAAAAAAGGAAAACAGTTTGCTAAAAAAAATATGTTTTTTTCATACTTTGTGGTTAGAAATGTGTCTCTTAATATAAAATATGATAAAATATTTGTGTATATTAAAATTAACTTGTCATTTATTCACGTTTTTGCAGTCGGCGACGGTATTTATTTACTTTTTGTCCTCATATTACCAAACAACGAAGGTAATGACTAATATTTTTGTTAATAGATGGACATTGATGAGTTTAAAACAACCTACTCCTCAATATCAGCCGGAACCGGCGTGCGAACCGACTTCTGAACGTTAATGAAGCGACGGTGATCTGTCAGGATCGTGGCAAGTGGCAGTCCCTGGTCTCTGCCTTCCCCTCTGGGATACAGTCGTGAGATTATGTATGTATCAGCTTGGAATTAATCCAAGCTCATTCCACGCAAAAACGGTTACTTTGGTATGTTCCTTTAAAAAGTTTTATGCGTGGGATACTTTATTCGTGTCGTTAATTTTACGACTGACCTGAGGATTAAGACTGCCGGCTGACTCAGAGGCGAAGGAACTAAGTAAATTGAAATGAACTTTTGAACGTTTTCGCACAATAGCTGCATCTTGGCAACTGGTGGAATTTTTATTTCTTATTTCACCCCCGGTTTTTCGTTCGTTAACAGTTTTTTAACCCTTAATTTTTAATTTATTTATTTACTTCTTTCTTTATTTTAGGCGCAAAACACCAATAAATTCGTTAGTATAATTAAACCTATCTGTTGGATATAATTTGAATTTCGCCCCTTAACCTTAGCTGACACTTGAAGTCAGCCATATTTTTTTCTCTCTCTCTGATCTCTGTACTCGGTGACATCATATTTAAACCAGTGTTTTTATTTCATTAATAAAGTAATCTCAGTGTATTTAAAAACCTATATAGAGGCTAAAAATTTCACCCATGCCGGGATTCGAACCCGCAACCTCTGGCTACCCGTGCCAGCGCTCTACCAATTGAGCCAATGGGCGACTCACGGCATCAGTGAAATTTCGAACCTCTTTACACTATTCTCTGTATTACGTACAGGCAGCGACATCTGACTTAGTAAATTGCATCACTTACAGCCCCGACTACCTACTTTGTAATATTTAATAAAAATATTATAATCATGTGGGTACAGTGATATCGTTCCGATGTAAAACCTAACTGCAAAGTAGGTAGTCGGGGCTGTAAGTGATGCAATTTGCTTAAGTCAGATGTCGCTGCCTGTACGTAATACAGAGAATAGTGTAAAGAGGTTCGAAATTTCACTGATGCCGTGAGTCGCCCATTGGCTCAATTGGTAGAGCGCTGGCACGGATAGCCAGAGGTTGCGGGTTCGAATCCCGGCATGGGTGAAATTTTTAGCCTCTATATAGGTTTTAAATTTGTTCCTTAGCACGGGTTAGTGCATTAAAAATAAAAATATTATAATAATCTCAGTGTATTTACATACATCTTTGACTTATTCCATCACTATCCTTTGTTAGTACAAAAACTACAAAACTTATTTCTACTATGTAGGTACACTGAAATTGCAGTCTGTGAGCACTATTTGCTCTCATGTAGCTTTATTAAGTGTGCTCTGGCACACTTAAAGAAGTCTGCTTCACAACAGGGCCTATCGGCGCTTGAAAGTAGGATGCTGTTAGTGCTACCACGTACCTACTCGCTGCATCAGTGACTCTGCTCGGTATCATCTCTTGTATGTCCCCACTGCTCGGGCGCGGGTCTCTTCCTGCATGGCAGGAAGGTTAGGCCATACTCCATAAGTTCGGGATGGTGGAGGATTGCAAGACTCTGCCCGTTTATGGCATGCACGCGGAGAATGGCATGAAGACCAGAGTGGGCTCCAGTGCACTTTCCAGACGCACTACAGTATTTGTCATTATTATAATGAACGCGAAGGGCGCTAAGCGATTTCTGCGTGTAGCTAGCCCACATACTGCATGTGTAGAAGCTTTGACACAATGCTTTAAAGAGAGTAACTTTGACTTCTTTCGCGCATCTTGAAAATCTGCGGGCCAGCATATTGCATGGATAGGACATGAGTATAGAATAAATTTTTCAATAGTTTTGGACTTCAAGCAAGTTCAATTACAGTGGTAACTATTTCGCCGTCAGAGGCCTTATGGGCGGCTTGATAACTTCTGACAGTAAGGCCCGCCACTGTCTTACAATCCTCCGCCAACCCGGACTTGGCCCCCGTGGTGGAGTATGGCCTAACCTTCCTGCGATGCAGCAAGAGACCCATGCCCCAGCAGTGGGGACATACAAGGGTTCATAACGAACTATTTTGCCCTAGCCCTATTTATAGGGTTAAGGAACTGTTAAGAAATAGACAGTTGTCATTCGGTACTTTGGCATCCGAAAAACCGGCCAAGCGCGAGCTAGACTCACGCACCGAGTCGGGTTCCGTACAAATTGTAAATGGTGGTAAGTTCACGTATTGTAAACAAGCTGCAAGTGATGCAAATTACTTCAGCCAGATGTCGCTGCCTGTACGTAATACAGAGAATGTTGTAAAGAGGTTCGAAATTTCACTGATGCCGGAGAATCACCCTTTAGCTCAGTTGGTAAGAGCGCTGGCACGGATAGCCAGAGGTCGCGGATTCGAATCCCGGCATAGGTGGAATTTTTAGCCTCTAAATAGGTTTTTTATATGCGACTCGATTCCGAAACTCGGAATCGAGTCGCAGTTCTCCCGAGCTTTTCTCTAACTTCGAATTTCTCTAGGATTTCATAACATATTATAAAGGAATATAACAATAACGTTATAGTCTAGATTTAAAAAAATGTGCCATACAAACATAGTTATAAGTAGATACTTATTATAAGACTGTTACTAACACAAAATATTAAAATTTAAAATGTAAATATGGATTAATAATTGGCTGAAATTAACAAATCGCACCCTCAGAACGAAAGAGGCCTAAGTCAAAAAATAGTGAAATTGAGTTACAATGATAGAGTCATAAAAAGGTATGCCGTGGATGGAAGATTCGCTATGCTCTTTTTTTACGATAAGTGCCTTTGTTTTACTATTCATCGGATAGAGCATACCTTTTTATGTCTCTCTATGTTTGTTAGGTACTCAATTTTTTGAGAATTTTTCGAGTGTTTAAACTATTTTTTGACTTAGGCCTCTTTCGTTCTGAGGGTGCGAAATTGAATTGAGTACCTAACAAATGTATAGCTTTCATTTTTTTTTCTTCTGCATATGTAGTATAAGACGATATTAATTGCCAAATTCAAAGTTCTAGGTAAACGGGAAGTACCCTATGAATTTTGATTCCCTTCAGTGTCGACATATACGTTTTTAACAGTATAATATAACCGTATATTATACGGCCGTAACTTTATTTTGCTTTAATTTAGAAGTTTGTTTTTTTCGCTACTATTTTTGGCGGTACCTAAGTGATTATTTTTTCGCTACTGTTTTTGGCGGTAAGTGATTAAAGTCCTTGGTTGTTGATTCTAGGTTCTAGAACGTAGGTTCTAAAAATAGTTTTGACAGTTGTTAAGATTTCTTATGTTCAGTTTTAGATAAAAAAAATTTTCCATTGTTGGCGCTATTTAGCACCCCGAATCACCTTAATCATTTACTTCGTGAAATTCTCAATTCAGAAACCGGCCTTATGAGACTGTAAACTTAATTATATGGTTGAAATCAATCGTTATCGTTATCAACCCTTGTATGTCCCCACTGCTGGGGCACGGGTCTCTTCCTGCATCGCAGGAAGGTTAGGCCATACTCCACCACGGGGGCCATGTCCGGGTTGGTGGAGGATTGTAAGACAGTGGCGGGCCTTACTGTCAGAAGTTATTTCTTAATGATTTGCGATACTCATAAATAAGTTATTTATTAAACAGGTCTTCTTCTTCCGATTAGACCCATTTAATATATAACTATGAGGCCCCACAGTTATTATATAATATATGACTATGAGGCCTTGACAGACAGACAGACGGGCAATAGAGTGATATAGCGCTAATAATGTAAATTAGAAAAGTAATACCTATTCAAGATTTGGGATCAAGAATAGAGAGTCACACATATTATATTTCAAGTAAAATTAATTTATGGGTAGGTACATACAATTTTGTAGATTTACCACTCGCTTACTGTAAAGTTAAGCATCACTGTCATCTATGCACGTTCCACTGTAGGAAACAAGCCTTCTTTTAGAGACAGTGGCCTAGCCACTGTGTCCGTCAGGTGTCCTCCTCAGGCACTCAGGTTTCCTCACGATGTTTTCCTTTGAAGTGGACCTTTTGGCCCGTACGCAAACTTATGCCGTGACGGTAAAGACACTGCGATAAATAGACCATTTTTCATTCAATTCTCTGTACAGTAGACAGCATCTCCTATAAGGTTATGAACTCTGTTCAGTTCACTGTCACAGCACTCTGCGGGGGGCTTTACAATGAACTGATGAAGTCGAGCTGCCGACTGTACGTATGGTGCCAGCTAGGCTGCTGCGTCGGTGCTGTGACACTTGTCCAAACAGCAGTCTGATGACGATACGATGAGCAGATAAAGAAAATACCACGCGAAAAACCCAGTCGACACTGTACTGGCCCAAGATTTTGTGGGTGCAGAAGTGCACCTAGTACCTAATGTTAATTTTTTACACATAGGTACGCAGGCACTCATGTGAAAAAAATGTAATTAAAAACCTAACTGCAAAGTAGGTAGTCGGGGCTGTAAGTGATGCAAATTACTTTAGCCAGATGTCGCTGCCTGTACGTGATACAGAGAATAGTGTAAAGAGGTTCGAAATTTCACTGATGCCGGTGAGTCGCCCATTAGCTCAATTGGAAGAGCGCTGGCACGGATAGCCAGAGGTCGCGGGTTCGAATCCCGGCATGGGTGGAATTTTTAGCCTCTAAATAGGTTTTTATAATTGTCCTTAGCACGGGTTAGTGCATTAAAAATAAAAATAGTATAAAACGTAATTACCTTATTTCCCGACGTTTCGGCAGCGTTATAGTTGCCGTGGTCTCGGGTAGACTGAAGTGGCGAGTAACTACGTATGAGTATCGCGAATCATTAAGAAATATGTACTCATGTGCATTGTCGTAGAAAGGTGTGTATCCACCTCAGAAGGGTCCAGGGCCAACCCGAGATGTTAGATAGATAGATAGATAGATAGATAGATAGATAGATAGATAGATAGATAGATAGATAGATAGATAGATAGATAGATAGATAGATAGATAGATAGATAGATAGATAGATAGATAGATAGATAGATAGATAGATAGATAGATAGATAGATAGATAGATAGATAGATAGATAGATAGATAGATAGATAGATAGATAGATAGATAGAGAACACTTTATGTTAAATTCTACGTAAAAATTTATACAGCTATTTCTTACTCCTTATCACAAAAAGTGATCTCTTCCAGACAACCTTTGGATGGACTAGACTAATACATTAGAGAAGGAAGTAAATGTACAAATAAAACATCCAAAATTATAATGAAATGCTGTTAGGGACGTTGCTGTATTCATGGTTTGGAATTTGGTGTGGAATGTCATCGCTTGGGCCTACACTGAAAAATAACCAGGTAGCCAAATTATGAGCATTAGCGAATCTAGATAATGCTCAGTATGTGATCTGAATGTGAGCCTGACTATTGTATGACTGTAGTCTTAAATGAAAAGAAATATTTTATGCAAGTCTCTAGGCAAATAAAATTCGGTAATTCTGCACAAAATATTTTTTTTCTATTTTTCCATTATTCACTGTCTACCAGAAATTAAGGTGACAATAATAATCATGTAGGTATATTATTATTATATGGCTATAGTCCGAAATGGTGAGCAATTTTCAAGCTAGTCCCTAGGCAAATGGAATGCGGTAATTTTACACAAAATAACGTTTTTTTTTTTTTTTTAAATTTTTCCATCATACCCTGGCCACCAAAAATGAAGGTGACAATAATATGGCAAGTGTTTTTTTTTAACTACTTCACTATGACTGATATAACAGACAAAACCTACGTTGATGGTTTGTCTCGCTAGGCGTGATCCTTGCTCGTATTTTGTGATGCGTCTACGCTCCTTTCTCTGTGTATTTAATAATGCAATGCTTTATTGATATAAAATTCTCATTGTTTTTTTATTGAACGTAACACAAAAGCTGCTATCTAATGAGCTGTTTTCAGCACAAGTTCACAGAGCAATTCATGAATGTCGCTTACAGGCGTGGCCATAGAAGAACCGGAATGCGGCTGTCAAAATTACTCTGTGCTAAGTAAAATTTGACAGACGTGTCTCTTTTCTCGTAAGTGCACGCCTATAAGCGCCCCCTATGAAGTGCTTTGTGAATTTGTCCTGAAAACGGCTCATTAACATTACACGTTCAAATAGATCTGCTTTCTTCCTTTCCGATGTATTAACTGTTATACTGTTATTATTTAATTTTGTAATATTGTTCTACTGTTGTTGTGTTCTACTTATGTCCTTTGCATGTGTATATTTTGTTAATTATTTATGTATAATATTCATTTTTTATTATGTAAATTATTTGTATCTGTTGATAATTTTATTTATTCAAACTGTTATTTAGGCATGTATTTACATGGTACCTCTGATATTATCGTTTCCTATGTTTTTTTTGTACACCTACTTCCTTCTCTAGTGTATTAGTCCAGTTTATCCAAAGGTTGTCTGGAAGAGATCACTTTTAGTGTTGAGGTTTTTTAGTCTTAGGTTAAGAAATATCTGCGTAATTTCCATTTTTATGTACAATAATGTAATCTCTATCTCTATCTATATATTTCAATTAAAACAACTTCAAGTAATTGAGACTGATTCAAACAGGGCTAGATAAAATCAGATGTGGTGGCAGAGCAGATCTGATAGCACCTGATCGCGAAGGTGTAAAACTTTTCGTGCTGTTACAGTCGACTGCACATCGACCTTTGCTAGTACTCTACTCAATTACGGGTCACTTGTAATAAAAAATACCTGTACTTGACTCTACATACCTAGATGGAATTTATTGTAAGTAGAGAAACGAGGTCCTGCCATGACTTCATTTTTTTATTTTTTTTATTTATACCAAAAAACTTAACGCTAACATTACAGGGAGCCCCTATTGCGGAAGCAAGTTCCAAGTTCATATTTTGGTATTTATTCTTGCCACTTCAAGAACATCAAAACCCATTCGTTAGACAGGACTCTAGAATGCTTCATGTCGTTAAATGAACACCAAGGCAATTTTTACCAAAATATTAGACTCTACATAGCGAGATTGTGTTTTATTTGTAAGAGTTGTGACAGTTGAATCTCAAGTTAAACATCCCTACTCGACTTACTTTGACTTGTTCTACTTAGCTTCGTTAGCAACCCTTGTATGTTCCCACTGCTGGGGCACGGGTCTCTTCCTGCATCGCAGGAAGGTTAGGTTACCACCACGGGGGCCAAGTCCGGGTTGGTGGAGGATTGTAAGACAGTGGCGGGCCTTACTGTCAGAAGTTATCAAGACGCCCATAAGACCTCTGACATGGCTTAACGACTGTCATTATATGACAGCCGGCACCAACGGATTAACGTGCCACTAGCGGTAGTCACGGGACGCTCACCCATCCCGTACCTGACCGCGCCTGTTGTTGCTTAACCAAGTGACTGATTCCAATCACTCGGTTTGTCTAGGCCACGAGCGCTTCTTAGCTTACTGTGTACCTATTGATATGATCGACTGATATGGAGACCAAGTAGAATAGAATAAAAATCGTTTATTACCAAAACTCACAATAATTAATAGGTTAGTAGGTACTAAAACATTTATTAGAATTTGTAGTCGCAATACCACTAGCTAACGGTGAAGGAAAACATCGTGAGGAAACCCGCGGCTTGGTTGGCTCCGCACGTATTGACTAGTCTTTTCTGTGGGCTAGACCGACTAAGCTGTCAGGGTGGTATAGGTGCTGGGCAAGCCTACACCATCTATAAAACCATGACCCAGGCAGTACAGCATCGGAGTGGTCCCTTCACCCATCTAGTGTGAGTGAAGATACCACTGGACGCTGTATAAATCATCTCATTAAGTAGATGCAAAAAGGCCAATATTATACTAAAACAGATCTAACCACTTTGGGAATTGGAGATAGGTGAGATAATATGACTCGGTTACCATAATAAAAACTGTATTTACACGGATTTTACTCGTTCAATTTTACATCTTTACAATTTTCCAACGTTTTAAACGAGTAAAATCCGTGTAAATACAGTTTTTATCATGTCTAGTGCTCGTGTTAACCTTAGAAAATACTTTACTCGGTTACCATACCTAATGCCCATCTCTATGGTGGGGAGAGCTGAAAACCAGCGTTGTGCTATGGTTCTAATTTGGAGTAGGTAGGAGTTAATTCAGGCAGTTATTTATATGATAAAATATTACTTTATAAAAAATCTCAAGTAAAAAAATATGTATGTAACACAGAAAAATAATGAGGATATCAAATTGTACCTTTAAGCTGTAAAGTTGCAGGTTTTACTTAAAAAATAGCAATTTTTCCAAGGTATAGCAATTTTTGTATGCATAAGTATTCATAAAGAATCAGGCCGCGAGATTGTGGTAAACTCCTTGCCAACTTTCTACTTAGGCATTTCATTCAAAAGAGGTCTCAAAAACGCCCCTCTAAAGTCAGTTGCTATCCGCCGCGGTCATAAAGAAATGCATTTACTGTATTCCGGATTCAGACACTGCGCTTTGTACGTGAAGTCTGTGTAGAGGTGCGGGGCGGTGCATGTGTGCGTTCACTGCGACTGCACTGAGCCTCAGAGCTGGAACCTAGGTCAGTTCAGTACTCGATATTGCACTCGCCGCATGCACTTCGGAAAAGCTGGCTGGCGAGAGCGCGCCTTAAAAAAATATTCAGATAAAAAACGCAATTTGACAGTTCTCTTCGGATTTTCAAAAGCAGTGCTCGGAAACGCGGGGGGATTTTCAAATTGACGCGGAGGATTACAGTTTTTGAACGTTTAGGGCTCTTTCTTTGTTCGACGCCATGTTGGATTGGCGTTTTCGAGAAATGCGTCCGGTGAGTGTGCGTGAGGTGGTTTTTTTTTTTGGCTTTTACGATTTTTACTTTCATGGTTTTCGGTCCCGGCGACTTCACGTTAAAGTTTAATGCGAGGATTATTTGCCTTTTTGGTTTTATAGTGACTTCATCCTCCGATGCAGGTAAAAATAAAAATGATATTTTTGAAATTGCATTTTTTTACTACGGTCACTTTCGGTTGCTCTACCCGTGTCACCGTAGTAAAGACTACAAACAAATGAAGATCGATATGGCCAGACAGATGCGCTGTAGAGCTTCATCGACTTTGTGAGAAGCTAGGTACCAGAAAACTGTAAAATCAAGTAACAACTCAATCCTAAAGACAGAAAAGTGAATTTCCAAATGTATATAAAAAAATGTAGGTCACACCAAATTCGTGAGGTTGCGTCACTTTTACACAATTTTGAACGCCATTTTGGAAAATCGACGCTCAGGAGCATTTGTTCCAATTTCGAATTTGTTCATGCTTTAAAATTCATAAGTACTTACTCAAAATGCAGTCGTAACCAGTTGACATTCAGTAATTTTTCTCAGTAAATATTTTTTGTAGGGCCCCCTTTGCAGGCCAAAATATCCGCGTGAGTGAAACAGAGATATGGCAGTCTCATATCACCGTCTCTCTCCCACCCCAAGGAGGATGGACGACGAAGGATAGACCTAATACAAGGCGCAATATTATCTATTTCAGTCTATTTCTGTAAGAACGATCGATTCAGCTGAAAACAAGGCTAGACTGAAAGTTTTATGATGCTCGTACAATGTCTTTGTTGTGCAAATACGTAGGTGTATAATCGATAAGATTGGAGGTTAAACCGACATAGGTCAAAACTCGCCACGCCCTTCCAGCCTATGTAAAGTCAGCAGAAGATAGCTCTGCCAGATCGCCGTAATCACCGGTGGCTAAATATTAATATACAATTTAAAAACAGTTATAAATGGGAGACGACAAAAACAAAATCTTGGTAAAGTTAAGTTTTGTCTGCAGACATTTCTTTGAGTTCTCGCAGATGTTGAGGTCGCCTTTGTGCATGTTATTTCTTAAGTACCTAATGTCCTGTTTCTATGTTTCGTGTGCAATAAAGAATAATTAATTAATCTTCTATAATATAAAAATGAATCGCCGAATGTGTTTGTGAGCGTAAATCTCGAGAGCAGTTGAACCGATTTCGCAAATTCTTTTTTTAGAATATTCCTTGAAGTACGAGGATGGTTCTTACGGAGAGAAACATAATAAAATAAATAAAGAATCGACTGTTAGGCGTCAACCCATCACCCCATAAAATCACCCATAACGTTTCGATATTTCCTAATTGCAGCGACTAGCCCTCTCTAATTTTTGTCTTGTCTCCGTCTATTGTTGTCTAGAAGAAATAGCTTTTACTAATAGGGCTGCCAATTGTACTAGATTTTTATATAAATTCTGTGTTGTATAGAATCAGGCGTTACTTTGCGGAAATCCATAGGTAATAGCATTAAAAAGTTAAAATAACTTTGCAAAATTCCGCCAAAAAACATTTGAAAAATAAGTGGCGGAATTTAGCAAAGTAATTTTAACTTTTTAATGCTATAATTGCTGTGTACAATAAAGAATATTCTATGTAAAGTAACTGAGTAGAGTCCAAGCTTTTAACAAAGAATAGTCTATTTTATATCTTATATAACAGAAGTGCTGTCAATTCTTCATTGTACAGTTTAAAGAAGGTGTGCCCGAGAAAGTAGCTTGTGCAACCCCCTTTTTAAATACTTTAGTAACGACTCATTTCCATCTTCTTCTTTTTCAGGCTATATTAGTCCACTGCTGGACATAGCCCTTCCCGAATGAGCGCCATAGCGCAAGGTTGTGCCATCATTGGGGGGTAATGCCCATAATCCCCACGCTGTGCATGCGGGTTGGGGATCGCAGTTTGGTGGAATTGCAATTGTACTTATTTCCATGCTGTTTCTTAGTATAAAATGTTGGCATTTTATTTGACGCTTCGTATTTTAGGCAAAGTACCAAGTTTCTAAATTCATTCTAAGCATTTAACACATTTAAGTGCTATTTCCGGAACGGGGAGTGTATTTAATAGTTCGATTGCAATTTTAAACTTGTCTTATTTGGTATGGTATGGTGTTTTTAAAAAACCTATTTAGAGGCTAAAAATTTCACCCATGCCGGGATTCGAACCCGCAACCTCTGGCTATCCGTACCAGCGCTCTACCAATTGAGCCAATGGGCGACTCACGGCATCAGTGAAATTTCGAACCTCTTTACAATATTCTCTGTATTACGTACAGGCAGCGACATCTGACTTAAGTAAATTGCATTACTTACAGCCCCGACTACCTACTTTGCAGTTAGGTTTAACATCGGAACGATATCACTGTACCCACATGATTACACTATTTTTGTTATTTTTAATGCACTAACCCGTGCTAAGGAACAAATTTAAAAACCTATTTAGAGGCTAAAAATTCCACCCATGCCGGGATTCGAACCCGCGACCTGTACATGGTACGGAACGGTACATGATATGGTGTGGAATGTAGAGTTTCAATCCAGTTTAACCTAAACTAAATTTAGTTTCGAGATCATAGCTAGGAGGGAGTAGGTATTAAAGAAAATTTGATGCAAATCTAATTAAAACACCGGTTTTTGGGCTAAAATAGGTACATTATTGAATAACAAAAAAAAACTTATTTGCTCGAAAAACTCGTAGAACCGTACAGAAAGCTGTCTTGGAACTAATCAGCTGCATAAAACTTAGTAATTGATCCCAAAATGCTACTACTAAATGCCGGCATCCAAATTTCAATAGAGATCGTGGTTGGAATATACCGGCAGCATGGGAACCAGTGCTTAAGTGCATGAGACCCCCTTGCTAGAAGTGTGTCTGTAGAGTTAAAATTTTAATTTCAATTAATAATCAATATTTTTAGTTCATGTAAAATAATTGGTTTCATAAATTTAATTTTAACTTCAATTACTAATAATCAATATTGTTGACTTTATATAAAATAATTGATTTACCTATTTTGGAACGTAACTTCATAATTAACTTTTGTAATTTTTGCCGAGGGTAGTACACTAAAAGTTAATGCTTTCAAAAATACGCCTACCACCTCAGTCATCCGAGACCACGGCACCTGTAAAAGTGCCGAAACGTTGGAAAATTGTAAAAATGTAATAAAAAAGCTTAAATCCGTATAGAAACAGTTTTAATTATTACATTATTTTTATTTTTAATGCACTAACCCGTGCTAAGGAACAAATTTAAAAACCTATTTAGAGGCTAAAAATTTCACCCATGCCGGGATTCGAACCCGCAACCTCTGGCTATCCGTACCAGATACGATACGGATACGGCTGGTACGGATAGCCAGAGGTTGCGGGTTCGAATCCCGGCATGGGTGAAATTTTTTGCCTCTAAATAGGTTTTTTAAAGTTTTAATTATGTTGAATATAGCCAAATTTTTGGCTACCTAGGCCCAAAATTTTACTGCGAAATTGAGAAAACTGTTTTGGCTCAATATCTCTGACGGATATTGGTGTGATTTATGTACGTACATTTCATTGTTTTGGAGCAAAATTCATGTACATTCATCGTGCCGCTGAATAATGGAGAAGAAACGTTTCCACAAGGACTTGACCGAACCTGAAAAGAATAAATGTGCAGTTACTTTGTTAGCTTCGACTCTACATCTTCTGTTGAATTCTGAAACTAACTTTGACGTTCACTAAGTTAACAAAGGCGACGTTATGTATTTAAAAAAAAAATCTCGATTCCTTTAAAATACTCCTTCGAGTCTGGTTATTTAATCTGTAAATTACATATGTTTTTCCTTGTAAAATCTCCACCACAGACTACTTAAGGCGGCGTTTTCGGAGTGTTTTATGAAAAAAAAAAGTTAAACTAAAACGCTTAGCAATAACTAAAACATTAACGGACGACAATATATTTTATATTTTAAGGAAATGTTTTATTTTATTAAAAGGCAGTTTCTTTTCTAATGATTATTTTTTTAGATAGTAACGATTTCAACCCTGTTTGTCCCCATTGCTGGGGCACGGGTCTCTTCCTGCATTGCAGGAAGGTAAGGCCATACTCCATCACGGGAGCCAAGTCCGGGTTGGTGGAGGATTGTAAGACAGTGGCGGGCCTTACTATCAGAAGTTACCAAGCCGCCCATAAGGCCTCTGACATGACTTAACGACTGCCATTACATGACAGCCGGCAACGGCTTAACGTGCCTTGCGAGGCACGGCAGGCAGGTAACGGGACGGTCACTCATCCTGCTCCTGACCGCGCCTGTTGTTGCTTAACTCGAGTGATTGATTCCGATCACTCGGTTCGACTAGGCCACGAGCACTTCACTTAGTTACGTTCTAGATATATTTGAAACAACAGATCCGTTCTGAAAAGAGCATCCTGTAGCTATCAACGACACCGGGCAGTGCAGTAAGTGTAACATTGAGTCGACACAGCAATATCATTATCAGTCCGATGACCTCGCTATATCAGGCGGGCGTATTTGCGTACCGTTGCATGTGGGAGAGCATTCTCCTGTGTCGGGGACTGACCAAACGAAAGAGTGCGAGCTGCAGTCATTCATTCTGGTTCAGTTATTACCCGGATCGGAAATGAAAAGGTTTTATTGAAAGTAGCGCAGAAACTGCGGCTTAATGAACGTTATAATTCAAACTAGATGTCCATTTCAAAATCTAGATAAATTTTGGAGAAAAAATGGTCTAAAAAACTCCAAATGAGAGTCAGTAAGGAGACGACAGGCGTGACGACAGTATCAAATAATGAAATATTTATCGATATAAGGGCAAAGTACATATTAAAAGTATTTAAAACACTGATTTAGTTTTATGACAAGAGCGAGATTACCAATATTTTTAATAAAATAAAGGATTATAATACTGCTTTCAGCCATTATGACTGAAACACCAATAACACCACGTGACGTCACGCTTAGGTTGGGTGCGCGTAGACACATTTGACGTTTGATCTTTGTGACGTCAGATTCGACGCTATGACACTGCGAGCTGTTTTCCCGCTTATTTAAAATAATTTTAGAAAAGTGGCTTTAACCTTCGTTAAACTATAGTTTATTACTTAAATTTAGTTTTTTTTCCACATAATGGTAGAGAATTTAAAAATAATTCTTCATGCCTATTGACCAAAGAACTAAGGATACTGATATACCTACCAATAAGATAAGCAAGTCAAAGTGTGCCCTTTACTGACTAACAGACCGAACGAATTCGAACTATAACTTTTAGCTTAAACTTAGTTAGTTATTAAGACCTGTCCATTTCTATGTAAGCTGCAGGTTTCCCAAAAAGAAAAGAATAAATAAATAAATAATAAAATAAGATTCTCCAATCCAATTTGCCAACCAAATCCAACTCCAATTTCGAAAAAGAGTTTTTGGATACTTACTTTTTCATCTTCACGTGCCGTGTCCTATCGAATGTTGGCAACGAGCTTTCTTGCTATTAAAATTTCCCAATATAAACAAGGAATTGGTATTCTGTTGAAACCACTGTCTTAGGTTGTGTAACCATCTTTGGTTTCCCAGGGCTCCTTACTGCCCGTAACCGTAGGTTTCCAGTAAGGAGCCCTGGACTTGCCTCGCAATTTTTAGCCTCTAAATAGGTTTTTAAATTTGTTCCTTAGCACGGGTTAGTGCATTAAAAATAAAAATAGTGTAATCATGGGGTACAGTGATATCGTTCCGATGTTAAACCTAACTGCAAAGTGGGTAGTCGGGGCTGTAAGTAATGCAATTTGCTTAAGTCAGATGTCGCTGCCTGTACGTAATACAGAGAATATTGTAAAGAGGTTCGAAATTTCACTGATGTCGTGAGTCGCCCATTGGCTCAATTGGTAGAGCGCTGGTACGGATAGCCAGAGGTTGCGGGTTCGAATCCCGGCATGGGTGAAATTTTTAGCCTCTAAATAGGTTTTTAAATTTGCCTCGCAATGCCTCGTAAGATAATGAGACTCAATCTATTGGTACGTTTCATTGTGATCATCAACCCATCTAGTTATTTCTTCTCTGAGGAAGGTATAGGCCATACTCCACCACGGGGTCCAAAATTACAAGTCCGAAATACTCCAATACTTTTTGACTGCACGTATCAGAAATTAAATGAGACAATGCGCCAAAGAGCTAAGGTCACTGACATCCAATAAGATTAGCAAGTTGAATTGTGCCGTGTTCTAACCGAGTGAACGAACGTGGACTGTTGCAGATCTCCGATTTGAGTTTTTAAAAGCAGAGTTTGATTCTATAATTTTTATTGTTATTCTCTTTATTGCATAAAAAATTGGCGTACATAGGCGAACTTAATTCTATTTAGAACTAGCTGACCTAGCGAACTTCGTTCCGCCTAACAGTCGATTCTTTATTATATTCTTTTTAGTGCACTAACCCGTGCTAAGGACAATTTTAAAAACATATTAAGAGGCTAAAAATGCCACCCGTGCCGGGTTCGAGTCCCGACATGGGTGGAATTTTTAGCCTCTATAAGTTATACTATTTTTATTTTTAATGCACTAACCCGTGCTAAGGACAGTTATTTTTCTCTCCATAAGAACCATCCCCGTACTTCAAGAAATATTCTAAAAAAAGAATTAGCGAAATTTGCGCTTACCAACAAATTAAGCGATTCATTTTTATATTATAGATTATCTATCAGCTTTGGAGACAATATTATCAAGACTGCAATTCACAATATAAAATTTACTCATTACATTTACATTTATAATATTAGGGTAGGTATATACGAAACTTGGTACAGTGGTGGAATATTATGCCATTATAACATAACAATAAATAAAGATTTCTACGATTCTACGAATCTGATAAGACAATTTGCCAAAGAAGAAGGTGATTGATGTACCTGTAACATTAGCAAGTTGAAGTAGCAGTGGGCTGGTCACACGCCGAAGATGTAGGTACTGACTGTATTGCTTTTAATTTCAGAAGCTTTATGTTATTACAGGCGTAACAATTGTATTGCAGTGCGAAGTAGCATTATTTATTATACTATTTTTATTTTTAATACACTAACCCGTGCTAAGGAACAAATTTAAAAAACCTATTTAGAGGCTAAAAATTTCACCCATGCTGGGATTCGAACCCGCAACCTCTGGCTATCCGTGCCAGCGCTCTACCAATTGAGCCAAATGGGCGACTCACGGCATCAGTGAAATTTCGAACCTCTTTACACTATTCTCTGTATTACGTACAGGCAGCGACATCTGACTTAAGCAAATTGCATTACTTACAGCCCCGACTACCTACTTTGCAGTTAGGTTTAACATCGGAACGATATCACTGTTTTTAGCTTCTAAATAGGTTTTTTAAGCATTATTTATGCTTGAACTATTATTTGCAAAGTGATTTGTATTATTTTTAAACTGCTTTTCAATATATCAGACAAACCAGCAGACTCTTAATGTAATACTGTTGACGTCAGCGAAGCGAACGTAAACCTTCGATTTTCAATTAGCTGTGAGATTTCTTTCGTGTCATGCACGTAATTTTTGAAGCGCTCGTGGCCTAGGCGAACCGAGTGATTGGAATCAATCACTTGGTTAAGCAACAACAGGCGCGGTCAGGTACGGGATGGGTGAGAGTCCCGTGACTACCGCTAGTGGCATTTTTCCGAGCGCTTCCGTGCTTCGCAAGGCACGTAAAGCCGTTGGTGCCGGCTGTCATATAATGGCAGTCTTTAAGCCATGTCAGAGGCCTTATGGGCGGCTTGATAACATCTGACAGTAAGGCCCGCCACTGTCTTACAATCCTCCACCAACCCGGACTTGGCCCCCGTGGTGGAGTATGGCCTAACCTTCCTGCGATGCAGGAAGAGACCCGTGCCCCAGCAGTGGGGACATACAAGGGTTGATAACGAACGTAATTTTTGAAAATAAACCTTTTTTTTTTTTATTATGGTTTAATGGCAACCACTAAATGTGTTTCTGCCAATGTCCGAGTTATATAAAGTAACAGCTAAGGGAATCGGTAATTTTAACCTTTTTATTATTCTTCGCCTTCTTGTTTTTCTTCTCCTTCGACCGTGTACGTTGCCATTCTGCGAGTCCGTTCGTAAGCATTCGCTTCGGTCGGTGTAAACGCAGTGAATGCAGTATTTTGCAGTTTGCGCTTGTAGGCTAAAGTGCGATGTTCGATAGAAGGAAAGGCATCATGATAATAAGTTTACTCACTCGAGTATGATGCGAACTCTACTTAATTCAAACGAAGATTATTTATGTGTTAACTGTCTCTTTTTATTGCTCTTCTTTTGTTGCTGAAATGAACGTTTTGGCTATGGAATAAAAGTAAAATTCATCTGAAATTCGAGTGTCTTCAATCGAGGATTTTTTTATGTTGCCTACGTACTATGCCCCACTACAGGGAACAGGGCTCCTTTCAGAGAGAGAAAGAGAGAGAGGTTATGGTCTTAAATTCCACGCATGTCCACCGCGGATAGGCAATTTCAAGCGCTGAGTCCACTGTTAGCGAGCTGTTACCACTTCACAATGCACGTATCTGTAAACTGAGGGTAAAAAAAACAAAATACGACTAACCTTGCGGTCTCCGAAACTTGTCATTGGTTGTGTCTGTATGGAGCCACATTAATCCAAGAAATCAGATTGATTTGAGTGTCAAAACAGAAGCCGACATTGATATTGCAGATGTTTTTTTATATGGTGCATCGCTGGAAGGTTAGGCCATACTCTACCACGGGGGCCAAGCTCGGGTTGGTGGAACACGATAAGTTATAGAAGATAAGTAATAAATTTAGGTAGGTATATTTTACATACTTACATTTATTAATTGAAATCCATGAATTTATTGTACCGAACTAAATTCGGTACCTACCTAAGTCAAAACTTCTGCTCTACAGTGAGTAAAAAGTTCTTGATTTGATTTAGAATTACGGTCAGTAAAATAGGTGTGTTGTATTCTTAGATAAAAATTCTCCAATATCAGTAGGTCTTTGTGGAATGCTCTGTGGTAAGTAGACCCGTGTCCAGTTGTGGACGAACATTGGCTGACTAGTGAGTCTGTACCATGACAAATAAAGACTTAAAGAAAGAAAGAATAAACATGCAAGGCTTACAATGTTTATATCACCTATAGGTACATATCTAGACAGAACTTGGCTATAAATATTAATAAAAAAACAAGTGGTGTTTACAAGGTTCTGTCAGTAGGAATGCATGACAATCGGACATACGCTCAGCATAAGCTGTTGGATAGATATATCCTAAAAGCAGCGCTGATTTTCAGCGCAGCCCGTGTAACTCAACTAATACTTAACTACATATAATAAACTTATAGGTACTGCCTATGTGTACGCAAGATGTTTTAATATATTTTACCTACTAATTTATTAGAAGCGCTCGTGGCCTAGGCGAACCGAATGATTGGAATCAATCACTAGGTTAAGCAACAACAGGCGCGGCCAGGTACGGGATGGGTGAGCGTCCCGTGACTACCGCTAGTGGCATTTTTCCGAGCGCTTCCGTGCTTCGCAAGGCACGTTAAGCCGTTGGTGCCGGCTGTCATATAATGGCAGTCGTTAAGCCATGTCAGAGGCCTTATGGGCGGCTTGATAACTTCTGACAGTGAGGCCCGGCCACTGTCTCACAATCCTCCACCAACCCGGACTTGGCCCCCGTGGTGGAGTATGGCCTAACCTTCCTGCGATGCAGGAAGAGACCCGTGCCCCAGCAGTGGGGACATATAAGGGTTGATAACGTACTAATTTATTACGTAGGTACATGGTCGTTTAATATATTTTCAGAAGCAGATAAGTAACATTACATAAAAATACGTTTCCCAGTTCTTTTCTTAGTACCTACTCATGGCATTGGCATTCCTTCAGTGATCATAGTTCAACTTTTTTTTTATTAATGTTAGTTCTGCATAGGTACTAGTGTATTCTTGTTATTATTATTATTACTATTTTATTTATGAATATAATTTGAAGCTGAAGAATGCAGAATGTAAGCTGAAGACAGGGCGTTGTGGCGCTCACTAGGGGAGGGCTATGTCCAGTGGACTACATAATATAGCCTGAACAAGAAGAAGAAGATATACGTGTTTTCTTTAGTCTTTATGTTAAAGATATAAAGACTAAAGACTAGGAAGGTTAGGAACTAGTGACCTAGAAGCTATCGCCTTTGACCCTTTGAGTAATTGTCATTGGATATCTAAGTTACTATCAAACATCCATTGTGCGCAGTCCAGCAGTAATTTCAATTATTTCACTTTGTTACGTTTGTTATTAGCGTAGAACTGTAGACAATAGACATTCGTGATGTGAGTCATCCATCTGTCAAGAATGAATTCTATTTGTACACTGACTCATAGGTAGGTACTTATACTTAATCAAGTATTAAGTAATTTGCATGTTTGAAGAGTTAGTAGGATTAATCTTTTTTATTTATAAAATGCGGCTGTGTCGGCCTAGAGAATAGCACCAACCCAAATTCTTCCCGCGGGTGTCGTAAAAGGCGACTAAGGGACACAAACCGGGGGCTGGGCAGCAGCGCCCCCTCCAGTATACAATTCCAGCAGACTGCGATCCCCAACCCGCATGCCCAGCGTGGGGATGGTGGGCATTACCTCCCAATGAGGTACAACCTTGCGATGGCGCTCATTAGGGGAGGGCTTTGTCCAGCAGTGGACTAATATAGCCTGAAGAAGATCTATATCAGATATAAAATTTAAATGAAGGAAGAAATATTGACGAAACAATTATATAGGTTATTGCGAATGTGAGTGGAAGGGCTTGTAAGTGACGGCCCAGGCGGACATAGGTGGTATCTACATCGACCAAATAAGGGATGTATTAGCAGGTAAAAAGGACCCGGAACCGGCGTGCGTGCAATTGACAACATTTCAAAATTGTATGGAGCTCTAATTCGAAAACCATTTCGAGATTTGGCTTTGTAAAGCACGTAAAAATTTATTTCAGTTTTTTCTGTGGTTTCATTTCCGAGAAAATGGTAAAAACACAAAAATACGCTGATGACGTCACACCATGGCTCCCAGTGAACATGCCTGTGCCACGATGAAAAAAAAAAGTCAATTTCAAGATCTAACCTAAAAAATCAGTGTTGCCAATTTAGCGACTTAGTCGCTAGAAATGACGACTTTTGCGAGAGCCTTAGCGACAAGAAATAAGTTTTGAGGACAAAAATAATTTAGCGACTTAGCTGACGACCAGTATTATTATCGTCAAAATCTAAACCCTCAAATTGCCGTATTTATAAAAAAAAATCGCAGATCTGCCGTATTATCTTTTAATTGAATAATTAGTGACTGAAACACAAAAATAATAAGTATATTTTCAACTTTCTATCATTTCTTCATCCTATATGTTTCTAATACACTGCTTGTGCAATGAATATTTTTCTTTGCTTTTCATTTTGATAAGCATACTCGTAATTATCTCCTGACACCTGAAATTTTGTGCAACCGCCTTGATTTCGAATAGCTTGTTTAGCTAAGAGTAGGACATATAAAAGAGATTGCATGAGACATCTAGTTCAATTTATGTCAGCAGGAAAATTTTCTTTGGGATATCCCGAAAATCGGACACATTTATTACGTTTCGTTTGTAGTATTTTTTTGTTTTAAGGTTACGAGCATGTTGGACTTGAATTGCCGTATTATATGATACGGCAGTCGAAATCCTGCCGTATACCGTATATTACAAAAAACATCCATGAATTACCGTATATTACGGCAATTGCCGTATCAATAATAACACTGCTGACGACGTTTAAACCTGAAGATTTCGTTAAGTACAAGATAAAAAAATATGCCCAACACTATTTTTTACTTACTCAAACGTCTACTTCAACTGAGTCATATGAGAATGACGACGAAGAAGTGTTTAATTTATGTAGTGATGGCGAAGAATAATTTTTAATTATTAATTATCGTATTTCTTAAGTAGTACATTGTTATTCACGTGCCCCCCCCTTTATTTTTGGTTGCTGATGGTCTCCGAGGCCTATTTCATAGAACTCAAATCATGGTTTTCATCATCACGGTTGCACCTCTTATTTTTGCTGCATCGTCATGATGCATGAACTCCAAAAGCATTGAAAGATCTACCTTGGGTAGATTTCAGCTGTCAGCGCGTACGAATCCGTCTAAATCTGAAAACTCCATTGTATACCTACCAATGACTTTCTTGTTCTTGTATAGGATAGAATTTGACTAGAGAGAAATAAATATAACACTACACAAAGTTTGTTTACGTTAGGTAAACCACACAACATAATATCAGGGTTACCATACTTTATACTTACCATACCATAAACTGGCAGCAAAAACACTCCGAACGCAGATAAAGGCTTTGCCAACACAAAGTACATTTGACAAAAAAGGAACAACTACATATAAGGGATGATGAATTGAACTAAGCTGATTTAATTGTATAAAAGAAAAACATATTTGCATATGTTAAAAAAATTCAGAAACTGTTTTTTAACATGGCCCTGGCAATACTAAAATGACATTTGTAACTATATTTTTTTTTAGGATATTAGGCAAAAGAAAACATATTGTGAGCCTCGTTGTTTCGTCACTTCCGGTAAAAATATTTTAAACTTTAAAATGTAAAAAATATAAGAAAACGTGCGTGTTTCAGAAAATAAAAAAATATGGTTTGTTTTATTTTGTATCTAGTTTCCTTTAGGACAATAAAATCCGTATGCTAAAAAAATGAAATGTTGTCAATTGTGTAATTTCTTCTAAAGAGTGAAATAAAAGGCTATATTATTATTATAATAAAGAGGTGTGCCTGTGATACGTACGAGGGTATGCCGCTTGCGCAGTCTCTGAAAAAACTCTTTCACTTCATTTTTAATTAAGTAAACGAAATATGGACGAAACAAATATATATTGCGAATGTGAGGGAAGGGCTGGTAAGGGACGTCCCAGGCGTGCATACATCGACCAAATAGGGGATTTATTAACAAAGGGGAAGATAAAAAGTACCCGGACCCGGCGTGCGGCATGCACGACTTATGAACGTTGATAAAGCGAAGGTGATCTGTCGGGATCATGGCAATTAGCAGTCCCTGGTCTCTGCCTACCCCTCTAGGATACAGGCGTGAGGTTATATGTATGTATGTACCTAGGTAGTAATGTACCTAGTTAGAGCGACCCACTAGACTACCAGTGGGTAGAAGAGACTGCCACTTGCCGATCCTGAAAGATCACCTTCGCTTCATCAACGTTCATAAGTCTAACTACTTACTTAGGTAGATGTATTAAATATTTTACAATGTAGGTACTTAAACTACTCGTTATTTTATAAAGAGGAAAAGTTAATAATTTTCTTTGCAGTGGGTGATCTGATAAACTAAAGATGGTAGGTATTTAGTGCCTTCAAAATAAAATGAAAATGCTTTATTCAAAGCAGAAACTGCGGCTTAATGAACGTTACAAGTCAAACTACTTAGGTGTCCATTTCAAAATCTAGATCATTTCGGAGAAAAAATGGACAAAAAAACTTCAAACTTAGTCCTTTCAAATTCCTTAATTAACAGAGTTTACACAAATTTTACAAAACTCGAGCATTTTAGGTAGGCTTGAATTCCAGACATCATTGTCATGTAAATAATCCTAAATATTATAGTAGCTCTTTTGGCACAAAGTGTACATTTTTTGAACCGCGCTTCAGTCAAACTTAATACCTATATATCTTCAGGGATTTTAATGCAGAAGCGTAGGTATAGGTACAATGCCCCATGAAGGATGTATTAACCTTTGCCAGCCTAAATCTTGGGATCAAAAATTTATGTTTATTTGTAGTATTTAAATTGTGTTGTTACCTGCAGTTTTAAGGGCTTCAGGGTGGATATAGGCTCATCCGATTACTACCTAATTACCTAAATATCTTAGAATGTGCGAGCGCTTGAGGGAAGAACAGCCTAAAAACTACATACGAATTAGGTACCGTTGTCTGTCAATTTATACACGTAGGCTCTACCTAGTTAATGCCTAACGGTGTCGTACCCACCTACCTGCTTAAAAACCCACCAGAATAAATCTGACCTATCGAGAACGACCAATCTTCAAACTACATAGCGCGGAGACTATCCGAACCGCCTCAAAATTACATACAATAACACAAAACCCACAAAAAAAGGACCCACAATCCAGTCGAGAGCAACATTCCTAGAGCCAGAGTCAACAAATCATTCCATCCCCACTTCGGTGCGCCCAACGGCCAATGGGCTTCCAAAAACCCATCGTTCCGATTTCAAATAGGCCAATAGACCGGGTCTATGAGCCGAATGCACCGCGTGCAGCCGAGGAATGCGTTCTAAATTCAAACGGACCAATGGCAGGGCGTCAAACTCCCTCCCTTCGGGAGAGAGCTGGCAACGTCGCGGCGCGGACCCTTCGGTTTGAAATTCGAATCGAACGTCATAATTTTATGCGGCGCGCTTAGGGGCTTTTGAGACATGTTTTTTATTTCTCGCTACTTGGTACCTATTGTACGAGGTAGAGTTGTTATAAATTTAGACTTCAGTATAGTCTGAAGTCTAAGCTAGTTAAGATTTAAAAGTTAAAAAAACGTTTGATTCACATTAAATCTGTGAATTCAGAAGGCATGGTAGAGTTTCGTTTTCACATTGATCGACATTCCTGGAGCTACAGAACTGTGATTAGTTTGATTTATATTTTGGCTTCCATTAAACATAACATAAAATAACCTCACGCCTGTATCCCAGAGGGGTAGGCAAAGACCAGGGACTGCCACTTGCCATGGTCCTGACAGATACCCTAATGTCCATTACCTAGTCGTCGCATGCACGCACGCTGGTTTCGGATAAGATAAGATAAGAATATTCTTTATTGTACACCAGGAAAAAACAAAACATTATTACAAAGATACAGTACAATTGGCGGCCTTATTGCTTAGAGCAATTTCTTCCAGGTAACCCACGATGGAGAGTTGCTGAAGGAAAAGTGAGAAGGGATACTTATTATGTTGCCCTTTGCTAGTAGGTACATGCCCTATTGACAGGCAGGAGTATATCTGCCATAAAAACTTAACTTCCAGAAATAGCAGATAAATCACATTTGCTACAATTACTACAATGAATAGAATTACATTTAGACTTTGTTTTCTCGATCGTCCCAAGTGGGAACCGTTAATGTGAACTGCATTATTTATGACTCTGATTAATCATTAGCTTTGCTTTCATTAAAAGCTGTTAGTTATTATGGTCTGGAGTTAATGGGTGGCAGTTATTGCTCTGTGAATGGTTTGATGATACGCGTATTTTTTTTGCTGACAAAGGATTGATGAAAATTACCGTTGTTCTTGTTGTTGGAATTATAAACATATTATACAATTTTTATTTTCAATGCACTAACCCGTGCTAAGGACAATTTTAAAGCAATTTTAGCACGGGTTAGTGCATTAACAATAAAAATAGTATAACCATGTGGGTACAGCGATATCATTCCGATGTAAAACCTAACTGCAAAGTAGGTACTCGGGGCTGTAAGTGATGCAATCTACTTCAGCCAGATGTCGCTGCCTGTACGTAATACAGAGAATAGTGTAAAGAGGTTCGAAATTTATGTGATGCCGGTGAGTCGCCCAATAGCTCAGTTGGATAGAGCGCTGGCACGGATAGCCAGAGGTCGCGGGTTCGAATCCCAGCATGGGTGGAATTTTTAGCCTCTAAATAATATTTTTTTCACGCCGTTTTAGTAGCAGCATTAAACAAACTTTTAGTTGCAAGAATTATGGGGGATTGTATACCATTCTACAAGATTCCTGAAGATATAACGGGCGTGCCTGAAACGCGGTTCAGGAACCCTAGAGGGCTAATAACATTAAAGATTATTTAGATGACAAAGACGTTTAAAATTAAGGCCAGTCTAATGACTAGTAAGACTTTGAAATGACTAAGTTAAGAGTTTAGAATAAAAAAATTTGAATTTTTTTACTTTTAACAATGAGTGAACACTGGCCATAGCCCGAGGGGAGGGCTAGGGGAGGGCTATGTCCAGCAGTGGACTAGTATAGCCTGAAGAAGGAGTAACCACTTCTTTTCCCTTAACCACTTCTTTTCCCGCTGGATGCTCAGTGAGGACTTGTGAAGAAAAATTCCACTTTTCGTCACTGATAGTGATGGACAGTGGAGAAACGATACAAAGGAGCTAGATTAAGGCTAGATTACGCTACTCGGTGCTACTATCACCACTAACGAAATAATCGTAACTTGTTATATTATAATTATAAGTTTCTTTCAAAACATTAACATCATAAAACTTAACAACTGTGACCACTTTTTTACAACCTGCAGTCTAGAACCTAGGACTTTAATCGATTTCCGCTAAAGCCGGCCGTTTTTGGCAAGAGTGCTTTGGAGTCCTACATTCTTGGACCAAGGTTCTTGTCAGTACCTACGTTCTAAACTACTATTCTATTTATGATGTTGAATTTTTCCAAACACGCCTTATATAAAGATATGACTTTTTCCACAGGTGGCACCACCACCACCTTACTATTAGTCTTTGGAAAAATTGGAAAATATGACACTTATTAGTCTTTGGAGTTTCTCTGAAGGAAGAATTCTTTGCAAAAATTGAACATCACAAATCTTAATAAATTAGTAGCTATTTTAGAACCTATAGTCTAGAACCTAGGACTAGAATCTAGGACTTTAGGATTAAAGTCCTAGGTTGCTAATCCTAGGTTCTAGACTGCAGGTTCTAATAGTACCTAGTCACAGCGGCTAAGATAAGATGTTTACTTTTTGATATAAAACGTTTTATTAAACAAGATATTTTTATTCCATCGGTGGCAATTTAACTTCGCGGAGCGCTTTATAACCAGTAATCACTTTAAAGTTCACAACAAAGTCAAATCGCTCGAGACTGATGATAACTGGTATAGATAACTAGAGAAATGAAACCGCAAAGTGCGTGCCGGGACACGCGCATTGTAGGGTTCCGTAGGGGGAGCCGTTTTTTACTCGCTTTAGAACTAAGAACTTCATCTAACTAAGATAAGATAAGACAATAATATTCTTTATTGTACTCCAGAGCATAGATTATAATAAGACAAGTAAAGATACAGAGTACCTACAACTGGCGGTCTTATTGCTAAAAGTAAAACCTATTTTATTTTGTTTATTTTACAGAAATAAGTACAATTATTGTACAATAAACAATAAGGTGTTTTTTAATTTATTTTTGGAATGCTTGAAATTTGGTCACGTTAAGTTAAACGTTTTACCCAATGAATAATCGCAATAACACCCGTTTAATTATATATCTATACTTATATTAACTTGTAAAACCTACTTTGCTACGATGGTTCTCCTTTTAAGTTAATTATTTTATTTCATTTGTTTATTTCTGTTGGGAAGATTAACAATTTTACTTAAAATAAATTAATAGCTTAAGGCTAATAATAAATCTCCACCTGTAATTATGCTACTGACGTGCATTTTTTTTACGTTTCTACAGTCAGAGGGCGGGACGCCTGATTCTAATAAAAATTTGCACTTTTAAATTTTATATTTTATTGACGGAACCCTAAATCAAAAAAAATGGTTTTCCTACACCCACAATATTTATAAACGACTAATCTAACGATAACCTACATTGCAATGCAGAGAAGAAAAAATCGTTAATAATTGAGGTAAATTTTTGTAATGATTATATTTTACCGCCCGCTTGAAGCGCTCGTGGCCTAGTGCAACTGAGTGATTAGAATCAATCACTAGTCAGGCGCTGGATGGGTGACCATCTTGTTGCAACCGCTAGTGCCATTTTTTTCCGAGCGCTTCCGTGCTTCGCTAGGACCGTTATGGTCTTATGGGCGGCTTGATAACTTCTGACAGTGAGGCCCGCCACTGTCTCACAATCCTTCACCAACCCTTGACCTCCGTTGTGGAATATGGCGTAAATTTCCTGTGATGCAGGAAGAGATCCGTGCCCCAGCAATATGGCATACTATTATAGAATACTATATAATAGACTAATTTGTAGAAGTGCCAAATTTCTGCTCTCTAGTATATTGAAAAATTCTTTATTGCACAAAAAGTGGTTTGTACAAAGGCGAGCTTAATACTGTTAAGTATTTTCTACCAGCTAATGTTAGGGTATATGGATAATAGCAGTGTTTTTTTACCATAAAAGGCTTATTTCGGAGAAAAAAAAGTTAGTATACTAAATCGTCCCTGTGCTAAGCCGCAGAAAGATAGACAGACTGACAGATGGATGGGCATGGCGAAACAATAATGATTCCTTTTTGACTACGGAACTCTAAAAAGGCATGTACGATTACTGTTTTATAAACTATCGCTTGATAGTTAATAAAGTAGTAAAATAATAGTAATAAATATTATAAATAAGATTGTAAAGGTCGTTGAGCTGACAGTCTGAAGCAAATTGCTGACAACGCTGGATGAGAATGGCCAAAGACTGAAAGAAATGGTGTAGCCTTATGTGCGGCATAGACGAGTAGATATAGGCTGATTGATCTACGAGTATTATTGATAAAATATATTCTTACTGCATAATCAGGCTCACAAGTACTAAACTTGTGAGCCTGAGGATGCCTCGTGTTAGAGGCGAAACGCGTCGCGCATTTTCTCATACAAGTATATTGGTGTCGGTGGTGGTGTGTTCGTGTCTTGCTTCTGCCATCTAATAACTAGCTGACCCAGCGAACTTCGTACCGCCCAACGGTCGATTTTTTTTCCTCTCCGTAAGAACAACCCTCGAGGAATATTCTAAAATCGGTTCAGCAGCTCTCGAGATTTGCGCTTAGCAACACATCAGCGATTAATTTTTATATTATAGAATTCATAATAATACTACATACATACATAACCTCACGCCTGTATCCCAGAGGGGTAGGCAGAGACCAGGGACTGCCACTTGCCACGATCCTGACAGATCACCTTCGCTTCATCAACGTTCATAAGTCGTTGCATGCACGCACGCCGGTTCCGAGTACTTTTCATCTTTAATAATATTTAACATAATAATACTTTATTCATAATACCTACTACTTTGCCTCTTAGTTCATATAT
Source organism: Yponomeuta sedellus (assembly GCA_934045075.1). NCBI lineage: Eukaryota > Metazoa > Arthropoda > Insecta > Lepidoptera > Yponomeutidae > Yponomeuta > Yponomeuta sedellus. The sequence continues at coordinate 505,150 of OW203751.1, forward strand.
AGGGCTACAGACTAAGCATAAAAATAACTGGAATTGCAAAAAGGAGAGTCTTTGATATTAGAATTAGCGGCCGACTAAGTTCTACCTGTATGTCTAGAGCAAACGTTTTTGTCGTGTCAGCATCGAATTACAAAAGTGTTATTACGGTAATAAACATTACAATGCCATTGCTTTCGATGGCGTTTGGTTTCGTGTGTCAGGTGGGGACGTTTGTTCTTTTTGTCTGTAGATAAATCCCATTTATTTTTCCCATCATGCTTGCTATTATAACTTAATGTTTATGTATGTTTATAATAGTATTTACTATCTATGTAAGTTTATCTATATAAATTATTTTATTACGTATACGTATGTAGGCATATAAATATTCGATGAGTACCTACCAACTACCCGTCTCAATTTCTCCTTCAGCAATCTTTCCGATTTAAGTTGCTATCAGCAATAAGGCCGCCAATTGTACCTCTTCTTTTGTAACTGTTGTCTCTGTAATTATTTTCTGGTGTGTACAATAAAGAATAATCTTATCTTATCTTACGATACGTCCCCACGTGACACATACGATACATCACGTTACATATATTACATATAAATAAAAATATATTTTATTTCCATTACTCGGTTACTAATGTAACCGGGCAGTTGCCGACTCCCGCGCTAGGCAAAGCCTGTCTCGTGGAAGAGAAACATTATTTTACAGGTATAACTTTACGCGTTAATATTTTTTAATGATTCAGAATACTCATACATAGTTACCTAATATGTTAAACGGATCTAATCGCGATTATTTATTAGGTAAAACGTAATTACCTTATTTCCCGACGTTTCGGCAGCGTTACAGTTGCCGTGGTCTCGGGTAGACTACCCATATCTATTATTAATTACCCACTACCCATATTCACTTGCTGTGTGGTGTCGGCTTACAGTCTATTTATTCTTACTTGTCCAATTTAGTAAACAATATTCTACCCGTAAACTGTAACTTTTTAGTCCAAAACTGCCATATTTCCATAAATGAAGTAACTTGGAACATTCTTTTAGATAACACGCTGCCAATTTTAAAAACATAGTTCATGAATTTGCGAGAAAATGTCTAGTTTAGGCGTCTAATCTCAATTTTAAGGTTAGAATCTTGTTTACTAAATTGGACAAGTAAGAATAAATAGACTGTAGAGAATAGCACCAACCCAAATTCTTCCCGCAGGTGTCGTAAAAGGCGACTAAGGGACACAAACCAGGAGGTGGGCAACAGCGCCCCCTGCAGTACAATTCCACCAAACTGCGATCCCCAACCCGCATGTCCAGCGTGGGGATTATGGGCACTACCCCCCAATGATGGCACAACCTGGCGCTATGGCGCTCATTAGGGGAGGGCTATGTCCAGCAGTGGACTAATATAGCCTGAAGAAGACCCATATTCACAATAAGTATACTATGGGTCGTATTTCATGCAAAGAGAATACTTTTTTAAACTTTGAAGCAATACAAAGCCGAATAATAAGACATTGGATAAAAAAAAAACATAAAAATGACTCTCCTGTAAAATTTCGGAATGTGCAGTTACGCCCTTGTACCTACCACCGAAGATGCTATGGAGGATCTTATGATGATTATGAAAATGATCTTATGTCTTAAGATAAGATAAGATAAGAATATTCTTTATTGAACACCAGGAAAAAACAAACAAAATATAATTACAAAGATACAGTACAATTGGCGGCCTTATTGCTTAGAGCAATTTCTTCCAGGCAACCTTAAATCGGAAAGATTGCTTTATGATTTATGTCATTTTTTTGTTTTTTTTTTGTGTATATTTTTTTTCTGTATTTTAACTGCTCTCTGCATACTCCTCTGGAATACAGGCGTGAGGTTATGTATGTATGTAAATATTAAAGTTAAAAACTACTAAAATTATAGCACAGACTAGCTCTATCGGCTATTTTCAGCGTCGGATTCTTTTTAAAAGCATACAGTATTAGACAGGACACCTAATTGCACACCAAGAATAAAAAAGATTTACAAGTATAATTTGTACGTAATATAGAGAAAATTGTAAAGAGGTTCAAAATAGGAAATGAATTTAATTTGTGGTTTGGTAATAAATGTAGGTAGTTCACATTATTTTTAATGCACTAACCCGTGCTAAGGACAAATTTCAATAACAGTTACAATTAAATTACATTTTTTTAGCCATTAAATAGGTTTTTAAAAATGTAGTTCACTTTCACTTTCTTTCACTAAGTATGTGGTGCAGTCAGGTGGCCAGCTTCTCTCAAATACGTGGCCTATTCGTTCGTATTGCCGGGGAATGCCTAACTATTTTTAACAACGTCAAGTCGCGCCAATAAACGTATTCTGTCAGCGATATTCAAGTGTAAACACTGACGATGACGCTGCCAAGTAGGTAGGTACAAGTAAGTGCGGTGCATTTTTGCATGCCAACATTTTATATGACTTTCAAATGTATATAAATCTTCTGAAAAGCTGCGCATTTTAAGTTTTCCGTTGGTATAAACGAAAAAAAGCGAGCTAGTCTTCGACAAATGAAACCCTTTCCTCGCAGCTGCACAAGCTACACGAGCTTCCTTCTCGTAGGGTTTTTCCACGATGTTTTCCTGCGCGTTAGCCCGGCTGAACGTTTCGTTCAGCGCTACGCTAGCACTCGCGTGATGCGATGACGTCACGCACTTAGTCATTCTCCATGTGACCTAGATCGCTGTCGCCACGCGCGCCGCTCGCCTCGAGCTGAAATTTAAAGGTGCCTAGCAACCTAACAACCTACAACGGGGCATAGGCCCTCTCTTAGAGAGAGAGGATGGGAATAGTACCTACTGTAAACGGTGCAAACCTCTTTACAACTATCATTTTCTATCTATCATTTTCAAATATATAAATTACGTCACACATTTTTCGATTTCCCTCATTTTTCATCATTACAAATTTACCCTTCGACCAGATCTGACTTAGATATTACCTGCTTATCCGTTTTTATCCAGGTTTCTGTATTATTATAAAATATACTACTCTCTACGAATAAAGCCACAATTGAAGTCGTTCCAGTTAGGTATTATTATAAAAGATATACAACATTCCATGTACCTATATTATTAACAGACCATCGAACTTGGTACGGACCGGACAGCGGATTCGGTACGCTCCATACTATATCCGTTTTACGGGAAAGTGGTCTGGCGAACATCGATATCAACCCTTTATATGTCCCCACTGTAGGGGCACGGGTCTCTTCCTGCATCGCAGGAAGGTTAGGTTATACTCCACTACTGGGGTCAAGTCCGGGTTGGTGGAGGATTGTAAGACAGTGGCGGGCCTTACTGTCAGAAGTTATCAAGCCGCCCATTAGGCCTCTGACATGGCTTAACGACTGGCATTACATGACAGCCGGCACCAACATAATTAGTATTATTTCGTGTCCGCTCGGTCCGATGGTACGCCCCATCCGCTGTCCCGCCCGTACCAAGTACGGTGGTTTGTTAGTAGTATAAGGGTCGTCACGTATGCCGGAATTAACGATTCCGGACGCTGAGGTGTGCTGAAACCTTTAGATATATATTTCATTACAATATTTGATACTTAATGAATTATATTGTTAAGTAAATTAGCAAACGCTTATTACCCGTCGGGACTCAAATCCAGAACTACAGTAATGTTTTTATTTATTGCTTTATTTCTTGATACTTTGATTGCAAAAACCTATTTAGAGGCTAAACATTCCACCCATGCCCATGACTTGAACCCGCGACCTCTGGCTAACCGTGCCGGGCTCTCTCATCATAATCAGCCGGTACAGTCCACTGCTGGTCATGGCCTCTCCCAAGACTCGCCACTGAGCCCGATCTTCGGCTCTCCTCTTCCAGTCACTGACCACCGCTTTGCGAATGTCGTAAAATGCATAGTTATGCAATAGTGCCAGCGCTGTTTCCAACTGAGCTAATGGGCGACTCGTCGGCATCAGTGAAATTTCGAACCTCTTTACAATACTCTATGTATTACGTACTTTGATTGCACTAAAATTATACTATTTTTATTTTTAATGCACTAACCCGTGCTAAGGACAAATTTAAAAACCTATTTAGAGGCTAAAAATTTCACCCATGCCGGAATTCGAACCCGCAACCTCTGGCTATCCGTGCCAGAGGTTGCGGGTTCGAATCCCGGCATGGGTGAAAAAAAATTTAACCTCTAAATAGGTTTTTAAATTTGTCCTTAGCACGGGTTAGTGCATTAAAAAAAAAAAATAGTATAAATAGAGAATAATTTAACCTATGTTCCACTGCACACAGCCTTACTCTGAGAAAGAGAGGTTGGGTCTAATAACCTATACACCACAGATTGCTCAAATTTAAGCTTTGAGGTAGGTACCTACCTACAGTAGTATTGAGATACTATAGTTTTTTTACGCCTCTGTCAAATCTTTATTCTACCTCCTACGGTCGACTGGTAGAAAATGCTTAAGGCATTAAATCCGCCGCATTGTACGATTAATTTTTAAAATTTTAGTGCAAAAACCTATTTAGAGGCTAAAAATTTCACCCATGCCTTGGATTCGAACATGTATTGATGAGTATTTTTTTTAACTTACACGATGCGATTTTATTGTATTAGGTATGATAATTATTCACAATAACTCTCTCCGGGACTCATCATTCATGAGAGAGACACTCCCACTCTACTATCCACATAACCCAAGGTTAGCTGGAAGAAAATACTCATTAGTATTAAGCTCACCTTTGTACAAATATGCTTATTGTGCAAAAAAGCATTTTCTAATAATTATACAACACAAAATTCTTTAATTCGTTAACCATTACCTGAGTACATCTTAGACTACGTAAATCGACGATATCTACGTGGAAGTATAAAAATACCTGTAGCAATACCTAGCTCTTCACCAACTAGAATAGTGATGTAAAAATAGTGGATGAAATACTACAATTTACCAACAGAATGATCTTTAAGTACCTTATAACTACATACTCAAAAAAATCCCAAATTGAGAAAACACTGGTATGTCACGCCATTATACCAAACTCTCCAAAAATAGAACGCTTTTCAATGATTTCGCTGCATCTACATGATCGCGCACCATTCCCGCTCGGCCGAGCAAGAAACTACCTCAACACACGCGGCCGCCTGCGCCGGCGCAGATTTGACGCGGGCGCGGCGCGCGCAAGGCCACGTGACGTCGGCGCGGTCGTTCATCCGAGCCGGACCGTTTACGAACCACGAGGCTCCAAAAACTGTTTTAGGCCAATATTACACTATCATAGATATATGATCACAGATGTAGGACTCATATTTATATGAAAAATCTATGACAGTGTAATGTCAACATATGAATCATATTGTCTATGATCAGAAGTATGATCCTATTTGACAGCATGCGTACAATTATGGTGTCTAGAATTTGCAATGAGGCTGGATTAGTTAGGTAGGGTTTGCAGAAAAATGTATGATACCAAACATAATGCGATTTTTATTGAAAATGGTTGAGAACTTATTGAACTTACGTTTTTATTGAAATTTTTATGAATTATGATCATATTTCTAACTTCAGAGTTACTAGTAGATGATCCTTTGCACTGATTGGACATTTCAAATAAGTTTTTGTTTTGAAATGAATGACAATATACTTAATAATTAAGTATAATGTCGATATCATGTTTTAGTATAAGTAGAGCATATGTATACTTATTACCAACTAAGCAAAAAGACTCACAGATAAATTATTGTTCCGTATCCTGTGTTCATCTCGAATGTTTTTAATGTCCGAAACTCGAAATAATGTTTTATGTGTTTAGTATATAAGTGTAAGGCATCCGCTGAAAATCAGCGCCATGGCTCAACCATGACATAAAGCTGAGCGGAGACCTTTTTGGTACATACCTATATACGTATAATACTATTTTTATTTTAATGCACTAACCCGTGCTAAGGTAGAGCGCTAGCACGGATAGCCAGAGGTTGCGGGTTCGAATCCCGGCATTGGTGAAATTTTTAGCCTCTAATTAGGTTTTTAAACCTATATACGTGTTAAGTTTTATGTGAAGTTTGTCTTACTGTTATTTTATGTGCCAAATAAAGATTATTCTATTCTAATAGTTAAATACGTCTCCGTCCATGCGGAGGTACATTTTGCAGGACATTGTCTTCCAGTCTAAGTTCTTCTAGTACTATTTTAATGACTCCTATCTCTCGCAATCCACGGTCTAACCCTATATAAGACGTCGATTGTTCCTTTTTTTTTTTCTTTACTTTTTTTTTTCAACCTCAGGGAAATTACTATAATTGCGCTCATAGCAATGGAAAACGGGGCTAAATTGGTATGCATTTTCATAACCTATGACGTGGATATGACCTTTTAATGTAATACGCAATTAAAGAGCAGCATCATAGAAAAAAATCATCATAGAATTTGACATATATGACATCATATTTCTATGATGAATATATGACAGTCTAATACCGGCCTTAGGCCGACCTCCTACGTAAGCGGGCTAGGGAGAAGATTTTTTTAGGCCGACATTACATACCTATCTATTTTTATTTTCTTTTTGTATTCACTCACAAACTTTCACCTTAATAAGTGTGACAAATTAATAGAGTCAGGCTAGTAAATTTTGCAAATTCTTCAGTATTTCCTACAGATAGTACATTCACTCTAGCCTGCCGAACGGATACGCAGATATTATAAGGATTTGCCACCATCCTGACAAATTATAACCTCAGGCCACACGCTATAAATGTCCCATCCTGACTGCAGGACCCATCCTGACATTCAGAGAGATAATTTTGAGCTTAAAACTGAGGCACTGGATCTCAGTACATGTAAAAAAAATTAGGTAACAGGTATTGTATTGAATATGTTTATATTACTAAGCTTGTTTTTTTTAATTTCATGTCTCCGTCTATGGTTGCCTGGAAGAAATTGCTTATTCAATTCAATTTATTTCAACGTAAAGAATTTACATTCTGTTTGCTGAATGTCAAAGTACAATGTAATATGAAAGTGAAAGCCGCTGCCTTCGGGCCGTAATGTAGTATGAAAAAGGCAGCGGGAAAAAAAAACTCCACTCTGACCATCTTTTCTCAAGTCCTCTTAAATCTAATACATTAGATACCACCTATACGCATAAGATTCCATGATTGCCATTAATAACTTTAAATGCTAAAGCATTATAATTTTTTTTTTTTTACATAGGCCGTGAAAACAAGACAAGTGCTGCGGCCAGACACACGAACAACACTCGTTCACGAGCATAACGCAGAGGTCAGCCATCATCAGTCCCGACCATTTTGGAGGGAGATAGATGGCCCGGCCACCACGCCACCATTCGAATGACCTTTAGCAAACCTTTTAGTAATAAGGCCGCCATTTGTACTGTATTTTTTATATAATTTCTGTTACTGTAATTTCTGTGCACAATAAAGAATATTCTATCTATCTATCTATTTATTTAAGAAAAATCTGTAACTAGCTGTTGCCCGCGGTTTACCGATTCCCCCATGGAAATAAGAAAAACGTAGCCTTTGTGTTAATCCAGGGTGTCAGCTAACTCCAGCCAAGTTTTATCTCTGCCGGGTAGAGGCGTAGTTGTATCACACTAACACACATAGTGGATGCCTCATTTCAGTGCATATCAGATACATTAGCTCAGTTGGAAAGAGCGCTGGCACGGATAGCCAGAGGTCACGGGTCCGAGTCCCGGCATGGGTGGAATTTTTAGCCTCCAAATAGGTTTTTAAATTTGTTCCTTAGCACGGGTTAGTGCATTAAAATAAAAAAATAGTATAATCATGTGGGTACAGTGATATCGTTCCGATGTTAAAACTAACTGCAAAGTAGGTAGTCGGGGCTGTAAGTGATGCAATTTGCTTAAGCCAGATGTCGCTGCCTTTACGTAATACAGAGAATAGTGTAAAGGGGTTCGAAATTTCACTGATGCCGGTGAGTCGCCCATTGGCTCAATTGGTAGAGCGCTGGCACGGATAGCCAGAGGTTGCGGGTTCGAATCCCGGCTTGGGTGAAATTTTTAGCCTCTAAATAGGTTTTTAAATGGGATTTATTTTGTTATAAATAAAAACTGATTATTTGACAAAAAACCGAAACTATAGTTAGAAAACTGTCTTTAGTCGTTAATTAACATTAAAATGTATTATTGGATTAAAGCAGACTTGCGGGTACATATGGAAGCCATGCCTTTTAGCGTTATCTGTTAGCCTAGGCACCTATTTTGAAAATACATTAGCTGATAATACAACATATAATCTTCAACACACTAATTACTTATTAAAACATAGATACATCTCAAAAATTAACTGTGTGGAAAACTAGCATTATCTTCACTAGCTCCGTTGCCATCGGCTGTTTTATGCAAGTCATCTTGGTCAAGACTAAAGATGTGCCGGGGACAATGATCCCCGGTGTCTTCGTTCAATTAATTCCGCTTGTTATTCAATCCACGAATATACTGTCAATCAATCAAAGACTTTATTCAAAGTAGCACAGAAATTGCAACTTAACGAACGTTACAAGTTAAACTATGTATCCATTTCTAAATTTGGATCATTTTGAACAAAAAATGGGCAAAAATTCTGCAAAGTTACTCTTTTTAAGGTAAATTAACAGAGTTTACATAATTATTATATAAAACATAGAATTCAAGCACTGCATTGGCTTTAACTCCAAACATCATTGTCATCTAAATAATTCTTTAGTAGCCCTTTTGGATCTAAATAATCCTTTATGTTATAGTAGCCCTTTTGACACAAAGTGTTCTTTAGAAATTTTTTGAGCCGCGTTTCCGGAAGTCGTCAGGGATCTTATAGTAAAAAAAGAATTACCGAGTTTACTGTAATCTTTATTTAACGATATGATGTAGTTTTCTATAATAATAATGCAGTTTATAGACGTTCGGGTTAGGCCTTCTCCCAGAGGAGGGAGTCTGGAATCATCTCGCGTGCCCGGGGTTGGCAATTTCATGAGCGAACGCATCAGATACTCAAATTTCCGGAAAAGATAATAGTGGGAATTCCAAGACGGGTTTCCTCACGATGTTTTATAACAATGTATTTCTGTCCAAAAAAGGAATTTGGTGTGATCTTATGTCACAATAATCTCGAAGTGGCATAGGTATGTGCCGTGAAGAAACTGTGCTCTCGGCAAAGGGGCCTACCATAAAGGGGTACTACCATAAATTGTAATTTTATTAGAAAACTTTTATAGGCGTCTTAGCCTGCCGAGTTACTATAACATTTATGATCGTATGTACTGTGTTTAAGTAGTTAATTTACATTATGTATGAACCCCGGCTGGGGACAAAGCCCAGGTCTTGGATGTTTACATGTTTATTATGTCGTTGTTTCTGGTCCCCACGACACAGGGTATCCTAGTGTGGGGCCAGAAGCAATGTACTTATGTGCTTGTATGTAAATGTTATAGTTATGTCATTATGTAATATTTATGAAAAATAAAGACTCTTTTTAAACGAAAACCGTGAAGAAACAAGACTGTCACATATCTACCTCAGCGCTGAAAATTGCCAAGGAGGGATTTTCTTTTTATTGTTTTTAAATAAGTACTTCCCTAGTCGCTGGATAGATGGCGCTGCACTTGGTAAGTTACTGCGAGGTATGGAAAACCACATAATTTTTTTATTATTTCTCTTGGATTTTTGAGATCATAAAACGAAACTTACATTATGTAAATAACAATATTTAGTCAATCAATGTTTATCAATCGTGTCAAATCGTAAGACACGGCTAGTAACGTAGTCAGTTCAGCGCCATCTACACACGTCTCGAGAACTACTTTTTTTTTAATACTTAAAAAAGAAAATCTCCAATTGATTAAGCCCATAATTTATCTTTGAAAGAAAGCCACCCTACAGTGGGCCGTGCATAGGCTGCATTATTATAGGCATGCCATCTAGCCACGGCTCGAGCTCAAATTGTGCTGGTCAGCTACCAGGAAGTTGACTATCTAACAAATTCTCGCGAAAAGCTGACGCCGCGTTGGTTCGTTGTAAACAATCATACTGTGTTGCGAGCTGCCTGCCTTATGACATTTAACTGAAATGAAAAGGTTTTATTCAAAGTAGCGCAGAAACTGCGGCTTAGTTAATGTTACACGTCAAACGAGGTGTCCATTCCAAAATCTAGATAATTTTGGAGAAAAAAATTGACAATTAAACTCCAAACTTGTTATCTATCTTCTTCTATAACATAAAAATTAATTGCTGAATGTGTTGGTAAGCGCAAATCTCGATAGCAGCTGAACCGATTTCGCTAATTCTTTTTTTAGAATATTCCTTGAAGTACCTACAAGAATGGTACTTACTGAGAGAAAAATAAAAAAAAATTAAAGAATCGACTGTTAGGCGGTACGAAGTTCGCGGGGTCAGCTAGTTGATAATAAGACAAATGAGTAAGCCTTAGAGATAGATAGAAAGGAATGTTGCGTTGATTTGGACATGAGGAGAGGAGGATTAAGGAAGAAATGCTGACGAAACAAATATATCGAGCGAATTTGGATCTAAGGCGCGGTGAGGGACGGACGTACTTCGTACAAATAGGATAAAGGGCATGACTAAAAGTGCAACGACTAATGAACGTTGATGAAGCGAAGGTCACCTGTCAGGGTCGTGGCAGGTGGCAGTCTGTGGTCTCTGCCCACCCTTCTAGAACACAGGCGTGAGCTTATGTCATGGTTCGGTTTTTAAGAAAGTTGTTGAAAAAGTCAAGAGATTTATAGCACCTATTTTGGCCTCCAGTAACCAAATTTTGGCCCTTGCATCAGCGTGTTGAGGTGATTTACCTACCTACTAAAAGGCGATATTACACGATTTAATATTGCTTTCAATTTGGTTGGACCGTGTAAATATGTTACTCGTACAATGTTGAACGTTAAATAGGACTTTACATTAATATATATCGCTTTAACCATTACTACTTTACGTATATGTGAATTTTATTATAATCACATCATGTAATAGTCTACTTTAATGACTCCGTGTTATTGGCACTACTCCACATCAACGTGGGTTAGCTGGAAGAAAATACTATCTTGTATTAAGCTCAAAATTGTACAAATTTGTTTTAGTATACAATAAAGGATTTTCTTATTCATTCGTTCAACCATTGACCACATTACATGACCAATGAAAAGCTTCACTACCCACCACGTCCTGGCTGCAAGATCAGATTAGCCATATGCTAGCAAATGATTGCATTGTCATCCGAACTAAACAAATTAGCTAGCCCGCAGAGCAAAAAGTTGTGTTAGGCGCTCAGGTGTGCAAAAAAGTGTGCTAAAAATATAATAGTTATTATAGCATGAGGATTGTTCCACGTTGGTCACACCACACTCCGGTTTTGCCACACTTTTTTCACCTACAAGTCACAAGCATTGACGTAGCTAGAAGGGAATTCACACAAGGATGTTGGCTCACTGCTTATAAGCATTATGATTCGGTGTGGCAGGCGGGTTTTTCAGGGCCAGCCAGCCACTAGCACCCTGATACTTGTCCACCTGAGTCAGGGCTATATGACCGTACAGGAGACAGCCACGGCAAGAAAAGACGAATACTATATTTTTCTTCCCCCTCCTGCGGTTGAGTAAAAATGCTTAGGGTATTAATTTCGTAGTAATTACACTTGTTTAAGTGCAATGAAAGTATCGATATCAACCCTTGTATATGTCCCCACTGCTGGGGCACGGGTTTCTTCCTGCGTTGCAGGAAGGTTAGGCCATCTCCACCACGGGGGCCAAGTCCGGGTTAGTGGAGGATTGTTAGACAGTGCGAGCCTTACTGTCAGACGTTATCAAGCCGCCCATAAGGCCTCTGACTTGGCTTAACGACTGCCATTACATGTCAGCCGGCACCTGCGGCTTAACGTGCTTTGCGAAGCACGAAAAGGCTCGGAAAAATGCCACTAGCGGTAGTCACGGAGCGGTCACCCATCCTGCACCTTACCGCGCCTGATGTTGCTTAACTCAAGTGATTGATTCCAATCACTCGGTTCGACTAGGCCACGAGCGCTTCATAATTAATGAAAGCATTAATTATGTATATAATAAAAATAATGAATACCCAAATATAATAAAATTTATACTAGCGAAAATATGTAGGTAGATGTCCACCAACCCAGCGCTTGAAATTGCCAATCCACGATGGACACGGGTGGCCAATTAAACCCATAAGTACTCACTCAGTGGGCTGCATAAAAAGAAATTTATTGAAAACATAAAGTGTTGAATGGGTTTTATTGAATGAATAAAATCAGACGTGGACATGAGCACTTCATTTATGATTTAAAAAGTCCAGACGTATTGAGAACCTCTTCCATATTTTTGAAGTCAGTTGAAATAGAACTAGAAAACGTTTATTTGTTATCAGGGCACAATAATCACTTACCTACCTATAATACCTAATAGGTAATAAATTAATAATGTACCAGAGGCTTACAATTACTACATTTATGAAACACCATATTAATACTCGGTTTCACGCTGAATGACTAACGAAATGACAAGATACCTAGTTTCATACATTTGCTATGGCCTTCTTAGACAATGGCTGTACGAAAAAATATCGAGCAGTTACGGTCCACTGTGAAAGAGCTAACTGTCCGAACCTCTCCTAAGCTTCCCGCCGCACCAAGCGGCAACGTCTCCGAAAAACGAAAATAAAACGTAAAATAATTTAATAGACACATGCATTGTAGTAGGGGGACCATCTCGGGTCTCTCTCCTTCCCGTAGCCTCGTCTCTGTCGCGCCTTATCTATTTCTTTTTAGGGCCCTTACCTATTGGACAAAACTGTATCTATGGTTGTTACATAGGATTTTTTTTCTTTTATGGCGACGCCTTTTTGTAACCTTTTTAGTGGTGTGTTTTGTTTTTCGGCGGCCAGTATCGATTTTGATGACGTTTTGGTGTTCGATGTAATCTTTTGGAGGGTGCTTTTTTTTTGTTTAGTGCAAGGGTGCTTGACAAAATTAATTGTGGGTCTGTCAACAAAAAATATGGATCGGTGGGGTTGCCACAACTTGTTTTGCGTAGTTTACTTTATGGTGGTATTTTTTTAATACTAAGTAGTTTTAAACTTAATAACTCGCGATACTTACATATTAAATGGATGCAAGGCCGTTTTTTAGTATTGTTGATAATTTTTGTAGACTTTTAGTCCGGATAATTTTTAGTTTAGGTATTAGGTAGGTATGATAAAGATAATTTCACCCCAAATAAATATTAATTTTAAGACATATTTTTGTGTACAATAAAGAATATTCTATCTGTCTAAGTATTAGAAAGTAATAACGTTTTTCAAATATTACAAAATAAAGTAATATTCAGTGTTTAATTTAAGGAGGAAATTTCTGAATCAGACTTTAACGAATATTTTTCTTTCTTTGCAGTTGGCCATTGGATTGCTGTCATTGAATCTTTGAAGTCATGGTAAGTAATGAATGAATAATAGCTCGATACTTCATACTAATACCTAGCCGGTTAAAACCGATATTTTCCAGTAGGTATTCAATAAATTCATTATTAATATCGATACTGAATATATAGATAGATAGAGAACACTTTTTTGAATTTAAAAAGGTAAAAATGTCATAATGAATATCTATTAAATAATATTACCCCACTAAACAAAAGTGATATTTATACTAATATTTATTTAAGTGAATATCTTCGTTATATAGCATAGGGTAACTCTACCTACTTTTGGGTACAGTATGCAGTGCCCGGAGTTACGGAAATATTTCCAAAATTATTAATGCCCTATTGCATTATATTAGGTATGTAAAGTATTATTATTAAAGTATTCACTTATTTATGTAAATTGAGAGATATTTAAATATCTATATAGAACTTCGTGCTCTCCTTTGAACCGCCATAACAGTTGAATAAATTTATTATTTTTAACTACACCTACGTACTTACCTGGAAATACATTAATTAAATATCTGCAAGTTGAGATTATTCCTAGCGGCACCAGACAATATTTGGTTAAACGTTATTAGTATTAATGATTAACGATACTCAAACATAGTTAGTATATAGGTACTAAGCGGGTCTAATCGCGATTATTTATTTGGTAAAACGTAATTAGGTATGGGTAGACTGAAGTGGCGAGTACAGTCAATAAATATTGACGATATTATACAATCCACTTAGAATGTTCAGTGGCGTACAGAAAAACTAAATTCTGTTATATTACCATATTAGAGTGCGTCAGATTTGGGGGCATCCCCAAAAATTCTTATCTTAAGTGGTCAAAAGTGTGACGTCATGTGACAAGTGATGTCACATTATATGAATCTAGAATATTTAAACTCTAAGCGTCGGCTCTTCATCTTTAAAATAATAACAAATAAGTATAACTATGATGTATTAAATGTAAAAATTCGTTTATATCACTTTGTAATTTTGTCTGATGATAATTATGTCAAATTGTGAAACATATTTTTTCATGCAGCCTATATTCGTCTTACTGCAGGGCACAGGTGTTCTCTCAGAGAGAGAGTACGGGCTTAATTCGCACGCGTGCCCACCGCGGATGGGCAATTTCAAGCGTTGAGGTATTTCAACACATCAGACACTCAGGTTTCCTCAAGACGTTTTCCTTTCCGGTAAACGTGTTTTGTTTGCTGTTTATGTTATTAAATAAAATTAAAAGGCTTACCTATTATGACACTTACTGAAAATCAGCGCTGAAGGCTTGTCCATCAGCATATTGCTGAGTCAATTGCCATTTATAGCAGCAGTGACAGTGACCTTTCGTTTTTCTTAGTTCTTTTTGTTTTTTGTGAATGTTATGTTTAGTAATATGTTTTAAATTTGTTACTGTGGCGTGTGAACTGTTTCTATAATAAATGTTTTTCTTCTTTTTCTTCTATGAATAATTTCGATAGTGCTGCCTTAATTTAACAATTTCTAATTTTTTTAATTATCAACACCGAACGAGGAGGATGGTCACACGAAAGTCGCCATCAAGAAGGAGAAATTCACGTGACCTTATTTATGGCCCCTTACTAATACGGTTACCAAATATGATACTGATATAATACGAATATTAATATATCGAATCCACGTTTTGTAGGTATTCTTGATATTCTTTAATCGTTCAAGACACGCTTTAAATTCCTTGAATTTAAACTAAACATTATTGAATACCGTTATGATATATGATAGATAATCTCTCTATGAGAGAAGGCCTGTAAAAAAATAAAGATATTTAACTTCTACCTAAATTATATCTTCAGGATGTACACTGATAATAAAACCACTTGTAAGCAAAAAATATGCTCAATGTTATTTTTCCATTTACATGATAATATATTATGACCGCGTCAAAATTCAAGATTGTCTGGAAAATTAAAAATAAAATTGAGAATTTTAAACTTTTGCTCATGACGAGCGATTTAATTTATAATTATCGAAGAAACGACTGTCAGAGTTTAGGTAACATGTAGTAGGTAGTTCAGTTAAGGCTACGAAAATGTAGATCATTGTTCAACAGGATCTACCTCACCGGGTTACCGACGCACATTTGGTGCACAGTGAATAAAATGACACGTGTAAGATTTGAATTTGAAAAAATCATGAAAAAAATTTTTTCTCGGGATTTTTGATTTTCTTTCTTCTGAGATATACTCTAGAGGCATTTATTAAAAAAAACTCCCTTATCAACTGGTTTTATTATAATTCGGAACTTAGAGGTGATATTTTTAAATAGTATAATATTCTTACAATTTATAGTGTAAAAATAAGACTACGTACCATTTCTTGCAAAGTAGTTTTTCAAATGATCTTCAAAAGGATCGTGATCAACTTAAATTCTATATTACTGCGTTTAAGTAAAACAATAAATAAAAAAAAGTTGTTCGGATAAAGCTTCTCGTTACAGTAACACCCTACAATATAGTGTGTTATATTACAGCCCACGAAAATGAAGCTGTACTCTCAAATCTCGGAAAAAGACGAACCTCGTGCGATCATACTTTTGAACGAAAACTCTTCTGTAAAATTAAAAAGTTCTCGCGTTCGAAATTGGAACGCGCCCGCGCCGGGGTCAGTGCGCACGCGACACCGCACAACCGTTATGTCTCGACGGCGTAACGCCAAAACTATAGCGCTCTCGCTCCAACGCGTGCCGCCTACCCACTCCCCCTCGCCCAGTGAGCAGAGTACTTTGACCGAGTAATTTTGATACTTTGTCTGGTTTTTTTTTGGAAACCCGGATTTGTAGTTTTTTGCACTGGTCGTAGTGTTGCCACCTCCGGAAAATAACGTCGGTTATTTTAATTTTGTTAATATTTTGTTAATGGTCTTTTATTTCGCACACTGTAATAATTTTATGAATACAACCATGTGATTTTTATCCAATAATAATCATAAATCTATCTAATCTCTCTATGAGAGAAGGCCTGTAAAAAATAAAGATAGTACCTTCTACCTAAATTATTTCTTCAGGATGTATAAGTATACAGTGATAATAAAACCACCTCTAAGGAAAAAAAAAATGCTCAATGTTATTTTTCCATTTACATGATAATATCTTATAACCGCGTCAAAATTCAAGATTGTCTGGAAAATGAAAAATAAAATTGAGAATTTTAAACTTTTGCTCATGACGAGCGATTTAATTTATAATTATCAAAGAAACGGTTGTCGGAGTTTAGGTAACAAGTAGTAGGTAGTTCAGATATTTATCCAATAATAATCATAAAGTTAAACATTAACATAATTTTTATATACATTATATTATATACGAATCTATTATTTTATTATTCATAGATGTATCTTTTTCACACTTTTGTATGCCTTAAGCTCGCCGCATTGTCATTGTTATGTTCATAGTAAACAATAAACAATAAACGTTATTTATTTGAATCCGGATTAACTTAGCCGATTTACCAATAATGTGTAGTGCTTACGAAAGATTTCGTTTGCAATAAACATAATAATCATAAAATAAAATCTCTTTTTAAGCCACAACCAAAAAAAATATTCCTCATTTCACCTTGATCCTACAATTAATAAATTATTTGTATTTAATTTTCACGGTCAACACTGAGAGTGTTAAGCTAATTTGTATTCTTATAAAGCATGAAAAGATTCAGCCTAATTATACTAAGACCATTGAAAACCAAAATATCTTACGCTGTTTTCGGCTCATCTCGGCACCTTTCTTAGCAACAAGGTTAGCTCTTAGCTTAATTAATTTCTAATATCTAAAAATTCTTATCTTACGTGGTAATAACATCTATATTATCACCGTATTGTAATATTACATTTCTAGTTGTCTGCGTATATGTAAGTCTAAAAATGCTGTGTATACCTTTGATTGGCATAATCGATTGGCTAGCCCTAAGTCACATTTAGTATAAGCTTTATCATGTTTGCGTGCTTGCTGTTGGTGTACCTAATGAATAAAATAAAAAAAATAAAAAAACAAGGGAACTTTAGGCGTTCCTAAAATATTTAAACTCAAAACATAACTTCAGCTAGAGGCAAACAACCGTGCCAAATTAACTTTATTCCGCTTGTTTTTTTTTCGAAACACTTAATATTTAATACAGTAACTTTTGAAACTTTTATCAGTATAAAAAAGGTTGTCACTGACCCAAGAGCTGTGAGCGTGAGTTAATTCCTTGAAACGATACCAACTGGGTATCGTCCCAAAACATTGCTCTTCGTAAATCGCAATCAGTAAATTGTTCTCAGTGGGATACTCTAAGCGATGAGTTAATTCACTTTATTAATTTGTGTAGTTTAAGTTATTGTTATTTGTGACTCATCCTGTTGTACTATAGTAACAAATAAAAAAAATAAAAGAAAAACTGAAAAGACTATCAAAACTTCGGAACAAACGATCAAACAAACGAATCGTTACGAACGTCGTTAGGAACGTTAGGAACGTCGTCTGATGAGTAGAGTAAAGCGTGATGACCACAAATAGATTTTTTGACTATTCTTAAACACTTTTTGTACTCAGGTTATAATAAAAAAATGGTCCTGTTATTTTCACCAACCTCAATTTTCAATTTGGTTTGTAATATATAAAAATTCAAGCTGTGTATTTTAAAGGAATATCTACGCAAATAAATATCGGCGTGCAATAAAGATTTTTCTATCCATTTAATATCAATTTCAAATTTATTTTAATCAACGAACATTACAGACTGACCAAATTGCGATGTAGGAAACATTTTATATTGAGAATAACTTATACAAAGAACAATTTAACTACCAAACGTAAATCACTTAAAATGTAAGGCAAATCAAACTCATTGTGTATTTGCCTTACAGTTTACGTTATTTATGTTTGGTAGTTAAATTGACCGTTGCAACTTCACAATAAATTTTAGCAATTTTTATTTGTAGTGCTTACAATAACGTTTATGCCACAACACATTCTTGATCACAAAAAAACCTTATTTTAAATACTGGATCTGTTTAAAAACTTTTTCATTAAAATCCCAACTCCAATCACTATCCCAACATGTAATTAAACATAAATGTAATTACACCTACGGAACTGCCGTAGTAACCAAATGACATAAGGTCTGATAAAGATTTTATCAGACCTTATGTCATTTGGTGTGTGAGTTACAAGATCTATAATCTTAGGTTAATAAATATGTGTATAATCAAGCCGTATGTGGCTCTAAATTTACACAAAAAATAAAAATACAAGAAATGTTAATCATAAATAACTATACAAAAACTCCTATACAACTCCTTCTTCAACTTCCATACAAATCAGTTCTTTTGATCCCAAACTAGGATACCCTCTGCAATGATAACCAGGCGAGGAGATCAAAAATATGAAAATACACTCAGAGTGAAGCCATTAATTTAAATGTACGGCGGCGTAATGTATGTTAGCTGAATTATTTATTTAGGGAAAGCTTGTATGAATTGTAGTATAAAATTCAGTTTGTTTCCAGAACACTGTTTCAGTCTCCGATTATATTAGAATAAGTTTGCTTAATTGCCTTGCGATTGCTATAAAAAGTTTACATTTAACGGGCCTAACAAAGGATTTCTTGTGAAATCTAGCTATCATAAGATTCGTTATTGTAGAGCTATCATCAACACCACAAAATGAAATAATATTCAATTAGATAAAAATATCAGTAAAATTTAATTTATCTGATAGCTTTCAGAGATGTGTTAATGCGTATAAATACAGCCACGAGAGTGGTAACGACCAGTTTAACTTGATCTCTGGTTTCATAATAGTCAGTAAGAAGATAATCGACCATTATGAAAGACCTTGACTACACATAGCAACACTGTTCAGTCCGATCTATTTATAACCGGCACATTAATTAAGTCAGTCAATTAGTGTACTGACTCGTTGTTTTATTCATTCATACTTTATTTTTTTTCTTTACGTCTGTACTTGGGCGATTCGTTTCGCCTTGGAACTCTGTAAAGAAGCCACTGGAAACACAACCTTAATTACGAGCACCTTGAACTTATAATCGCTTGTAAAGTGTTTTGAGCTTTTCTATTTATAGTCTTCATTTGTGTGGACGTCATACTGATAGCATAACGTCACTTTCTGCGATAAAAATAGATGATTAATAGTGATTATCACAGTTATTATGTGATTGTAGAACTTGTATGAATGGTACGAAAGCAGAAAGGCAATTAGTTTTAAAGTCTTTTTTGAACTAAACACCCGTAAGTAGATCCGGCCTAAAAGTCTACAAAGTTTTAAAGTTGATGATCCTACATGGTTAAAGTCAACTATCCCCAATACCAACGTTTTTAGAAAATATTTTAAGCAAACTCGATTTTTTGATCAAAGGTCTTAATTCATTTATTCTACGATTGTGTCCAATATAGCCATATCAATTAAAATTCAATTGCAATAATGAAATCAAATATTAAACAGGGAGCTGTATCTTTAAAAATAACTAGAAGTAAATTTAAAATTACTAATTCTTATTCTGCTTCAGGCTATATTAGTCCACTGCTGGACATAGCCCTCCCCTAATGAGCGCCATAGCGCAAGGTTGTGCCATCATTGGGGGGTAGTGCCCATAATCCCCACGCTGGGCATGCGGGTTGGGGATCGCAGTTCGGTGGATTTGTACTGCAGGGGGCGCATTACTAATTATTAGGCGACTATTAGGTAAACTGTAATAAAATAATTGAAACATAAAACATATTGTGGTGCCATTGTTATTATCTATTTTCAAAATAAGAAGCAGATCTTAATATCTCATCAAATTTTTAAGTAAAAAAACAAAACAATACCTTTAGTATCAAGACCGTTCGGTCGTTCTAAAACGATCAAATTCAAGTTTGGAACAAAAAGTCGCCCACTATAGCCTCTCACCTTCTCACTCCCATTGGCCCTCCCCTCGTGTGAGTGAGACAACGCCCGTCGACTCTTGCGACTGTGCGAAAGAGGACGGTGCATTGAACTCTTGTCCGAAAAGATGAACTTACCGCGGTATCTTCGTCTCTCTCTATCAAAATGAATTGTTTTTACAACTTTTTTTTAATTTGCACAGTTTTTCGTTCGGCCTTTCTGTCCTGGGCTCTTATTTTTCGTTCCATAATTGGATTAGACTAGGTGAGTACCTTTTGACATTAAATATTTCTATAACTTGCTTTATGTTTTGTGTTTTAGATTCGGTAAATTTTGGGGTACCTATGTTTGGATTGTTACTTTATTTTTTACAGCAAAAAATACGTTCTTAGTCAGCAGATGTTGCTGTCAGCACTAAAAGCAGTATTTCGTGTAATTTTGAGCAGAAACTAGGTCGACGGTAAATACACAATTGAACAGTAACAAATTCAAACCGATCAGCAGAAATGTTCAAATTGATAGGCAGACAAGTTCAAATTTTTAAACATAATTTTTTTCCTCCAAACATTTGTACTAAATACATATATATCTACCTACCTTCATAAATTCACGCCTCCATCCCAAAGGGGTGGGCAGAGACCAGAGTCTGCCACTCACAGGTACCTACCTAATTAATTTGCTGAGCATGTTTCATTTCTTTTATTTCTTCGCTGCAGAAGAATAAAGAATTAATGCATTTATTTTTTGCCACACAGACATATAAAAGACGTAAAATAGAACTATTCTGTTGAAAAAAAAAAATATGATGCTTTATAATTTATTCTTGTAATTAATGTGACAATTAGACTTTAATTTTTTTTATTTCTAAACTTATTAAATATTTTTATCTGACCACGTGGTCAGATTAAACTCTAATATTTATCTATTTCGTTAAATAATATCCATTATTTTCTTTTTAATGCACTAACCCGTGCTAAGGACAAATTTTAAAAACCTATTTATCTAATATCAAAACCTATTTTTTGTTCGTACATTCATTGCTTCTTTCATTTGATCATTCATTCATGAGAGGCTAATATCCGTTGTAAATTAGTAAACAATTTCAAAATAATTAAATATTTATAAATCCTCTTATAAGTTTCTATCTTTACAGGTTTACCTACTCCTAATGCGATAGCATACACTATAATTGTAAAGCTTCAATATTAAATTAATTCCGGACTCACTCACCTACTTAGGTAGGTACCTGGTCGGACTATTTCACCGAAAAATCAAGCGAGTAAATTCGAAATTAATTTAATAATGTGTAGTGCTTACTAAAGTTTTATTACATAAAGCTTCAATGAATAATCGCGGTTTTCACGCAGTCTCACTGATGCTTTCACAGCTCAGTCATATTGTGTCAAAGTCCTGATAGGTATGGAGGATCCGGGTTGAATTCCCATTAGACTAAAATAATGGAATAGAATAACTCTATTCCATTCCAGTTTGGGCCCCCAATTATAAATTATATTTAATTTTCAGTTTAAATAAGAAATTTAAAAAAATGAAAAAATGTAAAATGAAAATGATTATTTTTAACCATAAAATTAATCTTAAAGTAGTCTAAATAATCTGTAATCAGAGTGCTAAGATTACGAGTTAGTTTACTTACACTAGGTAGGTACTCGTAGGTACCTATGTGCAACTCAACCTATGTAAAATAAATAACCTGTGATACAGACAGTAAATTTCAGTAAAAAGCCCGTCGAATTATAGAACGTATTACAGTTCATAAATTATAGCTGTAAACCACTATTTTAAAGTACCTAAGTACTTTTTAATATACCTAGACAGCAAAAGTTTGTACTCTCAATTCTATGTTTCAAGATTTTTTTGTGTATACATACAATGTTTTAACTGGACTCTGGCAATTAAAATTTTTTTAGCCATGGCAATTCGTATGAAAAACAGAAAATAATTATAAAGAAACATTTGCCTCTTTAAAAAGGTATTAAATAAGATTGTCAGGTTTTGCGTTATTTTTATAACGCAATTGCAATTTTAATTTATTTTTAACGCAATTTATTGCGTTACTTTGTTTGGTGAATTTGGAACACCCTGTATCATCAGAAACAACAAAAATTAAAAATAATTAATGAAGTGAATTAATAAGTCAATTAGAACGAAAATACCTATGAACGAACAAATGAATGAAGCAATGAACGAACGAAAGAATTAATGAAGCAACAAACGAATGAATACCTAAAGTAATGAACGACCAAATAAATAAAATGAGGAACGACAAACGACCAACAATGAACGAACTACCTAATGAAGAATGAATGATCAAATGAAAGAAGCAATTAATGTACGAACAAAAAATATAGAAGGATTAAAGTAAAGAAAAGTTAATGAAGCAATAAACAGATAAACAAACGTATGAAGAAATAAATAGACAAATGAAATAAGCAATGAATAAACAAATTAATTAAGCAATGAACGAACGAACCAAATTGATAAAGCAATGACCGACCAAACGAACGAATGAAGCAATGAACGAACAAACGAATGAATAAACCAATGAACAAACGAAAGAAAAAATGAATGAAGCAATGAACAAACAAATGAATAAATTAATAAAGCAATGATCGATCAAACAAATGAATGAAGCAATGAAAAACAAATGAATTAAGCAATAAACCAAGAAAGATATAAAGTGATAAAGCGATGAACGACCAAACAAATGAATGAAGCAATGAACCAAGAAATATATAAATTGATAAAGCGATGAACGACCAAACAAATGAATGAAGCAAAAAACCAAGAAAGATATAAATTGATAAAGCGATGAACGACCAAACAAATGAATGAAGCAATAAACCAAGAAGGATATAAATTGATAAAGCAATGAACGACCAAACAAATGAATGAAGCAATGAACCAAGAAATATATAAATTGATAAAGCGATGAACGACCAAACAAATGAATGAAGCAATGAACCAAGAAATATATAAATTGATAAAGCGATAAACGACCAAACAAATGAATGAAGCAATAAACCAAGAAAGATATAAATTGATAAAGCAATGAACGACCAAACAAATGAATGAAGCAATGAACCAAGAAATATATAAATTGATAAAGCAATGAACGACCAAACAAATGAATGAAGCAATGAACCAAGAAATATATAAATTGATAAAGCAATGAACGACCAAACAAATGAATGAAGCAATGAACCAAGAAATATATAAATTGATAAAGCGATGAACGACCAAACAAATGAATGAAGCAATGAACCAAGAAATATATAAATTGATAAAGCAATGAACGACCAAACAAATGAATGAAGCAATGAACCAAGAAATATATAAATTGATAAAGCAATGAACGACCAAACAAATGAATGAAGCAATGAACCAAGAAATATATAAATTGATAAAGCGATGAACGACCAAACAAATGAATGAAGCAATGAACCAAGAAATATATAAATTGATAAAGCAATGAACGACCAAACAAATGAATGAAGCAATGAACCAAGAAATATATAAATTGATAAAGCAATGAACGACCAAACAAATGCATGAAGCAATGAACGAACGAACGGAAAAAAAATAATGAAGTAATGAACGAACAAACAAATAAATTATGAAGCAATGAACGGAAAGATAAATTCAGCATAGTACGAGTGACCGAACAACCGAATATCATTTTACCAAACAAATGGTATCAAATGGTGGATTGATGTGGTCAACTTCTCTTCTAGATCTCTACTTATGTATGGAATTCATATTATGTGGTTGTTAGCCGCCGTTAGATCAACAAATAATTAACTAATAATCTTTTAATAATTAAATTAAGTTCAATTAAGTGGTCTGTCAGGATCGTGGCAAGTGGCAGTCCCGGGTCTCTGCCTACCCCTCTGGGATACAGGCGAGGTTATGTTTATTATTCCGCGTTAAAATTTAAAAAGCGCGATTAACTTGGAACGTTGTATAACTTCTATAAAAAATAATAAACTGGAACGACTTCAGGTGTTGTTTTATTTGTAGATATTTGTAGTAATGTTAAAACAGAAAACTGGATAAAAAACGGAGAAACAGGTAAAATAGTCAGATCAAAGGGTAAAGTAGTAGTAACGAAAAATGAGGGAAATCGAAGAATGTGCGACGTAATTTATATATTTGAAAATGATAGATAGAAAAAGAAATAAAAATGGTGTGAAGAGGTTTGCACCGTCACAAACTGAAATGAAATGAAAAGGTTTTATACAAAGTAGGACAGATACTGCGGCTTAATGAACGTTACAAGTCAAACTAGGTGTCCATTTCAAAATCTAAATCATTTTGGAGAAAGAATGGACAAAAAAATCACAATGTGACACAATGACTTTTTTAGGTAAAGCTTTCTTTTTTAAATATATAATAAATCCTGTTAAGTATTAATTTTGTATATAGTTATAGGAAAAAATATTATTTTATTTAGTATATTCGTGTTTTTTTACTATTATTATTGTAAAAAAATAACAAAACTTAAAAAAATCAATTAAAAAATTAAAGGCCGAGTGATCATTAAAAATTTATCCTTTTTTTGGTTAATTTGTAGTGACGAAAATTATTTTGTACTCGGATTTATTTTTATTCTACGAGATAGTATATTTTGTTCTTAGTGTAACATTTCTTTCACAGTGTAAAAATAATTGATTTGAATGCCTCTTGGAGTTTTTTGTCAAATGATCTAGATTTTGAAATGGACACGTAGTTTGAATTGTAAGTATATAACGTTTAATAAGCCATAGTTTCTGCGCTACTTTAAATAGGTAAAAACTATTCATTTAATTTCATAAAGTTCATTTCATTTTAGGGAACTTTTAAATCCCAATTGGAATCCAGGTTCCAATATAATTAACTTCCTACTCAATATAATCATACTAGAATTTCCAGTTAAAACTAATGTCAAACTACTTTGTTGGTCTAGAGAGGTATCACGTATGTTTACCATGACGGGGGTCGTTGGTTCGATTCCCACTGGGTGGTATCTAAAACAAATAAGTTATCAAAATCGTCTAGGTAAGAACTCGAGAGACTTAGCACGGCCGCCGAATGAATATTCTTATTTTTTAATGGGATGCCAATTTGTTTTAAGTGTGAATTCAGATAGTATTTAAGCCCCATAAAACAACAATTGTCGCAAATGAATAAACTTTAACCGTATTTCCCGTATGTTTTGTTTTCTTTAAAAATATCATCAATAAAATTTATTTAAAAACCAATTTAAAAAAATGTACAAACACGAAAATTTGTATCTTTTTATTTTGCGCTCAGCGACTCTGTAATTAAGTTTTTATCCCTTAACTTAAAGTTCCAAGGCTTTTGCTGAAAATCAGCGTCGGCAGTGGAGCATGTTCCCTGGCAACTTTAAGCTGAGCATAAGGCCTTTTGCCAAATTTAGTTCTTAAGACATTTTCTCAGTTATTGTACCTTGTTTATTTATTTTTTTGTTGGCAATAAAAACATTTCACTTTCACTTTCTTTCACTTTCAATTTTAGAGGCTAAAAATTTCACCCATGCCGGGATTCGAATCCGCGACCTCTGGCTATCCATGCCAGCGCTCTTTCCGACTGAGCTAATGGGCGACAATTTATTTGTTTACTAATACCCCTGAAGATGTATTAAGCTTGCCTAAAACACGATTCAAAAAATGAGTGAAGTACCTATTTGTGCCAAAAGGGCTACTATAACATAAAGGATTATTTAGATGACAATAATGTCTGGAATTAAAGCCACTACAATGCATGAAGTGTATGTTATATAATAATTATATAAACTCTGTTAATTAAGTAACCTTCAAAAGACTGAGTTTGGAGTTTTTTGTCCATTTTTTCTCCAAAATGATCTAGATTTTGAAATGGACACCTAGTTTGACTTGTAACGTTCATTAAGCCGCAGTTTCTGCGCTACTTTGAATAAAAACATTTCATTTCTTTGCACTTAACTAAATTTACAATAAAGCGGAATTAATGTCTTAAGAATATCTTAATATCTAACTGGAATAAGCCCCAGGGATGATGCGGCTGGACGGTTGCCGAGTGAAGTAGTATAGTATTGGGAACTCTAGGACACTTTTCCGTCGTGAGAGGCTCACTGCGTTCGCCGTCACTCCTTCAAAGTGTCCTAGAGTTCCCAATTACTATTGTGGGAAATATGCAATCGAACCATTTCATTACTTTTTATCTAAGACCTGATTAAACTTTAAGGAATATTAGACTAAAAAACAACTTACTGAAACTGGATACTGGGTTTTCTCGCAACACTAATAACATACTCGGTTGGCACTTTACACAAAGCATTATGGTAAATTATTAACTCTCGAGTATACATTATAAGCGTTCAATATATTGTGTTTAGAAGGTACTTAATTTACGAATGGAAATTTATAGTTTCGTTGTCACCGTAGGTATCCACTAAAATTTCCTCAAAAACTTAGTTTAAGACATAATATCTGGAGTAATTTTGATTTAGTTATCACCGCTAAGGTTTCCACCAAAATTAATCCGAGCTCCTCACAGAATCGACCGCTTATACTGGGCTCAAATGAAGAGTGAATCTAAGTTGAAAGTCTGCATTTCCGCACAAAGAGAGTTCATACAACGATTACGACAACTACCAAAGCAAACGTCACTCACCACACAGACCTTACATACGTCAACATTCAAACATTGGTAATGTGTAGTAGTGATGAGAATTTGCAAGCGCAGCACGAGCACAGGTGAGGATTGTTTGTTAGCCGGCTATCGCATTGCACGGTTTCGCGATAAAATGCAAACTAATCAAAACACATTAATCTTCTTGTGCGACTGAGAACAACACAAATACCGTTGACTGCCTGGATGGTCTAGCGGTATCAAGTTAGACTACCAAACCAGAGGTCGTAGGTTAGATTCCTATCGGAGGCCGTCATACTTTCATTTGTACAAATGATCTCAGTCTGGGTGTTTTTCCATGTTTATCCTTGTCTGGTTACCATAGCACAGGGTATCCTAGTTTGGGACCAGATCAAGTGATTGTGATGTGTGAAAGTTATTATTACTATTCCTTAACATTTGAAGCATTAGGGTTTATGACGCAATAGTTCATTATTACTTGTTAGTGATTGTAGTGCTCTATGGTACTGTGGTGTGGTGATGTGACTTTTCGCTGACTCGCACATATGGGCAGTTCTCGATAAATACGGTATAAATCGTCTCGTATATCATGTTAGGACCTGTAGATGTGCGAAGCGCTGATTAATTGCTGATGAAAATGTCTAGTCCGGAGGGCCAGGTGGTCCAGAATTAAAGTATACCTAGGGCTGTCACAGTTACATAATAACTTTCAGTATAAGCAAAGTTTATTTTCTATCATCACGTTATTTATTATTAAAGATACCTACCAGTTTTAATAAGCTATTTATTAGTATGACTACGTATATTGTCTATCTATTCTACTACAGGCTAATATTATACGTTTACTCAAATATGTAATTATAGGATAGAAATGGGTTGGAATGAAAATATTAAAATCGATTTCCACAACCAGACGTGACAAAGGGTCAAGAACGAACTTGTCATAACCTGATTCCGATTTCATGTTTTTAGTACTTCATGGCTATCTTACAGGGCCGCGTTTCATACATAATACTAGAATTTATAGTTTATGTACCTACAATTCGATGTAGGTACATTGCGTAGTCGAATCTTCATACTGGTTAATCTGTGAGATAATCGCTATGCAATGTATTTTCGAATCGAATTTTCATAGTAAACCATGATTATTATAGTTCTATAAAACAGGCGTTAGTCGTTTAGTTATACTACTAAAATACTATAGTCATACTACTAAAAGACTAATATGTGTGCTTAACTTCCACATATATGTTAGGCAGATGTCCACCGGTCTGTTTATAAGTGTTCTCTGGTGGTCTTCAGATTCTGATAAGGGCCTGCTGAATCAGAATTTTTGCGGAGTTCTTGTGTGTGGGTAGAATCTGTGAAAGTTGTCTAGGGCTGTCACATTTGTGTACATATTTATTTTCCAATTCCCGTTGTGTACAAAGTCTCTTTTCACTCAGTCATATCAATGCTTCAAATGCTTCTTCTTTTAAACAGGGTTAGACATGATTTAGTGAAACGTTGTTTTTTCTAAAACTTAGCTTAACAGCAACTTAGTACTGAGATTGCTTTATGTTAAGTATAGATTACGATTCATACTTTGTTCCGATTTCCCAATTTAAAGAACAGCAACGTAAGGATAATATTTAAAATTGTAACTATCACCTACAAATATTTATGATGCTTGAGTAAGCATTGTATTTTTTAAGGCAACTGTAAAATTCTATTGAACACATTTGTGCGCTTGGTTTTATTAAATAATATTTTTTACCATGTGAGTTTGACAGCCCTGACTGATATCATGTTCCGACTTGTTTCCATGTGTAAAGTTGAATATGTGTAGGTAAAATATTGAAACGAAAGCATTTTCTCGCCTATAAAACGTGGTGCATTTGTTTGATCAATTATATTCAGCTTCAGTAACATCAAGAGATCAACACTCCAGAAGTAATCCAGATCTACATACAAAAATGTGAGTAAGTAACCTTCTTTTTTTTATATTTTGTTTCCAAATTGGGACCTCGCTACGGACCTGGCCTTTGGCCCGCCGGCTGGTGACAATGAGGACTTCATTATCTTGGCTTCTAATGACTTGGAACACCAAGTCCTCGTCCGACGTGATGTTCCACTGTGGGGTGGTCCGGTGGTGACTTGGTGTATCTCGTGTCAATCTTACAATTTTGCCCCTTGTATTGTAGCTATTATACACTGTTAATTATGTACTTGTCATTTCTCAGAGTTAATCCAGTAATTAAAGTTTCCTCTCCCATTTCATTACACTTCACCGACTATGCGTATTCAAGCTGACTTTGTTTTCTTATTGCGGTTTTTCCTCAGGTCGGACTCAGAGGTTGAATCGATATACACTGAGCAGCCGCGTGAAAAGAAGCAACGTACTGCACCTGCACCTGTGCCTAAGCGCCGAACAACCGCTGCAGCGGAAAATTCAAAGTACGTGAGTCGTTTTTTTTATGGGTCATTTTTATATTGGTCTCACTGCAGGGCAAAAGCCTTCTCTCTGAGAGAGACTGCGTGGCTTTCTTTGCAAGCGTGCTCACTTCCGTGTTGTTTTTATGGTAGTTTATTTTTTCAACGTGTTTTCCTACCAATCTAAAACCCGATTTACACTTCAATAAGTACAGTGGTGAGTTAACTTGCATCGTCGTCGAGTTAAGTTGCTTTTGTCGTTCAAACGCCGTTCAAACTGCAAACGCGACTTAACTCGCCGACGATGCAAGTTAACTCACTACTGTACTTATTTAAGTGTGAATCGGGATCAAGGTAGACATGGCAGCAACTGAATAATGATTCAATTATTCATCCAGTCGACCTATTAGTCAGACTGCTTCTTCTAGCCCTACTTTCATTGTCAATATTGAATAATTGCGTTACAATTGAATGAGTTCATATTTTCTCCAATTGTACCAATTATAAAGGTATGGTTTAAGGTATGGTATTTAGTATTGTAAGTAGTGGTATATTATTCAGCGAGAGCGTGACACGATAACCAACACACTGTCTTATTTAATGTTGACATTAAAACTAAGGGCTATAATATGTTACATCTAACTACAGTTCATGTAGCATTGAAGTCATTTTTTGTTTTTTTCTTGCATGCAGGTCTAAAAAGAAGGTGGTGAAGGGGCGTAAGACCAGCGAGTTCGACCTATTCGGGGTGCTCTCGGATGACGACGATGACGTGTTGGCAACTGCATCTCATCACTCCGTCACATCCTCGCTCACCACAAAGGTCGCTGACGGCTCTCTGCGACGGACTGCACCTCTAGAGGGGGAGTACTTTGTGGAAGTAAAGGTGTATCTCACGCGGGACGCTAAGCAGCAGGACCACTGGAAGAAGGCCCAGTTCCTGCTGAAAGCGCAGCTCGACCGTGGGACACCTGCGTGGGACCAGCTCCAGGGCTTCATCCGACGCGTGAAACCGCTGTTTAAAGACTCCGAACCCACATTTTATGGTGACGCAGTTAAATATAAGTAAATCGTCGCTGTAAAATGCCTGTTAGGTGTTTTACTATTGTATTATTATGGGTCATAGGTTAGATTAGGTTTTAATTAAAGGCGGGTGGTGTCCGTCTTGTGAAGGAGCGTAAGACCAGCGAGTTCGACCTATTCGGGGTGCTCTCGGACGACGACGACGACGTGTTGGCAACTGCATCTCATCACTCCGTCACATCCTCGCTCACCACAAAGGTCGCTGACGGCTCTCTGCGACGGACTGCACCTCTGGAGGGGGAGTACTTTGTGGAAGTAAAGGTGTATCTCACGCGGGACGCCAAGCAGCAGGACCACTGGAAGAAGGCGCAGTTCCTGCTGAAAGCGCAGCTCGACAGTGGGACACCTGCGTGGGACCAGCTCTAGGGCTTCATCGGACGCGTGAAACCGCTGTTTAAAGACTCCGAACCCACACTTTACGGTGACGTAGTTAAATATAAGTAAATCGTCGCTGTAAAACGCCTGTTAGGTGTTTTACGTTTGAGTGCTGCGTTTGAGTGTACGTTTCAAATTTGCGTGATAATGCCGTACTGTACTGCATGTGTAGTCCAAGTAGAGAAAAAAAACTGGGTGGGTCATGTACGCAGTACTGCTCACAAAGAGAAAAGCAGCGTACCTCTAAGCGATGGTGTAGTTCTGATTGCGTCTGCTTTTCGAGGTCGTATAGCTACTTATAAGATTCTTGCGACTGATTTAGAGAACTGTTTGCCAGAGACGTTTATCACGGAAATCTCCCCCAAAATTGAGAAACTTTTACGGGATTCGCTTGCAAAACATGTAAACGTAAAGGTAAACTTCGAGTTTTTCAGTAACTTCGTTCTCTTTAAAAACGAAGGTCAAGAGGTAAAATCCTTCTCGACAAAGAATGTTGCATTACATCGTAACTTTGACTTTGCAAAGCTAATAGGTAAAACGGTAGCCTGTTTAAAAAAGAAAATAGAAGAGTTTGAAGAGCGTGACAGTGGGT
The DNA here is from genome assembly GCA_934045075.1 of Yponomeuta sedellus. Taxonomy (NCBI): domain Eukaryota; kingdom Metazoa; phylum Arthropoda; class Insecta; order Lepidoptera; family Yponomeutidae; genus Yponomeuta; species Yponomeuta sedellus. Next base: position 536,620 of record OW203751.1, read on the forward strand.
GGACATTTCTCAATAATCTTTTCTTGGAAATAAACATCAACAAGTACGAACCTATTTATGGAGCTGCTCGTATCGACTTGCCACCGGTTATTAAAAACAAGAAAGCGTGTCTCAACATGCAAAATAAAGATGACGCTTGTTTCTTGTGGAGTATTGTCGCTGCACTTCATACTCCTAAAGGTAGGGCCGATCGTACGTCTTCGTACCCCCATTTTACCAAAGTGCTGAATACTGCTGATTTGAGCCTTCCAGTTACTCTAGCGGACGTTAAATCGTTCGAGACCAACAATCCAAACATAAGCGTTAACATATATGCGTTGAAAAATACCAAGGGTATTGTTGGACCCATTTACAAATCGGAACACAAGTATAGGACGACACGCGTTAATTTGCTGTTATTAGAGAAAGGAAACCGCACTCATTACGTTTTAATTAAAAATCTACCTCGGCTTGTTCGCAGTCAGATGACTAAACATCATGGTAAATTGTATTTCTGTGAAGACTGTCTCCAATTTCTATCATCCGAGCAAACCCTACAAAACCATTTATGTAGTGGTGTTGCTACAGTGCTTCCTGGGAAAGGAACTTTTCTTGAATTCAAACACTTTGCTCATAAGCAAGATATGCCTTTTGCTATTTATGCAGACTTTGAAACGCTTCTAGTTCCTTATCAAGGATGTCAGCAAAATCCTGATTTGAGTTACACATATAACGCAAAGAAACACGTACCAATTGCATTCGCATACCATGTTGTTTGCTCATTTGATACTAATTTAAATCGATTTGTTCAGTACCGTGGCTCTGACTGTGCTCAAAAATTTGTTAAACTACTCGTTCGAGAAGTGAAAAGAATATACAGTATTGTTAATAAAAACATCCCTATGACATTTACAAGCGAAAATGTAAAAGATTATGCGGAAGCAGATTGTTGTCACATCTGTGATCGTCTAATATTTACAGACAAAGTTAGAGATCACTGTCATCTGACAGGTCGTTATCGCGGTGCGGCACATGCATATTGTAACTTGAAATTTCGAGTTCCCAAACTAGTTCCGATATTTTTTCATAACCTCGCAGGATATGACTGTCATTTGTTCATTAAAGAACTGAGTGACATTTGCGGACCGATAAAAATTATTCCAAAAAACAAAGAGAACTACATTTCGTTCACGAAGTTTTTTCAAATTTCTGAAGACGAATTTGCTCAAATACGATTCGTTGACTCGTATAAATTTTTGGGCACGAGTTTACAAAAGTTGGCAAAAGGCTTGCACAAAAATGACTTTACTTATCTTTCGCGTTATTTCCCAGATGAAAATCAGTTTGAGTTACTTACACGCACGATTATATGACTTGTTGGAAAATGTTTACAGATAAACAACTACCTGATAAGTCGTTGTTCTACAATTCTATGGCTGACGAACACATATCGGACGAAGAGTATGCGCACGCTCAAAATGTGTGGCAAACTTTCGAAATTGAAAACATGGGCAAATATACAGACCTTTATGTGAAGACTGATGTGCTGTTATTAACAGACGTCTTCGAAAACTTCAGGAAGACATGTAAGACGCATTACAACTTAGATCCAGCCTTCTACCTAACTTCTCCAAGTTTGTCATTTGATGCAATGCTTCTAAAAACGGGGATCCAATTTGAACTTATAGATAACTTGGAAATTATTCGCATGATTCAAAAGGGTATCAGAGGTGGCATTTGCATGTGTTCCAAAAGACACTCGCAAGCAAACAATTCATATATGGAGACGTACGATCCAACTAAACGAGACTCATTTTTGGTATACATTGACTGTAACAATTTATACGGATACAGCATGTGCCAGTCCTTGCCAATTTCGGATTTTAGATTTTTAAGTGAATCTGAAATCGAAAACTTGAATGTTGAAGACATTCCCAATGATGCTCCACGAGGTTACATATTAGAAGTAGACTTATTGTACCCTGATGAGTTACACGATGCGCATAGCGATTACCCATTTTGTGCTGAGAAATTCATTCCTCCTGGAGGTAAGACACCTAAATTGACTCCGAACTTGTACGATAAATTTTACTACGTGATACATTACGTTCACCTCAAAACATGTCTGGCAAACGGATTGATCCTCGCTAAAGTTCATAGAGTTATAACATTTCGCCAGAGAGCTTTTTTGAAAGAATACATCGATTTAAACACGGAACTAAGAAAAAAAGCGGTCACTCAGTTCCAGCAAGACCTGTTCAAGTTAAATAATAACTCTATTTTCGGAAAAACGCTAGAGGATAGTGAAAAACGCGTTAATGTTAAACTTGTTACACAATGGCATGATAAAATAAACAAAACAAAAAAACATGATACCGCTGACAAATTGATTGCTCGGTTAAACTTCCATAGCGCAAGCGTATTTTCCGAAAACTTAGTCGCTATTCAAATGAAACCGGAAAGAGTAATTTTGAACAAACCAATTTATGTGGGTTTTGCAGTGCTGGAGCTGTCTAAGAGTCACATGTATGACTTTCACTATTCGGTAATTAAGCCTAAGTATGGAAAACAAATACAGCTTTGTTACACCGACACTGACAGCTTTGTTTATGAAATTCAAACCGAAGATTTTTATAGAGATATGAAAGAATCCTTGATGGATTTTTTTGATACAAGCAATTACAAACCTCGAAACCAGTTCGGCCTACCATTGGTAAACAAAAAAGTGCCTGGTTTATTTAAAGATGAATTGGGGGGGAAAATTTTGACCGAATTCATTGGTTTGCGCTCAAAATTATATTGCATAAAAACCACTGAGCTGGTAATAAAGAAAGCCAAAGGGGTGAAAAAGTGCGTAGTCCGAGATTTAGCTGCAAGCGATTATCGTGAAGTGTTGCTGAACAATAAACTAGTCAGACGAAAGCAAAATCTTTTCAAGTCTATAAAACACGAAATATTTACCCAGTCTGTAAATAAAATTGCTTTGTCTAATACAGACGATAAAAGATGTATAATGCCGGACAAAGTGTCCACTGTAGCCTGGGGGCATAACTCATTATTTTAAATATAACACTTATTGAAATGGTTTAAAGATGACTCTTGTATTAAGTTATACCTATGTAAGTAATTTTAGTATAAGCACATTAAGAAAAAAAACATTAAATCTAGTTTTTCTGAATTTTGAATTTGTGTACATTTTAAGATAATATTGTAGATAGACATTTAAATACCTACCTACACTAAAATAAACGTTTTTATCTGAAACAAATACCTGTGTTCATACTTATTCCATATCCTTGATAGGTTTGATCAAGACCTGACCTGCTCTGGCTGTGTCATCAAATTCTTCATTTCACTTCCACCTCAAGCAAGACCGAACCTGTCGCAATTGTGTCATCAAGACGTCCTTTGTTTAAACTAACTTTGCGAGCTCGCGCGCATGAAGCGCGCGGGGAGGGGGGCCACCCGCGACGATGTTATGCATCGTCGTATAACATTGCATACAGCGGGGAGAGGTAGCTCTGGTTATATTGGTCGGACAACTCTTTCGAATAATGATGACTATTGATGACGCAGCTTGACTGAGTCCGTAATTCATTCGCAAGTTAACATCGATAGCATCGAGACGAGTTACTGTGCTGATAAAATATTTTTATTTTGGTAAGTTGAAACCTGTCTACTTTGAATAAATATCTAACTTCTTTTTAATTTTGTCGATACTAAAATCTATTATTTATTTTCAGATCACCAAGATGACCTACAGCCCGACGATAACGGACCCTTTCTTCTACGGCCAGCATTTACTGACCGGATTCGAGAGCGAGGATGTGGAAGAAGTTGGGGCTCCAGAACCTCCCCCGCGAAATCCGAACAAGCGAGTGCGGCCTTCCAAGAAAAAGACGCAAAATACAACTTCCTACATTGTGAAGAAATCGCGGCGTAAAGGTTTGCGAATGATAAAAATCAAAGTGATTGACTTATCCAGTGACAGTGAAGTGGAAACGTCGAATGCGCAGTATATGGTGATGGAACATACCGACGAGATAATGGACATGACCGAAAATTTACTTGACAGAATGAGTAGGAAGTTAACTAATAATAGTAATGATTACTAAAAATGTGAAGAATTATTTTTTCTTTGTATTTCGCTAGGTAACTAGCATTATGCAATAATTATGTAATACTATAAATAAATTTAACTGTGTCAAATATTATTAATCTTAGTTATAAGTAGAATAAGTGTTACCGATGTTAAAATGCGAATCATTTAAATATAATATCTTAAACTAAACTGACTTTTGTTTTCTTTTTCTCAGTCAATAAAACAAGAAAATATAAAATTACGTAGTAACACATTTATTTTTCATAAAATAATAATTAAGTACAAATTCAATGGTAAGAAGTTAATTAAAAATTATATTGACACTGTATTGTCAACACACCATCTTCTTATACATATAACATTTTTTAATGCACAGTAATCGTTATGAATCAGACAGTTATATTTACTACATTTATTCGTACAATAATAAGAAATTAAGGTCTTAAGATTAGGTATATCCATTTCGCCAACATCCTTTACAATGCTATTCGGACATAGATCCTGAACCCATTTACATTTTTCAACCCCCTTTGCAACTAAAGTTTTACCAGATAGGGATGACTTAATCATACTCTTAAATTCTTTATAGCTTATTAATCCTTCACTCCAGTAGATTCCTCGATTTTTCCCGAGCCAAACAACTTGTTTCTTTTCTTCGTCAGTCAAATGTTTGAAAGGAAATGGAGGTTTTATTAAAAAAACTTCTGTACTTTCACTTGCTGCCGTAGCAAATTCTTTGACAATAAAATTATTTTTGTAGTCTTTAAAGCCTTGTAAATCTACAAAAATGTATTCCGGATTCATGATATTTTCTTCACTACACTGGTAAGAGGTTTATATTCTATAACACAATCGTTCAATATTAAACAGTACGCAGTTGTTTTGTCTGGTATTGCTATCTCGCTCTCAATTTCAACACGAACGTCGACAGGTCCAGTCTTCAGCGTATCGTTCTGACGACAGCAATCAATTACAAATAATGGAGTTTTTTCTTTGAAGTCGATGTAATTTAACAGGGGTTCCGGAAGACGGCTGTAGTAAGACTGTTGAAATTTAGCATACAACTCGTATAATAAAGCATAATTGTCATTGCTAAATTTAACGTTTAGGTTTTCATACGGGAAGTAGGTTGAGTTTAAAAACACTTTTATGTCACGCAAGTTACAATGATCGAATCGGGACATATCCTGAAATCCATTATTTTTGCGGTCTTTCTGTAATCCAATGATAACGTACCTTGGCTTTTCTATCTGTGATGAAGTTTTGATTGCCCATGTATGCTTCGTTGTTTGAGGTAAAAGTGGATATTCATAAAGATCCCAGTTTCTAAACGCTACGTTAATAGCTCTGTCTCTTTCTAAATACCTAAGCAAGTTGATTCTCTCTCGGTCAGACACCTTAACGTGGGGCACCCGCCACATAATTTTATCGATTACGATATCTTCTACAACCTCATTATTATTTAATTTAATTGCATTCATGTTGGTATTGCTTCGCAAAAGTATAAGTTCGTGCTTGCAATTTATTATAATTTTTTTGTAATCCTCCGCAAACCCAAGGATTCTATTGAGTGGGAGACAGCCTGAAAAACTTCCTCCCATTGTGTTTTTAATACCGTCAATGCTCCAACCCCATGCATAAGACATTTTTGATTCGCTTTCATTCATTGATAATAAACATTTCATTGTGGTTGTTATGCCTGCATTCTTAATCTTATCGATTTCAACCCCATTTAATTCGTACCGAATATCTTGAAATAAAAATAGTATTGGGTTATTTATTAATTGAAACTCGGTCACTTTGGCTTTAGTTTCACTGTTGATTACGCTGATCCTTCCTTCTACGTATAAAGTACTCTCCGACGGTAGAATGTAAAGGTCTTGCTGGTTAATTGGAATCCGTATCTCATCGTTCCTATTGTAGCTGCTTACATAAGGCTTGTAGGAATGAATCTGAATACTTTCAATGCTGTTGTCTTGTACAAAAGGTTCTGCTACATTAAGCATTTTAGTTACTTCGACAAATTTATTAATTTGAGAAATTGTTTATTGGCTTTGGTTAACTTATTTCTTTTTGGTGGTACCTTCGTAATATTTGAAAGCAAACTGCGCTTTCTGCTAGTAGTACACAGGTTTTTATTGAAATCAATCATTTTTTCTTCAGATGTAAGCAAAGCTGTACTTCTTCCCTTCTTAAATTTAGTGGGTTATTATTTAAATCCAAAATTCTAATATTAATTGCACTCACACTGTTTTGGATAACTGGGAAATAGATAACGTTTTTAGGAATTTCAATTATTCGATAACCCGGCGGCACATTCGGAGAAAACTCATAAATTATATGGCTAGGTTTTCCATTAACAAATGATCCACTTACAATATCACATTCGATTCGGACTATGGCTGATGGTAAAATGTTGATCGGATAGGAAGATGTGTGTAATATATTAGCTTTTAATAATACTTTTCCAAATCCTAATGTAACTCCTATTGAGTTCTCCTTATCAAAATGAATGTCTTTGCTACTAAAAATACTGGTGCTTAAAGTATTATTATTGCAAGTTAATTCCAAAACACAATCATGAACATGTTTCGTTAGGAAGTCAATAATATCTTCAAGTTCATATGAACCCTCTGGTATTATCACAACCCCATCTTTACCGTAATAGAATTTATTATTTCTGTGATCAACATTAGGAATTGAATTAAAAGTAGTGAAGTACAACAGGCCACACTCATAATCACCATCAGTTTCCAAAGCCGGTGAATAATTTGTTACAAGAGCAGAGTCTGTGCCCGTTATAGACATTGTGAAAGACATAGTTAACTGACTCGTTTCCAGAAACCTTTCAAAAATTTAAGACATAAATGTCCACAGTTAAACGTGTTGTATGCTTGATATTTAGTATAATTGTAATACAAATCTGCGCCACTTAGGTATTTAACCAATTCTGTAGGAGGTTTTAAATCTCCGAAACTGTTAAAATATTCACAATAATTATAAATTTTTACGAAGGCTACCCAATGCGTTCCAGGGTTGTCAGAACTATCTAAATTAATAATCGCACACTCAATTTGTTTAGGTTTTTGAGGCAAATTATCCCTCATGTATACACCTCTGAAATATGGTATATTACTGTTATTAACATATTTCATTATATCTTCATTTGTGAGTGCGCGTCGGGGTAGCCTATTTAGCAGTTTTTTGTATGTAAACAGAGCCCACCACCTTTTTTGTACGGTTTGATGTACAGCCCTTTTCCAATAGCAATTGTCTCCATCATCTTATTATGACGTATTGATTCTTTTAGATTTTCTTGAGCAGATTTGGAGTCGTTCACTGCTTTTGCTATTCCAGCTGCACCTCCAGCTAATGCACCTACTGCCGAAAGGCAAGCAAATATAGGAAGAAGTGGTAGTATCCCCCCAATTTTTGGGATTGGTATTATTCGAGGTAGCTGAACTTTCATATTTTTAGGAAACAATTTTTTTGCAGCTAAATGTGCATATTTAATTGCAGATTGTTTGTTTTTTAGTTTAGCTTTCTTTAATTGTGTACTTATTTTTCTAATACCTGATTTAAAACCAGCACCTGTCTTAACCTTAACTTTCATGATTTTGTTTACTAACCACGAAGCAAGTCTTTCCCCTCTACTCACGTCTTTTGCTTTTGATCTAAGTTTTGCCATTTCCATCAATTCTTTATCAGCTTGGTGTCGATTGCGCGTATCGGTGTATTTAGTATAGGCAATGTCGTGACGCATACAAGCATCGTCTAACTGATTAATACCTCGATCACCTCTTAGTAAGCGTTTTTCTAGTTTTGTGCCAGGGCCGCAATAATTATATCCTGGTAAATGTAACTCGAGTGGTAAATTATTTATTAATTTATTAATAAGTCCTCTTCCAGTCATCACTTACGAACGAATGAATAAAATTTTGCATTCATGAGTGTAATATAATAACATTATTTCACGACATCATTTTTACCGATCCAACTGTTTTCAGCGTCTTTTAATCCAAGCCATTTGACAAATAACATATTTCCTCTCTTTTTCAATACCTTTTCAATTAAATAAACACCGGGATTACGTGTTTTATTTAATTCCTGCTCGTAGAAACTACCTTTTATTAATTGATTATGCTGGTCTTTAATACGATATGTAATGGGAGTAGTTTTGTTAACTTTGCTAATGGTAAATAACTCGGTCGACCAATTGGGAGTATACCCTTTGTAAAAACACCCTTTGTACTTGCTAATACGAACGCAATCCCCTACTTTACACTTTGGTTTCACTGAGGATGACTCTGCGTGAGATACAATATTTTCTAAAACTTTGGGTTCATTGACTTTGTTTACCTCCACTGGTCGATACTTTGTTGTACGGTGTTTCGTACTATTATATGAAATCACAATATCAACTAATGGTTTTCCAATCCATTTGTAATTGCCAACTAAACTAAAATATTTATATAGCTTATTCTTCAATGTCCTTGTAACTCTTTCAACAATAGATGCTTTCTTTGTAGAAAAAGTTGAATAATGGTTAATGTGGTATGATTGCATAAGCCTTTGAAAAGATTTGTTATAAAATTCTGTTCCTAAATCGGTCTGTACGTTAGTTGGAACACGATTACTTTTTAAAATTTTTTCAAATGCATTACACACTTCATTCATTGATTTAGTTTTTAATGGAACAGTCCAAACATATTTTGAAAAACAATCTATAATGACTAAAATAAAATTAAATCCTCTATTGTGTTTTCGAATATGTTGGATATCAATTAAATCCGCTTGCCATAAATCATCGATTCCTTTAAGAATAACTTGCCGTCGATTAAAATTTCTTCTAGCAGCTCTATGAATCTCGTTCACCACTTTTTCTTTACTCATAATTTCTACTGGCAATGTCTCTGATTGCTACCAACTGATCTTTGATAATAGAACTAACTTCTACCCTTGTACACTTTTCATCTAACTGTTTCTGAATCAGTTGTATCTGACTCTTTATACTTTTTAGCTCGACAAGAATATCATGCTCTTTGCAAAATAACTTTAAGTTTTGATCAACATACTCTTTGTTGACAGCCTCATCTGGTAGTACAGGAAGTCTCAATCCTACCAGTTTTTTTGATTTCAAGTCATATTCTCCGTTAAGGTTTTGAGTAAGATTTTTATTATTGGTGCTATAAAATATTTCTGATGGACGAAGTCTTTTATGCACATGGTGGCCAAATTTATCAATATTCATCATTTTTTTAAGAAGGTTGAACAAGAACTGATGGAAAATACATTTGAGTTTGTAATTATATTACTTTATTAGACCACATTCACGCAGTTCTTCAATGATAGAAATAATTTCGTTATTAAGCCCTGTATTACCAGCTTCGCGAGACGCAATAAGTAATTTTAAACGTTCCACCAATTCATTTGGATCATCCCAGTACACATAATCCACATTTTTATTCATTTTTTTCAAAACTGGTAACCCTTCTCCTTGCGGCAGACTTTCAATACTGCTAGAAGTATTTTTGGTTAGTTTAAAGAGAGGTTTTATTATTTGCAAATACTTCATACCTCTATTACTTTTTATTGGCTGTTTAGGACTGAAATCACGACGGTGAGCATTTGTTTCTAACAGTAATTGTTTATAGTTTTTTAAATCATCAGGCTTAACTAAACTTAAATTTGGTTTTGGTTTCAACAATAATTCAGCTAATCCAGGTGTATTTAAATAACTTTTCCCGCCAACTGAAATCTTATTTTCTGTAACTGACACTCGCAGTGATCCCAACATAGTTTTTCCTCGCTCCAGCCTTACTCCATAAGGTACATTACTAAATATTTCCGATGACAATGACCAAGAAGAAGAGTCTTGGCGAGGACTCTGAACAGATTCAAGAGTTTTAAACGATGTGTCACTTGAATCACCCATGTTTAAATCGCCTTCATCAGTTTCACTAAATGCTTTCTGTTCAGGTTTTTGGGAGTCACGATCACTATTTTGCATAAAGTTGTAGCTGGTAGATGCACCATCATCGATTTCATTAAGGTCTTTGTTAGTATCAATGTTTGTTTTAGTGTCCCAGTGTCTATCATCCCAATACTCTTTATTAATCTTTTCATTTTTTGCGGCGATGCTTTTTAGTGGACCTGTTAATGGTTTGAAAACCTTTTCCAATACTAGATCATTATCGTGGTCAATATCTTTCAATTGTTTAAACTTTCTTTTTACAGCTTCAGCAGATTCTACAATCTGTGTTTTTAGTATCTTTTCCATAGCGAGATAAAATATGTACTTTCTCTCGCAACGCAAACCGATTAGTAACGACACTTCGATCCGTAACTCATTATAAATAGCACAAATATGCTTAGTCAAAGACAACGAATTTGTCAAAGTTCATTCTGTAACATCCTTTACCTTTTTCACAATCTTTATTAATTACCAAATAATTATAAGGCACACTCCATATTTTTTTGCACATCTCTCGAAACTGTGTCCAGCTCATATCTGCGTTAACATGTTCGTTATAAATATGTCGTAGATTGATGTCATCCTGTTTAAAAATTATAATCAAATTAGCATTATCCCTGATCAATTGCTTTGGTATCTTACTGTATGTTTGATTCAAATAGAAAGAATCAATCTTTTTATGTCTACCCATCGCAAAATAATCACGTATGTTATTTTGTTTTTCACAAGCAACGTCATCAAATATCATTACGGAGTAAGGTTTGGCATTTTGATGACTTATCACTTCTTCGTTGTCACGAAATTTACTGAAATTTATCTCAGGAACCATGCTTAACACTTTATCTAAAAAAACGTATTTTGGCTGGAAGAGCGTTTTAGAATAAAGGTAAACGTTTCGGTAGCGCAATCCATTTTTGTGCAATAGAAGACCTATCATTACGTTTGTTTTACCGCAGTTCGAAGGACCACAAATTATGCATCGAATTGTATTTGGTAAAAGATTTCCATGTAGTTTTATTTTGTTGTTAGATTCGCTACAAATGTTTTCCAAACGTAATGTTTGCGCTTGTTGTATAAATTTCATTCTTGAGTAAATAAAATAAAAACGATACTAACACCTAGAACTGCAGGCGTGCAATGAAGTGATTGTTGTATTTGACGCTTATATAAATAATTCCTATGAATGAACTGAAGTAAAAAAGAGTTTCCGTTTTAGTAAGTTAATCAAGTAATGAAATGTCTAGATTGCATATTTCCCACAATAGTATTGGGAACTCTAGGACACTTTGAAGGAGTGACGGCGAACGCAGTGAGCCTCTCACGACGGAAAAGTGTCCTAGAGTTCCCAATACTATACTACTGAGTGAATATTCTTCCTTTTTTAATGGGATATCTGAAAAGTATTTAAGCCTTATTAACGTAAATAATTAACTGTAACCCCGTGCGTTTTCTTTAAAACATCAATAATCTGATGATTTTTTAAAAGAAAAAATGTCCACGAGTTTTAGCGTGGGGGCTTATTCCGGTTGCAGCATGCGTAATGGGCCGTTTTCAGCACAAGTTCACAAAGAACTTCATAGATGGCGCTTATAGGCGTGCACATTACCAATAACTTGGTTTTCTAAGTTAGCAATACCAATTCAATTCAATTTGATTTATTTGTAATCACGGGTATTACATACATGCAGATGGTACAATAAAATAAAGATCTTCGTGTTTTGCCATTTCGGCATACAAATGTTGAGCTTATCTTAATTCAATTAATAACAGTGAGTAGTCTATATCTTACCACTTGCTAATGATGAAGGAAAACTCACCTGTTAACATTCCTCATCGCTTGAAATGGCTAAGACTCGGTGGGCAGGCGTGGTCTGTCAAATTTTCCTCATGCCGGCGCCAGACAGAAGTTCAAACAAGTGATCACATAAGAGTGCACATGTGTGGCACGGACATTTTATGTGTCCGTGCCACACATGTGCACACTTTTGTGATCACTCGTTTGAACTTCTGTCTGGGGCGCCGGCCTCAGCGCAGACTAATTTTGACAGCCGCATTATCTACGGTTCGTCTATGGCCACGCCTGTGAGCGCCATATATGAAGTGCTTTTTGAGTTTGTACTGAAAACGGCTCATTAAGCATGCTGCAACCGGAATAAGCCCCCGGGATGATCCGGCCCGGCGGCTGCCGAGTTACGCACGCACACAGACGCGCCGCGCAGGCCGTGACCTCCGCTATAGTGTGCGTGACGTCTGGGCACTGTTTCCACTGTGCCACGATTTCGAATGGCTTGCGTTTAGATGGGGATTTAATTCAATGTACCATTTATTTAGTTTTTAATTTAACTAGAGAAGCGCTCGTGGCCTAGTGGCACCGAGTGATTGCTATTTTTTGACAAGCTATAAAATTGAATCAATCAAAATCTATCAGCACTATCTGCGGCAAAAAAGAAGACCGTACATAACGGTAGCTTTAACGTGAAGCTACAGACGTCTATTACAGTCAGCGTTAATTGTTAGCTCAAACTGCCCATTGTGTTACGCGACACTGGCGCCATCTAGCGGCACTAGTTGAGAGGATCTGTGTTTGGCTACTTTGCGCTACTCAACGATGTATAAATGAATTGCACACGACACGTAGTTACAGAGTTACAGCCCTCGCCGAAGCGACATGATTTGGTTGCTTGCGGTTTGGGCAAGGGACCCTCTAATATCGAATTAAAAGACGTCACATAAAAAATCTAAGGTCATTTTTGCGGTCAGGTCACGTTCCGGATTCACTTCATTATTATCATTATCTAGCCATTATATCCTTTCCCAGGGGCACGGGGCTTCCCTGAGGAAGATATAGGCCATACTCCACTACGGGTTCAAGTCCGGGTAGGTGGAGGCTTGCAAGACTAGTGGCTGGTCTTACTGTCAGAAGTTTTCAATCCGCCCTAAGACCTCGGCTTAGCGACGGCAGCCGGCACCAACTGCTTAACGTACCTTGTGAAGCACGGAACCGCTCGGAATAATGCCACTAGCGTTATTCATAGACGGTCATCCATCCATGCACTGAACCATCGTGTTCGTCCAAGATCAGTCATGCAGCCGGGGCTACGAGCGGATTCACTATCTTTATTTTAATTGGAAGAGTCCGATCTGTAGACTAACTATACGCACCAAATCCTGAGCGGTTTCAATCATGATTTGACAGAAGATATTAGCTTTGGGGTGTATAAAATGAGGCTCCCCGAACGACGTACTCACTGAGCCCGTACGTCTGGTGCATCCTGGGCAACAATCAGCGAGACCCTTTCTTCTTCAGGCTATATTAGTCCACTAGTGGACATAGCCCTCCCCTAATGAGCGCCACAACGCAAGCTTGTGCCATAAGGGGGGGGGGAGTAAGGCCCATAACCCCCACGCAGGTCATGCGAGCTGAGGATCGCAGTTTGGTGGAATTGTACTGCAGGGGGCGCTGCTGCCCACCCCCCGGTGTGCACGAGCGCTTCCCTACGCCACGAGCGCTTCTTCTTCTTCGCAAATTTTGCTCAGCACAGATTAATTTTGACAGCTGCATTCCAGTTATTCTATGGCCACGCGTGTAAGCGCCATCTATGAATGGCTTTGTGAAATTGCGACGAAAACGGCTCATTTGCTGCGTGTCATATGGGGGTAGGTCCACGTCACTCATCGCATGTATGTCGCATGGCGATGACGTCTCGTGTGACAATGCGACCGTTTCGGGGCTTGAGGCAATGATGACATGGCGGGTCCGGGTTCTGTTCCCGGCGTCGTATCGTTTGTTGTGATACTTGTGATACGGTCTTAGGTAGAGTGGACGTTTGGGCTAAGGAGAAGCAAGACTTATGATAGTATTTCTGAATTATTTGCGATACTCATACATAGTTATATGTTAAACGGGTCAAATCGCGATTATTTATTAGGTAAAACGTAATTACCTTATTTCCCGACGTTTCGGCAGCGTTACAGTTGCCGTGGTCTCGGGTAGACTGAAGTGGCGAGTACAGTCAATTATTGAGGGTAGTCACTTTTAGTTTTTCGCAGCTGGCCTACACACAACACTCACTACGTCCGCGGACAGGTCCGGTGATGAGACGCGGGATATGTATTAACTTAGCACTGAATAATCGCGATTAGACCCGTTCAATGTACAAGTATAACGGAGTCTTATGATTTTTGACGACTTTTAATCTGACATTAATCAGCAGTTAGATGGAATCTATCTTCTACAGAGTGAAATTGAAATCGTTTGCAATATTTTGAGGCAATGTTCTGTCACGCTCTTTTCTGAGAAATTCGAAGAGACAGCAATACAGATAACTATGTAAGATTAGATAAAATAAGAATATTCTTTATTGTACACCAGAGCACATATTATAAAACATGTAAAGATACAAAGTACAATTGGCGGCCTTATTGCTAAAAGCAATTTCTTCCAGACAACCTTACGACGGAAAGTTGCTGAAGGAAATAAGAGACGGGTAGTCGGTGCAAATATGAATATATTAATACACTACTTATATAAATAACAATATACCTACATAAACAGTTACACACATAGTTATGATAAACTTACATAAATACGTTATAATAACAATCTACGCGATGAGGAAATAAATACAATATTGTGTACCTATATGGAGACATACGGAAAAGACAAAAAAGGAGAATGCACGAACACTAAACTTGCAGGGACAGATAACTCCTTAACCTTGCTTATGTAAGTACTTAGCGAAATTCTCAATTTAGAAATTGGCTCATTCAAAATTTAAACTGTTTAATTCATAAAAAAATGCACGAAATATTCAAGCTCTGGAAGCTAGAATCTTCTACATTTTAAAGATACTATTTTAAAGATAAAATTGACAATTGTTCCACTCCGCTTACCCGTACTTATATTTATTTATCGGCACAACACTCAAAACATGACGTAAATTCCTTGATGTTACAGTTTTACAGCACTGAGTGTGCTTAACACATTTTTTAAGCCGCGTCGGATTTAACTCTAACATAAGTATCTTGAAGGCGTCCTACACTACGTTTGCCGAGTCGCGGTCTCCACTCTAGTCACCCACTTACCTGTTATTTAAGTAATTTTTCTGTTTCTTAATTTTTGTGCATTAAAGCGTAACTAACAAACAAACAAACAAACAAACAAACAAACAAACAAACAAACAAACAAACAAACAAACAAACAAACAAACAAACAAACAAACAAACAAACAAACAAACAAACAAACAAACAAACAAACAAACAAACAAACAAACAAACAAACAAACAAACAAACAAACAAACAAACAAAGAAACAAACAAACAAACAAACAAACAAACAAACAAACAAACAAACAAACAAAACAAACAAACAAACAAACAAACAAACAAACAAACAAACAAACAAACAAACAAACAAACAAACAAACAAACAAACAAACAAACAAACAAACAAACAAACAAACAAACAAACAAACAAACAAACAAACAAACAAACAAACAAGAATAGGGTTGATGAGGTTTCCTCTTCCTCAAAATGAGGAATTTCCTCATATATTTGAGGTTCCTCGTCCTCTTCCTCAAAATTTATTTAGAAAAAAGACCTCTTCCTGTTCCACGTATTATTATTAATACTTTATTGCACCATAAAATTGTACAATGCGGCGAACTTAATGCCATAAGCATTTTCTACCAGTCAACATATCTTAAGAGGAATTTAATAGGAAGGAGAGTTATAAGTTTTGTTGAAACGAAACGTGTGAAGGAGAGAGAGAGAGAGAAATCGAGAGAACTCTTAGTCTGCCAGATTCCTTATCCTCATCCTATCCCTCAAATCGATTTAAAAAAAATCCTCTTCCTCCTAACAAGTTTCTCAACAACTCCACTCGAGAACACGTTTATTCCAATGATTTCTTCGAGATATGGCCGGCCCACTGCCACTTCACCTTGCTGATTCTCTGAGCTATGTCGATAACTTGGGTTCTCTGTCGGATGCGTTCGTTACGAATCCTATCCCCTCGCCCTCCTACCAGGTAGGATGACAGTCTGCCAAAAACTGCCGGCTGATGCTGGATACGGAAGGCTGAAGACAGGGCGCTATGGCGCTCATTAGGGGAGGGCTATGTCCAGCAGTGGACTAATAGGTATAGCCAGAAGAAGAAGCCCTCCAGAAAGACATAGCCCTCCCCTAATGAGCGCCACAGCGCAAGTTTGTGCCATCATTAGTGTGGGGGTAATGCCCACAATCCCCACACTGGGCATGCGGGTTGGGGATCGCAGTCTGGTGGAATTGTACTGCAGAGGGCGCTGCTGCCCACCAGCGGGATGAATTTGGGTTGGTGCTATTTTCTAGGCCACACAGCAAAAGGAAGAAGTCGGTTGAAAATACAAATTTTGTTAATCTTTTTTGTATTCTTGCTCTATTATCATTTCTTTTTGATTCTTAATATTACCAAACTTCGTGCATAGAACTATTTATCGGTTCAGAATTTACACAGTGTTGTCAGATAAAAATTCAGCACTTACCTATTTAATACTAGCTGTGCCCCGCGGTGTTTAACAGTAAAATATATTTTCCCGCAGTAAAACGTAGGCTACCTATGGGTTAATCCAGGGTGTCAGATAACTTCATATTGCCTGTACGTAATACAGAGAATATTGTAAAGAGGTTCGAAATTTCACTGATGCCGTGAGTCGCCCATTGGCTCAATTGGTAGAGCGCTGGCACGGATAGCCAGAGGTTGCGGGTTCGAATCCGGGCATGGGTGAAATTTTTAGCCTCTAAATAGGTTTTTAAATCCATATTAAATTTTATTAAAATCGCAAACATACACCGTTACAAACTTTCACCTTTATAGTATTAGTGCGAAGTGTGATATATATTAAAGTATTAACCCCTAAACAGGGGGGCGATTCTATGCACCTCGCGATGAGTTACATTGTTGTAGGAGTGATCGTTGCAAAGACGAACCGTTTTATAAGACCGTTTTGTGTTCCGCGACGATAGGACCGTTTTACGTTTCATTATAAAGCAGTGCCAGAGACTCTAAAGCAGTGCCAGCGTTGGTTCGTCGCGAGACCAGTCCTTAGATTATTTGACGCGGATATGTCCTTTAGTGCTATATTAATAGAGCCTAGAACGTAATGAGATCATTGCGACGTCGTCGTCGGCTCCTTGCTCGTTCCGTTCGTTTTGGTCTGTGATAAAAATAAAGTAATCTTTATGTCTATGAGTATACAGTCGAATATCGTGTAAAACAACTTATTTTTTCCGATGTTTCGTGATTTCGTCTCGTTCGCACTCGTTTGACCGTCCTCTGCGACTTGCTCGTTCGCATACAATGAAACCAGTTGCGAACGAAGGACCGTTTCGAGGACCTGTTTTCGTTCCAGAAAAAACGGTTGCGTTTCGTCGTCGACAAATCGGACAACGACCCACTCCTTGATTGTTGATATTGGTCCCGCCTGTTTAGTTTGTCCTCAACTGTAGTTGTTGATATTCCTTTATTTTTTGTCTTCTTAATGATTTTGTATTTTTTTTAATATAACTTTATGACACTTTCACTATAACGACGAATCGGTTGACATATGATTTGTCAAAATCTTAACATTATTATATATTAATAATATACTCGTATATCTATAATATAAAAATAAATGGCTGAATGTGTTGGTAAGCGCAAATCTCGAGAGCAGCTGAACCGATTTCACTAATTCTGTTTTTTAGAATATTCCTTGAAGTACAAAGATGGTTCTTACGGAGACAACAATTAAAAAAAAACCGGCCAAGTGCGAGTCAGACTCGCGCACCGAGGGTTCCGTACAAACCTGTATTATAAACCTGAGTATTTGGTATGAATTTCAATTTAATACCTCTACGCGTTTATGAGGAAATGGGTAGTAAGATTAAAATTATTAAAAAAAAATATATTATGAGATGTAACTAAAAACTTATGGTTTTCGTAATTTTTCCTTTATCTATGCTATAAGACGTTGCTTCGTACCAAATTTCAAGATTCTGAGTTCACGGGAAGCACCCTGTAGGTTTTGATTCCCTTGCAAGTGTCGAAAATTTGCGGCATAAACGGCTGTATCTTTTGATTGCGTTGGCTTAGAAGTTTGATTTTTTCACAGCTTCAAGGGACAGTAGACCTGAGTAATTGATATAAATTTCAGCTTCATAACTCCACGCGTTCCTGAGAAAAAGGGTCTTGACAGACGGACGGACGGACAGACGGACAACAAAGTGATCCTATAAGGGTTCCGTTTTTTCCTTTTGAGGTACGGAACCCTAAAAATCAAGAATCGACTGTTCGGCGGTATGAAGTTCGCTGGGTCAACTAGTATAATATAAGTGTGAATTATGACGGCAATAACTAGGTACTTTTAGGTAGAAAAGACCGCAGTCTATCTCGAGTCGCGGCTGTCATGGTTGTACTTTGGACATGGCTAGTACTTCCAAGTCTCTCACTCGACGTCGAGAGTCAAAACGGTCATGCTACGCATACCGAGGGGCAGTCAATATTACCAAGCCTAGTGCACTCGCGAAGGGCATTGAACTGTCTACAGTCTGCTCAGTAAATGTACTTATAGTCCAGTGTAGTCTAGACTAGAGCCGACGGTGTAGGCGAGACGGGGTAGCGGGTTCGATGCCAGGACGTTCGTAGGTGTTGTCGTGGGAAGAAGGTTGTCTCGGACAGATAAAATTACCTTAATTAGTCTGAGGTATTTACGTACGATGAGGTATTTGTTAAAAATAACTATTTATGTGAGTCGTTTCGTGAATTTGTCTTTTTTTAAACGTAACCACTCAGTGTATTGTATCTTCTGGGGTAACTTATAATGAGCGGTGGTGGTAGCTGCGTCGGCTTGTCAATCGGGAGGTCGTGAGTTTGAATCCCGGCACGTAACTTTGTTTTCGAGGTTATGTAGCTACATTGTATGTATCAATATTCAAATTTGCATTGGCTACCCGTCTTTCTAATTTCCTTCAGCAACTTTCCATCGTAAGGTGGTCTGGAAGAAATAGCTTTTAGCAATAAGGCGGCCATTTGTATTATGTATATTTGCAATTGTTTTGTATTTGTTCTTTTTCCAGTGTACAATAAAGAATATTCTTATCTTATCTTATCTTACATTAGTGAAGTTATGGTAGCAATACCACTCGCTTGAAGGAAAACATCGTGGGGAAGCCCTAGTGTCTGAAAAAGTAATGTAACTTATTGGCTAGTAAAGTTGTCTATTCCAAGAAGTAAATTAAATTGTAAAGCTGGTTGGTTTGCATGAATGCACAAAACTAAAATTAAAAAATATAATTATGAGATACGGTGCTGATCTTACAATTTTGACGTTAATTAAGTGAACATTTGGTTTTAATATGAGTAAAAAAGAAAATCGAGTATGAGTTTAACACCAGTATAGATGACATATTTTTTCTTTTAAAGTAACAAAAAATAAAGGAATATGACATGGACCTTGCGTCTAAATAAGATTAGAGTGACATTGGTACTAAACCACAGAAGACTTACAGAAACATAGGAAAAATTGGATAAAAATTACCCATTTAAATATTTGACCACTTTATATATTTAGGTAGTCTCACACCATTTTCACGCACTACAAATTCCATTAAATCTATAGTTTCTCTTCAGTTCTCCCATACAGTCATTTGTTCCTTCGAGCCGGATCGAAGTGTAATAGGAAGTATCGCAAGAAAATGGGCAATGAGATGGTGATGCTGATGACAAGAACATTACAAAATGAGAGAAAAAAGTCAATAAAAGGAAGAAATATACAGAATCATAAAATTTTTCCAAGGAACCTTCTACAGAGCAGATTTATAAAAACTAAAATCATAGTTCAGTTCTATTTATACTTTCAGATGTTATCAACATGTTTTGTACCTACTTCAAAAATTTAAAATGAATTCCAAACTAAATGATAAAAAACAAAAAACTACCGATAAAATAATCCATAGCTGATTAGTGATTTTGTCCTTTGAGAAAGTCAAGGCCAGGTTTCAGAATTAACAATTTCACTAAGTAAATACTTAAGTAAGGTTCTGTCACTCTCTTTGCTGAGAAATTCGAAGAGAACGAAATTCTCCATTCAGAAACTGGCCCCAAGTAGGTAATTTAGAGAAAAAGAGAATCGATAACATTTCAGAGAGACATATTTTTTAACACTTTCAAGAAAAAAAAATCCAGACAGAAATAACACTGAGAATTTCAATAAGTATCAAACTTCGAACTTGCAACAACATCAGCTGTTCAACGTCAAACTTATATTTATCACTGAACATTGCAAAATAACACCTATTTCTTCATCGAAAAGGTCGCTAACTGTAGCATTGAGACGTGGTTTTATTTTCGCAATTCGCCGGATGCCGAAATCTCAGCCAGCCAGTACGCCGCGTGCGACCGCGTGCGCTGGCCGCAATTCAGGACGCCTTTGTCTTAAAAAGAAAGAATAAGATACGATCATTTGATAGAAGTTGGCTTGAAAGAAAAAAATAAAACTAAGCGGGAAAATATAAAATAGGTCTTTATAGAATAGCATAGATTTTTTTTAAATAGAAATATCCATTGGCAGTAAGCTTTTGGGAGTTTTGTAACTGATTGAAAATTGTGTCGGTTCTTTGTTAAGAAAAATCTTTTTGGATTTCCGTTGGAGTTTTCTGGTTGGAAGTTGTAAGTATGTTGATAATTCTCAATTTCTTTTTAGGGGAATTTGGGATTCCCGTTCCGTTGGGATTTTTTTTTATTTCTTGAAAGTTTTCTAAAACCTTCGTCTTTAGATTTAACTACTTTTTCCTATCCCTTTTTCATGTAGGAAAAAAAAGTAATATACCCGTCGAAGGGTAACCTTTTTTGAAGTCGGTTAAAAACATGATTTAAGTATATACTTATTCTGTGCTTCGTTGCAATCCATAAATATCCAAAAACAATAACATAACTATAAAAATAAATATAATTATGTACGTTTATAAAATTTAAATATATATGTATGTTTATAATAAATTATAAGTTTATATAAGTAACGGTATGTAAGTGTATTATTATTAAGTATAAGTATGTATCAATATTCAAATTTGCACTGGCTACCCGTCTTTCTAATTTCCTTCAGCAACTTTCCATCGTAAGGTTGTCTGGAAGAAATTGCTTTTAGCAATAAGGCCGCCAATTGTACTATATATATTTGCAATTGTTTTGTATTTGTTGTTTTTCCAGTGTACAATAAAGAATATTCTTATCTTATCTTATAATTATCGAGAAATACAATATTCCACAGTGAATTATGAAGCCCTTGCTATCGAAGTAATTACAAAAATGTTACAAAGGTGAAACTTATCTCTACGTGAGATCGCTTCCAGCCAACCTTAGCATATGGTATTCAAACTGGGATAACTGGAAATAGGGAAAAATATTTATAACTAAATACATAGTAAGTACTAATAACATAATTTACATAATATCTTAATTTTAAGTTAGTATTTTTTTCTGGTTACCCAAGAAAAGTGTTCTTTGGCTTTTTATCTATATACTTACATATATACTTAAACGTACATAAACCTATTGACTATGACAGGTTAGAAATAATATGCTTAGTTAGAAATAAGAAAATTTATGAAATATTTTAATATTTTATGATTATGACGACCTCTGTGGCGTAGCGGTAGCGCGTCTGCCTACCATGCAAGAGGTCCCGGGTTCGAATACCAGCTGGGGACAAAAAAAAATGCCCAGGTCTTGGATGTTTACATGTTCGTGATGTCGTTGTTTCTGGTTCCCACGACACAGGGTATCCTAGTGTGGGGCCAGAAGCAATGTATGTGCCTGTATGTAATGTTATTTTTATTTATTTATTAAAGTAAGGAATAAAAATACATGCAATATACATGCCTCCCATCCGCCGAAACCGACAAGGTTTATCTGTGGATTGGGTATTTTTAGTCTAGTTTAACATGTTGATGGAAATTGTAATTAATTAATCTTCTACTAAGAACATACATGCAGTTTTATGTTTTATTTAGTGGGACTACCATGATTGTAGCTTAAACAGCTTATATTTTTTTACCTTCTAAAATCTCTTAAACTATCCAGGTATACAATGCTAACAAATACAATTGGTAGAGCGGTGGCACGCATAGCCAGAGGTTGCGGGTTCGAATCCCGGCATGGGTGAAATTATTAGCCTCTAAATAGGTTTTTAAATACAAATACTTTATTTGTGAAATATGGGTTGGTACAAACATATTAATGCGTACAGTTGTAGGTAAAAAAAAAACCTTCAGGTGTTCCATATTTTACCTTGCGGCGTACAAATATAAAGAAAAAAACAAAATTACTTATGTACAATGTAATAGTAGATTATGCATTAAGGGAATAAAACCATGTATTACGTCATGGGCGGTATATTGAACCCTGAGCGGAGCGAAGGACTCCGAGATAACTCCCGAGCGCAGCGAGGGAGTTAAATTTTAACTCCTGAGCGAAGCGAGGGAGTTATGTAGAGTCCTGAGTGAAGCCAGGGGTTCATACCGCCCGAGACTAAGACATGTTTTATTCCAGAGGTGAATACTCTACTTTTCACACCATCTGGGAGACAATAAAAAGACAGGGCTGCATAAGTTGAAAAATATTTATTAAGCTGAGAAATATTGCGTAAATTAACTACAAATTTTAAATTCGTATTTGCAATTTGCGCCTTTTTTTCTTTTTTTTTATTGGTGTTTCGCGCGGTCACACGACACAGTAGTTCAGAAAAAAAAGAAAAAAGGGGTGAGTTTCGAACAACAATTCGAATTTCGAATTGCAATTCTTCATAGTTTTCATGCGAATTTTGACATTCTAAATTCAAATCACTTTATTCCCTAGGGAAATTCTTCATTATTATTGCCCTCGAGAGACAAGGCTATGCTTTACGATGATATTTGACGGTACGTAATAAGGCATTGTCGAGCAGGAGGTGTGAAAAATAAATTATTAGTTTGATGTCATGTTGGTAAAGGTAACTTATAATACCTTTACCATAATAACAACACTTTTATCCAAATCAAAACAGGAAACCGTTAATAATACTTTGTTTTTATTTTCTTTTACTTTTAACTGACGACATATGTGGCGCAGCGGTTGTGTATCTGCCTACCATGCGAGAGGACCCGGGTTTGAACCCCGACTGGGGACAAAAAAATCCAGGTCTTGGATGTTTAAGTGTTTGTGATGTCGTGGTTTCTGGTTCCCACGACACAGGGTATCCTAGTGTAGGGCCAGAAGCAATGTATGTGCCTGTATGTAAATGTTATGTATACATGTGTTTTATTAAATTTTATTACAGTCACTGTCGCTTATATTTTTTATTGCCTTTAAAATCTCTTAAACTGTCCAAGTAGGTAGAGTTAAAAGCCAAGTCGAAGCCAGCAATCCGTTAAAATATTAATAATAAATATTCATGGACATATTACACAGATCTCGTTAGCCCTATATTAAGTACAACTAAATGACTTGTATTATAGGTGCTAACTCGACGATAGACTTAATACAATAAATACATAGATAACATCCAAGACCCGAGACCAACTAGAAAACTAGTCCTAGTTTGACCTGGCTGGGGATCGAACCCGAGACCATCGGTTTTACAGTCAGCGTGCGAAACCGCTGCGCCACCGAGGTCGTCAATCCGAAAAAAACAATCAATGCTACAATGATTATATTCTTTTTAATGCACTAAACTATGCTAAGGACAATTTTAAAAACGTATTTAGAGGATAAAAATTCCACCCATACCTGGGACTCGAACCCGCGACCTATGGCTAACCGTGCCAGCGCTCTCCTAACTGAGGTAATCGGCGATTTACCGGCATCAGCGAAATTTGGAATCTCTTTACAAGATTTTCTGTTATTTACAGGCAGCAACATCTGGCTGAAGTAATTTGCATCACTTGCAGCAGTTGCAGCCCCGAGTACTACTTTGCAGTCAGGTTTTGCATCGAAATAATATCGCTGTACCCAGATGATTATATTCTTTTTAATGCACTAAACTTCTAATTTTTAGCCTCTAAATAGGTTTTTAAAATCAATGCCTCACCTAGATTCGAAAATTGAAATTGCAACGTATCCAGAGGTCGCGAACCTTTCCGCCTGACCGTCCAACCTTGACTCCTCGGACAATAGTCACCCACCACAAGCCATAAGCCTCACAATGATATGGACATCCTTTATAGGCCTACAGACTGAATATAATGCAAATATACTTCTATTCAATGTATAGTGAGTAACAGACGAGTTTGGATGTGTTCGAATCCCGTCATGTGCCAATGACTGTTTTCTATGTTACGTTCATTTGTGACTTTGTAGTAGCAATGCAACTTGTGAAGAAGGACATCGTGAGGAAACCTGAGTGTATCTGTGGTTACGTTTTTCCTTGTAAAATCGCCAACACAGACTATTTTAGTCAGTGTAATTCGAGTGTTTTAAGAAGTAGTGTTTTCATTTCCTAGACTCTGAAATTAGTGTTGTTTTGATCTGATTATTGGGTGGAAAATGCTAATTCCCTCCCTAAAAAGTCATTCAAATTACTTCCCACCTAAGGGACGGAATGAACTTTAAAAATAGAACTACTGTCAGAGTGCTGAGTGCGAGTTTGACAGATCCAATCGAATAACTTTACTACCGCGTTAATCGAGCATTGAGTAGTGAGTTTGAGTAAGTTAACCGTTCGAACTAGCAAAACGCTGTCACAGTACAACTCGCACTCGCGTTTATTCATGTTTTGGCTGGTTAACGTGTTCACTTCTAAACGTAAACCATTACAACTCGCACTCAGCAATTTTAATTTCCATACTTGTCGCTAGGTGGCGCTTCCTCGATGCCATAGAAATATGAGTTTACGTTAACGCGATCGAGTAGTTAAAAAACTCGCACTAAGCACTCAGCTGTGAAGAATATTATGTAAAAAAACTTATTAAAAAATGCTGCGGCCATGTGAGTTTCTAACAATTACGCGGTGAATTCCATTGCAAGCAAGTGTAGTATTGAAGCGATATTATGTACACTTGCTTGGTCAAATCGAGTGATTGGAATCAATCACTTGAGTTAAGCAACAACAGGCACGGTCAGGTGCTGGATGGGTGACCGTCCCGTGACTACCGCTAGTGGCATTTTTCCGAGCGCTTCCGTGCTTCGCAAGGCACGATAAGCCGTTGGTGCCGGCTGTCATGTAATGGCAGTCGTTAAGCCATGTCAGATGCCTTTTGGGCGGCTCGATAACTTCTGACAGTAAGGCCCGCCACTACAATCCTTCACCAACCCGGACTGGGCCCCCGTGGTGGAGTATGGCCTAACCTTCCTGCGATGCAGGAAGAGACCCGGGACCCAGCAGTGGGGACAGCAAGGGTTTATATCTAATTGCTACTATAACTTCACAAATATACGTAACATAGCAAACAAAGTCATTGGCACGTGCCAGGATTCGAACCTACGACCTTACGGATGAGAAGCCGGCGCCAGAAACCTATCCGCTACCATCGCGGTAAAGTATGTGACTTTGTTTACATTGAAACTTTGTTTAGCGTGTAGTAGCAATACTACACGCTCTGTGAAGGAAAACATCGTGAGGAAAACCGCGGCTTCGTTGGCTCCGCACGTATTGTCTAGTCTTTCCTGTGGGCTAGGCCGACTAAGCTGTCAGGATGGTATAGGTGCTGGGTAAGCCTTCACCATCTAAAAAACTATGTCCCAGGCACTGCAGCGTCCGAGTGGTCCCTTCACCCATCTAGTGTGAGTGAGGGTGCCACTGGACGCTGTATAAATCATCTCATAACGTAGATGCAAGGGACAGAGTTTTTTTCTATTATCTATTAATTGTGAAACTAACAGTTTTGACGTTTATGAAGTATTTTTGTTTTTGTGGTAAATATATAAAAATGGATTGCTGTTCGTTAGTCTCGCTAAAACTCGAGAACGGCTGAACCGATTTGGCTGACTTTTGGTTTTTTATTTTTGTGGAACTCCAGAGAAGGTTTAAATGGTGAGAAAATATGGAGATATTCCGAAAACTTTGGCGGATTTGAATTGCGGGCTGCAAAGTTTTTTTATGATCAGATTTTTTTTCATATTCTGATAGTAGACGTGATTTTAAGAAACTAATTTCATTTTTTTCGTGATTAATCGAGTTTATCATTGTTATTTAATTAAAATTAATATTATTCGGCGTGACGTCATATGTTACATAATTTGTGTGTAGGTAGAGTTCGCGATTGGATTTGTCTGTGGTTTAGTGTAAAAAGACAGATGTTTGACAGACGAAGTTGACAGGCCATTGGTAGTTGTTCCACAGAATAACTACTACCACAGACGATTTAATATGTAACGATTTAATATAGAGGTCATATGAAGGGCATTTAAATATTAATATTTACTTAAAATAAGGCTCATATTTTATGGTAAAAATCTCTTACATTAAAAATACTGTAGTTTGGATGCTAAGCTCGAAATGGTTTTCGATTCGGGCAGTTCACTTTTTTTTTTGCATCCCGAAAAAACCGGTCAAGTGTGAGTCGAACTGCCGCTCACATTTTTGTTAAATAATATGTAATATTTATATGACAC
This sequence comes from Yponomeuta sedellus, assembly GCA_934045075.1. Lineage (NCBI taxonomy): Eukaryota > Metazoa > Arthropoda > Insecta > Lepidoptera > Yponomeutidae > Yponomeuta > Yponomeuta sedellus. The sequence continues at coordinate 563,280 of OW203751.1, forward strand.
AAAACAGCAAGACAATACTGTTGCCGACTGGCCAATCAACCTTTTTTACGTTTATTTACAAATTTTTTTTCTACATTATGTCTAATTTTAAAAATTAGGTGTATGTCAATGTCAAAGAGGAAACTAAATGGATTACAGATTCCTAATAGGTAGTTCACGTTTTCATAAATTTTTAGGTGCATACGTTTCAAATACAAATATCAAAGAATACACTAAATATTTCAAATATAGGTATCTAATTGACTCTTCAAAACAATATTATCTCTTGATCCTCGATGAGATCTTTTTAATTTGTGCCGCTAGATGGCGCCAGTGCCTAGTAAACGTTGCGCATTAGGAAATAAATATTAACGTTCCACGTTAAACACAGACACAGTCCACCCTCTTACTTTTTTAACCGACTTCGAAAAAGAGGAGGTTCTCATTTTGACCGGTGTGTATGTGTTCGCACGCTTGAAACTTGATGCATCGACCTACCTATAGCTGTCTATACGTTTTTATTGATAGGCAGGCCAGTCAGTTGCAAATAAAATATTGAATAACAAGCACGCGTTTCCTTCCTACAAATCAAATCAAATTAAACCTTAACGCAATACCAGTATGTATGAATGTCTGTCCACGACTATATCGCGTTTGGCTGAACGTATTTTCATGCGTCTTTCAAAAAAGTATTTAAAACATTCTAGAGAAGGTTTTAGTGTAAATTTTATCGACACAGATTTTACTGATTTCTGAACTGTGGCCAACTGTTATTGGCCTTATTTTTAGTTATTAGTTAATTAATAATTTTGATAGTTTACGTTGTGGTTGTTTCTAATATAGTAAAATAAATGAACAAAATAATATTGTCAAAATTTAGCGCGCTCAACGCACAACCCTCATTTCCTTGACGTCGCGTATCAAAAAGATTCCCCTTTTACAATCAACCATCGAACACCCTTTCTTTATTACCACGTATTGAAAAAAAAAAACGTAATCCTATACGACTAATCTTAAATCGAACGTTACAATGCGTCTATTGATTTTTTGCGTCGACAAATAATACATTTTGACAATAAAAAGTTTCGAAAAAAAAGTTATCAATGGCCAGCATGTCGGCGTGACCCGATTCGATTTTTTTTGCCGCGCAAAAAGTTTCGCAACCCCTGCTCGGTTTAAAAAAATACATTGTTCAACGAATATTGAACCCGTCCACTTAAAAACGTTGCAGTTTAACCGAAATCAAGCCTTAGCGCGGTGATTTTAAATTGCAAACTCTTATGCCTCCTTGGGTTTTTTTTTCTTTTTCAAAAAGCGTACTGGCCAGGATCAGCTGCTGTGCCGAAGCGAAACAAAGAGTTTGAGATTTTTTTCAACGTATTTCGTTCTGGTAATGTCAACGCAATCCAACAATCCGTTCTGTTCAAAATTTGCTCTTATTTTGTATATAATTAAGAGCTATAGAACTACACGATTGTCCTTGTTGCCTTTTCCTATCAATTGTTCTAGTCTCACGAAAATTGGGAAAATGTGGTAACTCCTATGTTGAAGGAAAGAGATCTACATTGACAATACAGTAATTTTTACATGTTGCCACATTCGGGTTTTTAAGGTTTTTTTTTTTCAATTTTCACGGCTTGACTTAGGGTAATACTATTTTTGTTTTTAATGCACTAACCCGTGCTAAGGACAATTTTAAAAAACCTATTTAGTGGCTAAAAATTCCACCCATGCCGGGATTCGAACCCGCGAACCCTCTGGCTATCCACGGATATACGGTATGGCACGGATAGCCAGAGGTCGCGGGTTCGAATCCCGGCATGGGTGGAATTTTTAGCCTCTGAATAGGATTTTTAAAATTGACTAAAGGTGTTCTTACGCAGAATATTTGTAGCGTTTATAATAAAATAATCTACTTTTTTTAAATATGGTAAATATGGTCGGATGAATAATAGGCATGACGAAAGATTTTTAAATCCTCTTCCATAATGTAGGAACACATTTGTTATTTACAAAAAAACCTATATTTCAGTAATAAACTAAAGTTTAACGAACATTTCCTTAAATTATTTTAAATCTGTAGGAAAACAGTTCGCAGTGTCATGGCGTCGAATCTGACGTCACGTCTAGGTAAACAAACATCGTAATCACAAAAAAGCACGGGTGAAGTTTACCAATGTTAACCTAAGCGTGACGTCACGCGGTGTGATGGGTCTTTCTGTCAAAAGGCTGAAAGCAGTATTTATTAGTCTTTTAATTTCTTAAAAATAATATTGATATATTTTTTTCCTAAAACTAAATAAGTGTCTTAAATACTTTTAATATGTTCGTTATCAACCCTTGTATCTCCCCACTGCTGGGGCACGGGTCTTTTCCTGCATCGCAGGAAAGTTAGGCCATACTCCACCACGGGGACCAAGTCCAGGTTGGTGGAGGATTGTAAGACAGTGGCGGGTCTTACATGGCTTAACGACTACCTTTGTATTGCCTTGCGAAGCACGGAAGCGCTCGGAAAAATGCCACTAGCGGTAGTTACGGGCCGGTCACCCATCCTGCACCTGACCGCGCCTGTTGTTGCTTAACCCAAGTGATTGTTTCCAATCACTCGGTTCGCCTAGGCCACGAGCGCTTCTATGTACTTTCCCCTAATATCGTTAAATCTTAGGCCTATCTCCAGAGGTGGACGAGTATGGTCAGGTTATGGATTGATGCTCTGTTCAAGCACTGCTGGCTGAACTCTTAGCACCATTGTCTCTAAAGGGTAGACAGGAACATCGAACGATCGACAATCATCAAAGTGACTACGTAACGCTGAAAAGGCCAATAGGACACTGAACCACGTTTCTCTCGGCGCTAGTGTTGGACTGCGTTACGTGGGAATTGCCGTAAGCGTGAAAAGTTGCGTAAAACGTACGTAATACGGAGAGTATTGTAAAGAGGTTCAAAATTTCACTGATGCCGGTGAGTCGCCCATTAGCTGAGTTGGGAGAGCGCTGGCACGGATAGCCAGAGGTCGCGGGTTCGAATCCCGGCACGGGTGGAATTTTTAGCCTCTAAATAGGATTTTAAAGTTGCGTAAAAATCTGATTGAAACAGTATTGCTTGGTCCGTACAATCCCGAAGGGCTAGGCGGAGATCAGGGAGCCGATTCTACCCCATGCGAATTGAAAGCGTAGACGCAAAATATTCGAAGGCTTAGACAATAAAGCTAAGATATGGTAACTCGACATAGTCATTAGACATATATTTTCTCCTTCGAATTCAATGTAACACAAGAATATCAACTGAGAGGATGGTTTCAAGCTTTTAAGTACGTGGAATCCAGTACTAAGTAAATACAGTCTATTTATTCTTACTTGTCCAATTTAGTAAACAAGATTCTACCCTTAAACTGTGACTTTTTAGTCCAAAACGGCCATATTTCCATAAATGAAGTAACTTGGAACACTCTTTTAGATAACACGCTGCCAATTTTATAAACATAGTTCATGAATTTGCAATTTGAAGCGCTCGTGGCCTAGGCGAACCGAGTTATTGGAATCAATCACTTAGTTAAGCAACAACAGGCGCGGTCAGGTACAGGATGGGTTAGCATACCGTGACTACCGCTAGTGGCATTTTTCCGAGCGCTTCCGTGCTTCGCAAGGCACGTCAAGCCGTTGGTGCCGGATGTCATATAATGGCAGTCGTTAAGCCATGTCAGACGCCTTATGGGCGGCTTGATAACTTCTGACAGTAAGGCCCGCCACTCTCTTACAATCCTCCACCAACCCGGACTTGGCCCCCGTGGTGGAGTATGGCCTAACCTTCCTGCGATGCAGGAAGAGACCCGTGCCCCAGCAGTGGGGACATACAAGGGTTGATAACGAATTCCTATTTTAAGTCTATTCTAAAATTAGACTATAACAATCACCTCAATTCTCTGACGATTTTTTTAAAAAAATATGTAAGATGTTTCTGTAGAGACATCTTTGCCTTAAAATGGTTGATTATTTGGTTTGCGGATTTTTATGGATGTAGATCAACTTTGCGTTTAAATCGGGAGTAGGTAACTGATTAATCTATTTGCTGATCTAAACACGCTACGGTTATGACAGGCAGTGCTAAACGGCCGGCAGACAGAGTCTATAAACACTCGATCGGCAGTTGCCGTAAAGATCGCGACGGCAACCCGCCGCTACGGCAACGGTGGGCAGCACTGCGCTGCCGCCAGACCGTCGCCAGACATTTTTTTTCGCAACCGAATGTCGAACCTGTTACTCCTCGAAAACCGGATCCAAGACCTGACCGGCCACTTAGCCTTGCCTTTCGAATTCAGCCCCTATGGCGTTGTATTAAAGACTTTTATTTTATTTTAACCCTTCTACCAAGAGACCTGCACAGTTTGCGCGCATGGTTTTGAACTCTACTTTAAGGGCTTAAAGGTGAATTTGGTTTGTGCTTAAGTTTACAAATTAAAATCTCCTTTAGGGACTAATATTAAGTAAGACAATTTCGACTTTTAAAATTTTGTTTATTGACACGTTTATTGATAGTTAATATTTTTATTACAGTTAGGACTATTACTACTATTACGCCAACTGTGGAACGATTCCGATTGCCTAACCACCGATTTCTCGTACGCTAACAAGCTTTTTATGTAACCTCTCTTTTTTGTGTAGTCTAAAACGTCCCACTGCATTCTCTCAGAGAGAGAGATATATAGAGAGCGTATGGGCTTAATTACTATGCGTGCCCACTGCGGATTGGCTATTTCATAACATACAGGCACATACATAGCTTCTGGCCCCACACTAGGATACCCTGTGCCGTGGGAACCAGAAACAGTGACATCACAAACATGTAAACATCCAAGACCTGGGGTTTTTTTTGTCCCAAACTGAGGCTCGAACCCGGGAACTCTTGCATGGTAGGCATATGCGCTACCACTACGCCACAGAGGTCGCCATTATTACTTGGATTCGTGTCCCACTACATGGTCTTCCACTCCTCCCCTCTCTTGAGTCATCCTCCAGGCATATTAGTACTTTTTCTGTTTAGTAGATGGCGTTGCATGGTGAATCTAAATCGCATACTGTAAACAATTTGGCTTACATTAGACAGGGCGCTATGGCACTCATTAGGGCAGGGCTATGTCTAGCAGTGGACTAATATAGCCTGAAGAAGAAACAAATGAAATGAAAAGGTTTTATTCAAAGTAGCGGCTTAATGAACGTTACAAGTCAAACTAGGTGTCCATTTCAAACTCTAGATCATTTTGGAGAAAAAATGGACAAAAAACTCCAAACTTTGTCTTTTGGTTTAATAATTTGGTTATATTAGTAGGTATATAATTATTAGTGTTGGCAGTGGGTTAGCCATAACTCGCGAAGAACCGACAACCGTTGGAGTAAACGTGTTCTCGAGTGGAGACCGCGACTCGGCAAACGTAGTGTAGGACGCCCTCCGACCAGGTGGGATGACGATCTGCGAATAACTGCCGGCAGATGCTGGGTGCGGCAAGCTGAAGACAGGGCGCTATGGCGCTCATTAGGGGAGGGCTATGTCCAGCAGTGGACTAATAAAGCTTGAAGAACAAGAAACAGTTTTGTGGTAATAACAGCATGCATTAAGGTGCTCAGGGGCGCCAACTAACGCCACAAATGGAATAAAAATCATAACTTGTTTTATGACACTTCACTATATTCTTTTTAATGCACTAACCCGTGCTAAGGACAATTTTTAAAAACCTATTTAGAGGCTAAAAAGGCTGTACGTAACACAGAGAATATTGTAAAGAGGTTCGAAAGTTCACTGATGCCGGTGAGTCGCCCATTAGCTCAGATGGAAAGAGTGCTGGCACGGATAGCCAGAGGTTGCGGGTCCGAATCCCGGCATGGGTGGCATTTTAAGCCTCTAAATAGGTTATTATATTTTGTTTTTTCAAAAAGTAAACCTGAGATATCATATTACCTATCTATGGTACCCATTTTTAGAACATACAACCTAGAATGTAGTATAAATGTCCTAGGAATCGATTTCCGCCGAAAACGGCCGTTTTAATGGAAATCAATTAAATTCCTAGGATATTCTCTTTCAAACTCAGCTAATGGGCGATTTACCGTCATCAGTGAAATTTCGAACCTCTTTACGTATTACAGAGAATATTGTAAAGAAGTTTTTAAAAAATAACTTATATTCTTATATAAAGAAATTATTTCCTTGTCCACAGATCAGCACCAAGTCTCCAATTACCAGTACGTTGCAATGGAATGGAATGCATGGAACCGCCTCTGGCTACCCTTTCGGAACACAGGCGTAAGTATATCCGAAGGTTGTCTGGAAGAGATCACTTTTAGTGATAAGGCCGCCGTCTGTACTCATAGGTTAAGAAATATCTGTGTAATTTAAATTTTTATGTACAATAAAGTGTTCTCTATCTATCTATAATATATGTTTACGTGTCTATTAGGGTGATTCAAAAATGTATGAAAAAACATTTCCTTAAAGCACACTAATATTATATTATATATTATTATATTACATTATATTATATACTAGCTTTTGCCCGCGACTCCGTCCGCGTGGACTTTAGTTTTTGCAACCCCGTTCACTACCTTAATGATTAAATTAAAAAAAAACGGCAAAACACGTATTCAATCAATTGTGTTGAAGAGTATTTATTTTAAATTTCAAAAAAAAATTAAAATAGGTACATTCTTCATTACAAATTTTTTACAAATTTTGGCAATCCTTTTCGCCCCCTTAGAGGTTGGTTTCAAAAAATCCGTTTTTATTCCTTGCCTACATTATTATATAGAGCCTCTGTGCAAAATTTCAGCTCCCTAGGTCCAACGGCTTGCGCTGGGCGTTGATGAGTGATTCAGTCAGTCAGGACTTTGATTTTTATTTATATTTGGTATGGAGTTAGCTGACACCCTGGATTAAAACCGGGAAATTTTACTGCGGGAAAATATCTTATTCCCATTGGGAAAATCGATAAACCACAGGAATACTGCGTAATGCCGTGGACACAACTAGTTCTTAAATAAAAAAATATAATAGCAAACATGCAACGACTTATGAACGTTGGAGAAGCGAAGGTGATCTGTCAGGATGTGAGTTCTGACAGGATGTAAGAAGGGAAATATCATCTGCGAACAGTATGAACGTATCATCAATGTTCTTAGGAAGGTCATTGATGTATATTAGAAACAATAAACATCCGACTACGGCTCCAGAGGAACAGGTGCGTTTATAACTTTCGCGTCTGATATATTATAAACGGTTGTATAGTGCAATTTCATAAATTAATAAAAAATAAAGACAACTTCCAGAATCTTCATTATAAAGGCGTATTGGCCCAACATATGCACGTTGTCTGAATGTCATAACTGTTGTGTTGTGCAATTAAATAAATAAATTAAAAAATACGTAATACAGAATATTGTAAAGAGGTTCGAATTTTCACTGATGCCGGTGAGCGCTCTGCTGGAAAGACCGCTGTCACGGACAACGAGAGGTCGCGGGTTCGAATCCCGGCATGGGTGGAATTTTTAGCCTCTAAACAGGTTTTAAAAAAAATACACACAACAAAGACTCTACATTATAAATAGGCGTACATATTGGCCCAACGTGTGCACGCAGTAAGACATTCGTGCTCGCCCGAGCATCCCCGACGCCTACCGGGCGCGCCCGAAGTTTAGGCGCCAACGTCGAGTTGCACACGAGAAAAAGCGTTCCGGCAATTTTGCTTTACCGTTACTTTTTGCCGCGATAATAATATCTCGGCGGAGTCAGTTCCGTAAGGTCTATCTAGCACTAATACCCGGACAGTTAGGCGATTGTGTCTCGGTCCGAATTGGCGGGAAACGCAAACAGCAGCGTTGCGACGAAAAAAAAACGCCTCTACGAAATTATGTAGTTGTACAACTATATTCTTTTTAATGCACTAACCCGTGCTAAGGACAATTTTAAAAACCTATTTAGAGGCTAAAAATTCCACCCATGCCGGGATTCGAACCCGCGACCTCTGGCTCCTTACAATATTCTCTGTATTACGTACAGGCAGCGACATCTGGCTGCAGTAATTTGCATCACTTGCAACCTATTTAGCCTCTAAATGGGTTTTTAAAGAAGTTGTACGACTTGCATGTCATAGATTTTCTTTTATGTGGCGTTCTGACAGTAGGGCCCGCCACTGTCTTACAATCCTCCACCAACCCGGACTTGGCCCCCGTGGTGGAGTATGGCCTAACCTTCCTGCGATGCAGGAAGAGACCAGTGCCCCAGCAGTGGGGACATACAAGGGTTGATAACGAACGAACGATAACGATTAGGTAATTACGAGTAACACTCTGAAAAGACATCCATTTTTTCTCCAAATTGATCTAGATTTAGAAATGGACACCTAGTTTCTGTGTCATTTTAATAAAATACATTATGTCCCCACCGAGGGGCACGGGTCTCTTCCCCGAGAAAGCCATACTCCACCACTGGGGCCAAGTCCGGATTGGTGGAGGCTTTCAAGACTACTTTAGCTGGTCTTACTCTCAGAAGTTATCAAGCCCAGTAGGCAGTACCGTAATGATTTTTTTTTACGATGAAGTTAGTACCTACTCAGATATGTATCTATAAATGTTATATGTATAATTTGATTTCATTTGACTATATTATAAACCCATGAGTATTACAGAACATTACTGGATTCCAATACAGGTAATTGTTTCCAAAATTATCGCTCCCCGCGGGGAGGAGCGGGGGAGGGGACGTCTGGCCGCCGTCTAGCCTAGGGGGGCGCGGGAGGGGGAGTCTAGACGGAGGTGAACTATGTAAAATGTGGACTTGGTGAAAAGTTTTGTTCTTGGTGAAAACCAAGTAGGAAATTCTAGTAAGTGATTTACGAATGAAGTTGATAATCCTTACCAAAGTTTTAGTTACTTGAAAAAGATGTTATTTACGGGTATATAATATTTTTTGATGTTTTTTTGGTTAGAGTAAACTTTTGGTTAAAGTAAAACTTTGTAAACCTCGTTAGCTTCTTTTAAGTAAAATTCCTATGCCTACTTTTGAAATAAATAAATTTTAGATTAACTTGCTTGATTTTATGTCTGAAGAGTCCGACCAGGTTTCGGTCTGGTTTGCTCTTGATGAATTTATCTTTATTTAAGATATTAAGACACATATTTACTAAATCAAATAAAGAAGGTCAAAAAAATAAATGCCAGAGGTCGCGGGTTCGAATCCCGGCATGGTTGGAATTTTTAGCCTCTAAATAAGTTTTTAAAATAAAATATTTGCGCACTGCTTCGTAAGGCACGATAAGCCGTTGGTGCCGGCTGTCACGTAACGCCGGTCGTTAAGCTATGTCAGCGGCCTTATGTCTGACAGTAAGTCCGCCTCAGTCTTACAATCCTCCCTCAACCCGACTTGGGCCCCGCGGTCTAGCATGGCCTAACATGTTGTATAGAATCAGGCGTTTCTTTGCGGAAATCCATAATAGCATTAAAAAGTTAAAATTACTTTGCTAAATTCCGCCAAAAATCCCACAAGCACCATACGGTTAGCTAATGCACCGCCCGCCCTCCCATTTTTTCAAGCAGAAGCAAGACAGGAACACACCACCGCCAACACTAATACTTGTGTGAGAAAACACACAATTTTTGGCGGAATTTAAATTTAACAATTTTAAAAGTAAGTAAGCAAAGTAATTTTAACTTTTTAATGCTACTATGGCCTAACATTCCTGCGATGCAGGAAGAAACCCGTGCCCCAGCAGTGGGGACATACAAAGGGTTGATATTGCGGAGGAGTACTCGGAAAATTGGGAAAATCGTAGCGGACGAAGAAGTAGCTGAGTGGAGTAATGGCCTCTCTTTAGTATTTTAACCCGATATATATTAAATGCAGTACAATTCCACCGAACTGCGATCCCCAACCCGAATGCCCATTACCCCCTATGATAGCACAACGTGGCACTCTTTAGGGGAGGGCTATGTCCAGCAGTGGACTAGTATAGCCTGACGACGACGACGTATAATAAATAAAGCAGACATTTTAGTACAATTTTCTTTTTAAAACAAGTCCACACTCGAAGTAGCTCGGCCAAGGTAGACAACCCGGCCTGTTGTCAACCGAGCCTTCAAGTCGCCAGTGTTGCCAGCTGTTGGGAAATTGGCATATTAAGCCCTTATTTGGCACCAGACGTCTGAACGAGGTCAAGGCGTAGTGGCGTATTTTTAGCCGCGAAGGTACTCAGGGCTGTAGGGTATAATTGGCTAGGTAATGTCTAGACTGGGTTGTCAACTCGTTAAGCAGAAAAATAACCGGTCAATTGCGACTCGCACACTAGAGGATTACATAGTATCTCCATGTATAATCGTTAGTTGTTTCAGATAGATACATACACACACACACACACATACATACATACACCCTTACATACATACATACATACATACATACATACATACATACATACATACATACATACATACATACATACATACATACATACATACATACATACATGCATGCATGCATGCATGCATACATACATACATACATACATACATACATACATACATACATACATACATACATACATACATACATACATACATACATACATACATACATACATACATACATACATAACCTCACGCCTGTATCCCAGAGGGGTGGGCAGAGACCAGGGACTACAACTTGCCACGATCCTGACGGATCACCTTCGATTCATCAACTTTCATAAGTCGTTGCATGCACGCACGCCAGTTCCGAGTACTTTTTATCTTTCCCTTTGCTAATACATCCCTTAATTGGTCGATGTATGTCCGCCTGGGACGTCCCTTACCAGCCCTTCCACTCACATTCGCAATGTATATTTTGTTTCGTCAATCTTTCTTCCTTCATCCTCCATCTTCATCCTGTCATCTTCATCCTCTATCTGTCTCTTCAAGCCAAACATTAATGTTGACTTGTGTAAAAAGCATCGGTCGCCCTATGCGTGGAGCGGTGGACTCTGACGCGAGAGACCCGGGTTTGATTCACATTGCGGGCATGCACTTTGTTTTCTTCACTACCGCTAGTGGCATTTTTCCGAGCGCTTCCGTGCTTCGCAAGGCACGTAAAGCCGTTGGTGCCGGCTGTCATATAATGGCAGTCGTTAAGCCATGTCAGAGGCCTTATGGGCGGCTTGATAACTTCTGACAGTAAGGCCCGCCACTGTCTTACAATCCTCCACCAACCCGGACTTGGCCCCCGTGGTGGAGTATGGCCTAACCTTCCTGCGATGCAGGAAGAGACCCGTGCCCCAGCAGTGGGGACATACAAGGGTTGATAACGATTTAGAGGCTAAAAATTCCACCCGTGCCGGGACTCGAACCAGCGACCTCTGGTTGACCGTGCCAGCGCTCTCCCAACTGAGCTAATGGGCAAGTACCAGCATCAGTGAAATTTCGGACCTCTTCACAATACTCTCTGTATTACTTAAAGAGGTTTTTAAAATTGTCCTTAGATAGATAGATAGATAGATAGAATATTCTTTATTGCATGTACACCAAGGATTACATAAGAGACTTATAAAATAACAGTACAGTACAAGTGGCGGCCTTATTACTAAAAGCAATTTCTTCCAGACAACCATTGACGGAAAAGAAGAAACGAGAACTGAAATACGGGTAGTCGGCGCAACTAAACAATATTAGATAACATATTATTATATTATTTTATAGTTGATACACATACATAAACGATACATAAATATTAAATTGATACACATACATAAACGGTACATAAATATGAAATAAATAAAAATAAACATACACAAGGGAAAAAAAAAAAAAAAACATAGGACATGAACGAAAAATATACCTACATAATACTAGAAAGGGATTTCACGAATACAAATAAAAAACTTACAATAAGGAAAAATAATGGTTATGCACTCTGTTTTTAAATATTGGCAGGGACGGTGAAAATCTTACGTCCAAGGGAAGATCATTCCACAGGCGGACAGCTGTAATAGTAAAGGATTGGCTGAAGAACCTTGTCGAATGACTTAGTGTCTTCAGCAATCGATTGTGACCGGATCGCAAAGTCCGACTGTGCGTATCACATAAAAACTCAAAGCGAGTTTTGAGATACAGAGGTGTGGCTGGATTGAACAGCACCGAATAGAGAGTGGAGAGAATATGAGCATTCCTACGGAGGCGGATAGGGAGCCACTTGAGTTTTAAGCGATATTCGGAGATATGGTCATATTTTCGCAAGCCAAATATGAACCGGATGGAGAAGTTTTGGAGGCGCTCAAGTTTATTTAGTTGCTCTTCGGTAAGGTCAAGATAGCTGGCATCAGCATAGTCGAGGATAGGAAGTAAGAGAGACTGGGCAAGCGCAATCTTGGTCGAAGTTGGCAGGAAATTACGTAATCTTTTCAGAGAAGCCGCTGAAGCGAACATTTTCCGGCTCACCTCCGCTAGCTGTGGCGACCAGGACAAACACCTGTCAATAATGATCCCCAAGTTCTTCACCTTCTCACTATATGGGATTTGAACGCTGTCAAATTTAATTTAGCACGGGTTAGTGCAACAAAAAGGCTAAAAATTCCACCCATGCCGGGACTCGAACCCGCGACCTCTGGCTAACCGTGCCAGCGCTCTCCCAACTGAGCTAATTTGTAGCTTCTAAATAGGTTTTCAAAGTTAGTGTCATATTAGTTCCGATATTTCTATTACACGGATAGAATCGGATAAACCTACACTTCGGACACATCTATTGGCCCACCTTGCATTTTCAGTTTCGTTTAGTCCTAGCTAAAAATGTATATAAGGTCGAGCAAAAAGTTTTTATGCAGTTTTGGACCAGGTTTATGTAAAATGTTTCTAAGGTGGGCCAATAGATGTATCCAGGAGTGTTTACCCGATTCTATCCGATAGTAGCCGAGGTATATTCTAAAAACTGTCTGTAACTGTTTCCATCCTGGACCCAGGACAAAAACCTGCGAGCGCAGACCTCCTTGCGTAGACGGCTCGAGAGAAATTGCACGCATCTTTAAAAAAAACAAAGTGACAGGTGCGAACACATCCTCCGCGCGAATTCAAAAACGGGACAAAAAGTCTAAAAAACTGCGCGCGCCTAGCATGCGCGCGGCAGGCGGATTATCATCATTTGTAAATCTTACAAAAAATATTCTAATGAATGAACTTAATATAGATAGATAATCTAAAGATAGAACACTTTATTGTACATAAAAATGGAAATTACACAGATATTTCTTAACCTAAGAGTACAGACGGCGGCCTTATCACAAAAAGTGATCTCTTCCAGACAACCTTACTATAATCAACCTAATATACTGAATATTTTAATTAAAAAAAACGTTTCGTTTCGCTCTTAGTTTAATTTCTTTAACGCCACAGTTTCGTCATGAAATATTCTTCACAAATAACAATATTTTGCGAAAATTGGGTCTGCGTCGGAAATTGTATTTTTTAGGCTACATGTAAAAAAATGGGGCTGCTTGAATCCATTACATTTATGAGTTTTGTTTCTCGTGTGCAATAAAGAATGATCTGAATGAGTAGGTACATGTCAACTCCGCGCGCACTACAAACTGTTTCACATAACATTCTGCTAACTCCATACCCAATTTTGTTAATATCGCTCCAGCCGTTTACACGTGAAGAAGTAACAAACATTATACAGCCATTAACTTCTAATATTAATGTTATTTGAATTGATATGAAGTGTGATGTGATTTATTTCATTTGTGGAACATAATATAATATTATATATGTTTAGATTTTTGAATTTTTTTAAACCGCCGGACCGATTTTAGCAAAATTTGGTATGCAGTTAGCTGACACCCTGGATTAACACAATAGGCTACGTTTTACTGCGAGAAAAAAGCTTTTACTGTTAATACACCACTTATTTTTCCCAATAAGTCGCGAGTAACACCGCGGAGTAACACAGTAAGTAACATATTTTAAACTTTCGCGACTTGTACACATACTTAGAATATTTTAGAGGCTTAATCGCGTAGTAATTTATTGCTATTTTACCTCGACGTTTCGACGACGTTACAGTCATCGTTTCAAACACAGTAAGTTATTAATAAGACTGCGAGTAGGGATTTTTTTTAATTCAAAATGTCCTCCCGCTTTGAGTGCGTGCTAAGCGCACGCGCACAGCGCAGTCTTACCCCGTGGGAAGAGTGGCAGATGGATGCGTGCGCCGTTTTTTACTCGTGAAAAAACCCGCTAAAATGCATCGAAAACTATCGACATTATGACGGCGGAACTTTCAACACAATACTTTACGGTTCTCTTTATTGAATGTCAAACAATTTTTCCATGAAAGGTATTTAAAAAGCGTTGGTAGCGGAGCCGGAACCGGCTGCTCAATCAACGTCATCAACGCATTACGTCCCCACCGAGGGGCACGGGTCTCTACCCTGAGGAAGGTATACGCCATACTCCACCAAGGGGGCCAGGTCCGGATTGGTGGAGGCTTGCAAGACCACAGTGGCTGGTCTTACTGTCGGAAGTTTTCAAGCCGCCCTAAGGCCTCTGACTTGGCTTAACGACTGCCATCTGTCGTGCCTTGCGAAGCACGAAACCCATCCATGCAATGTATCCCAGAGGGGTAGGCAGAGACCAGGGACTGTCACTTGCCACGATCCTGACAGATCGCCTTCGCTTCATCAACGTTCATAAGTCGTTGCATGCACGCATGCCGGTTCCGGGTACTACTGTTTATCTTTCCCTTTGCTCTAAAACAAATTGAATATAAAATTATACAGTTAAACACCTGTTTAGTTTATAAATATCAGCTTTCCTATTTAAAACGTAATTTTCTCTACTTTTCAGGATGACGAGAGATTCATCACTGAAGACGGAAGAGAGAGGGGTTTCCAGATATCTGCGAGACGAAGAAAATGGAGCATTCACCAGTCTGCTCCCTTTTGAGTAGCCAGACAATTTTTTTCATGGCGTTACATACAAACATTCAAAGACAGTCTTTAAAAAAATCTAAAAATATTTCGGTAACAACCCTTGTATATTTTCATGATAAAATATATTTTATTTATCATCATTATCAACCCATTATGTCCCCACCGAGGGGCACGGGTCTCTTCTCTGAGGAAGGTATAGGCCATACTCCAACACGGAGGCCAAGTCCGGGTTGGTGGAGGCTTGCAAGACTAGTGGCTGGTCTTACTGTCAGAAGTTTTCAAGCCGTCCTAAGGCCTCTGAATTGGATTAACGACTGCCCTTACTTGACAGCCGGCACTAACAGCTTAACGTGCCTTGAGAAGCACGGAATCGCTCGGAAAAATGCCAGTAGGGTTAGTCATAGACTGTTTACCCATCCATGTACTGAACGCGCTCTGTGAAGAGAACCAACTAATTGATTGGTACTAGAGGTATTGACAACTAATTGGTAATTGAGGTATTGACAATTGACATCAACCCTTTGTATGTCCCCACTCTGGGGCACGAGTCTCTTTCTGCATCGCAGGATGGTTAGGCCAAACCCCACCACGGGGGCCAAGTCCGGGTTGCTGGAGGACTGTTAAACGCAAGCATAAAATAATGCGGACAACCGAAAACCATTAAAGAAGGAAGGATCCACAAAGGTATTTTAGGTTTCCGTCAGGGTCCCTATTAGTAAAACTCCACTTGATTATATTATTTTTAACGCACTAACCCGTGCTAAGGACAATTTTAAAAACCTATTTAGAGTCCAAAAATTCCACCCATGCCGGGACTCGACCCCGCAACCTCTGGCTATCCGTGCCAGTGCTCTTCCAACTGATTGATTGAATAATGAATATTAACATAATTAAGAAGGTATGTGTACAATCGTACAGACGCTTTTTACAAAACCTTTTGTAAAACAAATGCTTTTTTCCAGTCGTGTGAATGTATGGAGCGCCTTAACAAGCGACCCTTTAAGCTCAAACTATACGAAATAATTAAATGGGTAATTTCAATCAGTAATTGTTATCAGACGTATCGCCTTTCGTCCGATGATTAATACGGACGCTTCAGCTGTCAACTGTCATTGTAAATCATCACCTGTCAAACCATTATCTATGCGCTGGATAAGTTTTTAGTTTTGTAGTTACGTAGTTACAACCAAAACATAGATGAAAAAAAGGGCCAACTTGTCGTCTGAAAAAAATTATAAAAAAAATATGTATTTATAGGATAAGTTCAGTTAGTTAGTTGCTGTGTGGTGTCGGCCTAGAGAATAGCACCAACCTAATTCTTCCCGCGGGTGTCGTGAAAGGCGACTAAGGGACACAAACCGGGGGGTGGGCAGCAGCGCCCCCTGCGGTAGTATTCCACCGAACTGCGATCCCCAACCCGCATTTCCAGCGTGGGGATTATGGGCACTATCCCCTATGATAGCACAACGTGGCGCTCATTAGGGGATGGCTATGTCCAGCAGTGGACTAGAATAGCGTGACGACGAGGATAAGTTACTATTTTATTGATTGAATGATTGAAGACGTTCATACGAACAAAAATACAAAAAAATACAGAAGTTGGTTTCTAAAAAAACTGCATAACAGTTATTGGCAGATGCTCTTGGTTTTACAAATTAAAGTTTTCTTGTATGCTAGGTACATATAAATACTAAAAAAAGATATTTGAAGAATCCCTACCCTCTTGCTCGCCCTACGCCTAAGGCTTGGGTTCGGTCAGTCACATCACATTGCCACGTTAGGTACGTATCCTACCAAAACAAATATTGTAATTACTAGCCAATTTCCCATCTCAAAAAAGAAACATGATATGTGGGAACTTGCCGAGATTGCCTTGTCTCCACGGAAGTAGCAGTGTAATGACACGGGAAAGATTGTGTGAATTTGAAATTTCAGACTAAACTTCCCAAGTTTTTGGAGACGGTTGCATAGTTTTACAATGAAAACTTGTCATGTTCGATGACACGCCTACAACATCTAAAATATCCCAGGCACTGCAGCGTCCGAGTGATCTCTTCACCCATCTAGTAGAAAATGCCGATAGAAGCTGTATAATTTATCGCATTACATAGACGCAGAGGAGTTTTTTGCGTGCACTGGTAATAGCTTCAAAGAGAGAGTAGGGTCAAAAAGGTTTATGTAAATATATCCACAGTGCGGTTCAGCTGAAAACTTGGCCTGACGCGCTCTGTGCTCCTTGACTAACTATACTCCCAACATAAAACATGACAGGACTTTTTGTTTTTCTTATTGATATGGCAACCAGCCGATGTCGACAAATTCTGCCGAAGTCAAGTCTTGACTCGAAATAAGCAATTTTTTTTATGATTCATATTTTTGATTTCTTCGTGAAGACTTTGAACTAAGTGTGAACTAAATGAATGTTCTATCTACAGCAACTCTGAAACAATATAAAATTAACAATGAGTTCATTAAACTGAAATAATACATATTTTTTAAAACTAAATACACGCTTAATACTAGGTACTCTAGAACAACTAAAACAAAACTCTAATTATAACTTAATACATGACAGAACTTTTTCTTCCAAAGATATAATGCCTAACAAATAACTTGACAAATGACTCCGACTTCGCACGAACGTATCTGCTTATTGATTAGACATTTTATTTATTTCTTGTTATCTTAATAACACATGTTTTTTTCCCGGCTAATTTGCTATGAAAAATACTAAACAAACGAGAGTTTCTTGGCATTTCTCAAAGCAAGATGGCGTGCAGCGTATCTCCCACTGAACTGAAACCCGTAGATCCGAACTTGTGCGCACATTCGCGCGACTGGGGCGCCGCGACTGTGCGACTGTCGCGCGACTGCAGCGTGCGACTTGTCGCCACCGGAGAAGTGTGTTTTAGGGGCGAAATGGAAGTTTACAACGAAAATTTTGAATGGAAATTCAAAACGAGATTTGAAAATGAATTATCTCGTAAATGTGTACGAAAACAGCAAGATCACACGAAAAAACTACGTTTTATTCACAACATTGTCTATGTGATTGACAATGGTTTTTTTTTAAATCAAAACGCACATTTATCGTCTACAACGAAGGAATATGAACCTTTATTTATCAAAAAATGTGCCGGAAGCATCAAAAGCCGGTTTGCGACAAGTCGCGCGGTCGTGCGACAGTCGCGTCGCGGTCGCGCGCGACCCCACACAAGTTTGGTTATACGTGGGCGCAGTTTTGGCGGGAAACTATCGACGTTCGACCTCGTTTGATTTTATTTAGTTTAGCACTAAGTTGTTTTATAATTTTACTAAATGTTGTTTTAGATTTTTAAGTTCTTGGCAATTTTTTTCTTCATTTTGTGTTTCGTTCTCTTTTTTATAGTTTTAAGTTTTCTCTATATTTTTTAGATATTTAACTGTTTTTAGTAGTGTTTTTCCTGTACTTTATTTTAAACATTTATTTTAAGGTAATTTATTTAAATATTTCTTTTGTTTTACAATTCTTTTCACCATAGTACGTCTTTGCGCTAAATACGGACAATTTAAGCAGTGCCTAGCGGCCTTATTTATACAAACACGCTTCCTCTAAGGCACTCCTCAGAGGCAGTTTACTTATGTGGTTACGTTCTCTTCTTGTAAAATCCATCAAAGACTATTTTCATCGGTTCAACGTCGTGAGTAAACCTGAATGTCACATACACGTGTTCACATACCTCCGAGGCGAGAGTCCCAGGTTCGATTCCCAGTCGCGCATGGTACCAATGACTTTTTTCTCTAAGTTATGTACATTTGTGAACTCATAGTAGCAATACCACTCGCTAAAGTGAAGGAAAACCTCGTGAGGAAACCCTATTATCTGAAGTATTAACGCACCTCATCGCTTGCTACAATGGCACAACTATGAGGCTCAAAGCGGAAAATCTCAGGTCTAACTATTACTAACAGCTCGTGTATAGTCTGTTAGCTTTGAGAATATACCTCGGGCTCTAGAGTAGGCTTCGGTTTTCGCCGAGAGCACACGAGTGTAATACTACTTCCTGCTCTGCATAAAACTTTTCTTCACTATTTTGAAAAGTTACGTAAAGTTAAGTGGCATATTAGTTCCGATTCTATCCGAGCCGAGGTATATTCTAAACGCTATCAGACTATATGTCCCCACTGCGGGGGCACGGGTCTTTTCCTGCCAAGTCCGGGTTGGTGGCAAATTGTAAGACACTGGCAGGCCTTACTAAGTAACCCTGTTTGTCACCCACGCATCTCATTCAATGGCGACAAGTACTTGTCTAAATTCGATCATTGTTATGTCTGGCTCAGTGTTATTGTTTATTTTAGCAATCTGAAGTTCCAGACAAAATATTTAGTAGGCGTGACAGTAAGATCTAGAGCTGTCTTTAGAGTGCAGAAGAAAATCGGGCTATTTATTTAGAATAGAAAGTTGTTGAATTTGAAATTGAAACCACTTAGGATTATTCGATATCAACCCTTGTATGTCCCCACTGCTGGGGCACGGGTCTCTTCCTGCATCGCAGCAAGGTTAGGCCATACTCCACTACGGGGGCCAAGTCCGGTTGGTGGAGAATTGTAAGACAGTGGCCGGCCTTACTGTCAGAAGATATCAAGCCGCACATAAGGCTTCTGATATGGCTTAACGACTGTCATTACATGACAGCCGGCACCAACGGCTTAACGTGCCTTGCAAAACACGGAAACGCTCGGAAAAATGCCACTAGCGGTGGTCACGGGATGGTTACCCATCTATCAGCTGACCGCGCCTGTTGTTGCCAAAGCCAAGTGATTGTTTTCAATCACTCGGTTCCACTAGGCCAAGAGAAGGTATATATTATTATATTAAGTACATAATTATAAATAACATTGCATCCACTGTATCAACGACCGCTTGAACTTATTGACGAAGTTACCATCTATAATATGAGTTAAATGGGGCGGGGGCGGACTGTCGAACGCGATTGTACGAAATGTTCATAATATTTTGTACAATCGCGATTGTTATAATCGCGTTTCACTTACAAGAAAGTGTATCCACAATGTGTATGGTACGAAAGTTTTAGTTCAAAAAAGTTATCTTTACTTTGATAAAACAGAAATCAAGTTAAGTAGAGCTTACTACAAAGACTATTATGATGTCTAACTAAAATAAAAATGATAAAAACTGTTTTTATACGGATTTCACTCGTTTATTAAATTTTTTACAATTTTTTAAAAGTGTCAAAACGTCGAAAGTTTTAAAAAATGTAATAAACGAGTGAAAACCGTTATAATTACGTCTAGTGCTCGTGGTAACCTTAGAAAATACTAAAATAATAATGATTTACCTATTCATAAGAAATAGGCATACATGATAAAGTACAGCCTGTTAGCTTTTAGAATATACTTCAGGCTCTAAAGTAGGCTTCGGTTTTCGCCGAAAGCACACGAGGGTAATACTACTTCCTGCTCTGTATAAAACTTTTCTTCACTATTATGAAAAGTTGTGTAAAGTATTAGTTTCGATATTTCTATTACACGAATATGTATCCGATTCTATCCGATAGTGGCCGAAGTATATTCTAAAAGCTAACAGACTGAAGTTCTTATTCTGCTTAAAGTGTTTCACTTTCACATCTTTTTGTGTACTATTGCACCTGTACTAGTTTTTTTATTTGAACTTTATTACAATCACCAGCGACACTTATCAAAACGGTATCGTGAGTATATTCCATAGTACCTACCTAGACAGATAACACGTGAACTTTTAATACGGACATAATAAAATAAGTAGTTGTCTTGCAGAAAATGCTTTTTAGTTATAATTCTCATTGTACAATGGACTGCATGTGAACCTTTATATTTCTGCTCCAAAGTAGTCCTTGGCGTTAGATAGAACTGTCTTCAAATAATATTGAAAATGTTGTTGGTTACATTTGGGAAACTCTGATGTCTGGAACACAGGTTATTACGTAGAATACGCATCAGACCTGATCAAATAATCAATTATCCTAACTATGGCGCCTTCTTTGCTATATTATCATTAATTTAATAAGTACTTGCTTTAATATTAATTTTGTTGTAAAATATGTACTTAATGATGGATAATTATTATTATTAAAATTCTTTATTGCATAAAAAAAATTGCACATAGGCGAGCTTAATGCTACTTGGCATTATCTACCAGTTAACCTAAGTTTTGGAGACAAGATTAGCAGGTAGTGCAATATCAAACAATATTGCAAATAAACTTTTCATTTTTTTTCATACAGTGCACGTATGAAGGTTGATGTTACTTTAATTGCACGTTATTTTGATGTAAAATTCGCGGACTTACCACTGTAGTGTTAAATCGATACCCAGCACTAGAAGAGAAGAACTGAGAAGAAAGCAGAAGAGGCAGAAGGTGTCCCGGGCTGGTTGAGGTAGTAGGTTGTATAGTACGGAATTACACTCACAGGAGCCACTGTATAGCCTGCTAACTTTCCTGGCCCGGGACTTAGACAACGCAGAAAGAAGCAGAAGACGCGAGAAGAACGAAGAAGGAAGGAGAACAGCAGTTAATCTAACTTATATTAGTTGCTAAGTGAATTTTTGCTGAAAGCTAAATCTGAGTGCTAAATCTAAAATTAAAATTTTGTATGTTTGAACGTCTACTTTTTTCTCCAATGTGCTAGTCGAGTCCTTCCAAAGTTTGTCTGGAAGAGATCTCTTTTTATGATAAGGCCGCCGTTTGTATTCTTAGGTTAAGAAATATCTGTGTAATTCCCATTTTTATGTTCTATACGTAAAATGTTTTCTGTCTAGATCTGTGGTTCTTAACTTTTCAGAGATGAGGTAACATTTTACCAAGTTTCTGTCTTGTCAGGGACCACCTAGTTCATTTATTGGTAATACGGTGCCTAAATATAAATAGATACAGGGCTATTTGATCTTCTTCTTCTTCTTCAGGCTATATTATGTAGTCCACTGCTGAACATAGCCCTCCCCTAATGAGCGCCATAGTGCCCTGTCTTCAGCTTGCCGCATCCAGCATCTGCCGGCAGTTTTTCGCAGATCTTCATCCCACCTGGTCGGAGCGCGTCCTACACTCCGTTCGCCGAGTCGCGGTCTCCACTCAAGAACGCGTTTACTCCAACGGTTGTCGATTCTTCGCGAGATATGGCCAGCCCACTGCCACTTCAGCTTGCTAATTCTCTGAGCTATGTCGATAACTTTGGCTATTTGGCTACTTTGGCCATGTCGATAACACTGGCAACACTGCCGTAAAGTAAACATCAAGATTTTATCTCCGCGTATTATAATCTCATTAAATCGTTAATAAGGTGAAACTAGTGATTATAATATTCAATAGAACTTAAACTAAAACTGCAAATATTGTTTACTTGTCTCAGTACACAGTAAAATAGTGAATTCAGAAGAATTAACAGTTACAAACATTGCGTGAAAACACTGTAAATATCTAAACTTTCTGTAAACTATTTAGAGAACACTTATAAACAATCATTCCTCTCCCAGTATTCATCCAAGTGTGCAGTGATATTCAGCTAAATAAACAGTTTCAGTTTTTATAACCTAAAACAAAGCCGGTATTATTTTTTGTTCAAACTTTAGTTCTGCTACTCCTCACTAGATAACGCTACTAGTATTTCGCAAGGAAAAATTCAATCCGCGAACAAAGTAGTAGAGTGACGGGTAAATAAACTACTAATGTGAATTGTGCCTAAGTATCTGTGAACTACCACGATGAAGTGCGAGGTTTGTGAAAAAGCTGTTGATCTCAGCGATCTCCTGAAATGCACACTATGTAAAAATAAAGCATTTCACTTTAGCTGCCTAAACATAAAAACTAGCACTTTTATGGCCAATTTTTATATGTATAAGAACAACTGGCAGTGTGCTACATGTACAAAAATGTCAAAAGAGACTGCACAAAAATTGCCTGCTAGTAAAAAAACGAAGGACAAAGAAAGGTCAAAACTTAAAACTCAAGAAAAACCTAAGCTACTGTCAAATAGTAACACCGATGAACAAAACGTCACCATTCGGGAAAAGGTCAAAAAGCTTGATTTGGGCAGCAATTCCAGCTATAATACCATTTCGGATGAGGACCTAAGTATTCTGGGAGACACCATTAACCATGAAACATACTCTGAGGTAGCTGAAGAGTTTAAGTCGCAAACGTTCAATATAACGATAAACCAACTGGAGAAAATCTTAGAAGAGAAACTAAAAAACAACAACCAAGCCCTGCTTTTTGAGTTAAAAAATACCATTTTAACAGAAATAACCAAATCGGTAGCAGATCTTAAACGAGAAATGGAACAAACTACAGATACTCTTACCTCAGAACAAATTGCGATTAATAAGAAAATTTGTGATTTAAACGTTCAAATAAAAGAATTTGAATCGGAAAATAATAAAATGAACATGGAAATAAAAGCACTCAAAAACAGCATACATACTAGTGCTTTAAACATCTCTGACGACAATCAATCCACGACAACGGAGGAAAACCAAAAAAAGCTGGTTTTGTATGGGCTTATGGAACATCCACACGAAAATGAATACGACTTACTGCAAAGAATTTCTTATGCATTTTATGACATACTAGATCTAGATATCAATCCATACATTGAAACCGTATCACGAATTGGTAAAAAAGGATACAGACGTCCTATCGAACTCGAGCTAATAAGCAAAAGAATGAAAAAATATATATTGCGAAACTCTCAATGCTTCCAAAACACCGGACTCTCGATTTCAGACTTCATATCAGGACCGACTCTTCAGCACAGGAATCACCTGAAACAGTTACTCCGCGAAGCTCGCCGTAATGGACAAACGGCTAATATCAGAGGAGATAAGCTGTTTATAAACGGAGAAGAATACAATGATGAGAAAAAGCCTGAACACACCAATTTGAACCAAAACAACAAGAATCTGAACAGAAATGATAGACAAAAACCGCAACATACATACGGTTCAAACCGTACAAACAATAGTACATTTCGTCCATTTCGAAAATAACTTCAAGATACTCTATCAAAACATACAATGTTTCACGAACAAAGTTCATATCATGGATGATTTCTTGAAGGACTACAACTATGACGCTATATGCCTCTCTGAAACCTGGATCACAAAAGACAAAGATGGACTATACCAAATACCAGGATATACTTTTGCCAGCTCCTTCCACAGGAGAGAACGCAAACATGGTGGAGTTGCCATCATACTTAAAGAAGATATAGAGTTTGTTATACGTAACGACATAACTGAACTATCAAGAGAGTTCGTTTTTGAATGCTGTGCAGTAGATTTAACAAAACTTAATATAATTTTAATATGTGTATACAGAGCGGATCGAGAAATAGAGACATTTTATGAGTGTTTAGAGAATTTAATAGAAAAAATTAAATTAAAAACTCAGCGAAAACATGTTATATTGGGAGGCGACTTTAACATAGATTTCAGAAAGCCTTGCAAACAAGTAAAAAGACTTAAAGACCTTATGTCATCTTTAAACCTTAAACAAATAAATAAGGAACCTACTAGAGTGACTACCTCGTCTTCAACTTGTATTGATTTGGTTTTCACTAATAAAACAATTTCTTTGTCTGTGGATGACCATGGTTTCTCTGACCATAAAGGCATCACATGTAAAGTAGATATTAATAAAAAATCTAACTCTAAGAATAATTACTGTATAATAAAAAGAAGACTGTTTAATGAACAAAACAAAATAGCATTCAGAGACGCACTAAAAAATACAAATTGGGCTACAGTATTAGACGATACGAAATCTATAAACATTAATTACAATTCATTTGCACATACATTAACACAACTTCTAGAAAATACTATCCCAACCAAAGAAATAAAAATTACACCGTCCAAAAGAAAAACATGGATTACAAAGGGCCTTAGGATATCATGCCATAATAAACGGCTTTTGAAAAAGTTACTGAATAAAACCAGAAACAATAATATCTTGCAAACATATTATAAAAATTATGACAAAGTCCTAAAAAAATGCATACAAAAGTTAAAAAGAATAAATAACATCGCAGAGATGCAATGTTCCGTAAATAAAAATAAAACAATGTGGAAAATTATTAAACAAAATACAGGCAAATCAAAACCTAAACATAATAAAAAAATTATACTAAAGACGAATTTCACTACACCATCACAAATGACAGATTGTCCTGAAGTTGTTGCAAATATCTTTAATAATTTTTTTGCGAGTGTTTATGAGGCAACGGCAGGTGGTAGTCTCGCCTCTACTGCAAACATGACTCAGGCACCAGGCCGGCCTATTACTGAACCATTAGAGAAGTCAATGTTCCTGAGTCCT
This sequence comes from Yponomeuta sedellus, assembly GCA_934045075.1. Taxonomy (NCBI): domain Eukaryota; kingdom Metazoa; phylum Arthropoda; class Insecta; order Lepidoptera; family Yponomeutidae; genus Yponomeuta; species Yponomeuta sedellus. The sequence goes on from OW203751.1 coordinate 588,545, forward strand.
ATTTCTGAAAAAGAAACTATGAACATAATACAACGCTTAAAAAATCAAAACAGTTTTGGTATAGACGAAATCCCAACCCCACTTTTAAAAACATGTGCTAAAGAACTAACCCCTATACTAACAAAATTAATCAATCAATCGTTTGCAGAAGGAAAGTTTCCAGATGCTCTAAAAATAAGCATAGTAAAACCAGTTTTTAAAAAAGGAGACGAAACAAACCCTGGAGACTACAGGCCCATATCACTACTGCCATGCATATCAAAAATATTTGAAAAAGCTATGTGCTCACGTCTTACTAAGTTCCTTGAGAAAAACCACATTCTTCACAACAACCAGTTCGGATTTAGGGAAAAACGTTCAACTACACTTGCAGTTTATACATACACCCAAGAAGTTTTAAAGTACGTAAATGAAAAGCATCGTGCAGTTGGCCTTTTGCTAGACCTCACTAAAGCCTATGACAAAGTATCACACAACATTTTATCCTCAAAACTATATAGTTCTGGAATTCGAGGTCCAGCATACGATTGGCTCAAATCTTATCTTGAAATGAGAACTCAAATTGTACAAATAGAATCCTTTGATGAAACTACAAATACTATAAACAATGTTCGGTCACAAGGGCGCTTCATGAAGGGATCCATTCCACAAGGTAGTGTGCTCGGTTGTATCTTATTTCTATTGTATATAAATGAACTACCCAAAACCCTAAACGATTTATGCATACTATTCGCAGATGACATATCAATACTTTTCAAACTAAACGTGAACGACGATTACAATAAAAAAATTAAAGACACTATTGAATCAATAAATGAATGGTTAATAGATCATAACTTACAAATAAACTTGAAGAAAACTAAACTTATACAGTTCTATCCCTATAATACGCAACCTCTCAAACTAAAACTTACGGTCAACAATACCAAAACAGAAGAAGTAGAGCAAATTAAACTTTTAGGATTGACAATTGATAACCACCTCAATTGGAAAAATCATATCTCTGAGATAAAGTCGAAACTTTCCAGCTTTCAATATGCACTCTTCAATTTAAAAAAATGCACAAATTTTAACACCGCCCTTTCGGCATACTATGCTTACGCGGAGGCTTGGCTCCGCTATGGGGTAATCCTTTGGGGTAACAGCACAAATGCCCATGAGCTTTTTGTAATGCAGAAAAAATGCATTCGGATTTTAGTAGGCATCCGCAACATTGAGAGCTGTCGGCCTCATTTTATAGAATTAGGTATACTCACGCTACCGTCATTATATATTTTTGAAATGGCTCTATTTGCTAGGAATAACAAGCAACTTTTTACGCAAACTAGAGATCTCCACAACATAAATATAAGATCAAAAAATAATCTTGTCCTTCCCTTTTCAAGACTCAAAAAATTTAGCACTCATCCTCATTGTAATGCAGTTAAAATACAAAACAAATTACCTGATAATTTAAAAAACGAACAAATAGATAATTTATTTAAAAACAAATTAAAGTTACTGCTGATCGAAAAATGCTACTATAAAATCGAAGACTTCCTTAATGATAAATTACAATAAATAGTACAGACAGAATTAATAAAAAAAATATCATATAATAAAAAAATATCATATAATATAATATAAGCAATACTGTCTAGTTCCTAGAGAAGTTCCAAAGAACAGTAATGTAAGTGTTGAAATGTCAAATGTATAAGTAATGTTTGGTACTTTACGTACATTATGTTTGTCTGAATAAAATTTTATGTTATCTTATCTTAAGCTATATAAATAAGTTTATCTTAGCAATGCCTTGACCAGGGCTCATAATGTGAGACTTAAAACATGTGTAACATCATTGTATTATACCATTATGATCGCTAATAAATGAATATGAATATGAATATTTGATCTATCTACAATTAAAACATGCACAATTCTACGACTTATACAATACGCAGTCATGTACAATTGATTTTGCACCAAATGGTTGTTGTCCTTTTTACATGTAATGTTTGGTTTATAAAATAAATTCTAAGTGATCCGTGAAGCCGTTATTGCGAAATAATAATTAAATGGGGGATCGACCAGGTGGGTTGGCGATCTGAGAAAAACTTTTGACAGATGCTGGATGCGGCAAGCTGAAGACAGAGCGCTATAGCGCTCATTAGGGGAAGGCTATGTCCAGCAGTGGACTAATATAGCCTGAAGAAAAAGAAGAAAGACTAGAAAGAAGTTTGAAGCTTTTTTCTTCATTTTTCTCCAAAATTATCTAAATTTTGAAATGGCACCTTTGTGACTTGTAAGGCTCATTAAGCCGCATTTTCTGCGCTACTTTGAATAAATTTTCATTTCATTTCGTATGTCTACCCCTCTGGGATACGATCGTGAGTTTATGTTATTCATGATCAAATCAGATTGAAAAGGTTATATTTAAAGTAGCAGAAACTGCGACTTAACGACTTAATGAAACTAGGTGTCCATGTCAAAATAAGATCATTTTGGAGAAAAAATGTTGACAAAAATATTTCCTGTATTAAAACTTCACGCAGAATATTTTTTTAATAAACTAATTTTGAACCTAATACGAAAGTCTTTTATTTATTCTAAGTAATTACCTTTAGTTATACAGGGTTACTTTTGAAAAGGGTTAATTCCTGAAATATGTCAACTAGAGTTTTTGTTTTACAATTTGTCTTAGAATTTTTTCTTAGAGAGATTTTTTTTATTATATTTTGTTATCTATAAGTATTCACTATTAACATCATGTTTTTTCTTAATTAGTAGGTACACCATTTTTTCTTACTACAAAATTTTGTAGGTAGGTATTCTCTAAAGGCCAACTACTTATACTTTAATTTTTTTATTGCGTAGAATTTTGACAGCTATCATTTCTTGACTTTTCTAGGTAAAACATAATATCTTGCATTTTATTTGTTATTGCCCTCAAAGGGGTCAAATATTTCCGTTTTTCGGTGGAGAGCTTTTTCAGTCATAATAATGATGATAACGTCCACACAAGTTAGCACGACACAATCACTTAGTATCAACACTTATGAAATGTCAAAAATCTACAAAATAAAATGATTTGCACGCATATCTGAGTTTAGAGGTACAGCGCCACCATGTTATCTGTTCTGGTGGGCAAAATTGTAACTACGGCCTTGTCATCCACCAAATTGAAAAAAAACATTCCGCTGTCTGTCAATTTATAGATATATTTTATTTACATTTATAAATTTTCCATTTCTCTTGAATGGCACCCCCAAATTCTCCTCTAGCGCCGCTATCAACTGAACAGATAAGATGGTGGCATTGTAAATTCAATTTCCTTTATAATACTTCTTTGCACAAAAAGGTTATCAGACAAATTTTTAAAAACCTATTTAGAGGCTAAAAATTTCACCCATGCCGGGATTCGAACCCGCAACCTCTGGCTATCCGTGCCAGCGCTCTACCAATTGAGCCAATGGGCGACTCACCGGCATCAGTGAAATTTCGAACCTCTTTACACTATTCCCTGTATTACGTACAGGCAGCGACATCTGGCTTAAGCAAATTGCCCATTGGCTCAATTGGTAGAGCGCTGGCACGGATAGCCAGAGGTTGCGGGTTCGAATCCCGGCATGGGTGAAATTTTTAGCCTCTAAATAGGTTTTTAAAAAGATGGGAGATCTTAATGATTCGCGATACTCATACATAGTTATATATTAAACAGGTCAAATCGCGATTATTTATTAGGTGAAACGTAATTACCTTATTTCCCGACGTTTCGGCAGCGTTACAGTTGCCGTGGTCTCGGGTAGTGGCGAGTACAGTCAATTATTGTGGGTAGTCACTATTAATTTTTAGCAGTTTACCTAATAAATAATCGCGATTTGACCCGTTTCATATATAACTAAGTATGATACAAGATGGCCTCTAAAAACGATATTTTGTAGCATTCCTTCATTCCAGCACCTTCTGGTGTCTGCCGCACCAGTGTACCCCGGCACCCTTTGGGGATCACAGAGTTAGATAATTGGAATCGCTCAGGATTTGTCGCGTGTAATATACTACAAGCAGTCCTCTGCAACGGCGTATTTAATTTCCTACCCCATTTTTACCAGAATCATGTTTTTGTTCGAAAAACACCCTTTTCGCAAAAAAGCACACCCTTTAACCAAAATGCAAGGGTGGATCGATATTTGCACAAAGAACTTAAAAGTCATTGTTGCGCGATTTTTTTTACTTTTTAGTTCGAATAAAAAAGGTCGTAAAAAATATGAACACCTGGTGAATCGGTTGCACGGACACAAAAGCTTTAGACTAAATCTTCAAAGCTATGTTGTGCAACTCCACTGCGCAGTTACAGTGAATCAAATTGAATATAGCTACTTAATCAATATGAACCCTTGTATGTCCCCACTGCTGGGGCACGGGTCTCTTCCTGCATTGTAGGAAGGTAGGCCATACTCCACCACGGGGGCCAAGTCCGGGTTGGTGGAGGATTGTAAGACAGTGACAGGCCTTACTGTCAGAAGTTATCAAGCCACCCATAAGGCCTCTGACATGGCTTAACGACTCTCATTTCATGACACCCGGCACCAACGGCTTAGCGTGCCTTGCGAAGCACGGAATCGCTCAGAAAAATGCCATTAGCGTTAGTAGCAGTTGGTGCCATCTGAAGTCTATCTATAGATGGCAGTCGTGCAGCCAAATCAGAGGCCTTAGGGCGGCTTGAAAACTTCTGACAGTAAGACCAGCTACTAGTCTTGCAATCCTCCACCAACCCTGACTTGGCCCCCGTGGTGGAGTATGACCTTACCTTCCTGCGATGCAGGAAGAGACCCGTACCCGAGCAGTGGAGACATTAAAGGGTTGATATCGAGCTGACTAAAAATATTTACAGTCAGTAGCTCAGCAAACATTTTAGTCAAAAACTCGTAGGTACTAACGTACTAATGCCATGCCAAAGCTGTGTTGAGCTAGCTCAAAACTTAGAATTACTATGTAGGTAGAGAGGGTCTCCATTGAAGCCGTCATAGAATGTATTAGGTGACACTGAAGGGTGTAGGAATTGCCAAAATATGGTTTTATTTCAAATTTGTTGTGCCATTGCCGTTGGATGGCGTGGATCAGCGTGTAAATTACAAAACTCGTCTTAGCAAACTCTACATTTTTGTCCTTAAATCACTGCTAAGGCCACCTAGTGCTGAGTAGAAGTAATGAACAGAATAGTGGCGTCTTCGCTAACTGGGTTGATGGTATTTGAACTAAAATAGTATTGCTACTCACCTCTAGATGGCGCCCACAAGTGTTGCTAGCTTCACTTCTTTGGCTGTTTGTACAATAGTCACATGCGTGATTTCGAAGAAAAAAGGTTACGATCTGCAACTCACTTCACATCATTACGTGCGACAAATTTCGAAAAATGGCTGCCGTCAGATTCGCTGTTATTGATGTGAACGATTATCTGTCGAAAAAGCAGGCGTCCGAGCCGGATTTGGCCGGAGATTGGGCAAAACTTGAAGAACTATACAATAAGAAGTAAGTCGCTCCATCCCCCTTATAGTACTTATGCAGATTTTGAAGAAAGTTCTCGCTAACCTACATAGTTTGTTTTCTTCAGATTATGGCACCAAATCACACTAAAAGTCCAGGATATGGTCCAGCTGCCATCGCAGCAGGTCGGCGACAACCTGATCCAGCTGTACAACAACTTCATAACCACTTTCGAGAACAAGTAAGTCTATTTTCCTGAGTCATGTTTTTTGCTTTGTTTGACGACAACACTACCAAAGAAGTCACTTAAAATATTTGAAAGTGAGTAATTTTGAGTGCTTCACTGAGTCTTGAATGGACACCTCAAAGGACATCTTTGAGGGTATGATGAGGTTAGAGACCATATAAACAACCTACTCTGTTAGAATCTCTTCAGTGGGTGTTAAGGATTTGGTCATTAGTTTACATCGTATTAGAACTTCGCCATAAGGTTTATATTTGGTTTACGCAAATATGACCACATTTCTGAATATCGCGCTAAGCTCAAGTGGCTTTCCATCCGCCTCCGAAGGAATGCTCACATTCTTTTCCTGCTGTACTCTGTACTGTTCAATCCACCTACTCCCCTTTATCTCAAAGAGCGTTTAAGTTACCTCAGTGACCACGGCCGGCCACTACGTTCAGACCAGAATTTGACGCTGAAAACACCCAGCCATACGACAAAGTTCGTTGCCAGCTCATTTACTGTAAGAGCGATCCGGCTGTGGAATGAGCTGCCGGTTTCTATAAGGCGCTCCCCATCTCCTGCTATATTTAAATGTAAAGTAGTAGAATTCTTTCTTTTCAAATAATTTCTTATTTTTTGTCTGTAGATAAATCCCTTTTATTTTTCCCATCATGCTTGCTATTATAACTTAATGTTTATGTATGTTTACAATAGTATTTATCTATGTAAGTTTATTTTATTACATATACGTATGTATATAAATATTCGATGAGCACCAACTACCCGTCTCAATTTCTCCTTCAGCAATCTTTCCGATTTAAGGTTGCCTGGAAGAAATTGCTATCAGCAATAAGGCCGCCAATTGTACCTCTTCTTTTGTAACTGTTGTCTCTGTAATTATTTTCTGGTGTGTACAATTAAGAATATTCTTATCTTATCTTAACTGTGACAGCCCACTTTATAAAAGTTGGATTAGCTATAGATATTCAAATTCTTTACAGCTGAAGACCAACCTGATTTCGGCAATTATTATTTTAGAACACATGATTGTACGGGTTCAGAAGAAGAAGAAGAAGAAAATTCAGCTGGTGAAGGTTCAGCTTAATCAATTTAGCCGATTTTTACTCTCAACATCTTCAGGCATCATAGAAATCATTTATTACTCACTTGTGAGCTAGTCAATAAGACTAGTATTGACATTTTGTATTTCATTTATGACGTTCTATTTATTTAGTTACAATGTTATTGCGAGTAATTAGTTATGACGATAATTTTGTGGATTTGGTTGGTTTAAGTTAACTTAATGATTGCATTGACATTTTTCTATACGAGTACATTGAATAAATAAATGTCTATAAGATGGATGATCAAGTTACCGATAGGTTAAAACACTTTTAAAACTCTTTATTTTCACACATTCGTGGAGTTACCTCCATAAAGTTCGATTTAGTGAGAGTGTTAGAAAAATTAAGTTATGAATTTATGACTTACAAAAACTACTCGTAATGATGTGGGAAGACTTAAACAACTTCAACAACAACAATAAATGCATCAATTCCCCTTTCTCACTTCCAGAATAAACCCTCTGTCCCTGGTGGAGATAATAGCCGTGGTGGTGGAGCAGTTCCAGGATAAAAAAGAAGCTGTAGCCTTCCTCGAGAAGATTGAACAGAAGGTCAAGATCAATGATGAGGCCCTCGCACTGTGCAAGGTATACTTTCAACCATGTCTGACTTGTCGCTTAGACCTGAGCTGGTTACGATACAGGATGGTTGTCGTTTAACTTCTAAACGGAGAAGGCATGGAGTAATCATATGAGTACGGATAGACAGATCTATAACAGACCTGAAGCTGTCCGGCGAGTTTTCAACTTGAATAGTTATTTCACTTGTCACATAAACAACGGTTTGGGCTCGGTGTTGGTGCGTGAGTGACCAGAACTTGTGCTTTTATATATTAGATTTTAAAGTAAACCACTACTTATAAGCTGACCTCCACACTAGGCAAGATCTGACACATGGGCAGGGTTCGGAACTATCAAGATAATTATGCTGCTTGATAATTATCCGATAATTATGGGATAGTTATAACCCATGTAAGAAATTAATTTGCTATATTGTTTCATAACAAATACATTATAATTTGGCCAATTCTAACAAAAACAAATAAATTTTATGATTACTATTTAAAATCCAATACAAATTAACATTAATTAAAGTAAAAAGTTGACGTTCTAAATCTATATATTTATAAAAGAAAGTCGTGTTAGTTACTTCACTTATAACTCAAGAACGGCTGAACCGATTTAGCTGAAAATTGGCAGGGAGGTAGTTTAGAGCCAGGAGAAGGACATAGGATACTTTTTATCCCGTTCGACGTCATTCCCGTGTAACTTGACATGTAACGTCAGTCACTATAAAACGTGGTATAACAAAAAAGAATCAGACTTGGAATAACAAAATTGACGTATAATGACAGCTATGCAATGACGTATGGATGACAATTTGATATTTGTAAGAAATCAATAATAAAACTATTTCTATTAAAAAATAATTAACATTATTGCCCAATTGCCCATTCGTATAAACAGTAAAGTGAACTATAAAACTCGGTATGGTTGAAAATTTAAGTTTATTATTATTAATACTTTATTGCACCATAAAATTGTACAATGCGGCGAACTTAATGCCATTAAGTTTTTAGGTGAAGTGAAGTTTAATTTACGCAATGACTCGAGATGTTTTGGAGGAGCAATGATTTTACTTTCTGGCGATTTCCGCCAAATACTGCCAGTAATTCCAAGATCTACGGCTGCCGACGAAATAAACGCTTGCCTCAAATCGTCAAATCTATGGCGCCATGTGAAGAAACTGCAACTGACAACAAACATGAGAGTTACATTGCTTAATGATACATCTGCTGAAGATTTCTCGGAGCAATTGCTGACTATCGGTAATGTTCAAGTACCTGTCGATGAATCGAGCGGATTAATATAATTTCCAAATAATTTCTGTAATTTTCTCTCATCAAAAGACGAACTTATCAACAACTGGCTCTAAACTACCTCCCTGCCAATTTTCAGCTAAATCGGTTCAGCCGTTCTTGAGTTATAAGTGAAGTAACTAACACGACTTTCTTTTATTTATATATATTATTTCCAGAAATTATTTCTAACTACAAAAATTATGAATGGATGAGTGAGCGAGCAATTTTAGCGGCAAAGAATAAAGATGTAGATGACCTAAACTACATAATTCAAAATAAGATCATTGGAACAATGCATTCATTCAAATCTATTGACTGCGTCACAAATGAAGATGAAGCCACCAACTATCCAATTGAATTTTTAAACTCTTTGGACGTGCCTGGCTCACCACCGCACAATTTACGCCTAAAGGTTGGCTCCGTAGTAATCATGCTTCGAAACATAAACCAACCAAATTGATGAACAATGTAATTTACGCTACGATAATGATAGGAAAATTCAAAGGTGAGGAAGTTCTCATTCCGAGGATACCGATGATCCCAACCGATATGCCGTTTGAATTTAAAAGACTTCAATTTCCGATACGTCTTGCATTTGCCATGACCATCAACAAATCACAAGGCCAATCCTTAAAAGTTTGTGGTTTAAATCTAGAACATTCATGTTTTTCCCATGGTCAATTATACGTGGCATGTTCACGGGTCGGAAGACCATCTGCGTTTTTTGTTTTTGCGCCTGATAATAAAACAAAAAATGTCGTGTATCACAAGGTACTTAAATGAAGAGCAACCTATATACTAAAATACAAAAAAAAATCTGCTTATTGACATTAAGGCGGAACAAAGTTCGCCGGGTCAGCTAGTATATATTAAATTGGATTGACCAAAGATGCCAAAGGAAAGGAGTCTTCATCCGATGATGATTCTATTTCCATTGGCTGTGTTGCTGCTGTAGCTGCAGTAGAACTTATTTGTTGACCTAATCCTAATAGCCAACTGAGATCTTGCTGCTTGGTTTTGTTTGCTTTGCATAAACAAAATTTTTATTATTATCAATTATTGATAATTAACGAGCTATTTTTATCAAGATAATTGTCATGATAATTATCCTTTCGAACTCTGCACATGGGGGATGAGAGAATTACCTAAAACTGAATATAAAAGATACAGTGAATATAAAAAATAAATTATAATTTATAATCAAGAACTTAAAAACTAGGAAAATGTATCTTTAGAACCCCTGCTGATCTAAGGGATGTAATTTTTAACCTAAAAGCTGTTAAACGTTAATTAATTTCCTCACAAGTACCCTATTAAAAAATACGCAAAAATATTTTTTTAGTTAAATTTAAATATATATTTTTTCCATTGACCATTCTGACATAGTTACCTTTTCTATTGCAACTGCTGTTTCTTTTTAATAGTTTTCTTGTTCCATAAAGATTATTCATACCTGATCTTGTAGATCAGTAAGCCTCACTTTATTCACCCCTTCCCCGTACCTGCTGCAGGTTCTCCAAGGCCAACTCTACCTGGAGCAGCTGAACGACCTTGACTCCGCAGAGCGTATCATCACTCAACTGGAGGGCTCGCTCGAGGACGCAGACGGAGTCACCCCGGTGCACGGACGGTTCTACCGGCTAGCTTCTGAATATTACAGGCTAGTTTAATTTCGTGCTTTCTGTATGATTTTTTATTGTGTGTGCAGTGAAGCTGAGGTGAATTAGGTGAATAAAGTTTACTAAATGTATTTTTATTGTACCTAAGTGAAAAAAGTTTACAAATAGTATGTGTAATTCACCTGGGTGCATTAATCTAGGTGAATTAAGTAAACGACGGGGAAATTCAGAGGTTTTTTGTACATAATTATTACAAAAAAAATTTGAAAAGTGGAAGCGGAAAGTCGGAAAAGTAACACTAGCGATAGCGGTCACCCATCCTGCCCTTGACAGCGCCAAAGGTGTCCATTTCAAAATCTAGATCATTTTGGAAAAAAAGGGACAAAAAAACTCCAAACTTAGTCTTTTCAAAGTTCCGCACTTAGCCTCATAGTTGGGCCATTGTACGTAGCAAGCGCTGAGGTACGCTAACACCTCAGACACTAGGGTGTCCTTACGATGTTTTCCTTCACCGTCAGCGAGTAGTATTGCTACTTTAATTTCACAAATGTACATAACTTAGAAAACAAAGTCTTTGTTACATGCCGGGGTTTGAACCCACGACCTCCCGATTGAGAAAGCCGGCGTTGTACACCGCTCCGCTGTTCAATAGTCAGATAACTTTTATCTGAGGAATAAAAATGGCGGTTTGATATAGTTTTCATACTAAAACTTTCGTAAGCACAACACATTGTAGACTTTTAGACCGGATTTACTTACGGGTGTTGTTATATCGGAAGAGTCCGACCAGGTTTCGCTCCGATTCGCAGAGCTTAATCATGGTGAGCATAGACGGAGCTCGCATCGTCGGTTGCTCGTCTCACACTACGTCTTGCCCGTAGTGTGAGACGAGCAAGAAACCTGGTCGGACTCTTCCGATATAACAACACCCGTAAGTAAATCCGGACTAAAAGTTTACAATAATTTTCATACAAAAGCTGTCAAACCGCCATTCGTATTCCTCAGATAAAAGCTATCTGACTATTGAAAAATCAGCCCTAAATTTAATTTGATTTGTATTGCAGAGTCCGCGGGCCCATGTCAAAGTACTACCGCTGCGCGCTCCGCTATGTGGGGTGCTCGCGCGGCGGCGCGACCTTGCCGACGCAGGAGCGGCGCGCAATCGCGCTGCGTCTGGCGTTAGCCGCTGCACTGGCGCCCGACGTGTACGACTTGGCTGAACTGGTGAGTCCTAAAAACCCATTTGGAGGCTAAAAACTCCACCCGTGCCGGGATTCGAACCCGCGACCTCTGGTTATCCGTGCCAGCGCTCTTTCCAACTGAGCCAATGGGCGACTCACCGGCATTTTATTTCAGTTTAGGTATTAATTGCTACATTATGACAGGTAAGTATTACAGAATAATCTTTAAATTATAACAAAATAATACTAAGGTATAATTAAGAAAATTTTAAAGTAATGTTGCTACAGTTATTTAAATTGAGTGTAATATTTTTTTAATTCACAAACTTAGTGCACACGATGTTCTAAATTCAATTTACTTTATCCTCTAGAGAATAAAAACGGCTTTTCCACTCGGATATTGAAGATTAAAAATACTCTTTGCGAGATGGTGGGATGAAAAGAATATTCTTATATTAGTTCAATAACTTAATTTTGTTGTCAGCTAGCCCACCCGATCCTCGACTCGCTGGTTGGGACCCCAGACGAGTGGGCCAAGCAGCTGGTGCGAGCCGTCAGCTCGGGCGACCTGGCCTCCTTCGAGCGGCTGCGTGCCGAGCACCCCAGCCCCGAGCTGCAGCGGGCAGACCGGCAGCTGCGGCAGAAGATCGCCATACTTGCACTCATGGAGGTCAGCTGCCATTTATTCTTCTTCGTCTTCTTCAGGCTATAAAAAAATAACAATAAAATACCGGCAGCTGCGGCAGAAGATCGCCATACTTGCACTCATGGAGGTCAGCTGCCATTTATTCTTCTTCGTCTTCTTCAGGCTATAAAAAAATAACAATAAAATACCGGCAGCTGCGGCAGAAGATCGCCATACTTGCACTCATGGAGGTCAGCTGCCATTTATTCTTCTTCGTCTTCTTCAGGCTATAAAAAAATAACAATAAAATACCGGCAGCTGCGGCAGAAGATCGCCATACTTGCACTCATGGAGGTCAGCTGCCATTTATTCTTCTTCGTCTTCTTCAGGCTATAAAAAATAACAATAAAATACCGGCAGCTGCGGCAGAAGATCGCCATACTTGCACTCATGGAGGTCAGCTGCCATTTATTCTTCTTCGTCTTCTTCAGGCTATAAAAAATAACAATAAAATACCGGCAGCTGCGGCAGAAGATCGCCATACTTGCACTCATGGAGGTCAGCTGCCATTTATTCTTCTTCGTCTTCTTCAGGCTATAAAAAATAACAATAAAATACCGGCAGCTGCGGCAGAAGATCGCCATACTTGCACTCATGGAGGTCAGCTGCCATTTATTCTTCTTCGTCTTCTTCAGGCTATAAAAAATAACAATAAAATACCGGCAGCTGCGGCAGAAGATCGCCATACTTGCACTCATGGAGGTGAGCTGCCATTTATTCTTCTTCGTCTTCTTCAGGCTATAAAAAAATAACAATAAAATACCGGCAGCTGCGGCAGAAGATCGCCATACTTGCACTCATGGAGGTGAGCTGCCATTTATTCTTCTTCGTCTTCTTCAGGCTATAAAAAAATAACAATAAAATACCGGCAGCTGCGGCAGAAGATCGCCATACTTGCACTCATGGAGGTCAGCTGCCATTTATTCTTCTTCGTCTTCTTCAGGCTATAAAAAAATAACAATAAAATACCGGCAGCTGCGGCAGAAGATCGCCATACTTGCACTCATGGAGGTCAGCTGCCATTTATTCTTCTTCGTCTTCTTCAGGCTATAAAAAAATAACAATAAAATACCGGCAGCTGCGGCAGAAGATCGCCATACTTGCACTCATGGAGGTCAGCTGCCATTTATTCTTCTTCGTCTTCTTCAGGCTATAAAAAATAACAATAAAATACCGGCAGCTGCGGCAGAAGATCGCCATACTTGCACTCATGGAGGTCAGCTGCCATTTATTCTTCTTCGTCTTCTTCAGGCTATAAAAAATAACAATAAAATACCGGCAGCTGCGGCAGAAGATCGCCATACTTGCACTCATGGAGGTCAGCTGCCATTTATTCTTCTTCGTCTTCTTCAGGCTATAAAAAATAACAATAAAATACCGGCAGCTGCGGCAGAAGATCGCCATACTTGCACTCATGGAGGTCAGCTGCCATTTATTCTTCTTCGTCTTCTTCAGGCTATAAAAAATAACAATAAAATACCGGCAGCTGCGGCAGAAGATCGCCATACTTGCACTCATGGAGGTGAGCTGCCATTTATTCTTCTTCGTCTTCTTCAGGCTATAAAAAAATAACAATAAAATACCGGCAGCTGCGGCAGAAGATCGCCATACTTGCACTCATGGAGGTGAGCTGCCATTTATTCTTCTTCGTCTTCTTCAGGCTATAAAAAAATAACAATAAAATACCGGCAGCTGCGGCAGAAGATCGCCATACTTGCACTCATGGAGGTGAGCTGCCATTTATTCTTCTTCGTCTTCTTCAGGCTATAAAAAAATAACAATAAAATACCGGCAGCTGCGGCAGAAGATCGCCATACTTGCACTCATGGAGGTGAGCTGCCATTTATTCTTCTTCGTCTTCTTCAGGCTATAAAAAATAACAATAAAATACCGGCAGCTGCGGCAGAAGATCGCCATACTTGCACTCATGGAGGTCAGCTGCCATTTATTCTTCTTCGTCTTCTTCAGGCTATAAAAAATAACAATAAAATACCGGCAGCTGCGGCAGAAGATCGCCATACTTGCACTCATGGAGGTCAGCTGCCATTTATTCTTCTTCGTCTTCTTCAGGCTATAAAAAATAACAATAAAATACCGGCAGCTGCGGCAGAAGATCGCCATACTTGCACTCATGGAGGTGAGCTGCCATTTATTCTTCTTCGTCTTCTTCAGGCTATAAAAAAATAACAATAAAATACCGGCAGCTGCGGCAGAAGATCGCCATACTTGCACTCATGGAGGTGAGCTGCCATTTATTCTTCTTCGTCTTCTTCAGGCTATAAAAAAATAACAATAAAATACCGGCAGCTGCGGCAGAAGATCGCCATACTTGCACTCATGGAGGTGAGCTGCCATTTATTCTTCTTCGTCTTCTTCAGGCTATAAAAAAATAACAATAAAATACCGGCAGCTGCGGCAGAAGATCGCCATACTTGCACTCATGGAGGTGAGCTGCCATTCATTGGAAACATCAATAGAAGTGACGTTACAGAAAGCCCATCCGTGTGAAAGTGCACAAAGGATTATTTAGATGACATGACAATGATGTCTGGAATGAAAGCTAGAGTGCAATGTGAGAGTTTTGTTTTTATAATACTTGTGTAATCTCTTAATTAAGGACATTAAAGTTTTTTTTTAATTAGCCATGGCTGTGTCCCACTGCTGGGCAATGGCCTCCCCTTCAGATTTCCACTAACTTGGAAAACTCATTTTTAATGGTGGTATGTACATGAAAATTGGCAGAAATGTTTGTTTTGCAGTTAATAATATAAGAGTGAAAAACGGATGTGTACAGTCTATTTATTCTTACTTGTTCAATTTAGTAAACAAGATTCTAACCTTAAAATTGAAATAAGATGACTAAACTAGACATTTTCTCGCAAATTCATGAACTATCATGAACTATGTTTATAAAATTGGCAGCGTGTTATCTAAAAGAGTGTTCCAAGTTACTTCATTTATGGAAATATGGCAGTTTTGGACTAAAAAGTCACAGTTTAAGGGTAGAATCTTGTTTACTAAATTGGACAAGTAAGAATAAATAGACTGTACCTACTCGTGTCACAAATCCATAAATAAGGTTTTTTCAATTACCACTTCCTCCACCAGATGGCCTTCAACCGTACCTCATCGTCGCGGAAGCTGACGTTCGCCGCCATCGCGGCCGAAGCACGGGTCCCCCACAATGAAGTGGAGCTGCTCGTCATGAAGGCTTTAGCGGAGAAACTCATCCGGGGACACATTGACCAGGTATAGTACATTACTGCAGCGGCCAGCATAACATAACATTTACATACAGGAACATACATTGCTGCAGCGGCCAGCATAACATAAAATTTACATAAAGGCACATAAATCGCTTCACACTTCACACTTTGATACCCTGATTATGGCCCCACACTAGGATACCTTTTGTCGTGGGAACAGAAACAGCGACATCACAAACATGTAAAACATGCAAAAGAGGCATTGTATTTAAAAATACAATTACTTTTCAAAATCAATGATGAACAGCAATAATTTTGCCTGTGTTGAGGCGCTCTGGTGCCGGCTGTCATGTAGTGGTCATGTTAAGCCTTATCAGAGGCTTGATAATTTCTGACAGTAAGGCACACCTCTGTCTTACAATCCTCCACCAACCGGGACTTGCTGGTGGAGTATGGCCTAACCTTCCTGTGATGCAGGCAGAGACCTGTGCCCCGCAGTGGGGACATACAAGGGTTGATATTGATATTGAAAGTGATCACTTTTTTTTTTTCGATAACTGCTTATAACTGATAAGTTATAAGCAGTTATCGAAAAAAAGATTTTTTTTCGATAACTGCTTGGTTGCCATGTTACAAAGTAAAAGACCGTTTCTTTCGATTGTTTTTGCTAAAAACAGCCGTTTAAAGCGAAAATTGACTAAAATCCTATGTTGTTGAACCTAGGTTCTATACTGTAGGTTCTAAAAATAGTTATCACAGTAGTTAAGATTTATGATGATCACTTTTTAAAAAGAAAAAAAAAGTGGAAAATAGTTATACTATTTTTATTTTTAATGCACTAACCCGTGCTAAGGACAATTTAAAAAAAACCGGCCAAGTGCGAGTCAGACTCGCGTACCGAGGGTTCCGTACAAACCTGTATTATAGACCTGAGTATTTGGTATGAATTTCAATTTAATACCTCTACGCGTTTATGAGGAAATGGGTAGTAAGTTTAAAATTATTAAAAAAATATATATTATGTGATGTAACTAAAAATTTATGGTTTTCGTAATTTTTCCTTTATCTATGCTATAAGACGTTGCTTCGTACCAAATTTCAAGATTCTGAGTTCACGGGAAGCACCCTGTAGGTTTTGATTCCCTTGCAAGTGTCGAAAATTTGCGGCATAAACGGCTGTATCTTTTGATTGCATTGGCTTAGAAGTTTGATTTTTTCACAGCTTCAAGGGACAGTAGACTTGAGTAATTGATATAAATTTCAGCTTCATACCTCCACGCGTTCCTGAGAAAAAGGGTCTTGACAGACGGACGGACGGACAGACGGACAACAAAGTGATCCTATAAGGGTTCCGTTTTTTCCTTTTGAGGTACGGAACCCTAAAAACAACCTATTTAGAGGCTAAAAATTCCACCCATGCCGAGATTCGAACCCGCGACCTCTGGCTATCTGTGCCAGCGCTCTATCCAACTGAGCGACTCACCGGCATCAGTGAAATTTCGAACCTCTTTACACTATTCCCTGTATTACGTACAGGCAGCGACATCTGGCTGAAGTAGATTGCATCACTTACAGCCCCGACTACCTACTTTGCAGTTAGATTTTTACATCGGAATGATATTGCTGTACCCACATGATTATACTATATATATTATAGTGGAATTTTTAGCCTCTAAATAGGTTTTTTTTAAAAACCTATTTAGAGGCTAAAAATTTCACCCATGCCGGGATTCGAACCCGCAACCTTTGGCTATCCGTACCAGCGCTCTACCCATTGAGCCAATGGGCGACTCACGGCATCAGTGAAATTTCGAACCTCTTTACAATATTCTCTTTATTACGTAGGTTTTTTTTTAAAAAAAGTTATATAATACAAGTGGATTTTTTTCCATCGGTGGCGCTAGCTAGCACCGTTTTGAATCCTAGGGTTGCTTACATGAATTGAAGATTGTTTAAAATTAAAATTATAATCTGAATTGAATGTACCCACTATTGATACTATTTTTATATTTTGTTGTGATGTTCATAATTTTCTATTCTGTCTGTTTTTATTAATTTATTAATATTAATATTATTTTTTTTAGTTTAACGATATGTTTGTATCAATTAAAAAAATGTAACATAATAATTTAATTTCAATAATATACAATTGTAATTTAATAAGTTGATACTGACTCTTAAATACCGACAGGTAAAAACAAGTGCAATATTAACTGCAAACAATTTTGCATGTCAGATAATGGCGCATCACGCATGCTCTTAACTATTGTCATTTACTTATATAAAATGTACCGTGTATGCTTGCAAATGAATAAATAAATTGAATTGGCGAATTCGCCTCTTTTTCAGGTGAGCGAGACAGTCTCCGTGACCTGGGTGCGGCCGCGGGCCGTCGCTCTGAGCGGGGTGCTCCAACTGGCGGCGAGGCTGGACGCCTGGCGGGGGGCCGCCTCCGCCGCGGCCCGACTGCTGGAGAAGGGCGCTCACGATGTCCTCACCCTGTAGAGAGCTCCACACACAAATTCCAGAGTGTATAGACACACTGGTAGTCTTTCCTTTCCCTAAGTGATGCAATCGACTTCAGCCAGATGTCGCTGCCTGTACGTAATACAGAGAATAGTGTAAAAGAGGTTCGAAATTTCACTGATGCCGGTGAGTCGCCCATTGGCTCAATTGGATTGAGCGCTGGCACGGATAGCCAGAGGTCGCGGGTTCTAATCCCGGCATGGGTGGAACTTTTAGCCTCTAAATAGGTTTTTAAAATTGTCCTTAGCACGGGTTAGTGCATTAAAAATAAAAATAGTATAGTCTTTTCTTGCTGTGTTTCCTCATTTCATGTTTTTGTTTATTCTGCAATTTATAGAAATTATTGAAAAAACACCGTGCCAGTGCTCTCCCAACTGAGCTAATGGGCTACTTACTGGCATCAGTGAAATTTCAAACCTCTTTACAATACTCTCTGTGTTTGCTTCCTGTACGTAATACAGAGGTTATTGCATATTTTTAATGTGCACTTAATAGAAATTATTGAAACTGTGTCCAGACATATGGTCAGTATAATTGTACGCTGTCTACAGTAGACATGTAGATCCGCAGTTATTTAATTTAATATCAAAAATGACTGCTTATTGTATTTTCACTGACACATGTTTTAGAAAATAAATAAATCCTTGTTTTCAGTGGGAAAGGTTACCAGTGTAAAAAATACTGTACTGAGTCAGTGCAGAGTACCAACTTTGTAAGGTTGATTGAAAATATACTGCGTTTATTGTATTTGATATAGATATGTGTTTCATTTTATACCTAATGTACCTGTACTTATTTTGAGAGTAGTAAATAATGTCCAATAGAACTGCAAAGAAAAAGTTGACAAAAAATTGCGAAATGGAATGGGCCAACTTTAGCAAACATAACCGTTACCTACCTTATTTTCGCGTCAACCTATTTGAATCGAATCAATTCTATTAATTGAGTAAATATTGAATAATTATAGAAACTTTATTATATAAACTAAAACAAAATAAAAGATAAACAAAATCTTTACTTAATGGATGTCAAAGTTGTTATTTTCATAATAGATTATATGGAGAAGAGTTTTCAACTTAAAAATTATTACTCATAAATGTGTGGAACACTAGACAATTGTTCTCTAAATACCTTTCTTTACAAGAGGGCTGTTGGCTAACATATTAAATAAAAACGTAATGAAACAAACACAGTTTTTAAACCGCGTCGGTGGGAACTCTAATAAAGTTACTACAGTATTTTTACATGCAGTGCCCATACCCACTTGGTAAGTTTGATTAGCGAAATACTGAGTTTATGTTAATTGATGTTTTATTTTGTACCGTATCGAATAAGAACTGAAAGAAAGAAAACACATTTATTACAGCAATAGTTCTGAGACACCACAAAAAAAAGTACTTAGACCTGAGATTTCCGCACTTAGCCTCATAGTTGGGCCATTGTACGTAGCAAGCGCCGAGGTACGCTAACACCTCAGACACTAGGGTTTCCTTACGATGTTTTCCTTCACGATCAGCGAGTAGTATTGCTACTAAAATTTCACAAATGTACATAACTTAGAAAACCAAGTCATTGGTACATGCTGGGGTTCGAACCCACGACCTCCCGATTGAGAAGCCAGCGTTCTACACCGCTCCGCTACCACCGTACAAAGTACTTAACAAAACATTTACAATGGCCACGGTGTCTCTGCTGCTGCAATAGGCAGCTGACTCAGCGTACTGCCGAGGGTATAATAATACCCTCGGCAGTACGCTGAGTCGAGTAAAATATTGACCACTTTCTTGACATAAAACCTCTTTGCTAAGATTTTTAAAAGTATCGTTCATTTTTAGAAGGAGTATCTTAAAACTTTATTTAAAAAAAAACACGTGCCTTTTACATTACATTATCGCACAAGTACGTAATGACTTAATGAGATACATTACGATATTGAAATTGGTGTAATTACAACCACTTTACGAGCAAATATGTTATAAAATACATTACCTCTAAACTCACACGACTCCTCGTCCGAATGCTCTCAGGAGTACGAGGGGAATACCCCAGCACAGATTTTCAGTCAGTGCCTGATATTATGGTAAGTACCTACCTGATCACTCCACAAACATACTCACAGCGAGAGATAGCATTTGGGGGAATAGGCCTATACCCAGCAGTGTGCAGAGGTGGCCTGATTATGATGATTTAGAATTATAGGGAAGAGCGGGTGATGGTGCTCTTCCACTATAAAGGGAAATTTCCCACCAGGCAGAGAGTATGCATGGGGACCGGTCCAACTATTGTTAGTCGGACGTTATATTATGGTAGGTCTGTCATTGAAACACTGATTGCGCGATGCAGGAATGTTGGAGTTTGTAGTGCGCGCGCAGAGTTGACGTGTGCTCGCCGCATCACTCCCCTTCAAGACCGTAGCTACGCATAGCTAGGTCTGATAGGAATCGAAGTCTGTGCTCTAAAGCCTGCAAGTGCCAGGTGACGCTGAGTCAGTGAGTCGACTAGCTATTAAAGGTGTTCGGCGGATAACAGTCTCTTCACCGGCGACAGTACCATGGAGACCGCGCATTTGGTAGGGACCGGTGAAGGCTGCTGTACCATTGGCAAAGTGCTGTTGCTGTGTGGCTGCCGTGCCGAGGGTTTAGGGGATGATCACCATCAGTCCCAGTAGTCGGTGCGTTGACTGTAGTGGAACTGATGAAGTGAGAAGTGCTGCGAGAGAGAAGGAAGGTTGAAAATGTTCTGACAGGGGTCATCTCTATAAGGAAGAGCGGTTGATCGTGCTCTTCCACTATAAACGGAAATTTCCCGCCAGGCGATCGTATGCCTGGGGACGGCCGGTCCAACTATTGATAGTCGCGACGTTATATTTATGGTATGTCATTGAAACACTTGGATAGCGCGATGTAGGAATGTTGGAGTTTGTAGTGCGCGCGCAGAGTTGACGTGTGCTCGCTACACAGTTATTGTCAATCGATAGTAAATGTTATCCAACATAGCACAACAAAAATCAAACGGACAAACGAAAACGAAACAAATTGGATAAAAATTAGTAGACTAATCTCGACATTGTCTAACCTATTTTATGCCACACCTGGCCATAAAAAGATGTACACAACACGGGAGGTAATAAAGAAAGCTCTCGATCGCATATATACGTCTCTCGCTTGCAGCTCGGGCCGCAAACTTCTGCGATCTCGGCCTTTCTTTGTATTACCACCCTAGTTGTGTAATGTACTATTACAGGTATACGGCGTTTATCATATAGATCAAAGAGTATAACCAGTAATATAGGTAATAACTTCCACAACAGTATAATCTTAGATAAGGACTCTCTAAAATGAAGTATTTCTGTCTGAATGATTCGCGATACTCATAGATTGTTATATATTTATTAAACGGATGTAAGCGCGATTATTTATTGGGTAAAGCGTAATTACCTCATTTCTCGACGTTTTTCTAAAACGTTTGTGAAAAGTAGGTGGTTTGCTTAGCGGAAATACAGAAAACAAAGTTTCGAAAATGCGCGCCAACGAAAGTGCTTATGATAAAACAAAATGGCGTAATGACTTTTCAGAAACAATGTTGCCATCCTAGTAAAATCGATCACGATGTTAAAATCGTAATCGAACATGGAGAAAAATGTATTCAATTCAAATTACTAATATTTTCATTACAAAAATAGTTTTGAAAATTTTTGCTACCCATGAAAATTTTTAATTCCCAAATCGTTAGTACCTAAACTTAGGTAGGAAATAAACCTCCTGTAATTATCAAAATGCAAATGGCGTCGGTACGCCGAGATAGCAGCTCGCCGCCTACAAAATGTGTTCATTTGAATAAACAAAACCTCGTGACAAAACCTCTGGTCTTTGCTTCCAAGCAACGCTGTCGGTATGTACTTGATCTAAATTGATTTTGACACCATTACGTAAGCCAATGTTTTTGTTAAAACACTCGGGGTCTTGTCTATTGACTGTCTCGCTCGTTTGTTATGATTCGTTCTCATGTTATTATTTACAATTGTTGAAGTATGGCCGTCTCTGTCTCGCGCGCAGTTTTCTTCCGATGGGTTTTTCATTTTTAAGTAGAGGCGCCAGACTGTAGCGCGGAGGGCGGCAAGCGGGGGCCCGATGGAAAAATATTATGAACAAAATTCTCTACTCTTAAAATTTATTGATTTTTCATCGCTAAAAACATCGTCCGCTCGGCCCTAATTGCATGTGAAGTGTCTGCGACTGTGAGTACCGCATTCAGCGTTGTTTTTCGTGTGTTTCCATGGATTGTCTTGTAAGATTACCGTTTTCTTGTGTCACATTTTTTTTCAGCGCGTCGAATTGGTCGACCATTACATTTTCATTTGTTCCTTAGGTTGACCTTTTGCTGAATCCTTGTTTTCGTTGACATTTTTATAAGACATATTTTTTCTTATTAGAAATTAGTTAATATTGATTTTTTTCTTCTATGTTCGCGTTCATGTGTGAGTCAGACGCGCTAGAATGTTTATAACATTAGGTTGGGGCCTGCGATATACTATTTTGGGATCGGCCAAATGTTGGCTTAGCAGTGCTTCATGTTTTAACCATCATTTTCAGTCCGTACAGTTTCTTGAGAGTCGATCGTGCGAGGTACTGTTTTCACGTGCAATTTAGACGATTTTTTCTACATCTTTCTTGTTCAGACTTTCAGGTGGGTTCATCTACTGATTATTTTTCTACTTTTAGTGTATATTTATATGACTGATGATTTTACCCCTTGTCTTTGTATATTTTTTTCCAAACTAAATGTGGCCTCCCAACATATTTTAACTCGCAAAAGTCCTTGTTGTGATTGTAAGTCGTTGATGGTGAGGGTATTTGAGTTAATGCCAGGCTTTATCGGTCAAATGGCCAAACCTAATGTTTGCTGGCGGGCGTGCAACATAAAAATGTGCCTGATAACTTGATAAGATATTCTGGTACCTATTCTATGTATTTTTTCTTATATTGACTGACTGTGATATCTCGAACTCAATTTCGAACCACATAAAAATGGTCTGACTATTTTTGTCGTTTTCTTTATTTTGATCCGATTTACCTACCATTTAGATAAACGTTATACCGTTTTCAGATGATTTCAGGCTTTTCGGTGAGCCAAAAATTGTTTATTTACCAAATCTTTTCTCTACCTCCTGCGGTTAACTGGTAGAAAATGCTTATGGCATTAAGACCGTCGCATTGTAGGTAATCCCTTGTTGAAAAATATTTAAGTTATTTTGGTGCCTACCTAATAATATTACCAAGAATATTCTTAACATTTGACTCAATTACAAAATATAATTTCTTGTAGGTAGAGACGCATAATGCCCAACATATAACTTGAACAAATGACTGACCTAACATGGGCATGGTCTCAGTGGCTGGGGAGGCGAACAAACCTTTTCAGGCCTTAATTTATTCGAATTATCAAGTATGTAAAAATTATAATAGAATAAATACATGACTGTGAAAGAATTGAAACAATTCATTATTATGAGTGGTAAGGTAAAACAACTTTATAAGTAATTCCGTGAAAATTCTGTTATTGGCCATGTTATTTATCGTAAATGTTAAGTTTTTTGTTACTGATTTCGCTGTATATTTCCATGTCATTAAATAAATAAACAAGAACTCAGTTATACCATAAATGTTGATTAATACTTAAAACAGAATATTTTAAAAACGTTTTTTCTTTAACAAGACACGCTTCACGCACAATAGCTGTCGGTAGATTCTGTATAATGATTCAGATACTTTTATCTAAAATGCGTAAATTTACTTTTGACAGACAAATTTAATGCTGAAACATCACTCACACTTTCAGAGATTCCATAATCAATATAGTAAAGTTCTATTAGCTATCTAATGCAGTGTAGGAAAAAATTATAACAAAAAATTATCATTAAAAATCCGTATCTATGTAGGAAAATCGTAATTTAACATCAGGACAAATTATTATATTGTGTAGATGTAAAGTATATTTTTCTTTTAATAATATAAATGTGAAAGTTTATGAAGATGTTTGAGACGTAATAACGCCTGAACGAATTTATATAAATCATGGCTATACACAGATCTGAATTGAGACATAAAATGAAGATTGCGGGGTCAGTTAGTAATGTATAAATGTACGCATGTATTAATTTTCGAAGGATAACAAAATAGAAGTGATCACGCGCTACTGAGATGATAAACCTTCTTGAACTACCAAATCAACGACTGTAATTTTAACATTTTCGTTATTCTCAGAACAATACTGTAGGTATAAAAAATATTTGAGGTCACAATCCCAGCGTAGTGTGTCGAGCAGCTCCGTGGTACCTACATTCTTACACAATACAGATAACACCGGCATTTTAACTTAGATCCGATGAATCACGTCCCGTTTCGCGATAAAAGTGTTGAATGAAGTCACACGTTGAAAACACCTTCAGAGGTGAGCATTTTTGTTTAATAAATTATATTTCAGGCCCATTACGGAACGTATAAGAATATAAGAATATATTTATTTCCACAAATCGTACAGAGTTGATACAATTTAAAATTACAACTAGTTTATGAATCATATACATTATATTAGCTTCTGTTGCTATGCTAGGCTGGACACCTGTATTATAGCAAGCAGTGCCAATTCCCCGATGAGATGGGTCAGTTTCTAGTTACAGAAGTGATCGTAGCTATAATCTATTGCTTAGAAAATTAATTTATATAAATAAAAACAAAAGCAAAATCAAACTAATAGAAGTTATTTGTTATTTGTTCCTCTCTTTGTGTGTGTGTGTGTGTGTGTGTGTGTGTGTGTGTGTGTGTGTGTGTGTGTGTGTGTGTGTGTGTGTGTAGGTGTGTGTGTGTGTGTAGAGAGGGTGTGTTGTTTGTATTATATTATAGGTGTTAAAGTAGTTGGTAAACTAATCAATATGAATTATTATTTTCCCTTTTAACCTGCTGATATTTGTTCTATTTTAAAACCGAAATTATATTTTCTGTTTCTTCGTAAGTCAATTGTTGAAGCCACTTTGAAACCATCCGCTTACAATCAGATTTACTTTTTTGATAGATATTGATCACTTTATTAACCTTATTGTAAACAAAAGGACCCAGGAATTCAATAAATCGTTGACTAAAAGAGGTGCGAAAACGGCGTTTGAATTTGCAGACATTAACATTTCTACGACTTGCCGTTTGTGAAAGGTCGAAAATTAGCTTAGAATGTTGTTTAGTAATTATATCACGCAGAAAGAGTTGACGCACTGTTAGGACTTCGCAGAATTTGTAAAGTTCTGAGGTGGGGAAAAAGAAGGGCTTAAATGTGCACACTTTAAGTACGGCTCTTTGGGAGATTTCCAATTGATTTAAGGATGATTTGTTAGAGCCACCCCAAGAGGTAATGCCATATGTAATCAGTGATTGGCAGAGTGATAGGTACGTTTGCTTCATGCGAATTGGATCAAGTACATGGCGAAGATTCTTAAATACATATATTAATTTACGGATACGTGCACTGACAAGTGCAATATGCTCTTTGAAATTTAAATTTTTATCAATCATTATACCAAGATATTTTATAGATTTAACTTTTTCTAAAATTGGACAGGGACAACTTTGTGACCGGGGAGATGAACAGTCATGTGCGATTAGTTTAAGGTTAGGGTTGAGTGCGGCCGATTCTCGAATTGCAAAAGTAATGTATTTAGATTTATCAATGTTTAGAGTTAAAGTATTATTTTGAAGCCATTCCTTTACACCAGTGAATTCAGTCTGCGCTGTATTATAGACCTCTTCCCAAGTATTGCCCGAAAAAGACAAGGCTGTGTCATCAGCATACGATATAATTTTTCCATTGTGTTTTATTTCAAGCAGTTCATTTAGGTACACTAGGAACAGCGTGGGCCCCAGTATACTTCCTTGCGGGACTCCGTATAATAGAGCGCGCTCATCGCTAACATATGCACCTAACTTGACACTTTGGGTTCTGTCACTGAGATAACTTTTAAAAATATTGATTTCGTTACCTCTCACACCAATTTGTTCCAATCTTATTAACAACTGGGAGACAGAGACCGTATCGAAGGCCTTGGCTAAATCCAAGAATATTGTAAGCACTTTTTTGCCATTGTCTAAATTCGAGATAATATAATTTGTCAAGCCAAGGACTGCGTCATTTGTACATTTACCTCTACGAAAACCATATTGATTTTCTGATAAGAGGTTATTGCTCTCTAGGAAGACTATCAATCTGTTATTAATTATCTTTTCTAAAATTTTTGATAAGGATGGTAGAATCGAAATTGGTCTATAGTTTTGCATAAGGTCTCTGTTTCCGCTTTTGTAAATTGGAGAGACAATTGATTTTTTTAGGACTGTGGGAAATACGCCAAATTGGATACAATTATTAAAAATGTGTGTAAGAGGAGGAACAATAAATAACTTAAATTCTTTTAAAAGTTTGTTTGAGATTTTATCATAACCAACGGAGCTTTCATTTTTTAGACCATTTAATAGACTTTCTATTTCTTCTTCGTCTGTAGGGAGGAATACGAATGAATTCGGATTCGACTTCAGGTTTTGACGAACAATTGATTGCTTGGTACTGGTCGTAAGTTTGTTTTTATCAATTCTTTCTGCTAATTTCATCCCAACATTAATGAAGTATTCATTTATTTCATTCACAGATTGATTAGGAGAAGCGGATTGTTTTAATAATTCAAGTGGAGTCTTTTTTATCTTAGCTGTATTAGTAATTTCTTTTATCGCTTTCCATAATTGTTTATTATCATTTCCAGCCTTAGATATTAGATCCCTTTCATAATCCCTTTTAATTTTTTTTAATAATGCATTGCAATAATTCCGGTATCTAGTATATGTTAACTTGATAATTTCATTGTTTGGAGAATGCTTTTGTTTTTTATGTAACCGATCGCGATTTTTAATACACCTGAGTAAGCCCGCGGTAATCCACGGCTTGATAATGCGTTTCCGTGTGGGTAGTTTTACAGTGGTTGTATTTTTTTGAATTGCTGATTGGATTTTTTCACTTAAATATGTCATTGCTGTATCAGGATCATTATTAGTGTATACGGGACCAAGATCTATATTAATTATGTCATTTTGAAGTGCTATTCGGTCAATTTTATTGTGATAAGCTGTTGCGATGTTACGATTTTGTTTGCATTCCATACAGAAAATAACGGTTTTATGATCCGTTAAAGTAGTTTGAGCTACAATAGTAGTGGATTTATATTTACTTCGATGTAAAATGTGATCGAGACAGGTGTCACTTATATCTCTAGTAATAAAGGTGTGTGCCGGTAGAAGACCGTGATAGGACATGAGGGTGAGATAACGTTCTGCTGAGTCGTCGAGTTTTTCCTGGTTTATAGCTATATTAATGTCACCCGCAATTATAATGCTTTTAAAAGATGCGAGAGATAGAAGAAGTTCGTTTAATGATTTTAAGAATGGGTCAATGTTTCTATACGATGGTGACCTATAAATAGCAATAATAGCTTGATCCTGACCTATTTTTATCAGTAGGCAGTTACTTTCTAATACAAATGCAGGTTCTTCTACTGCTACTGTCAGTTCTTCATTAGCATAGACGACTACACCATCATTTTGATTATTGTTTTTACTTGTATAATATGAAATATAGCCTTTCAACTTTGGAGGATTGCCTGAATTTTTTAACCAACACTCTGTTAAAATTAATAAGTCACAGGAAACATTTAACTTGTGGAGCAGAACTTCGAAACCCGGCATATTGCAATTTATACTCCGTATGTTTTGCGTAAGTAATGTAAATCTTTTGTTGTTAATGTATGGTAGTACATTTTTGCATTCTTCAATATTACATTCGTGAGCACGTGAAATAGCGAAATTATCAACGTCTTGAGATATGAAATCAAACCTATCCATATTTATAGCGATAAAATATTTTATCATGATAAAAGGTCAGTGTTGTGGGATAGCTGGTAATATTTAAGGAAATTCTAATTGTATAGTGTGTGGATTTAGTTTTATTTGTAGATGTATAAAAAGGGAATGTGTTGTTCAACGTATATTTGGGTGTGTAAAAAAGTATGTGTGATTGTATGTGTATTTTATTTGATTTAGGATTTTTTAAAGTGTAAATAGAATATATAAAAATATGTATAACATGCATATAATATCTAAAAAGCCATAAAAAGCAGAAAAAAATTAACTTTAACGCTAATCCTAGTCATTCTGTACGTTTAAGTAGCTCAATGTCTGCTTCCGATGTTATCTTAGTTTGAGGTAGGTTTTCTTTTTTCCTCAGATACACAGTGCCATTAGAGGTCCAACAGAAGTCGTAGCCATGCGTTTTCTGGAACATCCTTGCCAGATAAAAGAGTCTTTGGGATTTTTGAGTTAATGTTTCTGATACATAAAGCGGCTTCATTGGAGCCTGTGGATTGATGTGTTTGGTATTTAGTCGTTCTCCTTTTCCTTTCTTTTTATTGAATTCCTTCACCTTTTTCAACACTTTGTCACGTAAAAACACAGTGGTAAATTCCGTTATTATGGGTGGAGCGTCAGAGTCCTTAGAGTTTAATCGGTAGGTGTCTTTAATTTCATTTGATTGGACATCTATGTTCAGGACTTTTAAGACCTTTGTAACGGTATTTAGTACATCTTCCTTTTTTTCTCCTTGCGCCTTAGGGACATTTCTAAACTCCACTCCCGTAAGTCGTGTCTTCCTTTCGAGTATTTCTATTTTCTCTTCAAGGTAGCTTATCATTTTTTTATCCTCCTTTCTTTCAGATTCTATCTTGTGAATTTTTTCCAAAAAGTCATCGTATTTATTCGATATTGTTTCGACACTTTTTGTCAGGATTTCGTTTTGTGTTCTAAGATCATTAACAGTAGTTTGTAACTCTTTGAAGTGCTTATTTTGCTCTTCTGATAATACCTTTAACATGTCCTTCAATTGATTAGTTATGTTAAAGTCAGACTCTTCAAATTTCCTCTTTTTCCGCTCCGCGACATTTGTAACCATGGCGCGTAGATCGGGGACTGAATCAGAATGATGCAGCAGGTTAGGATCCCGCCGAAATGAGGACGAGGATGGCATCATGGATTCCAACGCAGCAATGTTTTTAATTTGTGCCGGCGTAGAGCCAATTTGCGTGGTTTCATTTGCAAGTAGTTCTGGTCGTGGTATAGACGGGGTGGGCGAAGGAGGCGGCGTGCGTTTAGTATACATTTTATACCACCAAGAAGCGCAAAAACGATGCCCAATTCCGTTGTCCTAGCTAGTCTTAACGAACTCCAGAGTACCAGGCGAGTATAGATGGTTAGCAATCTGTATGGGCGAAGCTGCAGCGAACAGTCCGTGAGGGTCAGTGAAATTGGTTGAGATGCGACGATTTAGTACAGATTCAAGTTCCGTCCACTCAAGGGTGACCCCTCATTAATTGATATTACGTATCTTGGTAGTCGTAATTGATGGAGATGTATCGGTCTCTTTTTTCTTGTGCGTAAAAAGGTGATAGATGCGTTACTCTGATGTTGGGTTTACGCATGTATGCGCAAACTGTGTTTGATTGTTATTCAATAAAGTGTTGATCTTACTTGTGAATGGCAATTGGCGTGTGAGTGAGCGCCGTAATAAGCCGATATCGACGTGCGTGTAGCGCAGCGGGCAGTGTAGAATAACTCCTTGATTTTCTGCGGTCCTATTATTCACTGCTTATTTAAATGTTGTAATAACGCTAATCTTTATTAAAATTTAAATAATTAAAATGGCAATAACACAACTTGGAACACGTCTGATCTGTTCAGAGGTCCGGGGGAAGGGTATGGATTGTGAAATGTGGAGCAAAATCGTGAAATACGCTTATCGAGATCATTTGACCCGCCTATGAATAAGCCTTTTCGAGTTTTGAGTCTGTTGTAATCATCTAAGAGGCCTACATGACCCATCTGCAAATTCATGGTGTCCACATACTTTTATCTTATTCCTTCCTCGTGTGTTAATTTTAGGAGATCTCCCCCCAGAAATCCTGGTCTGAGTTTGTGAGAGGGATTAACGAATCACGTTATCCCTCTTTATCTAACAGCCTATTAGACATCCAGTTTCAACACAGGCCATGCTGTGTTGAAACTGAATCGAAAACCATATTAATGAAAAGTGTCTTCTTAAAATTAGATTATTCTCACATTCAATTAAGAATGTCTAGGAACATTAATTTGAATTTGACTAAAACAACATCAAATTTTAGCTTTTAGCAACAATCATTCTTTTAATTTAATTTTATATAAAGTTTCAAAAATTATTTCGATTCTTCAATAGGATTGTATCATCTTACGTTACCTTACCTATTTACTACTTAGAGGCAGTCACAATGACCGTCATTGTACAAACGATTTACAATGTGAAACATTGAATACACGTTTTATTGAATACCTTTTGATTTGTCAATTATGATGTCATATTTGGTGCATTGTTTTCTTACTGGTTACTGTACGGATGTTTATATTCAAAGATAATTATTACTATTCAAGATACTATCTTTGCAGCCAAAGATAGTTTCTACTCAACTAAATTACGGATGTATTTTTTTCTTATAATTTGTAGAATAGAAAACTATCTCGTCTGCAAAGACAACGAATCTCGTCTGGATTCGTTGTCTCTGGTTTCATCCCGAAGTGGTTGAAATAAGTACCCGACTGCGGATGTCGTTGTCCTATTGCTAATTTTTTTCCGTTTGTCCCAAATCTCTGCTTAAAATATACTACACCCGCGTCATTTGAAGCGTGTATCAAGGCTGCGTACCATTTTTTGGTTTTTTATTCGTTACCAGAAAGTTCTTAAATCATCTTCGGTGTCTCACTACATTACTATAGCAATGCTAACCATCATAATTTTATATAGAAAGTTTCATCAGCCAAATTGTATTTAAAAAACTCTGGCTCCTCGAATTTCTTTTAACATATCGTCCAAACCAGCCCCTTGGTACCCCTGAGTCATTTAACGACTCACAATCTATTTCAGCCCACCAAGTAAGTTTCCGAATCCATATTCCGAGAACACTCTCCGTCTTGGCCCCAAAAGAGCTGTGCGTCCAAATATAGCAACCGATGCCAGGTGCGCCCGCCGAGACCTCCTTGTTGCGGTCGGAATAGAGTCGAGTCTCGCGTGGCGGGGGCCGGGACCCCCGCGCTCGCTATTTCGGGCTTCGCCCCTAAGGTCGACGAACGCGGCCCTCGGCTGAGACCCCTCGTGTTGGTTTTTTTACTCGTCTGTCTCCTGATAATGCGACGCTCCCTTTTCAGTTGTTTTTGATGTCTGGACGGATTGATGGTGGTCGCTTTGGGGCGTCAGTGAACGTTTGGCACGTGTTTTCCGAGACGAAAAACTCACCTAATCTAGCCTGATTCATTAATGATACACATTTCCAGACTTCTCTTTATGGTTGGCTTGAGGTCAAAACTGTGGTAGTGACTGTCCATTATACAAGTACCTATAAGTTGAAATGACATTTAAAACAATTGGCAATATAAAAACCTATTTAGAGGCTCAAAATTCCACCCATGCCGGGATTCGAACCCGCGACCTCTGGCTATCCGTGCCAGCGCTCTTTCCAACTGAGCTAACGGGCGACTCACCGGCATCAGTGAAATTTCGAACCTCTTTACAATAATCTCTGTATTACGCACATTTTTGATTTTTTTTTTGAGCCCCTAATTAGGTTTTTAAAATTGTCCTTAGCAAGGCTTAGAGCATTAAAAATAATATAATTTGACAATATAGTTTTGTACAATTCGATCACGTTATTAAATAGTTTTAGATCAAACCAAGGTAGCTTCTTATATCTATTAATCCGAAAAAGAGACAGTCACAAGCTAATTATTAAACTACCTAAAGAAGGAAAATTCAACCCTGGACGTCGGGCTAATTAAACTGAGCCTGGTTTCCATGACTACCACTAGCTCAATAACAGCTATAACTATAAGGTTCAATGTACTAGGGAACGCGGGGGCGCCTAGGGGTCCCATTTGCCCTCTTTTTTCGGCGGCTAGATATTGATTTTTATGTTCAAGTGCCTTTTTGTTTGTAACAGAATCTTTAGGGGGGAGTGGGGGTGTCTAATGTCTTGCTCGCACTCGTATGAAGTCGACATAAGGTACTACTTGCTCTAGTGGGGGGTGAGTTTGATTAAATTGTCATGTGAAGACTCCGTTAATTCGGGAAATTAACGATGTCTGCCATTTCACTTGATCTTCCGATGAACAGTAAAATTGGCGCTCAACTTTTTTCGTAATGGAAATGAGTAGACAGACCGTTCAAGTTTTGGTTTGATTTTAACGAAATAATAGTACCTAGTCAAGTTAAAAAAAATGCGGGCAAAAGAAACTTATTCTAATTTAAATGAGCATATTATTATTCACCTTCTTACGTAGCTGGATAATTTTCCATCATTGCCTTTTCGCACCAATAATACGAAAAAGAACCAAACAATACAAAGTGCCAATTACAGAATGGTTGTTTGTTATGCTCACTATACTCTAAATAAAAGCAACTTTTCTAAAAGATAAAATTTTTCGGACATTCGATTAGTAATCGATATTTTTTTTTTTATTGAATATATATTCTTTTTGTGGCAACTGGCAACACTCTTACCAAAAACTTTCCGAAACTTCCGGAAAAGTGTTGTTATGTAATTAATATTTTTATTTCTTTCTACAAGAGTGCCATAAAAAGAAAAGAATAAGTCATGGAAATATTTTCAGGAATATACGATGCGTTGTTTGCCACTGTGAGTTACTTACCTATTTAACAAATAGAGACTTGCGCTAAAATAGGTGCAGTGGAAATCGTGATTTATCAAAGAGGACGACATTCTTTGTCTTGTTTTGGAAAGTAAATTTCGCAGTAATCGTCATTGATACTATTCCATTCACTACTCAATAGTATTATTGTTACATGACAGTGTTTCTCAAGGGAAAATAAGCTCTAAAACAATGTTGGTAAAAGCCATTTCACAACCCATTTAGGTGATCAAACATTAAAGAAGGCAAAACAATGTTAGATAAAAAATAAAAACCTTTTGTAAGGGTAAAAAAATCATGTAAGGGTAAAAACACAAAGTGGTATTTTAGTAAATAAACCGCAAATAGATTTGACAGTATGTCTCAAAGGAAAATAAGCTCTATACCATGCTATTAAGAGCCATTGCACAACCCATTTAAGTGATCAAACATAAAGGGGTGCCAAAAAAAAAGAATTGAATTGAACAAAAAAACAGAAACTTTTTGTAGAGGTTGAAAAATTATGTAAAATATAACTGTCTTATTAGAAGCAAGTTAGTGATTTCTTTAATTCCTTTTCATATAGGTATCCAAAACCCAAAAGTATGTACATGCAAAATAGGCACTTCAGCAGTGGAGTTGCGAAAATCTAGATCAGTACAACTACAGGTTGGTGGGTAAAGTTGGGGGCGGCGGATACCAACAATAACAAAGGCGCGGTCAGGTGCAGGATGGGTGACCGTCCCGTGATTACCGCTAGTGGCATTTTTCCGAGCGCTTCCGTGCTTCGCAAGGCACGTTAAGCCGTTGGTGCCGGCTGTCATATAATGGCAGTCGTTAAGCCATGTCAGAGGCCTTATGGGTGGCTTGATAACTTCTGACAGTAAGGCCCGCCTTACAATCCTCCACCAGCCCAGACTGGGCCCCATGGTAGAGTATGGCCTAACCTTCCTGCGATGCAGGAACAGACCCGTGCCCCAGCAGTGGGGACATACAAGGGTCGATAATGAATGAACCTATACCAATACTTGAACTGACTAAATGTTAAGTATTTTTCTTTATTTCAGACCGTAATCAAGATCTGCGGAGCCTTCAGTATTTAAAGTGACCCCATAACCTAAATCTTCAGTCTAGTCGCACAGTTTCTATTACACTTATAAAAAAACTTATATAAAGTATTACTTGAGTACTTAAAATTTTACATAGCACTATAATAAACCTGTGCCCTGAGTCTTTCTGTGCCCGGAAAGCTTGCGGACTATTTAAATAAGAATATATATATTTAAATATTTTTTATTACATATAAAACTGTGATAGTGGACAATTTATACTATAACTTTAAGAAAAGGTGCAATTTTAAAACTAAAGTGAGGTACAGCCAAAGAAAATCTTACAAGAGACGAGTCTTTTAACGGACCTAGAAACAAAATCAGCCAAAAAATCCAAAAGTTTGCTACGGTATACAGAAACAGACAAATCTACTTCTGATCCATCAAAGACTAAATAATCTCCCAGAAGCGAGCTCCAACATCAAAGAGTGAGAAACTGCAGACAGGACAAGTCATGCTAGCAGCCTGAGTGACAAGATTCGACATGGAGGAGAAAAAGATGACGTTGCCACCACAGCAGTTCTGTGTGCGGTGGAACTCCTATCACACAAATTTACAGGTGAGTGGGTAGGGGTGGTGGTAGTGATTATATTAAAAACTGTTTTTATACGGATTTCTGCTCGTTTATTACATTATTACAATTTTCCGAAGTTTCGGCACTTTTTCAGGTGACGTGTTCTCGAATGACTGAGGTGTCAGGCGTCTTTTAGAAAGCATTAACGTTTAGTTTACTACCCTCGGCAAAAAATACAAAAGTTAATTATGAAGTTACGTTCCAAAATAGGCAAACTAATTATTTTATATAAAGTCAACAATATTGATTATTAGTAATTGAAGTTAAAATTAAATTTATAAACTAATTATTTTACTTAAAAATACTGATTGTTAATAGAAATTAAAATTTTAACTCTACAGTCACACTTCTAGCAATGGGGTCTCATGCACTTAAGCACTGGTTCCCATGCTGCCGCCGGTATGTTCCAACCACGTTACGATCTCTATTAAAATTTGGATGCCGGCGGATCTCTATTGCCTCGCGTATCATTCTAGGGAAGAAACGGCTCAGTCAGCCGAGAGACCACGGCACCTGAAAAAGTGCCGAAACGTCGGAAAATTGAAAAAATGTAATAAACGAGAATAAATCCGTATAAAACAGTTTTGTATATTTTCAGATGTTTGTATAGAATCAGGCGTTACTTTGCGGAAATCCATAATATGGAATTTTTGGCGGAATTTAGCAAAGTAATTTTAACTTTTTAATGCTAAAACAGTTTTAATTATGTCTAGTGCTCGTGTTAACCTTAGAAAATACTATAGTGATTATATTGGAACTCTTTATTTTTAAACACCTGACATAGTTTAGTTAAATCTGAGATTTCCACACTGAGCCTTAGTATTTATAGTTGGGCCGTTGAGCAATTTGTGTCGTATGGTGTCGGCCTTGAGAATAGCACCAACCCAATTCTTCCCGCGGGTGTCGAAAAAGGCGACTAAGGGACACACACCGGGGGGTGGCAGCAGCGTCTCCTGCAGTACAATTCAACCCGTATGCCCAGCGTGGGGATTGTGGGCATTACTCCCCTATGATAGCACAACGTGGCGCTCTTTAGGGGAGGGCTATGTCCAGCAGTGGACTAGTATAGCCTGAAGAAGAAGTTAGGACTGTATAATTGTAAAGCGCTACAGTACTCACGGGCTTCTCGTCCCCGTCAAGCTCCTCCTGCTTGGTGAAGTGCTGCAGACACTGCTGCAGCTTCAGCGTGCCCGTGCGGGAACCCCCCGGTTTGTGTCCTTCAGTCGCCTTTTACGACACCCGCGGGAAGAATTTGGGTTGGTGCTATTCTCTAGGCCGACAACACACAGCAGCTTAATTTTAAGCTTAATCTTGTCATACTTAATTCCAGACGGTGTTCCCCCGTCTTCTCCTGACGGAGCAGTTTGCTGACGTCACTTTGGCCTGCGAGAGCCGCCAGCTGAGATGCCACAAGGTAAAGCATTTGTAATAGTAATACAGAGAGTATTGTAAAGAGGTTCGAAATTTCACTGAGGTTCGAATTTCAAGTCGCCCATCAGCTCAGTTGGGAGAGTGCTGGTACGGTAAGCCAGAGGTCGCGGGCTCAAGACCCGGCATGGGCGTAGTTTTTAGCTCCTAAATGGGTTTTTAAAACTGTCCTCAGCACGGGTTAGTGCAATAAAAAAATAAATAATCATGTGGGTACAGCGATATCATTCCGATGTAAAAAAACCTAACTGCAAAGAAGGTACTCGGGGCTGCAAGTGATGCAAATTACTTCAGCCAGATGTCGCTGCCTGTACGTAATACAGAAAATATTGTAGAGGTTCAAAATTTCACTGATGCCGGTGAGTCGCCGATTAGCTCAGTTGGAAAGAGCGCTGGCACGGATAGCCAGAGGTCGCGGGTTCGAATCCCGGCATGAGTCGGCGGAATTTTTAGCCTCTAAATAGATTTTTAAAATAAGCAGCATAAAAAATACTGCGTGCGTGCAACGACTTATGAACGTTGACGAAGCGAAGGTGATCTATCAGGATCGTGGCAAGTGGCAGTGCCTGGTCTCTGCCTACCCCTCTGGGATACAGGCGTGAGGTTATGTATGTATGTATGTATGTATGTATGTATGTATGTATGTATGTATGTATGTATGTATGTATGTATGTATGTATGTATGTATGTATGTATGTATGTATGTATGTATGTATGTATGTATGTATGTATGCATGTATGTATGTATGTACGAGTATGTATGTATGTATGTAAATTTGTTTTGTTAACTGCTATAAATTCATAAATATTTAATATTCAAAATCTGGTATCACTTTTGCGATCAACAGTGTATGTAAATAAATTAACCTACCCGCGTCTAAGCCAAGTCTCTCTGTTCCACAGCTGGTCCTGTCAGCATGCTCGGCGTACTTGGAGAAGCTGCTGGTGCAGAACCCCTGCAAGCACCCCATAGTCTTCATGCGGGACATGAGGTGAGGCCCCAGAGTCTTAACACTTACATAGTTTTAAAAACCTATTTAGAGGCTAAAAATTCCACCCATGCCATGAAGTAGATTGCATGTAAGTGACGCAATCTACTTCAGCCAGATGTCGCTGCCTGTACGTAATACAGAGAATAGTGTAAAGAGGTTCGAAATTTCACTGATGCCGTGAGTCGCCCATTGGCTCAATTGGTAGAGCGCTGGCACGGATAGCCAGAGGTCGCGGGTTCGAATCCCGGCATGGGTGGAATTTTTAGCCTCTAAATAGGTTTTTAAAATTGTCCTTAGCATGGGTTAGTGTATTAAAAATAAAAATAGTATAATACTTACATAGTTATTAGAATGTTTTCGGGGCTTAATCGTGTAGTAATTTCTTGAATGAACGAATGAATGAATGAAAAATTCTTTATTGCACTAAAACAATTTTGTACGGAGGCGAGCTTGATACTAGATAGTATTTTCTTCCAGCTAAACCACGATAATGCGGACAGTGGAAGGGGTAGTGCCAGTAAACAATACAGGAGTGATTTAATACATAACCTAGGTTAACTAAATATTACAAAAATAATTTAATTACACATAAGTATATAAAATAGCACGAAAAATATAAAATGATACTCAAATACATATTTTCTGCAACCTACATACCTACACGCAAATAATCAATATTAAAATTTTTCATTCATTGCTATTTTACCTCGACGGCGACGTTTCGACGACGTTACAGTCATCGTGGTCACGAGAAGACTGATGGGTGGTGCCCGCTCGCATCCACTGTCTTACATTCCTCCACCAACCCGGACTTGGCCCCCGTGGTGGAGTATGGCCTAACCTTCCTGCGATGCTGGAAGAGACCCGTGCCCCAGCAGTGGAGATATACAAGGGTTGATATTGTTATGGTTGAGTATAAAAATAAAGAAATATAACTCTTTGGCCACAGGTTCAGTGAAATGCAAGCTTTGGTTGACTTCATGTACAAAGGAGAGGTGAATGTGACTCAAAGCGAGCTGCCCAGTCTGCTCAAGTCGGCTGAGGCGCTGCAGATTAGAGGTGAGGACCGCTCAGGATGTTTGAGGGTGGCCGGGGACAGTTGAACATAGTG
The DNA here is from genome assembly GCA_934045075.1 of Yponomeuta sedellus. Taxonomy (NCBI): domain Eukaryota; kingdom Metazoa; phylum Arthropoda; class Insecta; order Lepidoptera; family Yponomeutidae; genus Yponomeuta; species Yponomeuta sedellus. Next base: position 626,436 of record OW203751.1, read on the forward strand.
GAATACAGTTGAGGACAGTTGTGGATGTCAGTGATCCTGTTGCGGATGGTTAGGGGCAGTTGAGGATGTGTGAGGACGGCTGAGGACAGACGCGTACGCTTGGAGATCGTTGAGAATGGTTGTGGAGTGAAGTTGTTCATCTACAAGCAAAGGAGATATCAATGTGACTCAAAGCGAGTTGCCCAGTCAACCCAAGTCGGCTGAGGCGCTGCAGATTAGAGGTGAGGACCGCTCAGGATGTTTGAGGGTGGCCGGGGACAGTTGAACATAATAATAATAATAAAAAGACACGCTGCAAACTATCCCTACCAAACAAAGCTGAGCACCTTAAATACTTCATCACTCCTACACGCATAAATTAAACACACACACACATACACTCACTCACACACATACACTCACTCACACACATACACTCACTCACACACATACACACACAACCACACCAAAATTTAATCCCCTCTTAGTACCAGTAATATTTATTAAATGCATAATTATTATTGTCTGTACCAAATTTAGCTTAGTTTTTCTTCCAAATTCCATGCATTTGAAACAAATGTTTTTGAAAGAATTTTTCGTAAAATCCCCATGAAACTAATTTACTATTGTGATTCTAACCGTATAAAAAAGCTCGTAATTGGCCTCTGTTAAGTCTAATTAATTGTCTACCTAAATTGTATTGGCGCTGTGAGCTTCTTGTGATTAAATAATAAAAAATAAAAAAAAATCGTTATTCTATAATCAGCGGTTACAGTTTACACGTCATTAGAGCTCTGTACTAAGTCGAAACCTGTGTTACGGATACCCCGCTCTTCCTTGTTACATTAAGCTTAACATTGTTAAGCTTAATGAGTAAAGTACATTCAAAATTTTGTATAGTATTTAGATTTACATGCATGCAGATTGAATTAAAATCCAAACTAAAACTAAAAATTGTACAATGTTTTGTACATTTTTTTATATTGTATTGTATTGTATTGATCGTTTAAAAAAAATCTCTGAATATTTTAAGTATAGAAGTGTGTGTGTGTGTGTGTGTGTGTGTGTGTGTGTGCATAATATATTAATATGTGTGAATAAATAATAATGGAATACAGTTGAGGACAGTTGTGGATGTCAATCATGCTGTTGAGGATTCTTAACCCTCTGCAACTGACGTGACGTCTGACAGACACCTCAAAAACTATCCGACGCTGCCATGTCGCTATTACCCGAGATATCGTTCTGTCTCGCTCGGTACCTTCGTGCGCGAGAGCGCGCTCGTCGCCAGTGCCTTGACGGCCAATCTAGCGTGCGCACGTGTGGAGAGAGAGCCGTTGGTGTCTAGGAGACGTAAGGTCAGTAACAACTGATGGATCTGGTAGACGTGTGGTCAGTAGAATCGTTATACTTTCATAGAGTCTAACATACTCCATCTCAGTAAAATAAATCTATCCATAGTATTTTATTGTAGTCTCTTTACACATTTCGTTAAGATTTCTAGACCTTATTCATAGTAAAATTATAATTTCAGATGGAGCAACGGAGGAAAAGAAAGGCCACTCGGACTACAGCCATGAACGATTCCCAAATCGCAGAATGGTTGGAAAACGAAGAAGGAGAGGACTTGAGTGATTTTGACGATACTTCAGCTGACCAGGATTATGTTGTCGAAAATGATATTCACGAAGAGAGTGAAATATCGGCCGGCGAAGAAATTGACGAAGTTACGGGTGAGTCGAGTGAGAGTATCGTACCTGAAACGGAACCTAATTTGAATCAGAATTGCTACCGAGGGAAAAATGGTTTCGAATGGTCAAAAACAGATCTGTCAAGGACGTCGCGAACACCTGCTCGTAATTTCGTTTCTTTGCCCAGGCCAAATGAAAATCAGTTGCAGTTTCCAGGGTACGAAAAGCTGTGGGAGAAGTATTTCGATAATGAAATAATTGAAAGACTGGTCACTTGCACAAACAAAAAGCTTGAATCCTATCGTCAACGGTTCTCAAACTACGCCAAACATGAGCTAAAAGCTACTGATGAAGTAGAGATTCGATCTCTGTTTGGCATGCTATACTACTCTTCGGTTTTCAAATGCAATGATGCAGACTCAAATTATTTATTTGCAACAGACGGGACTGGTCACGAAATATTTCGATGTGTTATGTCAAGATACAGATTTAACACTCTAATAAACTGTTTGAGAACCGATGATATTGATGACCGACAAGAACGTTTGAAAACAGACACCCTTGCTGCGATTTCCTCTTTATTTGACAAGTTTATCGAAAACTGTCAAAATCATTACACACCAGGACCCTACACTTGCATAGACGAAATGTTGCTTGCTTTCAAAGGTCGTTGCAAATTCATTGTATACATGCCAAACAAACCGGCGAAATACGGTATCAAAATATTACTTTTGGTTGATGCTGAGACATACTATGTGTACAATGCATACATATACTTTGGAAAGGGCGCTGATGGATTTGGACTAACAGAAGCACAGAAAAAGTTAGCTGTACCTACACAGTCTGTGCTGCGACTCGTCAAGCCAATTGAAAATACAAATCGAAATATAACGGCCGATAACTGGTTCAGTTCTGTACCCTTAGCTGAACTTTTACTAAAAAAGGGCTTAACTTATTTAGGAACTCTGAAAAAAAACAAACGCGAAATTCCTCCCGAGTTTCAGCCAAACAAAATCAGAGCTATCAATAGTTCAGTCTACGGATTTACAAAAGATCTTACTTTGCTGTCATATGTGCCTAAAAAGGATAAAGCAGTTGTTCTTATTTCTTCATGCCATCAGAGTGCAAGCACTGATGAAGAGACCAACAAACCCACGATGATAGTGGATTATAATCACACTAAAGGCGGAGTTGATGAAGTCGACAAGAAATGTGCTATCTACTCTTGCAGTCGTAAAACACGACGATGGCCACAAGCAATCTTTTATCGTTTACTGGATTTGGCTGGAGTAAACTCATTCGTACTTTACGGACAATGTCAAGGCACAAAGTTGAGAAGAGGTGACTTTTTACGCAATCTTGCTCGTCAACTGGTGTTGCCGTCATTGAAGCTGAGAGTGTACAACGAAAGGATACCTCGAGAACTACGAATGACCATTCGACGTGTTTTAGGGCGCGATTTACCAGCTCCTCCACCTACTGATGAAGCAGGACCCTCATCAGGTCGAAAGCTGTGCCGAGTTTGTCCAGCTAAGCTAAAGAGACAAACGAGATTCACTTGCTGTTCTTGCTCTAAACCCATATGTCTCCAATGTTCCGAGCAAATTTGTATGGATTGCAAGGGTGACTTTTGAGACTGATTTTGAAAAAAGTGTCCTAACGATATTTTTTTGTTTTTATTTTCTTATAGGTTTATGCTAGAAGAAGGCAACAGTTATGTTTATATGGTTAATTTTATGGTTTTTGAATTTTTATTTTTGAATTAGCGTGGCTATGCCAAATGTTCCTAAATTGTGATGATAATAAACAAGACTGATTATGAAAAAAACTAAAGGTTTTATTTAATCTTACAACACCACAAAAAACTAGGTATAGATCACAAAATAACATAAAGAGACCTTTTTGTTAAGTTTCATGCATTTTTTTTAATTATAAGGTCCTGAAAAAGGTGTCTGACAGACCACACGTCAGTAGAATGTTGACAAAAATGGCACGTCAGTCGCAGAGGGTTAAGGGCCGTTGAGGATGTGTGAGGAGGGCTGAGGACAGACGGGTACGCTTGGGGATCGTTGAGAATGATTGTGGAGTGAAGTTGTTCATCTACAAGCAAAGGAGATATCAATGTGACTCAAAGCGAGTTGCCCAGTCAACCCAAGTTGGCTGAGGCGCTGCAGATTAGAGGTGAGGACCACAATATATCTATAAGCAAAGGAGATATCAATTTGACTCAAAGCGAGGTGCCCTGCCAGAGAATAGCACCAACCCAATTCTTCCCGCGGGTGTCGTAAAAGGCGACTAAGGGACACAAAACGGGGGGTGGGCAGCAGCGCCCCCTGCAGTACAATTCCACCAAACTGCGATCCCCAACCCGCATACCCAGCGTGGGGATTATGGGCATTACCCCCTATGATAGCACAACGTGGCGCTCTTTAGTGGAGGGCTATGTCCAGCAGTGGTCTAGTATAGCCTGACGACGACAACGAGTTGACAAGTCGGCTGAAGCGCTGCAGATTAGAGGTAAGAACAGATGAGGATTTAGTGGGATACGTTTGAAGGAAGATGAAAATGATGAAATGACTGGTGACGACGGCTTAAGACAGTTAACGTCAGTCACGGGTAGCGAAGGGCGGCTGAGTACACGCGAGAAAGTTTAGGGCTAGCTGAGGATGGTTAAGGATAGTTGATTTTTAACGTTGTTGGACCTAATGTACGAGTACAAGAAAGATGAAAACGTGACCCAAAGTGATCCTAGTCTGCTCAAGTTGACGGACGCGCTGCTGATTAGAATTGTTGACGGCTGAGGATGCCTGAGGACTATTGCTGTAGTCAATACTATTGTGGGATGGCTATGGAGAGTTTAGGTGGTTATTCTCAACCAGTTGCGAAGTGGAGGATGCTTGAGGACGGTTGAGGAAAAATGGTTTTTCTCGCTTTCTAACGCCAGCGCTTCGTCGCAGGTCTGTGCTCTGGCGAGGGCGCGGCGGCGGCGGAGGGGGCCCCCCCCGGGCGAGACTACACGGTGGCCACGGAGGCCTTGCTGGCGCAGGCGCAGCGGGACGCAGAGGGGACCAACGGTGAGCCCTGGCCGGGGTGCGGGGTAGGGTAGTGAAAAATTTTTTTTTTTAAAAACTGGCCATGTGCGAGGCGAACGCTAGTGCCGCATTTGTGCACATGCGGACCCATTTTTATTGCCTCTCTCCTGTTTTCTAAGGTTTGCTGGAAGGAATCTCTTACAGAGAGAAGCTCGTCCTTGTATTTACTATTTCATGTGCAATTTACTGAGAATTTTTTGAGTGCAATAAAATGTAATTAATAATAATAATCTTTTGCCCCCCCCCCAGGCCCCACCGCCAAGCCGCCTCCCCCCAACGGCGCGTCCCCCCCCGCGAAGAAGCTGAAGCCCTCCCCTCCCCCCGCGGAGACCAAGGAGGAGCAGGTGGAGGAGGATGGCCTCTACTACGGGGAGCTGGACAATGACCACTTGCAATATGAGGTAAGTAGAACAATATGAGGTCAGCAGAACAATATGAGGTCAGTAGAACATGAGGTCAGTAGAACAATATGAGGTCAGGAACAATATCAGGTCAGGAACAATATGAGATCAGTGGAACAATATGAGGTCAGTAGAACAATATAATGTCATTACAACAAGGGTTTCTCAGTGTCCCATTTAATCATCAACGCTTGTATGTCCCCACTGCTGGGGCACGGTCTCTGCATCGCAGGAAGATTAGGCCATACTCCACCACGGGGGCCAAGTTACTATTGAACTGAAGATACTCAAGTTACTATTATTTAAAACAATACAATTTAAGATACTTTTTGTCTTAGGATGACGATTCTGGAAAACCGGGCAGCAGTCTTGGACAACCTTCTGGTGAGTGTTAATTATAGTTTAATTATAATAATTATTTTCAATTCACAATAAAAAAGTGTGAATAATTATTTTCACCAATATTAGTACTTGAACTAAAACTTTTTTTTTATTGGCTTGAAAATTACCAGTTAAAATTACCTCGGTGGGCACGCGTGGTAATTAACCCCACACTCTCTCTCTGAGAGATGGCCTATGCTCTGCAGTGGGACGCTTAAAAGCTACATAAAAAAAAACGCTAAGCGGTTTAATTATTTGTGATGTAAATAATTATTTACACATTTTTCCTGATTTGTTTTGTTTTAATTATGAATCAATGTTTATTTGCAATGTGACAGTTCTTTTGTCACTTGCTTATAAAGTTATTATATTTTTTTTAGTGTTCGCGTGTAAAATACTTGACATGCCATTTTTTTCCTTTTTATATGTTACGAAATTTTAATAATCGAGGTAATAGAGGTTTTAATGATGTGTCAATATTTTAAATACAAATAATGCCGTGTTCAGTGAAATCGGACTATAAGCGAAGTGTGTGTGAGAAATAAAATAATAAAAAAAAAACAAAAGAAGAATCACGTTGTGAATGGACATTGTCAAAACAGTAAAAGAAAAACAAAATTAATGTCTGTAAGGTAGGCCATTTATTATATTAAATTTAAATTAAATTTAAATTTGTAGTTTCGCAGCGACAAAGAACCATGAATGTTATTTATTGGTCCGCCATTGTTTTTTTATTATTTTTATTTTCGTTCAAAAATATAATATCAAGGACTATCTTACAGACATTTTGTCCTTTATTTTATTTTACACTTTTTTACCTTTTCAACAATAAATACGTTCATGGTTCTCGAAAGTGTAACTTAAATTAATCATTACTTCTATAAAAAGTTGTTAAATTATTATAATTATTTTGAAAAATAATTATTTTACTAAAATAATTATTTTTTGCAGCGCGCCACGCCCTCCCATACATCCGGGTGAAGCCAGAGAGCGAGCTATTTTTCCATAACAAACTGCAGAGCTTAGCCAAAAACAGCTCCGACTACATCGAGAAGTTAGCCAAAATGAACCCAACCGACTTAAAGCACGAATTCTCCAAATACGGCCTCGACACGGACGAAGTAACGAAGAGGCAACAGATCACAGAAAACGACTACTACAAATCCTGGCTAGAGCAAAACGGCGAGCTAGAAGTATCACTGCTAAAAGCCAGCGACAAGCTAAAAAAACCGAAGATCGAGCCGAAGAACGCCAAATCCGAAGTGGAGCTCATACCGAAGAGCAAGTCGCTTCTCGAGAAGTCTCTGAACGAAGCGGCGAAAATGGAGCTGCAATTTCAGCCCCAAATCCGCAGGCGGGGCCGCCCGCCCATCTTTAAGGACCGACACCTGGAGGTCGGCGAAACGGTCCTCAAGTCAGACCTGGACCAGTTCCTCGAGGGCAAAGAGATCAGCTCCTCGGGGCTGTCTCGCAAGGACCTGGAAAGAGTGATGATGGGGAAGTTTAACCCGAACCGGAGGTACTCGAACGAAGCGATGTGGGCCGCCCTCATGGATGTCAAGAAGGGAGGAAGTATTTACAGGTGAGTTTGTTGGTTTACTATATTTTGACGGCCTCGGTGGCGCAGCGGTTTGGCACGCTGACTGTAAAATCAAAGGTCTCGGGTTCGATCCCCGGCCGGGTCATACTAGGAAACGAACTTTTCTAGTTTGTCTCGGGTCTTGGATGTTATCTTTGTATTTATTGTATTAAATCTATCGTCGAGTTAGCACCTATAACACAAGTCATTTAGTTGTACTTGGTATAGGGCTAACGAGATCTGTGTAATATGTCCATGAATATTTATTTATTACTAGCCGTGCCCCGCGGCGTTACCGGCGGTTTATCGATTTTCCCGTGGGCATAAGATATTTTTCCGCAGTAAAACGTAGCCTATGTGCAAATCCAGGGTGTCAGGTAACTCCGTGACAAATTTTATTAAGATCTTCTTCTTCAGGCTATATTAGTCCACTGCTGGACATAGCCCTCCCCTAATGAGCGCAAGGTTGTGCCATCATTGGGGGGTAATGCCCATAATCCCCACGCTGGGCATGCGGGTTGGGGATCGCAGTTCGGTGGAATTGTACTGCAGGGGGCGCTGCTGCCCACCCCCCGGTTTGTGTAAAAGGCGACTAAGGGGCCTTTTACGACACCCGCGGGAAGAATTGGGTTGGTGCTATTCTCTAGGCCGACACCACACAGCAGTTGTTATTAAGATCGCTCCAGCCGTTTGGACGTGAAGAAGTGACAGACTTACACACTCACAAAGTTTCGCCTTTCTAATATTAGTGTGTAGTGTGATAAGGAGATTCTTTATTGCACGCCATGCATTTGAAATGTTATTACCAGTGATCGAATAATCGGATGCATATTTACCTCAACATATTTTTTAAATATAAATCCCGGGATTTCAGAAAATTCGGGAATGCAAAACTAATCGCATACGTAGCATGGAGACGACTTATTTAGCGTGTAGTATTATGTTATTACATAACATTGTTACAAAGGCGAACTTATCTCTAAGGGAGAACTAAAATAAAAAAAAATAAAAAATAAGTTTATTGCCAAAAAATAATTGTACAATGTTTATGGTTACACAGTGACTACCACACAAGGTCGAGCCTGAATCGTGGCAGTCGGGTAATCGATTTCTAAATGTTTTACCTTGTACTTATATCATAGGAGCCGGTATAATTAAAATAAAATATTTCGATAGTTAGGTAGGTACGCTACTAACAAAGACAATTGGTTAAGACTTACAGGCTAAAAACTAAACTAGACCAATGAGTTAATACATCAAAATTTAGCTTTATATAACTCATTTTTTGATGTATGAATGTTCATTATATTTCTATATTTTTATTACCTCTTCCAGCACTTTACTTCGCCTTAGTTGTTTCTTAAGGAGTCGCGATGCTTGCAAGTTTTTTATGTAGCTTATTATACAGTCTATTTTATCCTTACTTGTCTAATTTAGTAAACAAGATTCTAACCTCGAAATTGACATTTGATGCCAAAACTAGATATTTTCTGGGAAGGTTACGAACTTTGTTTATAGAATTGGCAGCGTGTTGTCCTAAATAGTGTTCTCAGGTTACTTCACCTATAGAAATACTAGCTGGTGCCCGCGACTTCGTCTGCGCAGGATTAGTATTTCTAGTAGCTTATATTAGCGTGCCGTAGAAAAGAAATAACATTAAATTTTATCACTTAAATATTTTTTTCAGTCGCATTTGAAAAATATAACAGCCCGATAATATTGATATGTGGCAGTTGCACTATAATAAAGTAACAATATTGGCAACATAAGATATACGGTAACTAAGCACTGAGGAGCCCTAATTATAGGCCTATAGGTAGCTACTGCAGTATGCTCCTATAAACTATATTTAACAATTTTTTCGAACATTTCCATCATACATTACACATGTGGAACTCTAGGGGTTTTGGCAGCGCACGCCAGAATAGCTCGCAGATGGTAGATTTATTCCTACTTACTTCACACTCATCGTCGTATAGTCTATTTATTCTTACTTGTCCAATTTAGTAAACAAGATTCCAACCTTAAAATGGAGATTAGATGCCTAAACTAGACATTTTCTAACAAATTCATGAAATATCATGAACTATGTTTATAAAATTGGCAGCGTGTTATCTAAAAGAGTGTTCCGAGTTACTTCATTTATGAAAATATGACAGTTTTGGACTAAAAAGACACAGTTTAAGGGTAGAATCTTGTTTACTAAATTGGACAAGTAAGAATAAATAGACTGTATTTTGGACAATTCACACAATAACTTTATAAATTGTAGCCTAGTGTTATTCTTGTGTATAAGCTATATTATTGTGGGACCCGCGGGAAGAATTTGGGTTTGTGATATTCTCTAGGCCGACACCACGCAGGTCTTTTTAGTAGTATTATTATTATAAACATTCCATTTCAGAGCGGCTCAGACCCACAAGGTGCCAAGGAAGTCCCTCCGCAACTGGATGAAGCGGTGCCACATCAAGTCCTCCTTCCCGATGCCGCAGCAGCTGAAGCAGTTCGTCGAGAACAGCAAGAAGCAGAAGGAATTCAAGGCCTACGACCCCTACCCGGGGACCGATCGTGCGGATGCGGAGGCGAAGAACGCTGGTTCGGAGACGGAATACGGTACCTTCGAGCCGGAGATAGATTTCGGCAAACACTTTCTCAGTTACGACGGCTCCAATCAGGTCTCCAGCGAGGATGAGGGCGGACAGGCTAGGACTGACGACGAGAGGGAGAAGTTGATGATCGTCGAGGACGGTCAAGGAAAGGAGGGCGATGCTGTGCTAGACATGTCTTTGCACGAGTGAATTTTTGCTGTCAGTTTCTGATGTAGCAACATACTTTACTTCGATAGCTCAATGGACTCAGTAACCCCAGTGCTGGCCTAAGCATGTAAAACTACAATAAGAGACAATCTTTCGGACCTTGAGTGACTGAATGCTCGGCTTGGTGGGTAGTTGGTCGCCGCCGTCACCGTAAATCGCCAATCCTCTTGATTTAGAAGTGTTGGGTATAGGACCCACCTAAACACTAATACTTAAAACTAATCAAAAAACAAGGCACTTACAAAGTCTAGCTGTCTTCGTCGACGCCTCTCGACTTGGCAGCCGGCGCCGTTCGGTATGGGTGCACTGGAAGGTCTGGGGATCCCTAGACATTCCCCGTCTATCCCAAGAGCTCTTTACCCAGAAAGCTACCTACCCTCAGTGCACTTTCACGGCACCACGTTTTCACCAAAAGATGTCCACTATTTTGGGCGATCCGTCGCCCGACCACACAACACTGGGATCCGTCCCTGAACTTATTTCGCACTTCACACGAAGATATAAGCCCGGCAATCTAATTGCCACACAATTTGGGAAATCACACGTTTAACAACGTTTAAGGAAAAAGAGGGCAATTTTTTTCAGCTCATCTGACAGATGTCAAGTAGTTCCGCCCGTCATGGGTGCGTTCAAAAATCAAACTTCTATTCTAAACAAGTAGTTCTCTGGTTAACCAAACACGACAACCAAACAGTCGCAATGTTCCTAGGGTTTTTTATTGTCCGACGACATACCAAACACATATTTTCATAATAAAGTCCAGGAAAAAACTAGAAGCGCACACGCCAATCACAACATGTTTTTGGGCCGACCCCGGAGGACGAGAAAAAGTTCCAAACTTTTCCGTTTGGCGCTAGTATCTCCCGCGGCGTAAAGACGCGGGAAGCAATGTTACCAGATTCAGGACACTCAAATTATCTCCCATTGAAAGAGTAACATGCTTGGACAGTTTCGGCTAAAGGTTGTTTTTTGGGGTTGAAAAGCGGAAGAATGAGGATATTTATTTAAATTGCGACAGAAATATTAGACAAAATAATAATGGAGTCTGTATACTCCCCACTGTAGGGCGTATAGAGAGTGTGGGCTTAATCGCGCGTGCCCGTGGATTGGCGATTTCAAGCGCTGAGGTATGTGAAACAAAACATCGTGACAAAACCTGATTGTCTATATTCTTTTTAATGCACTAACCCGTGCTAATGCAGATAATATTGTAAAGAGGTTCGAAATTTCACTGATGCCGGTGAGTCGGTCATTAGCTCAGTTGGAAAGAGCGCTGGCACGGATAGCCAGAGGTCGCGGGTTCGAGTCCCGGCATGGGTGGAATTTTAAGCCTCCAAATAGGTTTTTAAAACCTGATTGTCGTCACGATGTTTGGTTTCAACGTTAGTGGAAGTGCTGCTATAGCTTCGCAAATGTACGTAGCTTAGAAAACAAAGTGATTGGCCGACGTTCGATCTTTCCACTACCACCGAGTGGTAGAACGGCAGCTTCTCAATCGGGTGGTCGTGGATTCCAATCCCCGGCATGTGCCAATGACTTTGTTCTCTAAGTAAACCAAATGTATGCAGGGAAAAAAATACAGCACAGAGACAAGAAAAGCGGCGATGAACTGATGGTTTTATTGATGATTTCCGGAGACCCCGGGTTTCTGATGCACTAGCAAGCCGTTAAGCTACTTTTTTTAAAAACCTGTTTAGTGGCTAAAAATTCCACCCATGCCAGGATTCGAACCCGCGACCTCTGGCTATCCGTGCCAGCGCTCTCCCAACTGAGCTAATGGGCGACTCACCGGCATCAGTGAAGTTTCGAACCTCTTTACAATACGCTCTGTATTACGCACAATCTACTGTCGACGGCTGTCAGTTGGCCAAAGTCCATACTGAAAAAAACAGCTTTTAGTAGTGGATTAACGGACAGTTTCTGTACGAAAAACTGGGGTACAGTCTGTTAGCTTTTAGAATACACCTCGGGCTCTAGAGTAGGCTTCGGTTTTCGTTGAAAGCACACGAGTGTAATACTAAGACTTCCTGCTCTGTATAACTGAAATTAACTGTCGTAATAGTTCCGATCTTGGGACCATTTAGGACCAATCCTTGGCCCCCGTGGTAGAGTATGGCCTAACCTTCCTGCGATGCAGGAAGAGACCCGTGCCCCAACAGTGGGGACATACAAGGGTTGATATCGATATCGTATTAATTCCGATATTTCTGTTACACGAATATATCCGATTCTATCCGATAGCAGCCGAGGTATATTCTAAAAGCTAACAGAATTTAAATATTATAAATATTGTATTGAGGAATAGATTAGTCCCTTGAAGTTTTGGACGTTTACACTTCACGCTGTACTTATGGGTACTTATTAGGTACTTATCTATAAAGTACATAAGGCTATGTTTCTACTTTACGTAGAATTTTGTACTTAATTTGAACGTAAAATATATTTCAACCGGCCGGTGGGAATACTGGTCGTGAGTTGTCAAATTGCTAGTGTGTATACGAGTTATTTTTAAGTATTAGTTGTGAGCCAAAGAGTAAAGCAAAGATTTAGGTGATTTTATTTAGTTTAAATCTTTATTTTGATAGTTTTAAATCCAAAGATGAAATTGGTACTACAGATTTTTCCTTATTTTTCTTTTTACACGTACCCAAAGATTTATCGTCTAAAAGTTAATGAAAAGTATATATTTATTTAAATTCATTTAGTTTAAATTGTAATTATTACAAAAACTAAGTATTATCGGAAATGAATAATTGTTAAAAAGAAAACTTAAGGCCTTTTGAGAAAAAAACTGAGTGCTTGTTCGGACTTCGTCCAAATTTAAATGAAAAGACTTACATGAAATAGTGATAAGATTGCTAAATTATATAGTTAAGAATAATTATTATTCGAAAACAACAATGATGGCATAATTAAACTACCCGCGGCGCAAAATTGCTATCCTAGAATGTGACGACTGTAACTGGTGTAAATAATTATTTACGAAAATAATTATTTTTTCAAAAATAATTATATACATTTTGTTAATTTACATTCACAACTTGTTAGATAACTTATACAAGCGGCTTATAATAGTTGATAAAAAAGATGTATAGTTTTAAGTTATTTATTTAATCTTTAGGTAAGTATTCTAAGTACTTAATTTTTTTTAATACGCCAAGATTGCATCATGAGAATACCATGAAATTGGCAGAATTTCCTGGCTCTTACAAAATTTGTTTATTGACGTTTTTCGCAAAATCTTGTTGTATGTCTTTACTTAACGGGCTTTGGAGTCCTAACTGCCGCCACCAATGGGATAAATACCTTAACTTGTTTAACAATGATGACCAAGCGCTGGACACCCGTCCTGCAAATGACCGCGCCTCTTGTTGCTTTAACATAACATAACATTTACATACAGGCACATACATTGCTTCTGGCCCCACACTAGGATACCCTGTGTCGCGGGAACCAGAAACAACGACATCACAAACATGTAAACATCCAAGACCTGGGGGTTTTTTTTTGTTCCCAGCCGGGATTCGAACCCGGGACCTCCTGCATGGCAGGTAGATGCACTACCGTTACGCCACAGAGGTCGTCAACCAAGTGATTGATTCCAATTACTCGGTTCGACTAGGCCACGAGCGAGCGCTTTTGTAGTTTACTTTTTGAAAAGAAAACGTATTTTAGAACAAGTTATAATTTTTATTCCATTGGTGTCGCTACTTAGCAACCACCAGCGCCTTAAGGCGGCTCCTCAACAAACAATTCCCATACTAACGTAGCATAGGCCGTATTGAAATGAAACTTTGCCAATGCGTACATCTTACGTATTGGCAAAGTTTTTCATCAGTTTTGCATCATAGTAACTTTATAATAATAAGAGAAAATTGCTAAGTACGCAGAACTCTCAGCAGAGATACAGTCTCAATGGCAAGTGGGCAATGTAGTAACTGTGCCCATAGTGATCTCGGCAACAGGCGTTGTACCAAAGTCCCTAGACGCGAATCTTATTGATATTAAAAACTATATTATTATATCCACCCGTCCACTTATATTCAGCTACGGAAAGCTGTCATCTTGAATACGTGCAGAATAGTACGTAACTTTTTAGGCCGCCAATAAAAGAAAAATGCACTTGGCTTCGGCCCGTGCCCAAATACACCTCATTTATGAGAGAGAAAAAAAAGAAAACTCACAATATTAATTATAATAACTTCCATACACCACAATCAATCGACCTAGTCCCTAACAAACAAACAATCAAACAAACAAACAAACAAACAAACAAACAAACAAACAAACAAAGAAACAAACAAACAAACAAACAAACAAACAAACAAACAAACAAACAAACAAACAAACAAACAAACAAACAAACAAACAAATCAAACAAACAAACAACAAAGTATTTAAATTTAAATCCCGTCTACCCGTCTCACTTTTCCTTCAGCAACTCCGTCGTAGGTTGTCCGGAAGAAACTGCTCTAAGCAATAAGGCCGCCAATTGTACTGTATCTTTCGTAATTATTTAAGTTTCCTTTTTGCGGTGTACAATAAGTCATATCTTATCTTAATTCAAAATTGCACAGAAACTTATTCAACGTTACAAAATAAACTAGGTGTCAATTTCAAAAGAAAAAATGGACAAATAAACTCCAAACTTAGTCTTTTCAAAGTCCTCAATTAACAGAGTTCAAATAATTATTATAAAACATAGAACTCATGCATTGTACTGGCTTTAATTCCAGACATCATTGTCATCTAAATAATCCTTTATATTGTAGTAGCCCTTTTGGCGTGTACTTAATAGATTTTTTGAACCGCGTTTCAGGCAAGCTTTACGTTTGTTTGGGAATTCCTGCTTGAGGAGCCGCCTTAAGCCTACATGTTGTGTTCTATTCGTATTGTAAGAGATCTTTAACTTTTAAACCTTCGCTTCAATTTCTTTTAAATTAGATTATGTTAATTGTTTAAGTTTTCATTTATTATAGCTGTATCAGTTTGCTGAATTACCTTTCCATTATTTCTAAAAACCCTCTTAGAACGCTCACCAAAATAGTCTGTGGTGGAGATTTTCAAAGGTAAAGACTTAGCCAAAGCCTTTGGGAGCGAACATACATGACTAAGGGCCAGTTTCTGAATTGATAATTTCACTAAGTAAATACTTCTGTCACGCTCTTTTCTGAGTACAGTCTGTTAGCTTTTAAAATATACCTCGAGTAGGCTTCGGTTTTCGCCGAAAGCACATGAGTGTAATGCTAGTTCCTGCTCTGAGTGCTTAGTGCGAGTTTGACAGATCCAATCGAATAACTTTACTAGCGCGTTAATCGAGCATTGAGTAGTGAGTATGAGTAAGTTAACGGTTCGAACTGGCAAAACGCTGTCACAGCACAACTCGCACTCGCGTTTATTCGTGTTTTGGCTGGTAAACGTGTTCACTTCTCAACGTAAACCATTACAACTCGCACTCAGCAATTTTAATTTCCATACTTGTCGCTAGGTGGCGCTTCCTCGATGCCATAGAAATATGAGTTTACGTTAACGCGATCGAGTAGTTAAAAAACTCGCACTAAGCACTCTGTATAAAACTTTTCCTCACTATTTTGAAAAGTTATGAAAATTAAGTGTCATATTAATTCCGGAATATATCCCATTCTATCCAAGGTATATTTTAAATGTTAAGAGACTTACCCCCGGTTTCTGGTACAATAACAAGCCGTTAATCTACTGTTAACAGCTGTCAGTTGGCCAAAGTGCATACAAAAAAAACATTTGACAGCTGTCAACAGTAGATTAACAGATTGCTAATGTACGAGAAACTGGGCATAAGTATACTTAAGTGATGTTCTGTTTTGGTATTCAGCAAACTTTTACTTCAATTATTTCATCCATGAAGTGCCTAGTAGCGTTATTATACATTATATACTATACTATAGTAGTTTTTGTACATATATACATGTACTATTAGTGAATAAGTGAACATAACCATTCAGTGTTTTTTTTGTCACAGTATTAAGCGGTTAAGTTAATATTATTGTTCATGAAAATCGACTGTTTTACTATTATTTATTTACGAGAGTACTTACTAAATATTATACGCAATACCTATTTGTCTTATCTCTCATCTGTGGGCTGGGTGTAAACAATTTTTTTTTGGCATTCAAAAGTGAAAATTACTTTGCTAAATTCCGTAATTTTTGGCGGAATTTAGTAAAGTAATTTTCACTTTTTAATGCTATTATGGATATCCCAAAGTGACGCCTGATTCCATACAATTTTTTTGTTTTCAGGGCACAGGCTTTCTCTCAGAGAGAGTATGGGCTTAATTACCACGCGTGCCCACCGCGGATTGGCAATTGCAAGCGCGGACGTTTTCAGGTCTCTTCACCATGTTTTCCTTCGCCTTAAGCGTGTTGTACTATACTATAATATAACTTCACAAAATGTACATAACTTAGAAAACAAAGTCATTGGTACGTGCCCGCACTGGGAATCGAGCCTGGGACTCTCGCTTCCGAGTCCATAGTTCTACCCACTGGGCTACCGCTAACAATTGTTTTAAAGTCATTGAAAATCAAGTAACCTAGTTGTCGGCTAGGCCACGAAGCGCTCGTGGCCTTTTTTTTTTTTTCACCCAGGAGAAACCCCAATTACGGGTACCACCGGCTCGGGGGAGCACAGTGGTTATGTCGGACTCCCCGCCCTGCAAAGGGCGGTATACCGACTAAAACTCCTGGGGTGTTCCTAAGCGCTCGTGGCCTAGCCGAACCGAGTGATTGGAATCACTCACTTCAGTTAAGCAACAGTCAGTCAGGTGCAGGATGGGTGACGGTCCCGTGACTACCGCTAGTGGCATTTTTTCCGAGCGCTTCCGTGCTTCGCAAGCCACGTTAAGCCGTTGGTGCTGGCTGTCATGTAATGGCAGTCGTTAAGTCATTTCAGACGCCTTATGGGCGGCTTGATAACTTCTGACAGTAAGGCTCGCCACTGTCTTGCAATCCTTCACCAACCCGGACTTGGTCCCCGTGGTGGAGTATGGCGGATACCTTCCTCAGGGACCCGTGGCCTTTGATGAGATGGTTTATACAGCGTCCAGTGGCAGCTTCACTCACACTAGATGGGTGAAGGAACCACTCGAATGATGCCCCTGGGATATTGTTTGGGTTTTTCCCGTTTCATCCGATCGGTCAACCGATCAATCGGCGCAATGCGAAATCTTTTTCCATTTCTTATACTCGGAAAGTAGTGTTGTTTTGATCTGATTATTGGGTGGAAAATGATGCTTCCCTCCATAGGGAGGGAAAAACTCATTCAAATAACTTCCCACCTGAGGGCCGGAATGACCATTAAAATAGAACTACTGTCAGCTGTGAAGAGTTTCATGTAAAAAAAACTATCTATCTATAACCTAACCTGATTTACCTGATCCATCTCTGACCCGCAACCCTCACGATTTAAAAAAAACTAATTAAAAAAATGCTGCGGTCATGTGAGTTTCTAAGCTGCCAGTGTGAACTTAGCGCAAACTTCTTTGAGCGGATTAAGCCGCAACAACTACGCGGTGAGGTCCATAGTGGGTCCATATTAAAATTTAAAAAGTCGACGAATTGCGGGATACTAACGGCCGAATACTCAAACGTCAGTCAAATCGATCACTCAGTTGAAGGGCATTCAAATTTGAACATCTGTTAAATATTAAGTGGTACACAAACGTCATTCAAACAATTTCAGACCGTGATCAGCTGAGAAGCCGTCAAATAAATAACAAGTCTGTTTTCATTGACAAAATATTTAAACTTACGTAGTGTATCCGATTTACGCAGAATTTGTTCGATCAATTTTAAGTTTCATGATGAAATACGAAGCTTTTTTATAAAAATACAATAAATCATAATATGATTTATGAAACAAACTTAAATTATTGTACTAAATAATATTACACTATTTTTATTTTTAATGCACTAACCCGTGCTAAGGAACAAATTTAAAAAACCTATTTAGAGGCTAAAAATTTCACCCATGCCGGGATTCGAACCCGCAACCTCTGGCTATCCGTATCAGCGCTCTACCAATTGAGCCTCTAAATAGGTTTCTAAATAATATTACCTCGTTTTGTAAAAAGCAAAATGTTTAATGTTGAAATAAATCTTATACTGTCGTAGAATGAAACGTTTTAGGGCTACCTCACTCACCAATGAATGACGTTTGAAAAGTCTACCACAATAAAAACATTGCGGTATTGCGGTTTTTTAAAGCTATTCCCTGATAAATATTAATATAAACAAGAATTGAATGATAATTATTATTATGCGTTATTATGCCAGTAGCATAATAACGCAGGGTTATTAAAATTTGGTCCACTGACTGCATGAATCTATTAAGCCTTGTAACTGGTTAGATTGTATGTCCAAAGACGGACTCTTTCGATAGCCGGAACCACGCATGGAAGTTTGTTTCATTATAATACTCGAAAGCATTTAACTTTGCCTCATATCTTCGAGGCACATTAGGCCCTTCCTCATCCGACAAATAGCATAATGATAAGGACATTGTTTTTCACTTAAGTTCACTGATTATTGAAACTTATTTACGATTTGAAGGACCTCGCGACCACTTTCAATTGTAACGCCTACTCAACTCAATTTGACAGCCTATTTGACAGCTAAATCGCGCTAAGTTGCGTTCGAGTATACGAATTTTTCGCTGAGTGATGTTTAACTGCCAGTTATTTTGTGTTCCACTTAAATTTAACAAAAGCTTTTAACTAACGTTTGTGTATACTAATTTTGTGTTTAACGGCTTGTCAATTCTTGAAGATGCCTTTAAATATTTGAATGACGTTTGAGTATTCGGCCGTAACCTGTTATATGTATCTGTGACGGAATTAAAAAAAAATTGGTAATTATCAAAGAGTATCCACTACGATTATCTTTTATGCTAAGATTTGAATATGTATTAAAAATGAGTTTTTACTTTCCTCATATTCGTAATGAAAGTAGAGTGTATATCACGGGTAAAAGAATCAATTCCTACTCGGACTATAGTCTAAATTATACCTCGGGAATCGATTCCTTCCACCCTCAGTTAACAATCTACTTTTCCCGTTTCGCCAACGCCCATCTTTTATTTTTGTGCAGTCACGTTTAGAACGGTTTGTGTGATTACGACCTCTTATTGATACTTGTCATTAGACAGGTTGCAATAAAACTGTTTTGCAAATAATATAAATAAATATTCATGGACATATTACACAGATCTCGTTAGCCCTATACTAAGTACAACGTTAGCCATATACTATACGACTTGAGTTATAGGTGCTAACTCGACGAATGACAGTACCTACACTTTTTAATTAGAATCGATCTAATGGAACACGATTTCCCTAATGTCAAGATCAGTATGGCGAACGGGGAAAATGGACCGCTAGATCGACTGTCGCTACAGCGGCAGATGCTGGATGCGGCAAGCTGAAGACAGGGCGCTATGGCGCTCATTAGGGAAGGGCTATGTCTAGCAGTGGACTAATATAGCCTGACGATGACATCGACTGTCAAGGTCGACCGATCGTACCAACGGGAAACACCTCATTGTTTTTAGATGGTATAGACTTGCCCAGCACCTTTACCATCCTGACAGCTTAATCGCCCTAGCCCACAGAGTAGAGAAGTTAGTATACGTGCGTGGCCCACCCAGTCGTGTTGGTTACCTCACATTGTTATCTTTGGTCTTTTGCATCTGGTGAAATGATCCACTTCCACTGACGCTGGAGTGAACGGACCACTGGGATGCTGCAGTGCCTGGGATATTGTTTTCTTTCCTTTGTTCCCGATGCCCCCCACAATTTGTCCACCACTGGCGATCAACGAGATCGATATTCACCACCGGAGGACAAAGCAACCAAGTTGTTTCCAATGTCCACCAGTGGTGGTCAACAGGAGGATTTTGGTTGGGTTGGCCCCCACTGGGGGACATCGCATCTTTTTTTCTCGTTGACCGCCAGTGGTGGACAAATAGTGGGGGACATCGGGAACAAACGTTTTCTTTCATGGTACACTGTACTTAAACACGTGATGATGTATTGGGATCTGTAATAAATACCGATTCCGTTATGTTACGTTTCATACAGTTATATATGTGTATTTTTTATTCATATTATATTATAAAATGCAGCGTTCATTATATTATACCTTTACTAAGATTGTATGAGGTTTTGCTATGTTACGGAGAAAGAAGTTATATGAATAAAAATGTATTGAGCATTATTTACTGAAGTGTTTATTTGGGCGCCCCATCCAATTTGCGGTCGAGTGCCTTGATTATGTCAAGATTATGTCCGCCGTATGAACGATGCGCTCCGTTCCCTAGGTTACGAGCAAACAATAAACAAGAAGCCGACTATCGCCAACACCCAACTAAATAAACCACTTTTCGATTACCTCTTCCCTGAATGATAAATCAATTCCATTCGATTTATTTCAAGGTAAAGAATTTACATTCTATTTGCTGAATGTCAAAGTAGGTACAATGTAACATGAAAGTGAAATCCGCTGCCTTCGGGCCGTAGTGTAGTGGAGAAAAAGGCAGCGGGGAAAAAACTCCACTCTGACCATCTTTTCTCAAGTCCTCTTAAATTTATATACATCAGATACACATATACGTAGGTATGATAAGATTCCATGATTGCCATTAATGACTTTAAATTCCAAATAGGTCGTGAAAACATCAACAGCACTCGTTCACGAGCATAACGCAGTGGTCAGCCATCATCAGTCTCAACCATTTTGGAGGGAGATAGATGACCCGGCCACCACGCCACCATTCGAATGACCTTTAGCAAACCTGCAGAATAAGTTCTTGTCAGTTTAACTGTACCTACACGTATATACACCCGCTAGCTCTATCGTATGCTGTACTGAGGCGTAATATATATCACACAGTGGATAACGCATTACAGTGGATACCTGCCACGTGACAGCGATATTGTGCGACCAAGTCCAGTAGATATTTCGTTTTTGCACACACACGTATAAGTAGAAAGTTACAAAATCAATGCGCTGTTCTAAAGCTCTGTTAGTCTGCCAGTAATGCTGGTATTACTTGTAGATTCTAGGTTCGATCCCCGCCAGGTGTAACTTTTTTTCTCAATTATGTCATTAAGAAATACTAACAACTAAAGATTAGATTTACATGGCTGAAAGCGTTTCCAAAATAATCAGCGCATTTAAGAGTTGCACTCCAGGGCCTCCCACCTTTCACGATCACACGCCCATTCCATGTTGTGGCATACCAGGCTTCGATAATACATCTCTCCAGCTTATTTTCACCAGTACCCTCCAACATCACATTTCGAAGGTTTCCAGCCTGTCTCACTGCCCAACACACCCAAAGGGCCAGGAACTTTACGTGAGACAAAACCGTTTGTAGAAACAAATACACTATCTGGGCCAACTAACCCCGAAACCCCTAAAAAACCAGCGTCTTTTCCTCGCTTTTTACAACGAAAACCCACTCTAAACCCCGCGCCCACACCTGTAGGAAGCAAGGAAAAGAATCGCCCAAAACACTTGCAGTCCCGAAACCGATTTCGCCACCAGAAACTTAAGCCAGGTATTCACGGTCTCAGTACGCTCGGACCGAGCGCGCCATCCGAGTAAACTAATGCTTCTGATTGGCTATTTTGGTGTTGTCACGAAAAACCGTCCAATCAGAAGCATTAGTTTACTCGGATGGCGCGCTCGGTCCGAGCGTACTAAGGCCGTGAAAACGCGGCCTTAGTCTCAAAGCCTCCAAAACCTACTAACGGGCGATTCCTTTTCCTTGCCTTTTGCAGGTGTGCGGACCTCCACGGAGATAGTGACGCGGCATTTCATCGACCTCCCGGACCACGGCATTCCACTGAACATACACGCCCGCCCCCGCATCGTCGGCAGGAGACCCAACGCCATCGTCAACATAGAAACGGACGTCTTCCAAGAGAAATCCTACAAGCAGTACTCCTCCCAGCATTTGCGGGACGCCCTGATAGCCGTGAAGAAGGGTTACAGCGTCTACGCGGCCTCGAATAAATACGGCGTGCCAAGGAAGACTTTGAGGAACTGGATGGAGAAGTATGACATTAAGAGTCAGTATTCGAAGGGGCGTCGGGGGACGAGGTCGACGCAGATATTGGATCCGTTGGATCTGATGCAGGTGACGCATTCGGAGAGGTTTGAGGAGGAGGCAATGTAAGAGACTGATAAGGCAGGGTAGCTAGTTAGGCGGGGGACTGGACAAGTTCATGTCTTGGGACGTCATATTGGACCCCCGAAAAAACACTGCAGGCTGGATTGCCCCGACGCTTTTTAGAGCATTATCTGTTTCGCCATGGGTGTGCCCAATTCAGTAAACAAGTCCAAAAACTTCACGCACCATGATATTTGCTGATAAAGTTATTTATTCGTTTATTCCAGGATAAGTAGTTATTTATTTACTTAATTACCCGGCGGGTTAGAACGCTGGGGCATCGCCACGGTTTCCTATTCAAATTTGGAACACTTTTTTCATTTTCTTAGAGCCCAAACTATTTCCTCAATTCCTCTCCTGTCCTGGGTGAGATCTTTGATGTAAGCTCATATTAAAAATTGTGCTAGCTCCACTTGGTCTGATCTGGGATTGAAAAATCATCTTTTGGTGCACAAGTAACTGGCTATTGTATGAAAGCACTGATTCTATTGAAAAGTCGTCGTGTTTTTTCTGCGAGGATTTGCAAAAGAGATAAATCCCTTGAGGCTCGATAGGAGTTCGGAAAAATCACTTAATGTCAAAAGGGGTGAGGAGGTTTTGTTATCACATGTATTCATTTTTTTGGGGGAGGTTGAGTTTAAACTCTTGCTCAAAACATCGTGGATGATCTTAGGTAGATCCTATAAATGATGCACTGTTTACACTCTAGAAAAGAGCCCAGCCCAGTTAGTTTCGTGACCCAGATTCTATTCGTATGTTCTGACCGCAGCATTACATGTTCTTCCTACTTTAAGAAAAGTAACTAATGTTTTGGAGTTATTGATGGCAATCATGGTATCTTATCATGTAGGTACTGATGTTTAAGATGATTTGAGAAAAGATAGTGAGAGTCGAGTTTTTTCGTTGCCTTTCGCTGAAGGCAGCGGCTTATATTGTACATTCTTGTTCAGGCTATATTATGTAGTACATTCTACATTGACCCTCAGTAAACAGAATGTTCTTTATGTGGAAATAAATTTCTGATTTCTGACTGATGTCAAAATATTGGACGTTCGGTGGACGTCCCAAAATGCATCCTTAGACATGTATTTGTCCTGTTTCACATCTGGGGTTGTAATGTAAGCATTTCTTTGGATTAGAAGCGTGTGTTTTTATGATAAGTCATGCCAAAGTAATTCCATTAAATAACTTTTGTAATTTCATAATTTTGTCAAACTAAGTATATTTTTTACTTAGGAGTCTGCAAAACAATATCAATTTGTATGAAAGTTGTCTTGAAAATATTGAACTATTAATTATGTGAATACCTCAGAGATCCAGATTTCTTCACGAAATATTCTATCACATTGAGGAAGGAAACAGGGCCATCACACAAGACGAAAGTTAGTATAGTTTTAACGATAACACTAAAACATACACTTTTTTAACAGATTTTCAATATTTTCAGGACCTCGGGTTAGCGTAAATAATTATTTTTACGGAATTAATTAAACTACGATGTTTGCACAATAATTATTTCAGCTCTGCTCAATATGTTTCAAACAAAACAATTTTTACAGGGATTGCGTGTTGGATAAATACATTCATAATAATGTTTACTAGTTAATTAATGGCAGCTCATAACTTACTGTCTTTAATAATTTAATGATAAAAGTAATTAATAAGTATTTCAAGGGAATGGTAAACTTAGTCATCACGCGAATTGTACTGTAATGGAAAACTGAGCAAAACTGATAAAATTAAATAGTGTAAGTTAGTAAATATATCCATAAATTATATATTTTATAATTAAAAATTAAGGTACTGTAATGACTTTAAAAAAAGTAAAATCATTTGTACAATATTTCGTCTCTAGTCTAAAATAATTAAACATAGTTTTACCGGTACTTAATTAGTTAGGTATACTGCAATGAATTATTGGTTAGGTGATAGAAACCTAAGTATAGTTAGTTCAATAAAATATGGCCAAAAATTTTCAATCATCGATAATTCTGTTTGCAATTCTATCGATAGAAAATTATTTACAGGTAAGAATTGATCTTGTGTTGATTACCTACAAATTCTTAGCCATCGAGTGCGACAAGTAAATTTTTTTATGGATAAGTAGTTTCAAGATGCTCTTTAACTTCATGCTTCATCAACGTCATTTGGTTGATGTTAAAAAAACTGGGTACTACTGCGAACAGACCGTATGGTACGAGAAATTGGGTATGCAGTAGCGCAGACAATTCTTGTGGACTTCATTCTTTTTCTTCAGGCTATATTATGTAGTCCACTGCTGGACCTCTGTGCCCTCCCCTAATGAGCATCATAGCGCCCTGTCTAATACCATCATTGGGCGGTAATGCCCATAATCCCCACGCCGAGCATGCGGGTTGGGGATCGCCCATTAGCTCAGTTGGGAGAGCGCTGGCACGCATAGCCAGAGGTCGCGGGTTCGTTCCGGAATGGGTAGAATTTTTAGCCTCTAAATAGGTTTTTTAAAATTGTCCTTAGTAGTCGGGGCTGTAAGTAATGCAATTTGCTTAAGTCAGATGTCGCTGCCTGTACGTAATACAGAGAATAGTGTAAAGAGGTTCGAAATTTCACTGATGCCGTGAGTCGCCCATTGGCTCAATTGGTAGAGCGCTGGCACGGATAGCCAGAGGTTGCGGGTTCGAATCCCGGCATAGGTGAAATTTTTAGCCTCTAAATTGGTTTTTAAAATTGTCCTTAGTACGGGTTAGTGCATTAAAAAGAATATAGGTATGTTCATGTCATTATTTTCTCTCCGTTAATGTAGTTATGTTACTGAGAATGTTACGACAGTAATTTTATAATAAGAAGCAATTCGCACACAAACGCAGTTAGGTTTTTATTTACAAACGATATACCGGACCGCAATTAAACTTTGCCATTACGTTTAGAAGACACAAACCGAGTTTTATTCGTTGGCAAAGTTTAAGCCAGGTTTTCACGGTCTTAATGCGCTCGGTTAGAGTGCGCCATCCGAGTAAACTAATGCTTCTGATTGATTGATGCCCTCCTCATCGAATCCGATGACGGCGACCTCAAGGATTGATAGGACTTCTGTAAGAGCGCCTACTAGTCACGCTATGATCAGCTACGACTCTTACGGTTGGTTACGAGATTAGCTATAGTCTTGTAACCGGGTAGCTAAATGGGGTAGCTTGCTGGGGCGCTATCTGCTAGGAATGAAAGCACTCTATTGCTGTTAAACCATCACTATATTATACTGCTACTTAATAACGATAGAAATGATTTAATGAAATGCTAATGAGTACGCGCGGCGCGGCTGACTGGCAGTTGCGAACTAAAGTCTGTTTCCGCGCTAGTTAGGTGAATTGATGGAAATGCTGACTGTACAAAAGATGTGCGGTTGCATCGTACAACTTCTGCGGCGGTGCGCTTGGATGTGACTCGCGAAGCCCAGCTCGTTTTTAAAAGTCCGGTTACTTTGGCCGCAGTGAAGCTCACCACGGTCATTGTACGTGTAAGAGTATGTGGGCTTTGGACGTGTTTTTTTCCAGTCATCCAATCAGAAGCATTCGTTTACTCTGATGGCGCACTCGGTCCGAGCGTACTATGGCCGTGAAAACCTGGCCTTAATTTCGAGTCGTTTGTAAATAAAAACCAAACAACGACTTGGAATGGCTTACTGAGGAGCCGCCTTAAGTTCTACCGGACCCTTCCGCAGCACCCTTTATCCACAGGATATACTCGTAGAACCTAACGCCATTAAGTTTAGTTCCTAATTTGCCAAAGTAGTGATTAGATCCAAAGGATTATTTTAATTTATTTTTATAGCCTCGGTTGTTGATTATTTTTTAATTATTTTCGTTAATTATATTTGTTAGGATGCTACAGCTTAAACAATTAATAAAATATGGCGCAGGCTTTGTTAAATACATTTAAAAGTGTCCAAATATATAAAGTATTTTAATTATTTAACGAAAATGTAATTATTTACCAAAATAACGATATCTAGTGTCGATTGCAACTATGCCATAAAATTGTTTCAATAATTTAATTAAACTATGTGTACTTAATTAATTATAGTTAATGATGTAATTAATTACTATGCAAGTCGTATGTCGGATCGAATTGTAAGGGAATCATTGGAGGTGATAAGGAATGAAACAATAAATTGATATTTGTCGTATCATTGGGTCAGTTTTTTGTCATCGTTTTAACCTGCACATCATTATTATTATTAATACTTTATTGCACCATAAAATTGTACAATGCGGCGAACTTAATGCCATAAGCATTTTCTACCAGTCAACCGCAGGAGGTAGAACGAAAACTTGGCAGGCGTGCAAAAAAAAAAAAGGAAAAAGACAACCTTCCACATTATTCCACGTATATATTACAATAATAGTATATATATATATATATATAATATATATATATAATATATATATATATATATTAGATTACCATACATATGAAATCTAAATATAATGAATAGGGAGGACATACATCGGAAAGACTCTTCACATAAGGAGTGGCTAAGGGAGTTTGGGGTAGCACTTCTCGAGGAAGTGTTCCTCGAGAATCATCATGAACAGCTGGTGTGAGTCCACTGCTGGACATAGGCCTCACCCAAGACACGCCATTGAGTCCGATCTTCGGCTCTCCTCTTCCCGTCACTGCCCACCGCTTTGCGAATGTCGTAAAATGTATCTATCTCTATCTGTCTCTATCTCTCTAAAATGCATAGTTATGAAATGAAATGAAAAGGTAAAATCTAGATCATTTTGGAGAAAAAATTGAATAAAACTCCAAACTTAGTCTTTTCAAAGTCCTTAATTAACATAGTTTACATAATTATTATAAAACAGAACTCATACATTGTACTGGCTTTAATTCTAGACCTCATTGTCATCTAAATAATCCTTTATGCTATAGTAGCCCTTTTGGCACAAAGTGTGCTTAACATATTTTTTGAACCGCGATTCAGGCAAGCTTAATATATCTTCCATTATGTTATGTATAGTGTATAGTTATGCAATAGAAACCTATTTAGAGGCTAAAAATTCCACCCATGCCGGGACTCGAACCCGCGACTTCTGGCTATCCGTGCCAGCGCTGGAAATTTTAGCCTCTAAATAGGTTTTTACATTGCCCTTAGCACGGATTAGTGCATTAAAAAAAATAACGCAAAAGAGTCATATTAGTCCGCTAATAGTCGTTTCATTCACACAATCGGCAGTCTAGTAACCAATCGCATTGCAATGGTATAGGTAACCCGTGCTATTTAACTCGGCGCCTCGCGTGATTCGATCTTCTTCGCGAGGGATGCCTATTTAATTTGCACGGGTTGTACTCCTGGAATGACATTGTAGTGCTATTGCTTTGTAGACTACCAAATTGAGGCATATAACTACAAATGTCGTGCTTATATAATTCTATTCAAAAACTATGTAAGAATCAGACTCTAGTGGCGTGGTGGTGGCGTGGGTTAGCACCACGTGCCCCTAAAATTCGTATAAAATCGTTTTCAACCCTTGTATGTCCCCACTGCTGGGGCACGGATCTCTTCCTGCATCGCAGGTAGGTTACGCCATACTCCACCACGGGGGCCAAGTCCGGGTTGGGGAGGATTGTAAGACAGTGGCGGGCCTTACTGTCAGAAGTTATCAAGCCGCTCATAAGGCTTCTGACATGGCTTAACGACTGCCATTACACGACAGCCGGCACAAACGGCTTAACGTGCTTTGCGAAGCACGGAAGCGCTCGGAATAATGCCACTAGCGATAGTCACGGGACGGTATCCTGCACCTTACCGCGCCTGTTGTTGCTTAACTCAAGTGATTGATTCCAATCACTCGGTTCGCCTAGGCCACAAGCGCTTCGTGTAAAATCGCTCCAGCCGTTTAGCCGTCAAGAAGTAACAAACATACACACTCACAAACTTTCGCCTTTATGATATCAGTGTGATAAATATATAAATACCAGATGTGCCCAGCGGCTTATCGATGTTCCCATGGGAATAAAATATTTTCCCGCAGTAAAACGTAGCCTGTGTGTTAATCCAGGGTGTCAACTAAATCCACACACCAAATGTTATTAAAATCGCTCCGGCCGTTTAGACGTGAAGAAGTAACAGACATACACACTCACAAACTATCGCCTTTGTAATATTAGTGCGATGTGCTGATAGAATAGAATAGAATGGAATGGAATGGAGTGGAGTGGAGTGGAGTGGAGTGGAGTGGAGTGGAGTGGAGTGGAGTGGAGTGGAGTGGAATGGAATGGAATAGAATGCATTTACTGACATATTAAGACAAAGGGTCGAGGCTCAGCATATTGCAACCAAGTCCACGCAGTGATCTTGGCAGCGCTGATTTTCAGCAACGACCCGTAAAAACTAAAACTAAACTTAAATGTAGGAGAAGGCTGACAAACTTACAATACAAATTGTACCAGGAATATAATTTTACAATATACACTACGTATTACTACTTATAATATTATATTTAATAATAACTACATACATATTTAAACGTTTTATATTATTATACATTACAAATCATAAATAATACCTACTTGATAGTGTGATGTGGTGAGTGTAAATTGTGTGAATGTGATGTAAATGTGAATGTGATCTATCGTCGCAGACTTCGCGATCGCCAACGTGCAGTGCCAGTACGACAGTCCATCGGACACGGACGAGGCGTCCGAGGGGTGCGGGGGCGGGGCGGCGGTGCAGGCCGCCATTCGGGACCACTCCTACGACAGGACTGACGAGCCGCCCGCGTTTCTCATACGGCAGCTTAATGTGGTGAGTTTATTTCATTCCATCATCGATTTCAACCTTTGTATGCCCCACTGCTGGGGCACGGGTCTCTTCCTGCATCGCAGGAAGGTTATCCACCACGGGGGCCAAGTGCGGGTTGGTGGAGGATTGTAAGACAGTGGCGAGCCTTACTGTCAGATGTTATCGAGCCGCCCATAAGGCCTCTGGCATGGCTTGACGACTGCCATTGCGTGACAGTTACTGTTGATGTTTTTTTTTTCAGGAGAGTGATAATTATTCAATTGAATGGGATTAGGCGATGGGCAGGACATCTGGCGAGGCGTGAAGACGGCAGGTGAACCAGGGATTCTCGCCCATGCGAATAAAATAAAATAATAAATCTATTAATAGCCACATACAGACAGCTTAGTTAGATTAATTGAAAGCGTAAACGCAAAATATTCGAATGATTAGACATTTGTCGCATAAAAATAAGATATTCTGCGCCCTCGTGGTGGAGTAGTTTCCTGCGATGCAGGAATAGACCCGTGCCCCACCAGTGGGGGCATACAACGGTTGATATATTCAATCCCTTGTTAAATTAAATTAGATACATTTTCTTCGATTTGGTTCCAATCCGTAAGATTTAATTCCATTCCGTTTGAATAAAATTAATTTCTTTATCTTGATGATGATGAAATTGACCGTTCAGTTTGCAATTTAACAAGTTCCAACAATAAACTGACAAGCACCTCCCCACCGGGCAGGGTCTGCAGCCCAGCCCGGCGCCCTACGTGGAGCTGTCGCCGCAGCTACTAAGCGCGCCGGGGCACCTGCCCGCTGTCAACGTCATACACCTCGGGGAGCGACGGGTGAGTTGGGGAGAGCGGGGAAGAAATGGGGAGAGGGGGGAGATAAGGGAAGACTTAGAGATACAGGCGAAGAAGAGAAAACTAAACTAATTTCTTGCCGAACCGTGTAGTGAATAGAGGGGGAGAGATTGGGAGAGGGGGGAGAGAAGGGAAGACTTATAGATACAGGCGAAGAAGAGAACTCTAAGCTAATTTCTTGCCGAACCGTGTAGTGAATAGAGGGGGAGAGATTGGAGCGGGGGGAGAGATGGGGAGAGAAGGGAAGACTCAGATAGACAGGTGAAGAAAAAGAAAACTAAACTAATTTCTTGCCGAACCGTGTAGTGAGTACTGGTTTAAACTACCAGAGACAGGAATCAGTGCTCCTTCAGTGAACTCATTTAAAAACGGACTTGATAGACAATTAACAAGTACTCGGAAGTGATACACACGATATCATTCCGATGTAAAACCTAACTGTAACTGTACCTAACTAAGAAGGTACTCGGGGCTGCAAGTGATGCCAATTACTTCAGCCAGATGTCGCTGCCTGTACGTAATACAGAGTATTGTAAAGACGTTCGAAATTTCACTGATAAGTCGCCCATTAGTCGCCCACTTGGGAGAGCGCTGGCACGGTTAGCCAGGAGTCGCGGGTTCGGGTCCCGGCATGGGTGGAATTTTTAGCCTCTAAATAGGTTTTAAGACGACTTGAGAAAAGATGGTCAGAGAGGAGTTTTTTTTTCGCTGCCTTTTTCTCCAATACAATACGGCCGAAGGCAGCGGCTTACATTTACATTGTATCTACATTCAGCAAACAGAATGTAAATGTTGAAATAAATTGATTTTAAAAACCTATTTAGAGGCTAAAAATTTCACCCATGCCGGGATTCGAACCCGCAACCTCTGGCTATCCGTGCCAGCGCTCTACCAATTGAGCCAATGGGCGACTCACCGGCATCAGTCAGATTTCGAACCTCTTTACACTATTCTCTGGAGTACGTACAGGCAGCGACATCTGACTTAAGCAAATTGCATCACTTACAGCCCCGACTACCTACTTTGCAGTTAGGTTTTACATTGGAACGATATCACTGTACCCACATGATTATACTATTTTTATTTAGCACGGGTTAGTGCATTAAAAATAAAAATAGTATAAATTGATTTTATTGATTGATTGACCGACCGACCGACCGACCGACCGACCGACCGATTGATTGATTGATTATCTTATTAATTCCCCCCCCAGCTAAGCTACCCGCCTCCCAGCCCAGTCCAGCCCGAGCTGAACATGAACAAGCGGATCCGGCGGAGTGAGCAGACTCTCCGAGCGGCTGCCGACTGCGTCAGCCGGGGCCTCACCTTTCAGACCGTGTCGGAGAGGTTCAACATACCTATCTCGACCATCAGGTGAGCTCAGGCGCTCGTGTCACCGAGGCTCAGGTCCGACCGAGTGATTGGAATCAATCACTCGAGCTTAGCAACTGGTGACTGTCCCGTGGCTACCGCTGGCGCTTCCGTGCTACGCCAGACACGTTAAGCAGTCGGTGCCGGCTGTCGTGTAATGGCAGTTGTTAAGCCACGTTAAAGGCCTTATGGACAGCTCGATAACTTCTGATAGTAAGGTCCGCTACTGTCTTACAATCCTCTTTAACCCGGACTTGGCCCCCGGACCTAACCTTCCTGAGATGCAGGAAGAGACCCGTGCCACAGCAGTGAGGATATACAAGGGTTGATATCGGATTCCGGTTCTTCTATGGCCACGCCTGTATCTATGCCTTTTTTGTGAATTTATGTTGAAAACGCCTCATTTCGCCATCGCCACTCTGTGACTGCCTTAGTCCGCCGATCGTCCTGTCACTTTATCTTAGCTGGAGACTAATTTTTGTTAAATAAAATGTTATTTTCTTGGTTTAGGTTCTTCATGGCACGGAAGGGCATCTTACCGCGACGGCGGCGCGGGCGGCATGGTCATGTGAGTATAGTAACTACGAGTACATCTTTACTCTTAGCTGCATAATTTTCTATATCCATTTACAGTATTTATATGAAACATGGTTAATTTAAAACACTCTCCAGGGGAAGTTTAAGTATTCTGTACGAGGTTTCCTCTACCAAAGACTATTTAAACAGTCTCTGTGGGGTTTTTTTAAGGAATCTTGTTTTAATAAATAAGTTATAGCGCGCACACCTCTTAGCTATAAAATTTTCTAAGAATTTAGATATGTAGTTTTCTATCTAAATTCTAGTCTGTGCCAGACAGGGTCCATAAATAATATACATTATCTGTCAGATATAAGATCCTACCAAACTAATGACTGCAATAAAAAAGACTGCCTGAAACAAAAGTTGTCACACAATCGGTCAAAGATCTTAAGTTTTTATTTACTGTTACATAGAGAAACACATTGTAACCTACTTCTACTACAGATTATCTTTTGCACATGTATAATAAGTTTCTACAATTAAATTTTGTCTTTTAAAGTGAACCCTGTATAACCTTATGGTATGGTAATTTTCTCTTCTCTCCACAGCTGGTCCCCCCCTCGAACAGTCCTGAGCCCCCTTTCCACATGCAGCACTACAAGCTTCCCGACATGGTTGCCCTAAAGCAGGACGCCGACGAAGAGCCGGGCGGCGGCAATCCATAGGCATCGGTGAAGCAGCGGTATGACGCTAAGTGGTGGCAAAATGCTTTGAAAAGTTAAGTGCGAATTATAAAAATGTTGAATAGAGGCGGACCCGTGATAGTACCCTGCGGAATCCTGAATGTTACTATGTAAATTTTCTTCTGTTTTCTCTAAACTTAAGAAAAGTGACGTAGTAAGATTTAGCTACGGGAGCACAACATCAAGATAAAAGTTTTTTCCCATTATCGGTTAGCGCCCTCTTGCTTTATTTCACCGCATAAAGTGAGATACCGCTACCTGACAGTGGGATAAAAAAAATATTGAGCTTGTGCTCCGCTAGCAGTATTATATGGGACACATTGAGTGTAAATAAATTATAAATTGCGGAAGCCCGAATGGTTCAAACTGTTATGTTTCGTCTCTTTAGTTTCATAGTACTTATTGTAAAAATCAATTAGAAATAGAAACATTAGGACGGTTTCGAAATATATCGCGTTTATTTAGTTTCAATTTAAATAAGTAGGACACACGTGTAAATAAATAAAGAAATGCGCGTAACCCCAAATATTTAAATATTGGAAATCACTTTATTTTTTGAATATGACATCACATGAAAACTAATTCGGAATAGCGGTTCCATAATATTACTACAGAAAACCAAATGGTTGAAAATAGGAGAACTCTTTAATTTAAAAACATGTTTGCGTTACTTGCATGTAAATAGATAACGAAGAGAGCTGACCCATAATAAATTAGGAACAGAAATGGTCTCTTGACATAACCTTGCGGAACTCATGATGTCAGTCAGTCCAGTAATTCCAAGAAACCAGTCAACATTTAGTACCTATACTTAACAAAATCACCTAGACTATGTTAAAAGTTGGGAAGTGGTGCATTAATGACGTCACTTACTCGAAATAAAGCATAAGATGAATAACAGTAGGCTGATAATATTATCTGCTTCATTTGACACTAAGTTTTTGGCACAAACATACAATCTTGATAGGTCTAAGTCGTTGAATCTCAAAATTGTATAGAAAACTATGTATTTGTATAGCAATAAGTTAAGTAAACTGTAGAACTGTATGTATGTAAGTACTTAACAAAATTAACGGATAAACTTATGAAAATAAACGCAATACCTAACCTTGTATATCTTGAATGTAAAACATAGAAATATGAAATCACACCTGTAGGTAAAAGTAATGAATGTTTATTACAATTATTTTTTATTCAGCAGACAATACTAACAAGGATTTTTTGGTTGTAGTAGTGTTAAACCAAATCGCATTTATTGTAAATAATAAAATAATAATGCATATTTTTGTAGATTTGCAACATAGACCAAGTCAAAACATTAAGCATAATTTTATTTTAGGCTGGCCACATACAGACGGATTTTCAAATTGGGAATTCCGTAAAAACATTACATACAGACGTTTATCTAACGGCTGATCAATCATTCATTAAAAAGTTAAAATTACTTTGCTAAATTCCCTGCCACTTTTTCAAGCAGAAGCAAGACATGAACACACCACCACCGACACCAACACTTGTGTGAGAAAACTTGTGTTAGAGGCGAAACGCGTCGCGTGTTTTCTCACACAAGTGTTGGTGGTGGTGTGTTTGTGTCTTGCTTCTGCTTGAACAAGTGTGAGGGAGAGCGGTGCATTAACTAACCGCATGGTGCTTGTGGGATTTTTGGCGGAATTTAGCAAAGTCATTTTAACTTTTTAATGCTATTATGGATGAGCGGTGGCAGCGGAGCGGTGTAGAATGCCGGCCTCTCAAATTATAGTAGCAATACTACTCGCCGACGGTAAAGGAAAACATCGTAAGGAAACCCTAGTGTCTGAGGTGTTAGCGTACCTCAGCGTTGCTACGTACAATGGCCCAACTATGAGGCTAAGTGCGGAAATCTCAGGTCTAACTAACTAACTGCTGTTATGGATTCACGCAAAGTAACGCCTGATTCTATACAACGGCTGATCATTCGTTTATTCAGTTAGGAATATAACAATAATAAATAATCTTCTTCTTATTTTGCCTCTCCGACTAGCGAAGGTTGGCAGTCTGTCTCTCGCAAGGCGGAAGAACTCGGCAGAACCTGCCAGGTTCCGATCCACTCCCGTAGGTTTCTCAACCAGGATTTCTTTCTCCGACTTATGCGTCTCTTGCCTGCGAATTTCCCCATGGCTATCAGTTTCAGGAGACAGTATTTCGGGTGTCTGAACACGTGCGCCAAGTATGCAATCTTTCACCTTCGGATTGTTGGCACCTAAAAACGGCACTAATCCTTTGATGAGAAATCTATCTATATATAAATAAAATTCAAAGTCATGACTGACTGACTCACTCATCAACGCCCAGCCCAAACCGTTGGACCTAGGAAGCTGAAATTTTGCACAGAGAGTATATATATATATACTCTCTGTGCAAAATTTCAGCTTATATATATATATATATATATATATATATATATATATATATATATATATATATATATATATATATATATATATATATATATATATATATATATATATATATAATGTAGGCAAGGAATAAACCGAGATTATGAAATAACCCCTAAGGAGGTGAAAAGGGTTGCCAAAATTTGTATGGGAGGTATAAAGAATGTTGTCAAATTTTCTTGAAACTTAAAATAAATACTCTTCAACACAAGTGATTGAACACGTGTTTCGCCGTTTTTCTTAATTCTACCCTTAAGGGGGTGAACGGGGTTGCAAAGAAAGTCCACGAGGATGAAGTCGCGGGTAAAAGCTAGTTGTACAATATTGGACCTTGACCATAATGTGGAAATTTCGCACTATGGGGAAGCGACTAGGGAATCCTCGTCCACACGGAAAGGCCTTTTCTCTTATATTATTTTCGAATTGAAGTTCCGACTGAATGTGACCGCCTTAGTATTAAAGTAGATTATTGTTTATTTCTGCACAGTATTAGAAAAATGAGAACAAAACGAAAGTATTATACTATTTTTATTTTTAATGCACTAACCCGTGCTAAGCAGAATTTTAAAAACCTATTTAGAGGCTAAAAAATCCACCCATGCCAGGATTCGGACCCGCGACCTCTGGCTATCCGTGCCAGCGCTCTTTCCAACTGAATTTTTAGCCTCTAAATAGGTTTTTAAAACGAAAGTATGTTGTATGTAATATTTTTAAATAAAAACATAGATTATCAAGCAGGGCTGAGTATCAGGCAGTATTTAAATTGAGTGAGAATAGTGGAGAGGCTCCTTAGGAAGAATGCGCGAGTGTTTCTGTTTGGAGTCACTCAGGAGACTTATCTAGCGCTACTGCCAGGGCCCTGCATTCCATGAATTTGCCCGTGGTGGTAAATTCATGGAATGAGGGCCCTTCCAGTAAAAATCTTTGCGTTGCAACGTTGTTATTCAATGTAATCAATGAATGCATTCTAAAATTGATTGACTCCTTTATTAGTATTAAAAAGTGATAATTTCCGCCAAAAATCCCACAAGCACCATGCGGTTAGTTAATGCACCGCCCTCCCTCCCCACTTTTTCAAGCAAAACAAGTGCCAAGTGCACTTGCACTTGTGAGCCTGAGGATGCCTCGTGTTAGAGGCGA
This sequence comes from Yponomeuta sedellus, assembly GCA_934045075.1. Lineage (NCBI taxonomy): Eukaryota > Metazoa > Arthropoda > Insecta > Lepidoptera > Yponomeutidae > Yponomeuta > Yponomeuta sedellus. Next base: position 662,425 of record OW203751.1, read on the forward strand.
AACGCGTCGCGTGTTTTCTCACACAAATATTGGTGTTGGTAGTGGTAAGGTCGTGTCTTGCTTCTGCTTGAAAAAGTGCGAGGGAGGGCGGTGCATTAACTAACCTCAATGTGCTTGTGTGATTTTTGGCGGAATTTAGCAAAGTCATTTTCACTCTTTAATGCTATTATGGATATCCGCAAAGTAACGCCAGACTGCTTAGTGCGAGTTTGACTGATCCAATCGAATAACTTTACTACCGCGTTAATCGAGCATTGAGTAGTGAGTATGAGTAAGTTAACCGTTCGAACTGGCAAAACGCTGTCACAGTACAACTCGCACCCGCGTTTATGCGTGTTTTGGCTGGTAAACGTGTTCACTTCTCAACGTGTTTACGTTGATTACAACTCGCACTCAGCAATTTTAATTTCCATACTTGTCGCTAGGTGGCGCTTCCTCGATGCCATAGAAATACGAGTTTACGTTAACGCGATCGTTATCGTTATCAACCCTTATATGTCCCCACTGCTGGGGCACGGGTCTCTTCCTGCATCGCAGGAAGGTTAGGCCATACTCCACCACGGGGGCCAAGTCCGGGTTGGTGGAGGATTGTGAGACAGTGGCGGGCCTCACTGTCAGAAGTTATCAAGCCGCCCATAAGGCCTCTGACATGGCTTAACGACTGCCATTATATGACAGCCGGCACCAACGGCTTAACGTGCCTTGCGAAGCACGGAAGCGATCGAGTAGTTAAAAAACTCGCACTAAGCACTCTGATTCTATACGATTCCTTTTTCGAATATTTGAATTTATATATATCGCAAAATATCGTCGTTCAAATTGCAAAATGTCCCACGTAAAAAAAATTCTTACGTTTCTTCACCTGTATGAGAGAAAAAAAAATACAAAGATAACAAGTAATAATAATCCTTACCTACTCAGGCAGAGATTATAACGACAAACACAAGTTTTCCTTCGAAATCATGTTTTTTTGATATATGAATATTACATTTTGACGATATTATGGTCCATGGTTATAGTAACTATATGGTCTTACTGTAGGTACTTGTATAAAAAATACATAAGTGGTACAAACGTTAAAAATGTTAGTTTATGTCTGAGCTCGGGGTCTCTTGGATTGGGGGCCCCGCCGACCCGATGGGCCCCGTGGCATCAAGCCAGCCCTGCCACCTTATAGTAGTGATGGCACTGTCTGCTACCTAGCAATAATCGTTTCTACGAAACTCGAATCGTGCCATGATGGATTTGTCTCAATATTTTAAGTCTAAAAATGTTACTTTCCTAGTTATTTTAGGCAGCTACATAAGCAGCTATCGGTGCCTCTGCCTACCCCTTACGGGTTTGAAGCGTGAGCCTGTTGCGAAGTATTTTACGTAGATAATACGTAGCTATTGGAAATGTACGCAGATATACTATGAAACATTAAAAATATTTTTGTGTACAAAATTTTGGTTTTTTTTCTACATACATATCTGAACCACTGTGTTTCTCTTACACTAACAATCTGAAAGTTTTGGTTTGACAGTAAAATTAGAGAGTGGAGTCGGAGCTTACCTACTAAGTACTTAGAGAGTCAAGTCTGAGTTTACGATTTCTTACCGAGTGGAGACTTCTTAGAAAATTAAGTCTGAGCTTCCTATTTCTTAAAACGTGAAGTTTTATCTTACTATTTCTTAAAGAGTGAATACTATTATTTCTAAGAGAGTTGGAGAGTTGAGTTTACTATTTCTGTGAGACTGAAATCTGAGCTTATTATTTCTGAGAGAGTGGAGTCTGAGCTTATTATTTCTGAGAGAGTGTAGTCTGAGCTTATTATTTCTGAGAGAGTGGTGTCTGAGCTTATTATATCTGAGAGAGTGGAGTCTGAGCTTATTATTTCTGAGAGAGTGGAGTCTGAGCTTACTATTTCCAAGAAAGTTAAGTGTGAGCTTAGTATTTATTTTCATCAGATTAAGTCTAATCCAATCTTTCTATTCTTCCTAAAAAAGGTTTTTACAATAAATGGTCATAACAGGAAGAAAATTAAACAACAAAGTGAAACGTATTGGAATTTGAATTATTTATTTTATATTAAAATAACTATATCGATATTTACAATACCTATACACTATTAATCATTTATTTATATTGTTAACATGGCTCTAGTCACCGCAGACCAAATGGCGAACATTAAAATAGTCCTTTCATACCAGCCCTTACTCTAGACGCTCAAGAAGCAACGAAAAAGCTAAACAATAATAATATTAACTTGCACACAACACAATCACTCGGGGGGTGAGTCTCTAAAACGCATAGTTGTTCAATAGAGTTACATTAGTCCAGTGATCGTTACTACACACTATCGGTAGTCTAGTAACCAATCGCGTTGCAATGGTATTACCCGTGCTACTTGACTCGGCGCCTCGCGCTATTCGATCTTCTTCGCGAGAGATGCCTATTTAATTGCGCGGGTTACACACCTGGAATGGCATTGGACTGCTATTGCTTTGTAGACTACCAAATTGAGGTAAATAACAACCAGTCATTTTTAAAAACCTATTTAGAGGCTAAAAATTTCACCCATGCCGGGATTCGAACCCGCAACCTCTGGCTATCCGTGCCAGCGCTTTACCAATTGAGCCAATGGGCGACTCACGGCATCAGTGAAATTTCGAACCTCTTTACACTATTCTCTGTATTACGTGTTTGTTCCTTAGCACGGGTTAGTGCATTAAAAATAAAAATAGTATAACCATTGTCATGCTTATATCATTCTATTGAAAAACTATGTAAGTATTAGACTCTAGGGCCTGGGCCCAAAGTAGGATACTTTATGGTAACCAGGTGAGGACATCACAAACATGTAAATTCAACCAGACTCGCTGGGAATCGAAGCTACGTCCTGCGTTTTGGTAGATTTGTACAAATGCCCTGAGTCTGGGATGTTTGACTCCTTGCCTGGTTACCATACCACAGGCTATCCTAGTTTGGGATCAGGAAAAGTGAAAGTCGTGAGGAAGTTTACATTAACATCTTTTGGAAAGTGATAATTTCCTCAAGGGTAAAGAAGGAATAACTGATAATGACTTCTATTCGTCTAGACGTAAAGGTCAAGATTGATTGCGAATATATAAACCTGAAATTTTATTGCTTCACTTACAACTGCAACTCATATAAAAAAACCAATTCCTCTAAAGCACTCCTCAAAGGCAGTTTATTTGAATGAATGAATTATTTATTTTGCCACAAACAAATATGCTTAGGTACATAACAATAATTAGGGCGAGATAAATAGTCGCTTCTAAGAACGAGTCTTAGCGAAAGCACTTGCTTAAGAATCGATTTGTCTATCATAGACAGTACTTTGGCACTCTCTAAGTCGCGAAACCCGGACTAATTCTTAGCATTGGCCTAAGAACATGCTTAGCTAAGCAAACGTCTACTTTGATACTTAGCTAAGTTAGCCTGAAGTAATGCTTAGGGAAGCTTGAGTACGGACTTGGGCTAAGCAACGACTATTTATCTCGCTCTTAGACATAATAAAAAGTGTATTTACAAGGATTTTACTCGTTTAATTTTACATTTTTCCGACGTTTCCGCACTTTTGCAAGTACCGTGATCCCGGAAGACTTCCGGGGCCACGGTACTTGATTAAACGGGTAAAATTCGTGTACATACAGTGAACAATAATTATAAAATAAATGTTCGTGCGACAATGATACCTACCATTCGAGCGTTTGCTGTTTCTCTTCGAAATAGTGCTGATTTTCAAATGGCACCTTTAGACCAAATAAAAAATAACGTGTCATTCAGGTAGGACATGAATGTCCATGAAAAGAAACTTAAACAATTGATTAAAAATTAATAAATACATTTGTTCCTATTTGGGAATACTTATTACAGAAAATGTTATTAAATAAAGTTAATGTCAATTTGGCAATGCCAAAAGCAGAGCGCTCGTGGCCTAGTCGAACCGAGTTCATCGTCAGGCTATACTAGTCCACTGCTGGACATTGCCCTCCCCTAATGAGCGCCATAGCGCCCTGTCTTCAGCTTGCCGCATCCAGCATCTGCCTGCAGTTTTTCGCAGATCGTCATCCCACCTAGTCGAAGGGCGTCCCCCACAACGTTTGCCGAGTCGCGGTCTCCACTCAAGGACACGTTTGCTCCAACGGTTGTCGGTTCTTCGCGAGATATGGCCAACCCACTGCCACAGCTTGCTGATTCTCTGAGCTATGTCGATAACTTTGGTTCTCTGTCGGATGCGATGTCGAACCGAGTGATTGGAATCAATCACTTGAGTTAAGCAGGAAGACAGGCAGGATCAGGTGCAGAGTGGGTGACCGTCCCATGACTACCGCTAGTGGCATTTTTCCGAGCGCTTCCGTGCTTCGCACGTTAAGTCGTTGGTGCCGACTGTCATGTAATGGCAGTCGTTAAGCCATGTCAGAGGCCTTATGGGCGGCTTGATAACTTCTGATAGCAAGGCCCGCCACTGCCTTACAATCCTCCACCAACCCGGACTTGGCCCCGTGGCGGAGTACGGCCTAACCTTCCTGCGATGCAGGAAGAGACCCGTGCCCCAGCAGTGGGGACATACAAGGGTCGATATCGAATGTCAATTTTAAAGTATAAAAGTATTTAATCTATGGTTACGTCTTTTTAAATCTTAGGGGTTCAAACACCTGAGCGCTTCAAATTGCCAATCCGCGGTGGGCACGCGTGGCGATTAAGCCCATCCCTATCTTTTTTAGAGAAGGCCTGTGCCCTAAGGTAGGGTGCTTTATTTATTTTTATTATGCAGTATTATGCATTATGCAGAAGAAATGAGGTCCTTGAGAAGTATGTGTAGTGTGGATACGCAATAGTCTGATTAGCGAACGTTGTGGACTGAAAGAGGTTGTAGTGACTAGAATTGAGAAAGGAATGTTGCGTTGGTTTGGACATGTGGAGAGGATGAAGGAAGAAAGATTGACGAAACAAATATATATTGCGAATGTGAGTGGAAGGGCTGGTAAGGGACGTCCCAGACGGACTTACATCGACCAAATAAGGGATGTATTAGCAAAGGGAAAGATAAAAAGTACCCGGAACCGGCGTGCGTGCATGCAACGACTTATGAACGTTGATGAAGCGAAGGTGATCTGTCAGGATCGTGGCAAGTGGCAGTCCCAGGTCTCTGCCTACCCCTTTGGGATACAGGCGTGATGTTATGTATGTATGTATTATTTATTTTTGTAAAATTTCCACCACGGAGAAATTTAATCAGCGTTTTGATCGAGGTATGTATAGTCTGTTAGCTTTTAGAATATACCTCGGCTACTATCGGATGGAATCGGATATATTCGTGTAATAGAAATATCGGAACTAATATGACTTTTAATTTCGAAATCAGAACTCGATCATCAGTACGAAAACCGGCGAAAATTGGCGAAAAGCGAAGCCTACTCTAGAGCCCGAGGTATATTCTAAAAGCTAACAGACTATATACCTATATAATATCTATCTATCTATCCAGCCCATGAATGAAGCCCACTGCTGGGTATAGGCCTCTTCAGCCTATATATATAGGCTGTATTAATTATTTTTGTGATTCACCACGGAGAATTTTAATCAGCGTTTTGATCGAAGTATGTATCGAGGAATTGTGTTTTTTTTATAGGACAATTCAATATACAGTGTGTAGCAGACCGCTGCACTCAGAAACTTCAGTTAAAAGTTAATCTCCGTTAAGTATGCTGTTGTCCTTTTCTGTTTCATTGATAATAAATGAAAGATAGTGAATGATATTTAAATAAACAAAGGCCTGCGCAGACGAGGTACTTTTGTCCCTTCGGGACAAGTCTCTGAATCGTAAAAAATGTCCTCCGAGTACTTACTTGTCGCGGACTCAACGCCTACAGTGTGCGGTCATTTGTTCCCCGGAAATTGAGTGAAGCGTACGCTATGCAAGCAAATATTCTGAGATTACATTGTGTTGTAATGAGGGATTTTTCTGACAGCTAAGAAAAGTAGTTATAAATTTGTCAGTAGATGGCGTTTTCAAGTAAGGGTTTTTGTTTTTAATGGGATTTCCCACTTTCCAGTTTATTCTGTGGTCCACAGTCCACAGATCACGTGGTATTTCCTCCCTCTTTCTTTTGGCTCTTGCATTATTATTGTTATGCCAGAACAGTCCAAAAGAAAAGCCAGGGTCGTCGTAACCACAGGAGAAAACGAATGACATAGAATAGATGATTGATCAGTTGATCACAGATTAGATTCCTTCCAGTTGATGAAATCGCAAAACAGCAATAAAGTTTTTATCTGTGACAAGCAATAACAAACAAAAAAGGTAAACCCTTGCGATTCAGCGCCATCTCATTTTAGCTTTTAGAACTATTTTTTTTTTAATAGCTGTCAGAAAAATCCCTTATTTACATGAAGTAAAAAAAGAAAAAAAAAATGCTGTGTGGTATCGGCCTAGATAATAACACCAACCCAAATTCTTCCCGCGGGTGTCGTAAAAGGCGACTAAGGCATACAAACCGGGGGGTGGGCAGCAGCGCCCCCTGCAGTACAATTCCACCAAACTGCGATCCCCACAGAACATAAAAAAGTTCTGTGGCGATCCCCAACCCGCATGCCCAGCGTGGGGAATATGGGCATTACCTCCTATGATAGCACAACGCGGCTCTCTTTAGGGGATGTCCAGCAGTGGACTAATATAGCCTGAAGAAGAAGAAAAAAAGAAAAGGCGTTTTAAAAGAAAGCACAGAACTTTTGTCCAGTCCGGTCTCTTGATGTCCTCAGTAACTTGAAGTACTTTTTGTACGGGGTACTTTAAGTCCTTCGCGTGGGTTATTCGATACAAATTATAAGACAAAAAAGTACTCGGGGGATGGTCTCTCGTCTGCGCAGGCATTTAAGTGTTATGGACGTCTCTGAGTGCGGCGGAGTCTTTCTTTCTACTTGTTAATCTGTGGGTCGTGTTGGTAATGTACCTACATCCAATTGCTACACCTATTACGTAACCTGACCTCCTATTACGTAGCACTCTACTCTATCGGGTGAAGCTTTAGACGACTCATAAGTGTCAAAAAATTTGACAGCCGGAGTAGCTTAAAAAAGTAAAAATCAACGTCACTCAACTCAGTGGACAGTTACGTAGGTACCTCCTTAATAATTGCAGTTATATAACAGGCCGCGGTTGTTATGAGAAAGTGTTATTCTATTGTTCATCGTGATGAAACCCGACTATCTGAGCTGTGGAAATACCTTAGCGCTTAAAGTATGCAGTTTCTCTCTCTAAGAGAGGTCCTGTGCCTTGCTGTGGGAAACAAAATAAAACTTTTAAGGCGTGGGGCATTAAAAGTACTTGGGGCGAGCGCGTGGACGGAACTATTTGAAAAGAGCCACGGTCCACAGAGCAATGACTGGTGTGACCACACAACATAAAAAAAGAGTAGAAGTCGTAAGCGGGCGGTGCCCGCGTGCCTCGCATTAGCAATGTATTGCCTATGCGTAGTCTCTGACAGTTGTTCTTGTTCAGAATAAGAAATAAAGCATAGAAGGAGCGTTATAAAATGAACACAAGACACATGTCTGTCTCGTTTGTTTGAAACGTCGCCAACCACGTGTTAGACAGAGAAAAATATAGTAGTGTGTTGTTGTATTATTCAGAACGTACCACCCTCAATTGTCAGTTGGTTACCTTTGGTTACCATTATGCTCCCGAATTAGAGAGGTCTAATTCGGCTTGAAAATCACAGCTCTTAGTGGGCTGCCAAATATCTTCGATTTGGCAGTGTGTTAAAAAAGAGGTGTTGAATTGCGACGTCTCCGAAAATCTTATGTTTTTTGGGATGTATTTTATTAGCAAAGAAAAGTACCCGGAACCGGCCTGCGTGCATGCATGCAACGACTTATGAACGTTGATAAAACGAAGGTGATCTGTCAGGATTGTGGGAAATGGAGTCCCTGGTTTCTGCCTGCCCCTCTGGCATACAGGCTTGAGGATATGTTGTCTTGAAAATAATATTAATAAATATTCATGGACATATTACACAGATCTCGTTAGCCCAATTCTAAGTACCTACACACATTATAAAAGTCCCTTCGGGAATCTACGTTCGCGCAGACTAGGAAGAAGTGTAACGAAAGTACCCGAAGCTATAAGTACATTCAACATGATCTTTAACCGATACGGTTAAGGTGCAGAATTGATTGCCGCAAGCGCTACCTATTTCGCTCACGCTAATATTTCCAAACTAATAGTCACCTGCATCGATGACGTTGAATCAACCAATAGCAACAAAGGCGCGCGGCCTGCCATAAAATGAAACATCTGATTGGTCGATCAACTTGCCGCACAAACAAAATTTGGTCATCTGCGCAGGTACATCCGCGAGACTTATTTCTTGGGTAGCACTATACAACTAAACGACTTGTGTTACAGAGGGTGACTTGACGATACATTGAATACAATAAATACATAGATAACATCCAAGACCCGAGACAAACTAGAAAAGTTCGTTGGACGAATGGAACCCGAGACCTTCGGTTTTACAGTCAGCGTGCCAAACCGCTGCGCCGCCGAGGCGTTTTGTTTGTTGAAAAAAAAAACAATGTTTTCCGATTATTATTTTCAAGGTCAGGACTCGGACACTTAAAAACAAGATTCTTTTAAGTACTCGTCGGAGGCAGTTTAAGTAATTTCCTGGAAAGGGAAAGAAGTAATCACAGACGAATTAAACTGGCTTTGAGAAGTATTTTAGAGAAATCCTGTTTTTAAAAATAACACCGCGTGTTTGTATACCTAATAGGATTGGATTATTAATTTATTCAATAGTTGAACTATACAGGGTGTCATTATAGTCGATTACTTCAGTCTTAGATTTGAAAAAAACTAACACGCAATTTTTAGAGAAATCACACTTAGAAACATACTTACGCCTGCATCTCAGAGGGGTAGGCAGAGACCAGGGTTGGCTACTAGAAACTAGATTTTTTGTACTTTTAATATTGCACCCAAAACCACACAAACGACACCCTGTATTTTATACGAGCCATGCGGTTGTATTAAACTTTTTGTAAATAAATACAAATTATTATAATTGATGTATTTTTTTATACATTGTCTATTAGAATTCTCTTCAGTATTAACCCACTCCATACTGTCTGTACTATCGTAACTTCTCTCCCACTCTTTCTCGGAAAGAGAGAAAGGAACAAATGCAATGTCTCCTTAAAATGGAATATATTTTATGGAATTACACGCTGTAGGTTTTGACTTAAATGTGTGAACTTCATCTAAGTTTTAAGTAGGAGTTTTTTACTTAAAACACAGATGAAGCTCCACCCTATATACTTAAATTTACAACATTATTCGCGGTGTTCTATCACTTAAATCTTAGAGGAACAGAATTATTTCACAAACAATATATTATATTCATCTAAACAACATAATATACAAATATGTGCATCGTACTCTTTGTATTTATAATATTTATATATACAATTTTTCATAGAATTTATAATATTTATTTAAAGTATTATGCTAAGAATCGACCGCCTACGATGGTTTACAAAACCAATCTTTTATTATTTTATTTATTACGGATAAATCTCTCTATGTACTTTACGATTGCATTCAAATATTTTAAATCTTTTCTGAAGAGACCTAGAACGGTTTTAGAATATATCTTTAGTAACTTCATGTACAGTTCTGAATTTTCACAAAACTCCTAACGTCAGTGTTATTCATAAAAACACGATCAGTCTTATTCATGAAATGCCGGCCCCACGAAAACACTTTTGAGATTTCATTGAGGCAGTTTACGTAAGGAATTCCTGTTATAAAACGGCTTTAGCTCCGTCTTAAGAGTGTATTAGTGGGGTCGACTTTTTATAAATAAGGTAGGACGCCTCTAACCTAAACACTCCTCAAATAGAGTTTATGGTAAAGATATTCTCTTCACCACAGACTACAAACTGCATTTGAGGAGTGTTTTAAGGGACCGTGTCATTATAAAGAGAAATTACGGTCTCATTTATAAATACACAATTCCTCTAAAACACTCCCCAGAGGCGGTTTAAAATAAATCGCTTTTGAGAAGCGTTTTGAGAAATCTCGTTTTGGGTCTATATTTATAAATGAGTTGTGTCATTGTTTAATTTAAATTAAACTCTAGTGTTATACAAAAAAAAACACTAATCCCATAAAACACTCTCAAATGCAGAGTTGCATAGACTTGGGTGAAGGCAGAGACGACTTGAACTGTATTTGAGGAGTGTTTTTTCAGTAAGTTCCGGTACAACTTAACGTAGTTATCAGACTAAATACCTAGCATTAGGAGACCAGCTCCGATATCGAGGGAAAAATATCAATGTCTATGACAATTGCACTTCATCTTTCTACCCGGCACTCTTCGGAAATGTCCTAGGATATTCCAGAAACCAAAGATCTCTTCATTCTGCTAATCCAATCTTCGCAAATGTCCTAGGACATTCAAGAAACTTAAGACCTTTTCATTATACTAACCGAATCTTCGCAAATTTCCTAGGATATTCGAGAATCTGACACCCGCACTTTCCAGTACCCGACTCTTCGCAAATACCCTTGGCTATTCTACAATCTAAAGAACTCTTTCTCCCACCTCGGCACTTCGCAAATTACCTAGGATATTCGAGAATCTATAGACCCTACGGCATAATGACGTTTCTGCGCGTATGTACCTATCTAGACAGGCTGAATTTGTGGACGTGTGAAAGGCGAGGACCTAAATTGACGAACGGTGTATTTAGTCGGCCGATAGTACTTAGAACTCGATATTGCACTTTTTGCGATATATTGCCTAATATTGCACGTTATCACTAAATTTTTATCTAAAACTCAGTAGACGCCATAAAATTATATAAACAAATTATTTTATTCTCTGCACAGATACTGTGACTTATTGAACATTACAAAATAAACTAGGTGTACATTTCATAATCTATCATTTTGAACAAAAAAATGGACAAAAAATCTCCAAACATTGTCTTTTTAAAGTCCTGAATTAACAGAGATTACATAATTATTATAAAACAGAACTCATGCATTGTACTGGCTTTAATTCCAGACATCATCATCAGTATGTCAATACTTATTTGGCCCTGATTTTGCTATTTTACTAGGACAATAAGGTTCTGATTTCTGTCGGTAAAATCGTGAATCGAAAAATTTGCCATGCTTATGCCATTTTACCAGTATAATAAGATTGGAGGTTTTTAGTATTTTTTTTTCCTCAAAATGATATAAATTTTGAATTAACACAAACAAACATTTACTTTTAATGTCCAAGGGGAAAATTTTGAATAAAAAACTAATTTGATTTGGCTCTGATTTTTCTCAGTAGAAGAGTAAAATGACGAATCGAAAAAAAAAAACCTTTTATGGATACAAAGCTCCGATGCCAATTTGTGTTTTTTGACATTAAAAAAAATATTTCCCAATGATTCGCGATGCCCATACGTAGTTAAATACTAAGCGGGCATAATCGCGATTACTTATCAGTTCAAATGCCGTGAACTAAGGTAAATAAGTTTTACCTCATAAATAATCATGATTAGACCCGTTTAGTACAAACTATTAAACTTTTATTATCACACCTCAAGATTTTTTGGTGTTCAAATCTAAGCTATTACGGGTCTAATACGATTACGTTTTCCTAATAAATAATCGCGATTACACCCGTTCAATTTATAACTATGCATAAGCATCGCGAATCATTAAGATATACAAAAAAAAATTTTTTTTACTAACCGACGGCGCTACCATACCGCAGTTTTTGTAGATTTTTTAACCAATTTCACCCACAAGTGTAATATCTGAGATCATAAATATAAAACATCGCACATCAAACTACCAGGATGCGGTAACCGTTGCAAATCATACATATTTATTTCACACATTTCAGAAGGACATAAGTACCAAAATTTGGAAGTATCTTGACAAATTGTCAAAGTGAATTCGACAAACAGTCAAACTCACCTTAACTGACAAATTTACTTGAAAGTGTTTGAACGACAATGTATGCCCTATGATAAACTGTCAAAGCTAAAAAAGCCTCCCAAATCATTTGAATTATTGACAGTTTTGGAAACCAAAAAGGAACAGGAGTCAGTAAAAAACTGCGCCGCTTAGTTTTAGAAACAAAAAACAACAGGAGTCAGTAAAAAAACTGCGCCGCTCTCTACCCCAGAACAAAAGCTAAACAAGTCCACAAATTCTCAATTTCTGGACTTACTCAGTTCAACATCCCGTTCAAGCCACAGACCTTCACGCCCCGAAACGGGCGAACAGAAACGCTAGCTAACTAACCCGCCAACAACGTCGCTAGACGGGAATCAACTCTATCACATGGAGTGTCAACTATCTACAAAACAAACGACGTTACACAGTCAAACACTGGATCAATTGCTCGCACAACTTCCCGTACTCGCCCTGATCGCCGGAGATCCTTCTCAACTTCAGTCCCTTAACCTCCTTGCTGCGGTCCTCGCACAGGACCAGCTCAATCTGGATCCCGCCGGAATATTCCAGACTCATGAAGCCGGTCAGCGCCTCAGTCGCGTCCGCGGCTTCCTCCTTCTCGCCCGTCTCGACGAAAATATTCTGCGGGGGCACTATGGACGCCCTTATGGCGTCCTTAAGGAGCTCCACTATGCTGTGCGAGTCCAACTTTGAGCATATGTGCGACAGCGTCAACTCGTAATACTCCTGAACGCAAGAGACCTTCTGCGGACTCAACAGTATAGGTATCTTCTCCTCCGGTCTACAGATTTCCGTCAGACGCAAATCCATAGTGGACCGTTGCAGCTTCTCAATCTCCGCCACTTCCGGAGGCGATTCCTCGTCGCACTTCTCCAGGCAATGCTTGGAGCTATCCCTGGACATATAGACGTCCTCGTAGTACTCCTTGACCTCACCCAGGACGCCCTGGGCGGAGAAGCTGGAGCGCGGGGTCTCGCCCCTCTCCGAAAAGCTGCCGCGGCCCAAGTCGCTTCTCTCCGAAATTGAGGAGCGTCCGAAATCGCCGCGCTCGGAGAAGCTACCCCTATCAGAAAAGCTGAAAGACTCCCTGTGCTCCGAAAAGCTGCCGCGGTTCTCGCTGAAGCCCGAACTTATGGAGACAATGTTGGAGTAGATAGATTGGACGTTCTGCTCGCAGTTGGGGGAGACGTTAGCGCTGTCGTTGCTCAGAGAGTCGTCGCTGAAGCCGAGCGACTTGTCGCTGCCCCGTCTGGAGTACTTAGAGTCGTCCGTTTGAGTCAGGAAGCGGTGGGTCTCGTCGATGGACTCCTTCGGGGAGGGCATCTCGGAGTCGGCCGCTTCCAGAGGCTCGGGGGCGATGGGTTCAGTCTCTTGGCTGACTTTTCTGCCGATACCTGTGAGGAGGAATGGGTATGGTATAGTGATCCGATAGTTTATCTTTTCATACACTTCTTCTTCAGGCTATATTATGTAGTCCACTGCTGGACATAGCCCTCCCCTAATGAGCGCCATAGCGCCCTGTCTTCAGCTTGCCGCATCCAGCGTCTGCCGGCAGTTTTTCATACACTAGCAGTGAGTTATAGTAGGAATACCACTATCTAACCGTAAAGCTAGTGGTTTTCCTTTCCGTAAGTAAAACTTCGTGAGGAAACCCTAGTGGCTGAAGTGTTAACATTCGTCAGCGCTTGCCCAAAATAAAGCGTTGTAGTTAAAACAAAGCTCTGAATCCTATTGGTGCTCCTTAACAAAATGAAATCTATCAAAATATCGTGTGATAGGCGAATATACAGGGCGTCCCACAGTTATGGGACATGAAGGGACCTTAAATATCGTAGATACTATGTTACTTTAGAAGAGCTATTAGTATTAAAAAAAACCTATTTAGAGGCTAAAAAATTGACCCAAACGAACGCGCGACCTCTAACTAACCGTGCCAACGCTCTTCCAACTGAGCTAATGGGCGACTCACCGGCATCAGTGAAATTTCTAACCTCTTTGCAATGCTTTCTGTATTACGTACAGAGTTGTTAGTTGTTGGCAAACTATTCGATTGGCATCATATGTAAAAGTAGTGGTGTTTTTTTACATTTAAGATGGTTCGATTCCCAGACGAGGCAAGTAATTTTTAGAAAATCTTTGAATGCAGAATTACTAACTATTAAAAATAACATCAAGTCTACCTTCACCAAAATACCCTATCTACGCTATTTAAGGTACTTTCCCTTCATGTCCCACAACTTTGGGACGCACCGTATTTCTGACTATCTATTTTCGGATGGTCATCTATCCATTTGTAATGTGTGCCTCTCTGTTTTTCTCTACTTCTGTGTATGTCTATATACAGCTCGCCTCTGGTTATAGAAGGTCTATCCAGCAGATCCAATGTATTAATTACATTTGCTAGTCTATCTGTCCGTCTATTTGTATAGTTGTATTTCTGTCTATCTTTCTGTGTCTTTAATTCTATATCTATAATCAGCCCACATCAACCCACTGCTGGGCATAGGCCTCCTTTTCACTGCGCCACTTCTCACGGCCCTGTGCTAACCTGATCCATCTCTGACCCGCAACCCTCACGATGTCGTCTGACCATCGTGTCGGTAGTCTACCTGCCAAACTCCTTCCCTCCCTTGGCCACCACTCCGATACTGCCCTGGTCTACCGGCCGTCTTCCCTTCTAGCCAAGTGTCCCGCCCATCTCCGCTTTAACTCTGTGATCCGTTTACCAACGTCTTCGACCTTGGTTTTTCGAAGAATTTCTACGTTGGGTACGCGGTCTGTGTCTATCTGTTAATATTTCTGTATGTCTACTTTCTACGCATTTGTGTGTTGATCTCTATAAAATAGAGATATTATTGGTCTCCTATGTATGGTATATGTGTGTTTACTTTTATGTCCGTGCATATGTCTGTCTATCCAACTACCTTTATCTATTATTAATTGCTATTAGCAATTAAGCCGCCAATTGTATCTTATCTTCTGTATCTGCTGTTTCTGTATCAATTTCCCGGTACGCAATAAGGAATATTTTTACCTTATCTTATACACAACTCACCTCTGGTTATAGAAGGTCTATCCAGCAAATCCCCCGGCTCGGATATAACGAACTGCGGCAGCGCGTAAGCGGCGCGGCTGTCCAGACTGTCCATTGAATCGGAGCTACTTGACGCTACCAGGGTTATCTCCGAGCCTAGGCAGTCCGTCAGGCTTATCTGTTGGGGAGAGAGGACGCAGCAAATAATTATTATAATGCGCCAAAAAGGGCAAGAATTTGGTAACCTGTTATATATGCATCGATATCAAGCCTTGTATGTCCCCACGGGGCACGGGTCTCTTCCTGCATCGCAGGAAGGTTAGGCCATACTCCACCACGGGGGCCAAGTCCGGGATGGTAGAGGGTTGTAAGACAGTGGCGGGTCTCACTGTCAAAAGTTATCAAGCCGCCCATAAGGCCTCTGACACGGCTTAACGACTGCCATTACATGACAGCCGGCACCAACGGCTTAACGTGCCTTGCGAAGCACGGAAGCGCTTGGAAAAATGCCACTAGCGGTAGTCACGGGACAGTCATCCATCCTGCACCTGACCGCGCCTGTTGTTGCTAAACTCGAGTGATTGATTCCAGTCACTCGGTTCGACCAGGCCACGAGCACTTCTATATAACAAGGTATTATACAGGGTGTCTCTTTCAAATCGGTCAGTATGGGAAAGTCTGAAACTATAAGACATACGAAGATCTGTTCTGAGGAACCATGTCATCGATTTTAATAACGAGAAAAACTGCATTCATACATTTTAAAAAACATCTGTACTCCGTTCGGGAATCGAACCCGGTTGTTTTGAAAAAAAAAAAAAACTAAAAACTCCTGTATATGCATATACCTTGTTATATCGATTAGTTGGTTAGACCATAGTCCAATGTGCAGCTAAAAATCAAAATCCCAGGCTAGTATGAGTGAGGGTGCCACTGGACGCTGCATAAATCATCTCATTACGTAGATGCAACGGTCAAAGTTTGGCTACTCCAACTGTTTGGTTACTCCAACTATTTGGTTACTCAAGTCGTTTGGCTACTCCAACTGTTTAGTTACTCAAATGGTTTGGCTACTCCAACTGTTTGGTTACTCAAATCATTTGGCTACTCCAACTGTTTGGTTACTTAAGTCGTTTGGCTACTCCAACTGTTTAGTTACTGAAATGGTTTGGCTACTCCAACTGTTTGGTTACTCAAACAATTTGGCTACTCCAACTGTTCGGTTACTCAAATCGTTTGGCTACTCCAACTGTTTAGTTACTCAAGTGGTTTGGCTACTTCAACTTTTTGGATACTCCAATCATTTGGCTACTCCAACTTTTTGGTTACTCAAGTCGTTTGGCTATTCCAACCGTGTAGTTACCTGCGGCGTGGCGGCGGGGTTAGCAGAGGCGAGGTACAGCTGTTGATAGTCGTGGTGGTGCCCGTTGTTAATCTCCTCCTGGGAAGGAAGATTTACAAATTAGACCATCAGTTGGTCTCTTTGTGGTAAGGCACACTTTTAGGACCATCCATACTGCCGTCCTAACTTAAACAACCGTAACTCGATTTTTGTCAAAAATGAGTTAAGACTTGATTTGGAATCAGCGTGATGAGAACTATAATGTTCTCTTTGACGTATTTTTGGTAAAACCGACACAAAAGGAGATAGTGTTAATCATAAGCGCCGTAACTGTCTATTTTGATTGCACGTTCCTATATATGACAACCGTAAAACACCTTACGGTTCTTATTCGTAACGTTATTGTATGAGCTTGATCATGCATTAATAATATATCCTAAATATAAACACCGTAAGTTATTGTACGGTAGTTATCTTTAATCTTAATTCTGTCTGTTGGTCAATGAATATGTTTAAATTTATGAGCTAAAAGTTCCTATTTACATTATTTAAAGCATGTTAAGTCTCAAAGAATGATCTTTTAGTAAATATTTTAAAGACTGAAAAGTGCGACTGATAAATTTAATAAATAGTTATTAAATTTTTTAAGGTAGGTAAACTTTTTGTTTTTTCTAAAGCACTAACCCGTCCTAAGGATGAATTAAATTTATTAAGGAAATTAAAACGCTCGAGATGAGTTCAAATCCTGTCTCAAGCGGTTTTTGTAATTTCCTCTTCTTTTTAAATACTTAGGTATAACGATCTCATTTAATTTAACATTGTGTAGGTTCGCAAGAGTGAAACTCTGAAAAGTGCCATTTATAATTACTGAAAGCATAGTTAGAAGTTTATATTATTTCAAATTTACTTTTTTAATAAATACGTACGAGTACATGTTCATTATTTAAATTGTGGTTTTATTTATTAGCCATTAATTACTATATACTAACAAGTATTTTTACGAAGCATTTAATTGAGTGTTTAGTTAGTTACCGCTTTTGTGTCTAGAAAAGCTTCATTTCTAGACATAAAAACCGTAACTACGTTATATACGGCGCTCATGCTTAGGCAAAGCACATTATCAAATTAAATTTCACTAGCCATAAAGCTTATTTGCTAAATTTAAAGAAAAGTGTTATTATTACCACTATGTAAAATACACAATCTTAAAGGGAATTATTAATACTACAGATAAAATTAATTAAAAGTAGACATTTTTTAAAACTGCGACACTAATAACAAATTTTCGAAAAAAAACTTTAGGGCGCGAAATCTCGAAACTATACTTTTGGTACTTACGGTTGTTTAAATTAGGACGGCAGCATAAATGACATCACACGCTAAGGGGTAGGGAGAGGGTCGACGAAGTGTGACATTGTGCGACAGGGGGGTGGGAGGGGTCCTAAATTTCGTGACGTCACATTGCCATATCTAGTCTGTTAGCTTTTAGGATATACCTCGGGTCCTAGAGTAGGCTTCGGTTTTCGCCGAAAGCACACGAGTGTAATACTACTTCCTGCTCTGTATAAGACTTTTCTTCACTATTTTGAAAAGTTTTGTAAAGTTAGTGTCATATTAGTTCCGGTTTTTCTATTACACTGTGGCGAGCACATATCAACACTGCGCGCGCACTACAAACTCCAACTTTCCTGCATCGCGCAATCAAAATGTTTCAATGAATACCATAAATATAACGTCCGACTAACAACAGTTGGACCGGCCGTCCCCAGGCATATGATCGGCCTGGCGGAAAATTTCCCTTTATAGTGGAAGAGCACGATCACCCGCTCTTCCCTATAATGGTGACCCCGACGTGATTTCCCTCCAGGCAGATCGTATGCCTGGGGACGGCCGGTCCAACAATTGTTTTTTTTTTAGCCCTATAAAGGGCACCCTCCGGAGGACACGGGGGAGGGAGGTGGTGAATGCTCATGCATAACAGCACGGACCCGGCCGTGCTGCCAATGTGGGACTCACAAGAAGTGCGCCTACCCACTTAACACTAGCGATGGGCGTTGAATCAACGAACGGTTCAAATAGACGGTCTACGTTCAATCGACGCTTCGACGGTCTACTGTTCATTCGTTAACTAGTCTGATTCATAGACGGCTAAATTGAGAGTCCACAGCGTTTCTATCTACTGACAACGCGACGACGACGCGTAAACGTATCCGGTTAATACAAGTCCATGCGTTCGTTGAAACAATTTCGTCGAACAAAGCAATTTGAACCTTAAGTACATCGCATAGGAGTTGACATTTGTTATTTTTTTAACTAGTGTTATTAAAGTCAAAAGGCAAGAGCATTTTGATATTGCGCGAAAGAGTAAGTCGACGGACTTATAATCACGATCAAACGATGAGTGCACGATAAACCGGTTTATAAATGTTTACCTTACGTTGTTGCCGTTTTGTTTTTTGAAATTGGTGTGTCGAGAGGTCAAGGACACGGGACTAGGCGTGATCGTTGCAAAGACGAACCGTTTTATAAGACCGTTTTGTGTTCCGCGACGATAGGACCGTTTTACGTTTCATTCTAAAGCAGTGCCAGCGTTTGTTCGTCGCGAGACCAGTCCTTAGATTTATTGACGCGGATATGTCCTTTAGTGCTATATTAGTAGAGCCTAGAACGTAATGAGATCTTTGCGACGTCTTCGTCGGCTCCTTGCTCGTTCCGTTCGTTTTGGTCTGTGATACAATAAAGTAATCTTTATGTCTATGAGTATACAGTCGAATATCGTGTAAAACAACTAATTTCTTCCGATGTTTCGTGATTTCGTCTCGTTCGCACTCGTTTGACTGTCCTCTGCGCCTTGCTCGTTCGCATACACTGAAACCAGTTGCGAACGAGGACCGTTTCGAGGACCTGTTTTCGTTCCAGAAAAAACGGTTGCGTTTCGTCGTCCAAAATCGGACAGCGACCCACTCCTACACGGGACCAAAACCAGCCCCAAGGTGGTGTTTAGTAAACACCATCTTGGGGCTGGTTTTGGTCCTAAGGACCCCTAAACCCACATCGGGAGCGAACCCCCTCGAGGCCAAGGAGGATCAACAATTGTTAGTCGGACATTATATTTATGGTGTCATTGAAACACTTTGATTGCGCGATGCAGGAATGTTGGAGTTCGTAGTGCGCGCGCAGAGTTGACGTGTGCTCGCCACAACACGAATATATCCGATTCTACCCGATAGTAGCCGAGGTATATTCTAAAAGATATACGTGCTAAAACATGAACTGTGTACTATCAACGATATACTCAAAACACTTGCAACTCTTCATATAAAACTAATGTCGGAGCTGCCGCTTGAATTCAATAATTTCTAAATGTAACATTGTTATACATGTGACGTCACACTATGGAGAGGGGGGGGGTCTCACAAATGTGACCAGCTGTGACAAGGGCGGGGGAGGGGTCGAAAAATCACGAAATTCGTGTGACGTAATTTATGGATGACCTTTGGTTGCTAATGAAAGTAGAAAAGATACTAGTATGGCCGTAATGATTGATTTATTACAACTAAGGTCCTAAGACCCAAATTCTTCTCGCGGGTGTCGTACAAGGCGACTAAGTGACACAAACCGGTGGGTGGGCAGCAGCGCCCCCTGCAGTGCAATTCCACCGAACTGCGATCCCCAACCCGCATGCCCCCAGCGTGGGGATTATGAAATGAAATGAGCATTACCCCCCAAAGATGGGCGTTACCCGGATTATGGGCATTACCCCCCAAAGATGGCACAACCTTGCCCTTGGACATAGCCCTTAGGGGAGGGCTATGTCCAGCAGTGGACTAATATAGCCTGAAGAAGAAGGCCCTCTTGCGTCAGCCCGGGTTAGCTAATTTAACTCGAGTTAACCGGTAAAATCGATAATTTCGGACCGGTTAACTCGAGTTAAATGAGCTAACCCCGGCTGACGCAAGTGGGCCTATACGGTAACCACTGGAGCGAGAGAAAAGATGCAATTAGAGGCTAAGTACATTAATACATTGCTCTCAGTTCGATCTGTGAAATCAAAATTAGGACTAAACAAATTGGCGAGGAACGTTGAGAAGTTAACAAAATGTATTAACCTAACTCTTTTATTCGACTTATAATGTATATTTCGTTAAATGTATATTTAGTTAATAATTTAAAAACCTATTTAGAGCTAAGCTAAAAATTCCACCCATTCCGGGATTCGAACCCGCGACCTCTGGCTATTCGTGCCAGCGCTCTTACCAACTGAGCTAATGGGCGACTCGTTAATACTGTTTTTCGTCTTTTGTATAGGTATATAAAAAAATCATTATTAAAAAACTACGCTAAATACGCCCTGGCAAAGAACAGAGAAGCCTGGATAAAGACTGAGGAGACCTATGATAAAACTAACTTATTTAACATGTAAATATTATAAGATTTGTAATTTAATAATAAATTTAATAATAATAATTAAAAGTTTAATAATTATAATGTTTCCCCCCCCCCACTTGCCTGTAGCATGTGCAGCGGCTCGCCCCACCCTTCCCACTTGCCTGTATCATGTGCAGCGGCTCGCCCCACCCTTCCCACTTGCCTGTATCATGTGCAGCGGCTCGCCCCACCCTTCCCACTTGCCTGTATCATGTGCAGCGGCTCGCCCCACCCTTCCCACTTGCCTGTATCATGTGCAGCGGCTCGCCCCACCCTTCCCACTTGCCTGTATCATGTGCAGCGGCTCGCCCCACCCTTCCCACTTGCCTGTATCATGTGCAGCGGCTCGCCCCACCCTTCCCACTTGCCTGTATCATGTGCAGCGGCTCGCCCTACACTTACCCACTTGCCTGTATCATGTGCAGCGGCTCGCCCTACACTTCCCCACTTGCCTGTATCATGTGCAGCGGCTCGCCCCACCTTTCGCACTTGCCTGTATCATGTGCAGCGGCTCGCCCCACCCTTCCCACTTGCCTGTATCATGTGCAGCGGCTCGCCCCACCCTTCCCACTTGCCTGTATCATGTGCAGCGGCTCGCCCCACCCTTCCCACTTGCCTGTATCATGTGCAGCGGCTCGCCCCACCCTTCCCACTTGCCTGTATCATGTGCAGCGGCTCGCCCCACCCTTCCCACTTGCCTGTATCATGTGCAGCGGCTCGCCCCACCCTTCCCACTTGCCTGTATCATGTGCAGCGGCTCGCCCTACACTTACCCACTTGCCTGTATCATGTGCAGCGGCTCGCCCTACACTTCCCCACTTGCCTGTATCATGTGCAGCGGCTCGCCCCACCTTTCGCACTTGCCTGTATCATGTGCAGCGGCTCGCCCCACCCTTCCCACTTGCCTGTATCATGTGCAGCGGCTCGCCCCACCCTTCCCACTTGCCTGTATCATGTGCAGCGGCTCGCCCCACCCTTCCCACTTGCCTGTATCATGTGCAGCGGCTCGCCCCACCCTTCCCACTTGCCTGTATCATGTGCAGCGGCTCGGGCGCCGTGGGCGAGCCGGCCAGCGAGCGGGGCGCGGGGGGCGCCAGTAGCGGCTCGCCCTCCGCCGTGGGAGGTCGCCCCAGCGGCCCTGGGGGCCGACAAATGCGACAGTCAATAAATTGGACTTTAGTTTAGTATACATTACGTCATATTTTGCAAGAAGAAAGACATTTATTGGAACACATTAACACATCACAGGAAAAAAGGCATAGGTAATCATTATCAACCCATTATGTCCCCACCGAGGGTTACGGGTCTCTTCCTGAGGAAGGTATAGGCCGTACTCCACCACGGGGGCCAACTCCGGATTGGTGGAGGCTTGCTTATGTCTCAGTAATAAACTACAAAGGTTGAAGCTATTTTTCTAACATTATTTTACATGTGGGAATGCTCGCAGTGTCATGGCGTCGAATCTGACGTCACGCCTAGGTAAACAAACATCACGTCAAATGTGTCTACGCGCAGCCAAAGAAAGTAAACAAACGTTTTCCTGAGCGTGACGTCACGCGGTGTCACTGGTGTTTCAGTCAAAATGGCTGAAAGCTATATTATAATTTTTATTTTATTGAAATCTTGAATTAAGTTACTGCAAATAAATATTTTTAATCTTCTTCTTATGTACCTTTAACGAAGGGTGAGGTCCATGAAGGAATTCTTCCCGCGGGTGTCGTAAAAGGCGACTAAGGGACACACACCTTGGGGTGGGCAGCAGCGCCCCCTGCAGTACAATTCCACCGAACTGCGATCCCCAACCCGCATACCCAGCGTGGGGATTATGGGCATTACCCCCAATGATGGCACAACCTTGCGCTATGGCGCTCATTAGGGGCGGGCTATGTCCAGCAGTGGACTAATATAGCCTGAAGAAGAGGTCCATGAGGGGTGGGTTGAGGGGGTAGCATCTACTCACCTGTATGTAAATAGCTAAGTCCGTCCACCAGCTGCTGCGTGGGCGAGCGCGGAGCCCCCCCGGGGGGGTCGGCGGCGGGCGGGGGCGCGCGGCGCGGCGAGGGGGGGGCGCTGCAGTGGCGCCGCTGGAACGCCTGCAGCGGGTCCAGGTTCAAGCACATCTGCGGGGGGCAGGGGGCTTAGAAATTAATCTTTATAGTTTTGATATGGGACATACTAAGAAATCGCGAATAATATATATATATTTGTTCATTAATCATTTCATGTTTACATACATACATACATACATACATACATACATACATACATACATACATACATACATACATACATACATACATACATACATACATACATACATAACCTCACGCCTGTATCGCAGAGGGGTAGGCAGAGACCAGGGACTGCTACTTGCCACGATCCCGACAGATCACCTTCGCTTCATCAACGTTCATAAGTCGTTGCATGCACGCACGCCGGTTCCGGGTACTTTTTATCTTTCCCTTTGGTAATACATCCCCTATTTGGTCGATGTATGTTCGCCTGGGACGTCCCTTACCAGCCCTTCCACTCACATTCGCAATATATATTTGTTTCGTCAATCTTTCTTCCTTCATCCTCTCCACATGTCCAAACCAACGCAACATTCCTTTCTCAACGTTCTCATTTCATGTTTAAATAATAATAATAATATATATTTGTTCATTAATCATTTCATGTATTGGGTCACCTTCATTTATTAATTAAGGTGCAATGTGGGTTAGCTGGAAGAAAATACTGTCTAGTATTAAGCTCGCCTTTGTACAAATTACATTTTAGTGCAATAAAGAATTTTCATTCATTCATTCATTCATTCATTCATTCATTCAATATTCATTAATGTGCTGATGATGCTCACTCAAGATCGAAAACTTGAGTTAGCAATGTTTGTGTGTAAACGTTCCGTACCACTGCTAATCTGTGATGGCTGAGACAGCTGACAGCTATCCTATATAATCTGTGAAGCGGTACGATATCCCGCCATCATTGGGGGGCCATCTTTTTAGTCAGCCGTGTGTGTTTGTGTCCCACTGCTGGGCACAGGCCTCCCCCATGGGCTTCCACTCCTCCCTGCATTGAGCAGTCATATCCCATCAGAGCAAGGTTGAGAGATCCTCCCGCCATCTCCGCTTTGCACCCACTCAGTGGCTATTTTCGTCCATCTGTCAAGACCCATACGACTGACGAAGCCTGTCCAGTTCCATTTGACTTATGCAGTCACAGTTATTGAGCGGAGCGTGGCGTTTCATCATCATCATATCATAATCAGCCGGTGTCAGTCCACCGCTGGAGCCCGATCTTTGGCTCTTCCCTTCCAGTCACCGCTTTGCAGTCACTGCCCACCGCTTTACAGTCACTGACTTCTATTTTGCAGTCACTTACTACCGCTTTGCAGTCACTGACTACCCCTTTGCAGTCGCTTCCCACCGCTTTGCAGTCACTGACTACGCCGTTGTAGTCGCTACCTAACGCTTTTCAGTCACTGATCCCGCTTTGCAGTCACTGACTACCCCTTTGCAGTCACTGCCCACCGCTTTCCAGTCACTGACTACCGCGTTGCAGTCACTGCCTACCGGTTTGCAGTCACTGCCCATCGCGTGGCAGCCACTGCCCACCGCTTAGCTCAACTGATCGGACTGACAATTAACAAAATATCAAAGAGACTGCGATGGAATTTAATCATCTCGGATTCTGCCAGAAATATATTCACCTGACTGAACTGGTTGGCGCCAAGCGGCGCGTTTAGTCCAGCGCGAGACGGCGAGCCTGCGAAAACATTGAATGAAATTAAATGTTTTTATTTCAGACAGAGATCCATAGTTACATATAACATAGAGTAATTGTATGGAATCAGGCGTTACTCTGCGGAAATCCATCTTCTTCTTCAGGCTATATTAGTCCACTGCTGGACGTAGACCTCCCCTAAGGAGGGCCATAGCGCAAGGTTGTGCCATCATTGGGGGGTAATGCCCATAATCCCCACGCTGGGCATGCGGGTTGGGGATCGCAGTTCGGTGGAATTGTACTGCAGGGAGCGCTGCTGCTCACCCCCCTGTTTATGTCCGTTAGTCACCCTTTACGACACCCGCGGAAAGAATTTGGGTTGGTGCTATTCTCTAGGCCGACGCCAGACAGCAATAATAATGTAAGCTCTTTTAATTAAGGACTTTGAAAAGACTATGTTTGGAGTTATTTAGTCCATTTTTTCTCCAAAACGATCTAGATTTTGAAATTGACACCTAGTTTGACTTTATAAGGTTCATTAAGCCGCAATTTCTGCGCTACTTTGAATAAAACCTTTTAATTTCATTTCATATCGGCCTTCATATTGCAAAATGACCCACGTCAAAAAAAATTACGATTTTCCACCAAACTTGTAGGAAAAATTAAAAATTATAAAGTCAGCGAGACATCATAATCCTCATCTACTCAGGCTTAGATTATATGTCTTAAACTTACATTCAGAAACAAGTTTTCATTTAATTTAATTTATATTAGGCCACTCAGAAAGTTTTGCGAAAAAACGTTTTTATGTATAATACACTGGCCACTTGTAACTGTTTTGAAACCGTCGAGTATTTAAAAGTAAACATACTTCTGTTCGATTTTCAAATTTCCCTCCGCATTTGTTTGAGAGCCATCAGCCAATTAATGTTTTCTTGTCTCATTAAAAAAGGATCCGCATCGAGAAAATTTTCGTGCTATGATTTTTTACGATATCAAATGTGGCTTAAAACCTGATGCACGTAGTATACTGGCTTTTAGAATATACCTCGGCTACTATCGGATAGAATCGGATATATTAAATATCGGAACTAATATGATACTTAACTTTATATAACTTTTCAAAATAGCGAAGCAACGTTTTATACAGAGCAGGAAGTCGTATTACACTCGTGTGCTTTCGGCGAAAAACGAAGCCTACTCTAGAGCCCGAGGTGTATTCTAAAAGCTAACAGACTATAGGTCAAGTTAAGTGAAGAAAAGTGGACTAACCTGGTGTGGAGGCGGGCGCTGCCGAAATCGACCGCCTTTCCAAGCCGCGCTAAAACCAAATATTTTATTATATTCTTTTGAATGCACTAACCCGTGCTAAGGACATTTTCAACAACCTATTTAGCGGCTGAAAATTCCACCCATGCTGTATCCACATGATTATATAAAAAGAATTTAATCATGTGGGTACAGCGATATCATTCCGATGTAAAACCTAACTGTAAAGTAAGGTACTCAGGGCTGCAAGTGATGCAAGTCACTTCAGCCAGAAGTCGCTGCCTGTACGTAATACAGAGAGTATTGTAAAGAGGTTCGAAATTTCACTGATGCCGGTGAGTCGCCCATTAGCTCAGTTAGGAGAGCGCTGGCACGGTTAGCCAGAGGTCGCGGGTTCGAGTCCCGGCATGGGTGGAATTTACAGCTTTTTTTATCGAAGGGTTATTCAAATTGACTGTAAAAGCCGCCACAAACCTGTAACAGCTGATACTCGTGTCTAGCCGAGGCAATATCGGCGGCGCGAGGCGGGGAGCTCTCCGACGCTCGTCTTGTGGGCGAATACTGCTCGGCGTGTTCTCTCGCTGGGGGAAAGACTTAGGTTAGCGGGAGATGGCAGACTCATTCACTCTTTTACGTGCTTCGGGGTGCTAAGTAGCGCCGCCAAATGGCAAAAAATCGTAACCTGTGTTATAACAAGTTTTTATCTAAAAGTGAGCGTGAGAAACTTAACAACTGCGACATTTTTTTTAGAATCTACAGTCTAGGACCTAGAATCAACAACCGAGGACTTTAATCGATTTCCGACAAAAACGGCTGTTTGTTCTTCTTCTTCAGGCTTTATTAGTCCACTGCTGGACATAGCCCTCCCCTAATGAGCGCAAGGATGTGCCATAATTGGGAGGTAATGCCCATAATCCCCACGCTTGGCATGCGGGTTGGGGATCGCAGTTTGGTGGAATTGTACTGCAGGAGGCGCTGCTGCCCACCCCCCGGTTTGTATCCCTTAGTCGCCTTTTACTCTTTAAGACTCACAACTGAATTCTATTTATTAAATTTTATTTGCTAATTAAATCCAAGATAGGAAATTCTTGCATTTTATTATAATCAAGAAGACTTGCGGCCTTAACGTTAAGGCCGCAGGTCTCGCTTTAATTAGGAAATAAAATATGTATAATAAATCGAATTTAATTCAGAGTCTTTACAAACACCAGTTCTTTTCTCCAAAAATGTCTGTCTCGTTGACACTTTATTTTTAATTTAGCACTTCCAGCAACCTAAGTACTTCCCATTCATGCAGGCGTTAACGACGGCCGTTTTTACCGGGAATCGATTACAGTTCTAATCCATTGATCATAGCTTCTAGACTGTAAAGCCGCGTTTTCACGGTCTCAGTACGCTCGGACCGAGTGCGCCATCCGAGTAAACTAATGCTTCTGATTGGACGGTTTTTCGTGACAACACCAAAATAGCCAATCAGAAGCATCATTTTACTCGGATGGCGCACTCGGTCCGTGTCTACTAAGACCATGAAAACCTGGCTTAAGTTCTAAAAGTAGTTGTCACAGTTGTTAAGATTTCTCATGTCCACTTTTAGATAAAAACGTATTATGAAACAAGTTATGATTTTTTTCCCATTAGTGTCGCTAGTCAGCACCCCGAAACGCCTTAACGCTGTTATTTAAAGAAGGGTACTGGAGAACCCTCTAGCGCTCACAGAGCAGTATTGTCTGTGTGGTGTGAGCGAGAGAGAGTTTTTCAGTCCTCGTTGAGTTTAGACCTTAAAAATTTTCAAGAGGTTCTTTTGGCCGACTGTTATCGATAAAATTCAACCCGGGTCTGGTCCACACCACTCTGGAGTAGCGATGAGCGACGGTACGAATAAAAAAAAATCGAATGGTGCGATAACTTGTGCACTTGCGGCTGCGTTTATTCGATTGAAAATGCGTGTGCTTGTCAATTTTATAATTGTTGTATTTATATAACTTCTGTTTTTTCTGTTTTCAATTGTTGATCAATCTCTGTTTCTGATGTTTACATTAATGTTATTGTCAACTTTCGTTTTGAATGTTTGTTGATATGACAATTTACCTACGTATAAAATTATTAACAAACCGATTCCAATGTTTATATTCTTTTTTAATGCACTAACCCGTGCTACGGACAATTTTTAAAAACCATTTCTAATGTACCAAGTGATTACTTAAATGTGGTTAAATTGAAAAACATAAAAGGAGACCTTTTAGTTCTTTATTACGATTGATTTCAAAAGTTTAAAGCACCCTCCTGGATATTGCAAATACCTGAATCCAGCGGGACTAAGTCAGTGAAGTCAAGCAAATATCTGAATTGCAATCATCTTGCGGGATTTCATTCCCTAGTATCGACGAATAAACGCCACAATCGAATAATTCGTTTCAATTGTTTTATCCTTTGAGTCGATTGTGTTAATAATTCGATCCGACTGTTTATCGAATTACAGGAATAATCGAATAATTCGATTGTTTTAGTAACTATCGCCCACCACTACCAATTATTTAGTATTTGTGAAATCGTTCCGCGTTACGCTTTTGGAAAGAATACAAAACAAACGCACAGGATTTTTTTGTGGTTAATTGTACACGATTATTTATTGAAATTAATTACGAATACGCTATTCTAAAAAAAAACATGCAAAATCTTTACTAATACCCTTCATTATTGCGTTACTGTAGACTTACACTTAAAACTGTTATGTTTAAATAGAAGAGACTATTCCATCATGAAAAACTTAATAACAATAGTTAGTTACATAACAGTTACTTTGAGGGAACTTTTAGAAAGGAAAATCTATTGGCATAACTACAGTAACGAAATAGCTAAGGCATCTAGCAACTGGCTTTTCTAAGAACAAGCGTGCAAATCACAGAACTGTAAAAAAACAGGGTGAAACAAAATCCCCGTAGGCGCGGGCCACACAGAAAGAACGTGGGTCTGGCGCCGAAAGACATGCGCGCTGTATAGAGTTCACCGAAAATGGGATTCTACTAATGAATTTCGAAAAGCTACAACGAAAGTGGCCCCACTTTCGTTGTAGAAATTAAATCAATCAAATTTCAATTACAAATTTTATTTCATAAACAAATTTTATTTCATAAACAAATTTTATTTCATGAACTAATTTTACTTCATAAACTAATTTTATTTATTTAAATATTTTTCTTTCATTAGCAAATTTTATTTAATTAATTAGTTTTTTCATTTAATTTCGAACTGACATGTAAAACCCGCCATTTTCAGACGTCTGGGGATTTCCTTACACCCTGTAGAGTGATATAGATAACGCAAGCATCCTCTGCCAGAGTATAGCAGTCTTACCGCCGGTTTTTCGTACAATAACAAGCCGTTAATCTATTTTTAAAAGCCGTCAGTTTGCCAAAGTGCAGACAGAAAAAACCTACTGACTATTCTCAACAGTAGCTGAACAGCTTGTTAATCTTGTCTGTACGAGAAACCGAGGGTTATTCATAAAACATGGGCTAGCTTAGAACTTCCCTCAAATGCAGTTTAAATTCGTCTTTCCCTTTACGCAAGACTATTTGAACTGAACTAGAGGGAAAGTGTTTTTATAAATAAAAACGGAGGTTTTTAGAAATAAAAACGGAGGTTTTTAGAAAAATTACTAGTAACTAATCGAATTTAACGCCTGATTTTAAAGGATTTGCATTATCTATTAGACAAGATCTGTGGAGCAATCAACAAACAAACAAACAAACAAACAGCTAACAAAAAATCACACGCAAAACACACAGAAATCTACACACACAAAAAGTAACACTTACAATTTGTACAAATACTTTCCATTTATTTCAAATCCTTCATCAATAGGTACTTACTTCATATTTAGTTGAGTGCAGGGGTTACCTCTACTGAGCGGTCCGGGGTTCACATCCCGATTGCGGCATGCACCTACGACTTTATTATCAAGTTACGTTTATTTGTCAAGATGCAAGACGGACACCTAGTTTTACTTGTAACGTTCAATAAGTGACAGTTTCTGTGTAATTGTGAATAAAATACTTCGATTTAGAACTTGTTTTTTAAGAAAAAACCTCGTGAGGAAACCCGCACCAGACTTCCTGGCTCCATGCACGCTGGAATCAGGCTGGTTTGAAGCCCGCTTTTATGTAATTAGTAATTGAAAATGCAATCTATTTATTAGACTTAGCCCATGTTTCACAATGTTCAAATAAAGTTCCAGATAAGCTATCCGCAACCAGGGCTGGCGTTTGTTCTAAATTTAAATATATATATATATATTGGCCTTTTTGCATCTACTTAATGAGATGATTTATACAGCGTCCAGTGGTATCCTCACTCACACTAGATGGGTGAAGGGACCACTCCGACGCTGTAGTGCCTGGGTCATGGTTTTATAGATGGTGTAGGCTTGCCCAGCACCTATACCATCCTGACAACTTAGTCGGCCTAGCCCACAGGAAAGACTAGTCAATACGTGCTGTCGCAATATCACACGCTAACGGTGAAGGAAAACATCGTGAGGAAACCCGCGGCTTGGTAAATTTAAATAAATATTCCTATATTACGTGTGTTCGTTTATGGCTCCAAATTTGGAACAAACGGCAGCGCTGATTGCGGATAGCTTATCCGGAACTTTATCTGCAGATTGTGAAACAGGCCCTTACTTTTACGAATAGAAAAGAAAAGGCTCCATACACGCTGGAATCAGGCTGGTTTGAAACCCGCGTTTAAATAATTGTCATCTCGGGAGCGACAGGTACACAAAGAGAGAATTCGTATTCCTGCGCATCGCACGAAGATATTTCGGGGCAGCTTTAGGTATGCGGCGTCCAAGTGCTGGAATGACATTCCTCCCCCAGTCCGTGAAGCGTCCAGTAGATTTGCCTTTGGGCGCAAGCTCAAGGCATATCTGCTTGAACAGCAGAGACTTTTATATCCCGATCGAACTTCGCGCCGCAGACCCACTACGACTAACTGACGTAACTACGAGTATGTGATCGCATCGAGGATGCGTATTTACTGCGTATTTATTCTATATATAATATCCACGTTTATTCTCTTTTATATGAATATGCACAGATATGTATTATTTATTAATTGACATATTTCGTTAACTTGGCCTAACTTTATAGCAACATTTTTATTTTGTTTACACACGTTTATCATTATGTCGACTGTCTTTACTGTTATGTTGAATGTATTTATTATATTGTTTTATTTATTACTTTGAAGCAGGCCACGCCGCGCTCTAGAGCACTTAGGGCTTTCGGTACTGACTGAAAATCAGCGCTGAGGGTTCACGCCCCCAGCACTATGCTGAGTCAGTTGCCATTTGCAGCAGCAGAGACACACCGCGACAAAGTTTGTAATGTGTTTTTTTAGTTATTTTCACGGTTAATACTTTATTTGTCTTTGTAGTTTAATTTATTTGTGTGTAACTGTTGTTGCAATAAATGTTTTCTTTCTTTCTTTCTTTAATTAGCAATTAAAAATGCAATCTATTTACCAGACTTTCTTTTACGCATAGATGTAAATTAAAAAGACAAATTTACGCGTTGAGCCATGTCGGATCGATTTAACCCCAGCCACACAATTTACTATTAAGCCATTTGAGGAAAAAATCGTAATGAACCTGTGTTTCATAATATTTTTTTTGCATGTAAAACAGACTAAGGGTGACCGAGATGTTCAAATACCCCGCTTGAAATTGCCACAACGCGGTGGGCACGCGTGATAATTAAGCCCACACTCTCCCTCGGATAGAAAGCCCTGCAGTTTACAGGCTATATAAAAAAATCCACGAGAACGAAGCCGAGGACGACACCTAGTTTAATCGTTCTTCTTTAATCGTTCGTCAAACCATGACCATTCAAAGACCTTATATTCTGACAAACAAAATTATATAAATTTCCGTTCACCTCAGCACCGATTGTATTCAACCCATCCACCACCCAAGAAACAAAAAAAAGTATACAATTTACCCATTTCCTGAACCGTTGTCAGCATTTGAAGCTTCGCGCGTTGCGAGCCGGAGTGTTTCCTTTGCCGGAACTGCGTTTGACCTCCGGGTCCCATATTTGTCCCGGACATTACGGGCTGATTCGGAGTCCCGGACACAATGGATCCCATTTGTGGCGCTCCGGACATTAAAGGTCCCATGTTTTGTGGCATATTTGGTGTGCCTGATGTTATAGAGCCCATGTTTTGTGATATATTTGAAACCCCGGACATTACCGACGCTTGATTTGGCGTCCCGGACATTATCGACCTCATTCCCATGTTTTGTGGCATGTTTGGTGTGCCAGATGATATTGAGCCCATACTTTGTGGGATATTTGTGGTCCCGGACATTACCGATGCTTGGTTTGGCATCCCGGACATTATCGACCTCATTCCCATGTTTTGTTGCATATTTGGTGTGCCAGATGATATCGAGGCCATACTTTGTGGCATATTTGCTGTCCCAGACATTACCGATGCTTGGTTTGGCATCCCGGACATTATCGACCTCATTCCCATGTTTTGTGGCATGTTTGGTGTGCCAGATGATATTGAGCCCATACTTTGTGGGATATTTGTGGTCCCGGACATTATCGACCTCATTCCCATGTTTTGTGGGATGTTTGGTGTGCCAGATGATATTGAGCCCATACTTTGTGGGATATTTGTGGTCCCGGACATTACCGATGCTTGGTTTGGCGTCCCGGACATTATCGATCCCATTTGTGATGTTCCGGACATTATAGATCCCATATTTTGTTGCCTATTTTGGGGCCCAGATTCCAATTGTAACGTTCCGCTGCTATTTAATCCCATATTTTGCGCTATATTTGAGGTCCCTGACATTATAGAACCTATACTTTGTTGTATATTTGGGGTCCCAGACACTATAGAGCCTTGGTTCGCCCCAGACATTATAGACCTCACATTTTGCGTCAGACTCGTGGACCCAGTCATAACACTTCCCATGTTTGGACTGCCCGGCACCATATTCGGCGTCCCATATCCCAAATTTGGCGTCCCGGACGTTATTGAGCCTGTATTTCTCGCGGGACCTGCCGATCCCATATTCAAAGACCCAGGTACGGCGTTCATAGACGCATTCTGACTTGCGTACCCCATATGTGTGTTTCCCGTGGCCTGTAGACTAGTATTCGGGGTACCGCTAACTATGGATCCAGTGATCTGCATCCCGGACATGGCATCAGTCACACCGTAGTAGTACCCTTGACTGCTGCTCTGATTTCCGGAGAAATAGTTGCCGTTATTCGGCTGGCCCATCAGTGGCGTTCCGGTGACAATTGACCCGCTGTTTCCTGTCATATCCACGTCGAGGCTCTGGCCCTGCACCATAGGGACGATGGATCCGGTGCTGACGCTTTTATGATGACAGTTTGGAGTCCCGCTTGTGATGGAGCCGCCGACAAAGGTGTTATTCTGTATCGAACTCTGAGACTTGTGCCTCAAGGGCGTTCCGCTGGTTATGGAGCCCGGTATAGCGCCGGGGTTGGGTGAAAACTGCACTGGCGGTGGCGTGTAAGGGCTTACAGCTTGGGCGGGGGTACCGGAGACTATGGAGCCTCTCAAGACGACTCCAGAACCCTGGCCGATCATAGATCCCTGCGGTATAGTCTCCAAGACCTGCTTCAGTTGTTTCCCGGAGGCACTCTGACCGGAGGTCGATGGAGGGCTGCTTTGGTAAGGGTACCCGCCCTGGATGGAGGGGGGGAGGTAGTTCCGCTTCATGCGGGCCTCGACCTCCATTACGAGGTCCGGGCTTATGACTAAAAGCGATCGGCGCGAACAAAAAAAGGCGAATTAGCAAAGTAAAGGAACGGAAAATGTTGGCGGGTTCGAAACTGCATGCTTTCTTAGGAAAAGTGAACGGCCTGCCACAGAAGATTTGCTTTTTAAGGGTTTCGTGACCGGATGGGGTCCTTCAAGGGAGCCAATAATATCCCTACAACGTCTGTCTGTTCGTCTGATCTACAAAGTCATAGCGCCACTGTGTGTATTCAGAATTTCACCACAAAAATATAGCTTAAATAAAACCATTTTTAGTGAATGTTTACGTTCATAGTAGCAATTTTTTTTTGCAATAAACTTTAAAAAGTCATAAAAATAATGACCCTAGTGAGACATTTGTTTAATTTCAAAGTTACGTACATTTGCGAATTTGTAGTCGCAATACCACACGCTAACGGTGAAGGAAAACATCGTGAGGAAACCCGCGATTGGTTGGCTCCGCACGTATTGACTAGTCTTTCCTGTGGGCTAGGCCGATTAAGCTGCCAGGATGGTATAGGTGCTGGGCAAGCCTATACCATCTATAAAAAAAACCATGTCCCAGGCACTACAGCGTCGGAGTGGTCCCTTCACCCATCTAGTGTGAGTGAAGATACCACTGGACGCTGTATAAATCATCTCATTAAGTAGCTTGGCTACCCATAGAACAAGGAATCCTAGTTTGGGAGCCAGTAACCATATTGTAACTATGTTTTGCAACAAAGTTTTTTCATTTCATATCACTGAATTGTTTTAAAGATTTTAATAACTAACCATTGGAGAGTAAAATGCATTTTAAAACGAAAACCTAGTTTTAAGCGTTTACTTTGTCGTTATCAACCCTTGTATGTCCCCACTGCTGGGGCACTGGTCTCTTCCTGCATCGCAGGAAGGTTAGGCCATACTCCACCACGGGGGCCAAGTCCGGGTTGGCGGAGGATTCTAAGACAGTGGCGGGCCTTACTGTCAGAAGTAATCAAGCCGTCCATAAGGCGTCTGACATGGCTTAACGACTGCCATTATATGACAGCCGGCACCAAAACGGCTTAGCGTGCCTTGCCAAGCACGGAAGCGCTCGGAAAAATCCCACTAGCGGTAGTCACGGGACGCTCACCCACCCTGCACCTGATCCTGCCTGTTGTTGCTTAACCGAGTGATTCCAATCACTCGGTTCACCTAGGCCACGAGCGCTACCTAAAGTTTACTTTGTAAAATTCTCAATTAATACAGCGGCGGCCATTTAAAACCATTTAAAAAACGTCTATAGATGTACTGTTAATATGCCGTTTACATGACATGTATTAAAATCTTCGGTAGCAGGAGTGTTAAAAAAAACTTTAGTTTGATGCAAAAAAAAAGGAAAAAACTACAAAAAAACATCAAAAGTCAACATTTAACAACAAAAACACTTTAAAATCTACTTATTTACAAAAAACATTTCTTAAAACACTCCTCAGAGGCAGTTCAAGCTGCGGTGAAGGGAGAAAATTAACCACAGATGAGTTAACCCTGTATCTGGTAGTGGCATATTAATTGCTATCGCAAATTGGACCTTATCACTTTGAAATAAGGTCCAAAACCAAACCAACAAAATCTTCTACTAGCTCCACCGGTTAAGCTGTCCCTGAGGAGTGTTTTAGAAGAACTGTGTTTTATAAAAAACACTGTAACGGATATATTTTATTTAATTCAGCGTTTCAATGGATGATAACAAACCATTTATAGAAATAATAGTGTCTATAGACTTGTTCGCTACAGGCCTGTACATTCATCTCATCAATTTTGCTTCGTAATTTGGCGAAAATTGTTTAATTTAAGATATTTTATACTGAACAAATTTATTTCTGTCGCCTTTAAACGTCCCACTGCAGGGCACAGGCCTTCTCTCAGAGAGAAAGAGAGAAAGAAAGAGAGAGAAAGAAAGAGAGAGAGAGAAAGAGAGAAAGAAAGAGAGAGAAAGAGAGAGAAAGAGAGAGAGAAAGAGAGAGAGAAAGAGAGAGAGAAAGAGAGAGAGAAAGAGAGAGAGAGAAAGAAAGAGAGAGAGGGGGGGAGAAATAGAGAGATAAAGAGAGAGCGAGAGGGGAGAAAGAGAGAGAGAAAGAGAGAGAGAGAGAAAGAGAGAGAGCGAGAGAGAAAGAGAGAGAGAGAAAGAGAGAGAGAGAAAGAGAGCGAGAGAGAGAGAGAAAGAGAGAGAGAGAAAGAGAGAGAGAGAGAAAGAGAGAGAGAGAAAGGGCTTAATTACTCCATAAATAAAAGTGAAAAAATAAGACAGATTAACCCCCGTTATCAATTTCGCGACTTCGACAGTACTTTAAAAGAAAGTTGCATAAAAAAAGATTTTTATGACAAACTGTCTGAGGCTTGAAATTGCCAGTCCGGGGTGGGCACGCGTGGTTATCAAGCCCACACTCTCTCTCTGGGAGAAGGCCTATGCCCTGCAGTGGGGCGTTTATAGGCTACATAAAATAA
Organism: Yponomeuta sedellus; assembly: GCA_934045075.1. NCBI lineage: Eukaryota > Metazoa > Arthropoda > Insecta > Lepidoptera > Yponomeutidae > Yponomeuta > Yponomeuta sedellus. Next base: position 698,488 of record OW203751.1, read on the forward strand.
AATTACAATAAATATTTTGTCAATATTTTTTTTATTTCAAATGTTTGTTTACACCTAGACAAATGCTGGGTTAAACAAAATAAAGATGGATCCTATTTACGTATTTTTTTTCAATTATTGGAAAGTCTTAGAGATACATTAATTAAGAAGCAATATTAAATTGCTTCAAACCTGTAGACCAATATCAATTCAATTTATTTCAACGTAAAGAGTTTACATTCTGTTTGCTGAATGTCAATGTACAATGTAGGCCTTAGCGGCTTTCATTTTACATTGACCTTGACATTGTCCAAGTGACCCGCTTCTAAACGGCAAAAGTTTATTAAAACTCTAAAAAACTTCAGTGACAAAATACCTCTTAGTAGGCTTTACAATAATTGAAAAAAAAACACATGTAATAAAAAAAATGCCTTTTCTACATACATACAGCAATTTCGACGGTTCGCAACGGAAGCACACGGCTCGGTTTAATCAAAACAGCAAACAAATTATTTCAAAAATACTTTACTATGAAATTAACGCTTAGGGGCAGTTTTTGAATGAGGGCTTTTCAGCTCGGCGTTCTTGACAGCTGTCAGTTGGGTTCCCCAAAAGCTACTAGATGGCGCTGTGCCTAACTCTGTCTGAGAACGGAGGTTATTGACACAGAGTATATAGGAGTGACAGAATCACAGAGTAGAAAGAAGACCAGTAACCAATGATACCTTGCTGCATACTATCAGCTATGCAGAAACGTTTCTTCAGTTTCTGGTCGGTTAGCCTCCTTCATTCAGATAGGGCAACCGCTAGCGCCATCTATTGATTAAAAGTGGTACAACTTTATTTTTTAAAGTCCCTCTGAAAAGCGCTCATTGACAATTTCACTAAGTAAATAGTTAACTGTAGCGCTGTCTCTTCGAATTTCTCAGAAAGGAGCGAGACAGAACGTTACTGAAGTATTTAGTTAGACCTGAGATTTCCGCACTTCGCCTCACAGTTGGGCCATTGTACGTGGCAAGCACTGAGGTACGCTAACACCTCAGACACTAGGGTTTCCGTACGATGTTTTCCTTCACCGTCAGCGAGTAGTATTGCTACTAGAATTTCACAAATGTACATAACTTAGAAAACCAAGTCATTGGTACATGCCGGGGTTCGAACCCACGACCTCCCGATTGAGAAGCCGGCGTTCTACACCGTTCCGCTACCGCCGCTTGTTACTGAAGTATTTACTTAGTGAAATGCTCAATTCAGAAACCGGCCTATAAAGTTAATATGAAGTGAGTTATCATCGAACATTACATTTATTGTGTAAGTGTCCCAAATCAAATTTTGGGTAATTGACAAATTGCCGAATAAAATTGCAAAGGCATTTAAAAATATTCAAACCGTTTTCCACAGTACTAAGAGCCTTATTCCCCGGAGACTTAAGGCGCACAATCGCTTACCTGGCGGCCGCTCTGTGACCGTGTGGAGACCCGTCCTCCTCACACGCATATTGGAGGTCGACGACGGAGATGTGCTGGACTGTGGATAGGTAATAATGACCGTTACTCATCTAAATGAGGTAATAATGCGAGTTACAGATCTAGGTAAGGTAATAATGCCAGTTACAGATCTTGGTAAGCTGATAATGGGAGTTACAGACCTAGGTAAGGTAATTATGCGAGTTACAGACCTAGGTAAGGTAATAATGCGAGTTACAGATCTAGGTAAGTTAATAATAACAGTTACAGATATAGGTATGGTAATAATGCCCGTTACAGAAGTAGGTAAGGTAATAATGCCAGTCACCGATCTTGGTAATGTAATAATGACCGTTACAGATCTAGGTACGTTAATAATTCATGTTACAGAGCAAGGTAAGGTAAGAAATCCTGATTCAGAACCAAGTAAGGCAATAAAGCCCGTTACAGATGTAGGTAAAGTAAAGAGGGGTAGGCAGACACTAAGGACTGCCACTTGCCACGAGCCCGACAGATCACCTTCGCTTCATCAACGTTCGTCAAAGAAAGGTATGCGTGAACTAAACTTGTTACACCTCTGTAACAAGCCTGTAACCTTCCTTAAGATAAAGTCAGAGAAATGATTAAATTATTTTTAAATGATTAAGTATTAAGTTTGACTGAAGCGGTGTTCAAAAAATGTGAAAAGTACACTTTGTGCCAAAAGAGCTACTATAATATTAAGGATTATTTAGATGACAATGATGTCTGGAATCATCAGACTTTTGTAAAAATTGTGTAAACTCTGTTAGTTAAGGAATTTGAAAAGACTAAGTTTGGAGTTTTTTTGTCCATTTTTCTCCAAAATGATCCAGATTTTGAAATGGACACCTAGTTTGACTTGTAACGTTCATTAAGCCGCAGTATCTGCGCTACTTTGAAAAAAACCTTTTCATTTCATTTCGATCTTCGTCGACTGCTAGTCCACTGCTGGACATAGCCCTCCCCTAAAGAGCGCCACGTTGTGCTATCATTGGGGGGTAATGCCCGTAATCCCCACGCTGGGCATGCGGGTTGGGGATCGCAGTTCGGTGGAATTGTACTGCAGGGGGCGCTGCTGCCCACCCCCCGGTTTGTGTCCCTTAGTCGCCTTTTACGACACCCGCGGGGGAATTGGGTTGGTGCTATTCTCGAGGCCAGCCATTCTCAAAGTGTGTTCCGCGGAACCCTAGGGTTCCACGATACCCCGTAGAGGTTCCGCAAGAATTTCGAAAAAAAAAATTCAACCTACTCTCATTAAGTAAAGTATTTACTAAGTAAAGTAATAGAAAGAATGAAAGAAAGAAAGAATAAACATTTATTGTCATGCAAGTTTTACAAGGCTAATATTACCTGTAGTTACTTATCTAGACAGAACTTGGCTTTAATAATAAAAAAAAACAGATGTTGTTTATTAGGTTCTGTCAGTAGGAATGCATGACAATCGGACATACGCTCAGCATAAGCTGTTGGATATACCTATCCTAAAAACAGCGCTGATTTTCAGCGCAGCCCGTGTTACTAAACTAATACTTAACTATAATGAACTTAAATTAACTTATACTACCTATGTGCACGCAAGTAATATTTTAATATATGTGCACGCAAGTAATCTTCTTATTTAAAATATAAAAATGAATCGCTGAAAGTGTTGGCAACCGCAAATCTCAAGATCAGCTGAATCAATTCTTCCAATTCTCCTTCAAGAACATTCCTTGAAGTACGAGGATGGTTATTACGGAAAGAAAAATTAAAAAAATGAAATTTAAAGAATTTAAAGAATCGATGATAGGCTGTTCGCTGGGTCAGCTAGTATTTTAATATATTTTAATAGTTTATTACCTACATGGTCGTTTTATATGTTTTCAGAAGCAGATAAGTACCTACATTATATAAAAACACTCCTTCCCGGTTCCCTTCTTAGTACTTAAGGCATTGGCAATCATAGTTCAATTTTTTTTTTTTAATTACTGTTAGTTCTGCATAGTGTATTCTAGTGTATTCTTGTTATTATTATAATTATTATAATTATTAATATTATTTTATGAATTTGTACGTGTTCTTCGTGTGTATAATTCGTTTTTCTATAAGAAGATATTTTACTCTGTGTTTAAATGTTATACTAGTTATCGTACTCTGTATGGGTGGGGGAAGGTCATTCCAGATCTTGGATGCAGCAAATTTAAAACTTCCCCTAAAGTTTGCAGTTTTATGTTTAGGGATTGCCATTTTGTTCTGCGCTTTGCTTCTGGTGCCTATGCTATGCACTTCGCCGAGCCATTTGAATTTTGCATATAGGTAGCATGGCCGCTTAGTATGGACTATCTTGTGAACCATAGCCGCTAAATGCATCGTCCTACGACCTTCCATTTTCAACACACGTTTTTCACTCAGAAACGGTGTTATGTGTGAACGCCTTGATATGCCATAACAGAATCTTGCGCATGCATTTTGCATTCTTTGAATGGCGCGACTCGTCTTTTCAAAGAGCCTAGGGCCGTAGACTGTATCACAGTAGTTGAAAAGGGAGAGAACGAGCGCTTCAGTAAGTAATACTCTCACCTCCTCCTTCAGGAAGTCCCGTATGCCGTAGAGGACCTTAAGCCGAAAGAATGCGGTTTGCAGTTTTTGATTTATATGCTCTACAAATCTTAGCTCGCTGTCCATCAGCAATCCCAAGTTTCTTATTATAGGCACTCTCTGTACCTTTTCACCGTTTATGATAATATCGGACAGGTTTTCGGTTATTTTGTGACATTGTCGCTTAGTTCCAATGATCAAGAACTTGGATTTGGCTGGATTTAGAAGAAGAGCATTTTTTTGTGTCCATTTTTGAATGCTATTTAGATCCGTGTTTATGTTTTCTATGGCCTGTTTAGTATTTATGGGCTTAAAAGACTTATATATTTGCGTGTCATCCGCGTAGAGATGGATATTACTGTATTTGATGTGTTTTACTAAGTCAGAGGTATACAGAACAAAAATAAGAGGACTTAGTATAGAGCCTTGAGGGCAACCTCTTGTAATTAATTTAGTTTGTGATTGTATGAGGTTACCCTGATCATCCTCTGTAACCACATATTGCTTTCTGTTAGTTAAGAATGACAGAAACCATTCGCATGATGATGGAGCTATTCCGTAATACACCATTTTGGCAATAAGTAGCTCGGCACTAATGCAGTCAAAAGCACGTGAAAAATCGAGTAACACCAGAACACTTCCCTCGCCCGCATCTGAGGCTGTCAGAAGGTCATCCGTTACGTGAGCTAGTGCTGTAGCTGTGCCGTGGTGACTGCGAAAGCCTGATTGTATGCTCGGAAGAATGCATTCATTTTCCAAATATTTCTTGAGTTGAGTACATACAACTTTTTCAGCAACTTTAAACAGCAAGGGAAGAATACTGATTGCTCGCAGATCCTTGTACTCCTCTACCACGGAGCACTTGGGCAAAGGCTTCACGCGTGCCGTTTTCCAACCATCAGGAAAAATACTTTCTCCGATCGATCTATTTAGGATTTCTGTGATGATAGGCAGTGTCACTGGTAGTGTCATTTGTATCATTTTTGTTGATATGGAGTCGGTGCCGCATGCATTTGTTTTTATTGAATTAATTATTTTTAAGACTTCATCTGGAGTACAGCTTTGAATTTGAAACATTTGTCTGCCATATCTATTATTTGAGTAGAAGTTGATGATATCATCGTCAATTCTAGAGTCTCCTGGGACGTTCAAGAAGAAGTCGTTGATGTCGTCTGGATTATTAAGAAATTTTGGGACATGCGGCGATGACTTATTACAGAGCACAGACGTTTGTTTTAGATAACCCCACATAGCTGTGGGTTTGTCTTTGTTATTATTGACATAGTGTGTATAAAACCCCTCCTTTTCAGCTTTAATTGAGTTTATAACAAGATTCTTCAAATCTTTGTAATATCTAATGTGCGATTGTTGCTTTGTGCGGTGCGCACGAGTCAATGCTTTGTCTCTGAGATACATCATTTTTTTGATACAGTTGGTTAGCCAGGGACACGGATTTTCCTTAATTTTAACTTTATGAAGTGGAGCATGTTTATCAAATAATGTTGATATAAAATAATTAAACCGATCAACCATATCATTGGCATTACTTGCCCAATATAATTCGAACCATGGAATTTCTTTGAGGTCCCTTAGAAAAGCTATTTAAAAGCTATTTATTTATATCAATTAATAAATAGCAACTGTTGCTACTGTGCTGTGCTTATTAATAAAGAATACATTTTTTTTAAACAATTGTTTCATCATTTGGGTTCCGTACAGTATTTCGCTTATCAAAAGGGTTCCGTCACCAAAAAAGTTTGAGACCCGCTGCTCTAGGCCGACACCACGCAGCAATTTCGATCTTCAACGTCTATTAAGTCCAACTCACCAGCGCCGGCGCCGGCTGCAGACTGCAGTCGTCAGGAGTGGCCATCGTGTGCCGCTTGCTACTTCCCCGGTTCAACATGTACCTGCGGATGTGATCATCATCATCAGCCCATTATGTCCCCACAAAGGGGCACGGGTATCTTCCCTGAGGACGGTACAGGCGATACTCCACCACGGGGGCCAAATCCGGATTGGTGGAGACCAATCCGGATTTGGCCCCCGTGGTGGAGTATCGCCTGTGCTTATGTCCAGCAGTGGACTAATATAGCCTGAAGAAGAAGCTAGCTGGGATTGTATCTGCTAGAAATGAAAGTACTAGTGACATATCATTATCAACCCATTATGTCCCCACCGAGGGGCACGGGTCTCTTTCCTGAGGAAGGTATAGGCCATACTCCACCACGGGGGCCAAGTCCGGATTGGTGGAGGCTTACAAGACTAGTGGCTGGTCTTACTGTCAGAAGTTTTCAAGACGCCCTAAGGCCTTGGCTTAACGACTGGCATCTATCGACGGCAGCCGGTACCGACGGCTTAACGTGCCTTGCGAAGCACGGAACCCATCCAGGCACTGAACGCGCCCTGTGTTGCTTAACCTTCGTGATCGTTTAAGATCACTCAGGCAGACGGGGCTACGAACGGATTCGATGCGCGCGCGCATTGTAAACGGAGCGCGTAAAAGCCTACTTTTGAAAATACCAAAATAGAAAGAAAGATATATTTTCTTGACGACACAAAATTCAAAAACATGGATATCAAACCTTGTATGTCCCCACTGCTGGGGCACGGGTCTCTTCATGCATCGCAGGATACTCCACCGCGGGGGCTAAGTCCGGGTTGGTGGAGGACAGTGGCGGGCCTTACTGTCAGAACTTATCGAGCCACCCATAAGGCTCCTGACATGGCTTAACGACTGCCATTACATGACAGCTGGCACCAACGGCTTAACGTGCCTTGCGAAGCACGGTTGTGCTCGAAAAAAATGCGACTAGCGGTAGTCACGGGGCGGTCACCCATCCTACACCTGACAGCGACTGTTGTGGCTTAACTCAACAACACAACAAAATACAAATTGAACAGAAAACACAATATTAATCGAAATGTGGGTAACGGCATTTTTTTTATAAATAACACGAAAACAAACAATAATAATGAAATATTAGATAGTTTTCAGTGTTTTGTTTGTTGTGTGTTTTGGTTCGTTGTGTGTTTTGTTCAATTTGTGCTTTAGTTTATTGTGTGTGCTTTTGTTCAATGTGTGTTTGTCTGTTTAGTGCTGTATAACGAGGACACTGACCTGCACAGGTTGTTGTTATAGGAGTTATCAGAACTGTGCTCGTTAGTATCGTGGCCACCGAGGTCAAAACGGCTTGTATATGGTGTGTGTTTTTGGTTGATGTGTGTTTTTGTTTCTTGTGTGTTTTTGGTTGGCGTGAGTTTTTGTTTCGTGTGCGTTTTTGTTAGATATGTGTTTTCGTTTGTTGGTTTCTTTTTGTTTATTGTGTGCGTTTGTTTGGCGTTTGCTTTGGCTTGTCGTGTTTTAATATGTTGTGTATTTTTTTTTTATTTCTTGTCTGTCTGTCTGTTTTGTTCACTATGTGTATCTATAAGCTAGGCAGTAGAGACTCGTTAAGAGAATTCTTTAAAGAAACAAACATCCTGATAGTTGCCAGCCAGTATATCTATGAAAATATTACGTATGTCAGAAAAAATATTAGCAACTTTAAAAATGCAGGTAGCCAACATAATGTAAATACCAGAAATAAACATAAACTCTTGATCCAAAGATTTAGTCTGGCAAAAGTTAATACATCCTTCATGGGGCATTGTATACGCTTCTACAATAAAATCCCTGAAGATATATTAAGTTTGACTGAAGCGCGTTTCAAAAAATGTGTAAAGTACACTTTGTGCCAAAAGAGCTACTATAATAATATTAAGGATTATTTAGATGACAATGATGTCTGGAATTCAAGCATGTAAAATTCATGAGTTTTGTAGAAACTGTGCAAATTCTGTTAATTAAGGAATTTGAAAAGACTAAGTTTGGAGTTTTTCATTTCCATTTTTTCTCCAAAATGATCCAGATTTTGAAATGGACACCTAGTTTGACTTGCAACGTTCATTAAGCCGCAGTATCTGCGCTACTTTGAATAAAACCTTTTCATTTCATTTTCATTTGTTTTTGTCTCTTTCGCGCTGCATAATGAGGATACGGACCTGCACAGGTTGTTGTTATAAAAGTTGTCAGCTCCGGGCTCTTCAGTATCGTCGCCGCCAAGGTCAAAAACGGTTTTTATTTGTTGTATGTTTTTGTATGTTGTGTTTTTGTTTACAGTGTGTGTTTGTGTGGTGTGTGCTTTTGCTTGTTGTGTTTTTGTTCACAGTGTGTGTTTGTGTGATGTGTGCTTTTGCTTGTTGTGTTTTTGTTTACAGTGTGTGTTTGTGTGGTGTGTGCTTTTGCTTGTTGTGTTTTTGTTTACAGTGTGTGTTTGTGTGGTGTGTGCTTTTGCTTGTTGTGTTTTTGTTTACAGTGTGTGTTTGTGTGGTGTGTGCTTTTGCTTGTTGTGTTTTTGTTTACAGTGTGTGTTTGTGTGGTGTGTGCTTTTGCTTGTTGTGTTTTTGTTTACAGTGTGTGTTTGTGTGGTGTGTGCTTTTGCTTGTTGTGCTTTTGTTTGGTATGTGGTTTGTTTGGTGTGTGTATTGGTTCGATATGTTTTGTTCAATATTGTTGATTTTATGTAATTTTATTTACAAAAATTAATCTTAAATCGATTACTAAACAATCGAGTTTAACAACGTGATTTTAACGCCATCTTGTGTCGTCCAGTCGAAGTCTGACAGTGCTAAGACTCAGTCGATGTCGCTTCCCAGTGTCGTAAAGAATAAATAATTAATCGTTTCCTTTAAACTATCTTAGTGGTTTCTGTTCAGCTCCTAACATGAATTTCCTATCATCGTCAGGCTATACTAGTCCACTGCTGGACATAGCCCTCCCCTAATGAGCGCCATAGCGCCCTGTCTTCAGCTTGCCGCATCCAGCATCCGCCTGCAGTTTTTCGCAGATCGTCATCCCACCTAGTCGGAGGGCGTCCCACACTACGTTTGCCGAGTCGCGGTCTCCACTCAAGGACACGTTTGCTCCAACGGTTGTCGGTTCTTCGCGAGATATGGCCAGCCCACTGCCACTTCAGCTTGCTGATTCTCTGAGCTATGTCGATAACTTTGGTTCTCTGTCGGATGCATTCGTTACGAATCCTATCCTTCAGAGAAACTCCGAGCATAGCTCTCTCCATAGCTCGCTGAGCGACTTTGAACTGGTGGACCAGCCCTTTCGTGAGTGACCATGTCTCGGCTCCTATAATTTCCTATAAATATGTGTTTTTGTCTCTTTCCTGCTGCATAATGGGGAAGCTGACCTGCACAGGTTGTTGTTATACGAGTTGTCAGCTCCGGGCTCTTCAGTGGTGTCGGCCTCCGCCCGCGCCGCGCCCGCCGGCTCGCTCGGTTGCTGGAAACGGTCATAAGTACATTGTACATCTCACGCCTGTACCCCAGAGGGGCAGGCAGAGACTGCCACTTGCCACGATCCCGACGGATCACCTCCGCTTCGTCAACGTTCATAAGTCGTTGCTTGCACGCACGCCGGTTCCGGGCGTATTATAAACAGTGGTTGGAATAACTTGAAGAAGCCTATTACTAACAACCTTCGTAAATCTATGCACGTTTAGTTATAAGTTATTATGGTCAAACATTTATCTATGTAATTTGGAAGTAGCCTGGCTAACCATAGTTTGGGAGACAGTACCACCAATTGTTTGAAATTGTTTTACAATTAAGTTTATAAAAACCTATTTAAAGGCTAAAAATTCCACCCATGCCGGGACTCGAACCAGCGACCTCTGTCTAACCGTGTCAGCGCTCTTCCAACTGAGCTAATGGGCGACTCACTTTCAAATTTTAAAGTCTTTACAATACTCTCTGTATTACGTACAGGCAGCGACATCTGGCTGAAGTAATTTGCATCACTTTTTTTTTTTTATTTATTTATTTATTTAAGGCACATAAGTGTAAATAGTTAAATTAAACAAATCAAAATCACAAAAACCTGGGAGGTTTATGCGTGATTTTCGGAGTGCACTCTATACAATACACAACAGTTCATATTATATAATATGGTAATAAACATTAAGTTCATTAACTTAATCCCGGATTCACTTACTCGCTTAAGTAAGTGAATCCGGAATCAAGCTGATAATAGGTGGTGCTTAAGAAGGTAAGTTCGAGCGTTAGTTTTAGCTTTTCAATATACTTGCAGCCCCGAGTACCTGTTTTACCGAGTACCTGTAGATAATGCAAATTACTTCAGCCAGATGTCGCTGCCTGTAAGTAATACAGAGAGTATCTATCTATCTAGCCCATGAATGAAGCCCACTGCTGGGTATAGGCCTCTTCCATTTCACGCCAACTCTCCCGGTTCCTAGCCAATCTCGACTACAGTATTTAGTAGTATTAAAAATATATGTAAATTACACAACTAAAGTTGACGACAGGTCGACATGGCAATTCTCTAGTGACGTGACGTTTTCAATATCGATATATTTTTATTATGTATGTAACAAAATGTGAATAAAATAATACCACGTTTTCATTTAAGTTAATATTTTTTCATCTGAATCATCTAACATATCGCTACAAAAACTTAAAGAATCTTCGTCACTGGTATCTCAGACTTTTATAATAAAATCTTCCATTTAATTTTCCATTCCCATGTCTTTTTCCCAATATTAATTTTCAAGGTTCTGGACATGTTTTTCGAAATTGCTCCAGATTTCTGCCGTGACTGACAAAATTGCATTCGTTGTTATCTCTTTAAGCTTTGTCAAACACAAATCGCTCTTTATGTTGTGTTCCCTGACGAAGCGTTTAACGGCGGCCCAGGCTAATTCAATAGGATTTAAATCGCACATATATGGAGGTAATCTAATAATATCATGAGTCATGACCATGTCCTTTAATTACATGGTCAATTTTATAATTGATATCAACGGGTTTATGTTGTTCTATAATTTTAAATAAATCTGGCTTTCTCATTGATCTATCGCACGATCTTGATCTATCTTGACGACCTCTGTGGCGTAACGGTAGCGCGTCTGCCTACCATGCAAGAGGTCCCGGGTTCGAATCCCGGCTGGGAACAAAAAAAACCCCAGGTCTTGGATGTTTACATGTTTGTGATGTCGTTGTTTCTGGTTCGCACGACACAGGGTATCCTAGTGTGGGGCCAGAAGCAATGTATGTGCCAGTATGTAAATGTCATGTTATGTTAAAAAAAATGTTATATATTATTATCTTCCAGCCAATTTATCATAACTGATTTTAGAGAACTTTTTGTTGGGGGTTTGTTGAGCTGGACACTATGGTAAGGTGCGTTATCCATTACCACGACACTGCATTCAGGAAGAGCCGGCAAAAGTTTTTCCGTTACCCATTTTTCAAAATTCTCGCCATTCATTTGACCATGATAGTCGCCAGTCGTAGTACTGGCCTTAAAAATTAAAGAAGCTCCAGGTATAAATGCGTTTTTCCCTCCTGCGTTAACAACTATAAGTCTATTTCCAGAACTAGTATCTGTGAGAATTCCTTTTGTTCCAATAATTTGCCAACACTTTTTGAAAGTTTTATTATTATTCACCAATGTTTCATCTAAATAAAAAATATTTCTATTTTGTTGTCGGAATTCTCTCATTCTTTTTTAAGTATTGATACCGTTTGAAAACTATATCTGGCTTTTCAATTAAAATAGATCGTTTATTTTGACATTAACGCCATCTGTATCCCATTTTCTTTAACAGCCGTTGTAATGTACGAATACCCCAAGGAAAAGGTATTTTTTCACGTAAAGCAACGTGTAACTTAGGACATGTCGGAACGATCTTCTTTTGTAAATAAAATTCTGTTATGGTGTTGTGAATCACTGTACGATCAAATTCATCAACACAAAATTTTAGACCTTCCGTCTTCTTCCGTTTTTTGGGTGATTTCAACTTTTCCTCTGCTCCCACTGATTTTAATTCTGATTTTATCCTAGACATAGTTCTTTTCGATAGACCTGTATAAAACACAGCCCTGTCTAATGTCTGATTGACAGAAAATTTGTAACAATTAATTTTCCGTTCAATGTCACAATTTTCTAACACTTTTCTAGCTAGTTCTCGAGCTTGAGAGTGAATTATTGGTTTTTTTTGCTTGAACACGGGACGAAGAAGCAACCGTAGCCATTTTTAAAACACAATAGTAATAAATTATGTGCGCGAGATTATAATCGATAAACGCGGTCGATACGGACTCGTGCGACACTAAGACTAAGACGACGCGGGGACTGTGCGGGTGTGCGGGGCGACCCCGCCTCCGCGGCTCACCTCATGCCCCGATTGCCATGTCGACCTGTCGTCAACTGTACTTAATCTCACTTCGTTTTGTTTTGTTGATTCTCGTGACTGTCACCCTGGGTATTGACGGAATACCAGCGATACGGGAAAACTCGTAACACATACTGAAGTCAGGTACCCATTTATTGCCGCGACACACAGTTCCGCTTTCGTGTAAACTTTTAGTTATAAGTGTCTAATGTATTTCTTTGATTGGTTATTCTGTGTTTTGTGTGTAATAATAATAAATAAACCATTTCTATTCTATTGTACTCACATGGTCCCGCCCTCTGGGCACGTTAGCGCCGCCATCCGACGCGCGACGACTGCCGAATGTCGATGCTGCAGACAAAAGTAACATAACATTTACATACAGGCACATACATTGCTTCTGGCCCCACACAAGGATACCCTGTGTCGCGGGAACCAGAAACAGCGACATCACAAACATGTAAACATCCAAGACCTGGGGTTTTTTATGTCCCCAGCCGGGGTTCGAACCCGGGTCCCCTCGCATGGAAGGCAGATGCGGTACCGCTGCGCCACAGAGATCGGCACTAATGAACTAGATCGCGGGACAAAATAACTAGCTTCTGCAACTAAATAACTAGTTCCGGAAACTAAATAACTAGCTCCGAAACTAAATAATTAATTCCCGGAATTAAACGAGTTCCGAAACTAAAGAACTAGTCCCCGGAACTAAATAACTAGCTCATGGAACTAAACAACTAGTTCCCGGAACTACTGAACCAGTTCCCGGAACTAAAGAACTAGTTCCCGGAACTAAAGAACTAGTCTCCGGAACTAAAGAACTAGTTCCCGGAACTAAAGACCTAGTTCCCGGAACTAAAGAACTAGTTCCCGGAACTACTGAACTAGTTTCCGGAACTAATGAACTAGTTCCCGGAACTAGTCCCGCAAACCAACTAACCAGTTCTAGGATCTCAACCGACCAGTCGAAGGAGCTACTGAGCTAGCTCCCAGCCGTACTCACTGGGGTTGAGCCGCATGCAGGGCGGCGGGCGCAGCAGGTGCTGGTCCTTGACGCTGAAGCAGCGGCTCGGCTGCTGCTGCACTGCCGGCAGCACTGCCGCCAGGTTCGTGTGCGGCAAAAGTGACACCGGCTGGTTCGCCGTCTGCTGCGCGGGGAAATCAGAGACATCAAGCAGTGAAGGAGTCAGTGAATCAGTGAAATCGATATTAGATGTCGCCGTCTGCTGCGCGGGACAAATCAGAGACATCAAGCAGTCAAGGAATCAGTGAAGTCGATATTAGATGTCGCCGTCTGCTGCGCGGGAGAAATCAGAGACAACAAGCAGTGAAGGGATCAGTGAATCAGTGAAATCGATATTAGATGTCGCCGTCTGCTGCGCGGGACAAATCAGAGACAACAAGCAGTGAAGGAATCAGTGAAATTGATATTAGATACCACCTATACGCATAAGATTCCATGATTGCCATTAATAACTTTAAATGCTAAGGCATTCAATTGTTTTACATAGGTCGTAAAAACATAAGTGCTGCGGCCAGACACACGAACAGCACTCGTTCACGAGCATAACGCAGTGCTCAGCCATCATCAGTCTCAACCATTTTGGAGGGAGATAGATGATTTTTATTCTATCGTTATCAACCCTTGTATATCCCCACTGCTGGGGCACGGGTCTCTTCCTGCATCGCAGGAAGGTTAGGCCATACCCCACCACGGGGGCCAAGTCCGGGTTGGTAATTTATTGTATACTCACATTGAATTGAGCCTGCATGTAAAGCGGCGCGTGGTGCCCGTCGGCTGATGCTGCAGAGCCCAGCGCGGCTGGACTCGGCGCCAAGGACAGCTCCAGAGCCTGCGGACAACAGTCACTCAATATGGGGATGTATGTGTGTTCGTATATGATGTCATGTATCTGTGTGTGACACACACAGACACGCACATATACACAGACACACACACACACACACACAAATACAAACATACATAAACTATGTTGTATCTATCTAGATAGAGAACACTTTATTGCACAACCAGAAAAATATTACAACCATGATTCTTAAATCTAAGTAATGTTATACAATTGGCGGTCTTATCGCTATTTTTATTTATTTTTTGGTTAATTTATTATTATTATTTTTTCTTTTTCTGCTGATTGTTTTTTAGTGTCTTGTAATTGTGTAACGTATCATCTAAATTGGGAGAGGGCACTGATCTTTGTAACACAGGTATTTACCTAGCTCAGAGATCAGGGACTTCACAAAATAACGTGTACAATTTATATGTGAATAAATCTTTATCTTTATCTTATCTTATGTATCCACGACCTCTGTGGCGCAGCGGCAGCGCATCTGCCTACCAATGATTACATTTAAATTCAACAGATTACATTTCTCAGAATTACATTTCAGATTACTTCTGCGGCAGGCAGGCTGGGCTTCTGCGAGTATCGGCAGTGCACCTAGAAAGGCCGAACATGGCCCTGCTTACAAGTTGCGGCAGTGCACTTACAATGGCCTAGGATGGCCGAAGATGGCCTCACCTGCAAATGTCAGCAGTGCACCTAGAAAGGCCGAACATGGCCTAACCTGCGAGTTGCGGCAGTGCAACTACAATGGCCGAGGATGGCCGAAGTTGGCCCTACCTGCCAGTTGCGGCAGTCCACCTACAATGACCGAGGATGGCCGAAGCTGGTCTCACCTGCGAGTGACGGCAGTACACCTAGAAAGGCCGAACATGGCCCTACTTGCGAGTGGCGGCAATGCACATACAATGACCGAGGATGGCCGAGGCTGGACTCACCTGCGAGTGGCGGCAGTGCACCTGGAATGACCGAAGTTGGCCCTACCTGCCAATTGCGGCAGTCCACCTACAATGGCCGAGGATGGCCGAAGCTGGCCTCACCTGCGAGTGACGGCAGTGCACCTAGAATCACCGAAGTTGGCCCTACCTGCCAGTTGCGGCAGTCCACCTACAATGGCCGAAGATGGCCGAATAAGGGCTCACCTGCGAGTGGCGGCAGTGCACCAAGAATGACCGAAGTTGGCCCTTCCTGCCAGTTGCAGCAGTCCACCTACAATGGCCGAGGATGGCCGAAGCTGGCCTCACCTGCGAGTGACGGCAGTGCACCTAGAATGACCGAAGTTGGCCCTACCTGCCAAATGCGGCAGTCCACCTACAATGGCCGAAGATGGCCGAAGAAGGGCTCACCTGCGAGTGCCAGCAGTGCACCTAGAAAGGCCGAACATGGCCCTACCTGCGAGTGGCGCAATACACCTACGATGGCCGAGGATGGCTGAAGATGGCCTCACCTGCGAGTGGCGGCAGTGCGCCGGGCCCACGGTGTGTCGCCTGGCGGCCAGCGTGTCCCCATCCCGCTCCCCCCGCGCCGCCGCCGGCCCCCCCGCCGCCGATGACGTCTCCCCGAACTGTGGGCAGGCAGAATATTAATTTAAAAAAGATTTCTGCTTAGAATATAAGTTGATTTTTGAACGCACCCATGACGGGCGGAACTACTTGACATCTATACTATTTTTATTTTTAATGCACTAACCCGTGCTAAGGACAAATATAAAAACCTATTTAGAGGCAAAAAATTTCACCCAAGCTTTGATTCGAACCGCAACCTCTGGCTATCCGTGCCAGCGCTCTACCAATTGAGCCAATGGGCGACTCACCGGCATCAGTGAAATTTCGAACCTCTACACTATTCTCTGTATTACGTACAGGCAGCGACATCTGGCTTAAGCAAATTGCAGTATAATCATAGTATAATCATGTGGGTACGTACAGTGATATCATTCCGATGTAAAACCTAACTGCAAAGTAGGTAGTCGGGGCTGTAAGTAATGCAATTTGCTTAAGCCAGATGTCGCTGCCTGCACGCAATACAGAGAATAGTGTAAAGAGGTTCGAAATTTCACTGATGCCGGTGAGTCGCCCATTGGCTCAATTGGTAGAGCGCTGGCACGGATAGCCAGAGGTTGCGGGTTCGAATCAAGGCATGGGTGAAATTTTTAGCCTCTAAATAGGTTTTTATACTTGACATCTGTCATCTGACAGAATTTTTCAGCTCATCTGAGCTGAAAAATTGACCTCTTGTTTTCTTGCCTGTTAAACGTGTGATTTCCCAAAGTTGTGTGCCAATTAGATTTCCGGGCTTATATCTTCGCGTGAAGTGCAAAATAAGCTCAGGGACGGATCCCAGTGTTTTGTTGTCGGGCGACGGATCGCCCAAATATTGGGCCCACCTCATTTGGTGAGAACGTGGTGCCTTGAAAGTGCACTGAAGGTAGGTGGCTTTCTGGGGAAAGAGCTCTTGGGATATACGGGGATGTCTAGGGATCCCCAGACCTCTGGGAGATCGGCGAGAACGGCGCCGGCTGCCAAGTCGAGAGGCGTCGACGCAGACAGACTTTGTAAGTGCCTTGTCTTCGCATTAGTTTTTAAGTATTAGTATAGGGCGGTGGTAGCGGAGCGGTGTAGAACGCCGGCCTCTCAATCGGGAGGTCGTGGGTTCAAACCCCGGCATGTACCAATGACTTTGTTTTCTAAGTTATGTACATTTGTGAAATTATAGTAGCAATACTACTCGCTGACGGTGAAGGAAAACATCGTAAGGAAACCCTAGTGTCTGAGGTGTTAGCGTACCTCAGCGCTTGCTACGTACAATGGCCCAACTATGAGGCTAAGTGCGGAAATCTCAGGATAACTAAGTATTAGTATTTAGGTGGGTCCTTTACTCAACAATGTCAATGATGAAGCCAATATGCAAAGAAAAGGCTTCTCCGGGCACTGTGGACAAAAAGTTATTTCATTGTGGACTAAAAATAGTCTTGTTTTTAGCAAACTTTCTGCCATAACGATAAAATTTGCTGCCTGTGCGTAATACAGAGAGTGTTGTTAAGAGATTCGAAATTTCACTGATGCCGGTGAGTCGCCCATTAGCTCAGTTGGGAGAGCGCTGGCACGGTTAGCCAGAGGTCGCGGGTTCGAGTACCGGCATAGGTGGAATTTTAGCCACTAAATAGGTTTTTAAAATTGTCCTTAGCACGGGTTAGTGCATTAAAAAGAATATAATCATGTGGGTACAACGATATCATTCCGATGTAAAACCTAACTCCAAAGTAGGAATTCGAGGCTGCAAGTGATGCAAATTACTTCAGCCAGATGTCGCTGCCTGTACGTAATACAGAGAGTATTGTAAAGAGGTTCAAAATTTCACTGATTCCGGTGAGTCGCCCATTAGGTCAGTTGGGAGAGCGCTGGCACGG